>CM077083.1:148254909-148964074 GCA_039513925.1 Platanthera zijinensis
TATGTTTTTGCAATGACGTCCATCGCGCCACTAAATTAAATATAAAATTATCGAATAAATAAATAAAATTATTTATTTTATCAAATTATTTTAACAATTTCTATTTTAAGCAATTTTATTTTAAGAGTTTATTTCATGTATTTTTTTATTTCATGTATTATGATTGGTGTATATAACCATCATGTTGTTTATTTTATTTATGTAATGATGAGTGCATATAAACATCATAATTTCATTTTGAATTTTGAATGGAGGAGATGGAGTGGTGTAGCTATATATAGCCATGTTAGGAAGGATTTATTAGAGAATGAATAAAAATTGAGACCCTAATTTCTTGTGAGATTCGCCTCCTCCTCCCTTGGCAATTTCGGCCATCCTTCTTTCTCCCTTCTCTTGGCCGTCGGCCACTCTCCTCCTCCCTCTCCCCCTCTCTATATTCGGCCTCCCTTCCTCTCCTCCTCCTCCTTTTCCCTCTTCCAAGGAAAACCGACCAGCCCACCCTCTACATCTCATAACCCGAGCCCCTTCTCCCTCCTCCAAGTCGCGGGCACCACCACCCCCTTAGGGTTCGGCCTACCCCAAGCCGCCACCCTCTCCTCCTCCACTTTCTCTCCCTCGACCACCCACTTACACCACCAACACGACCACCAAACTTCACCACTCATGCCCTTATCCCTCCTAATAAACCTAGCCGGCCACCCTCTATCAACCCTCCAACAAAAAAATTCGGCACCCCACATCTCTCCCATAGCCGCCAACCCCTCATCATCTTGAGTAAAATATTCACCACCTTTTCTCTCACCACTTTCCTTATATATCTTGGGTTTCCATATTCTCCCACTTCTAGGGTTTTTGTAAAAGGAAAACGGTGTGCGTCTTTATCGTCCGGTGCGAATTCGAGGATTTGCGTGGAAAAGTAGAAAAATCATCCACCATCGTGAGCACTTCCTCCACTCAATATTATGGACGGACTTCTTGAGATTGGGTAAAAATTTCTTAAACCTCTTTGTGTGATTTCTTCTATATTTTTTGTAAGACTGTGGTGGAATAGAAGACTAGTAATTAGTCCTGATTTATATTGAATATTGTGCGTAATTAAATCTGACTTTTAAGCGTTAATTGTCAGAATATTTTTGTGTATAATTTGGAGCGGTAAATCTTGTGACGCTTGTAGAAATCGGTTCCCTTTGTCTTGATTTCTTTGGTGTTCAAGTGATTTGGCAACCCTTACATTAATTTAATTTGGGGTTGAATTTTGGACTTAATTTTAAATCACTAATTTAGTCCGAACTTCTTTTATTGGAATTGTGAATTATTTGCGAATAATTTAATTTGAATAGCTAAGTGTCCGGATCGTGTGGGTCCTTTTCGCTGGAGCGAACATCAGCCTATAGCCCTTGTTCAATCTATAAAAGGGGTAGCGTCCCTTTGCATTATGCATTGCTATTTCGTTGATCACATTAGTATTAATTTAGAGAAAAATTGTTCGCTGCGTATTTAATTTAATAGACGAATCCAAGAACGTGTAGTGTTTAACCCATAGAAACCATGGGCCTGCATCAGATAAGAAGCTTCCTAGGGTTGGCAAGCTATTATAGAAGGTTTGTGAAAGGATTTTCTACGTTGTCTGTGCCGCTGACTAAGCTTACGCAGAAGAACACAACTTTTGTGTGGAGCGATAGTGCGAAGAAGCCTTTCAGGAATTTAAAAAGAGATTGTGCACTACTCCAGTGTTGTCTTTTTCTACCGAAGGAGTGGAGTATGATGTTTATGTGGATGCATCGCATGTCAGCCTTGGATATGTATTGATGCAAGAAGGTAAAGTGATTGCATATGGATCGAGGCAGTTAAAGACTCATGAAGGAACTACCCTACACATGATTTGGATTTTGCAGCAGTGATCTATGTCTTGAAACAGTGGAGGCATTTGTTGTATGACGCATTGTGCAAGTTTTACACGGACCATAATAGCTTGAAGTATGTCTTCACTCAAAAGGAGCTGATTTTGCGTCAGCGTAGATGGTTGGAGTATGTCACAGATTATAATGTTGATATCCTATATCACCAGGGTAAGGCCAATGTAGTGGTCGATGCCTTGAGTAGGAAGTCCGCGTAGATTTTTGGTCTCTCGGTGGAATCCTTGGTGGAAGAGTTTTTGTTAATGAACATTGCTGTTGGGAGTAGTGACTCGCCAAGCAGCTTGGAAGTGTCAGAGCCTTCATGGATTATGCTTACAAGGCTTCATCAGAAGGGTGATCCTGATTTACAGCATATTTATAGTAGAACTGAGAAAGAGGAATTACTAGACTTTTCAATTTATGATGCAGGTACTTTGAAGTGCCGCGGTAGGTATTATGTCCCCACTGTTGAGGATATTCGAGTAAGAATATGCAATAAAGCGCATGGATCTAGTGTTGCCTACCATCCTGGTTCACAAAGATGTATCAAGATTTGAAGCAAATTGTTTGGTGGCATGGGATGAAGAATGATATAGTCAAGTTCATGTCTGAGTGTTTCACTTGCAAGCATGTTAAGGCCAATCATGGATGGCCTGGTGGCAAGCTAATGCCTTTGGATATTCTAAGTTGGAAATGAGAGAGTATTTTTATGGACTTTATTACTGGTTTGTCGAGATCTCCAGAAGACATGATTCTGTGTGGGGTCATAGTTGATAAATTGATGAGTGTGCTCACTTCGTGCTGTTCAAGGCTGATTACTTCATGAAGAAGATAACAGAGTTATATTTGGAAGAGTTCATTAGATTACATGGGGTGCTAGTAAGTATTGTGTCAGATCGAGATTCCAGGTTTACATCTCATCATTTTTGGAAGAGTTTATAGGAAGGGTTGGGTACCGAACTCAGATATTTAACTGCTTATCATCCGCAGACCAATGGTCAGACGGAGAGAGTAAATCAGATTGTGGAAGATATGATCAGATGTTACATCTTGAACCACGGTGAATGAGAAGGGATAGATACTACTCTAGAGGGGGTGAATAGAGTAATCAAAAATTGCACTAGCAAAGTTGACTTTCTACTCAACTCCCTTGGAGTTAAATGCGGAATGAAGGTTATAGATATTTGAGATTAACCTTAAAGCCTAACACAAGTGTTGTGCACAACAAGGCAGCAACTGTAATTACAGTTAAGGCTTGGAGACCTAAACAACAACTAGCAAACCTAGTTAGATCTAATCACAGCCACAATGCAAGTAATTAAACAAAGCAATCCAGACGACACAAGGAATTTATAGTGGTTCCCCAAACAACTTGGGTACGTCCACTCTTCTACCCAACAAGGTAGGAATCCACTCAGGTTTTTGATCAGGTGCCCTGCCACCAACAAGATCTGCTTCAGGTAGATCAAGAGACCCTTTAGACTTTTGATCAGGTGTCTAAAAACAACACAGGTTTTTGATCAGGTGCCCTGCCACCAGGGATACTTTTGAAGGGAGTAATAACCCTTTACAGGAGGGGGAAAGGAGGTTAAGGTGTCTTCTCTATTTTACAATAGATTAGAGAAGCACAATAACTTGCACTGAGCTAGAAAGCTCTAAAAGAATCAAGGCTCCCCCTGGCTAAAAGAACGTCCAGGTGAAGTCTTGCTTCAGTGCAGAAACACTTCAGAATTACTGAAGGAAAAAAGCTACAAGAAGATAAAATAATATGAAATAAGATTTTCTTCTTCAGGCAGCAATCTACTTCTTCTTCTTCTTCAAAAGGCTCTGAGTGAAGATCGTCCTGTAGGCTGGAGAACTCAGGTTGAAGAAGAGTGAAGAACTAAAGCTTCTTCTCAGTTAGATGTGAATGAGCTGAGAGCAGTTGGAGACTGTAAGCTTTTAGTTTGAATGCTGCAGTTAGCTTTTCAATGTGTGTGAACTAGTTGATTTCTTCTTCAAAGAAGTCTTTATATAGCAGCAGCAGCAACGGCTCTTACTTGAGTTTGAATCTTGTCTTCTACTGAACTCTGCAAGCTGGGCTGCAAAAAGCATAAAGCAAAACAAAATACTGCAGGCAGATATCTTATAACAGGATAAAGCTTTCTAGAAGCTGCAAATAATTCTGATGAAATAAAACTAGAGAAAGTCACATCAGAAAAGACTCTTTACAGCCAAGAAAGACTTTTTGAGTCTAACGGCTATAAAGGACAGCCTGGCAGATAAAGCAGACAACATATCTCAGCTATAGGACAAAAACTTTGTCAGAAAAAGATTAGCTCATGCATAGAGAATTGAATGATATTGCATGGAAATAATATCACAATTTATTCAGATAATCTTTTATAAAATATGCCAAAATAAATATGAAATTAGTCACATCATAGAAGACGACAAAACTATTTTAAAACATACAGCAAAACGTCGAACGACCCTCAGAGATCATCGACCGACGCACAGAGATCGTCGACCTATCGGACAGATAGTCGAACGATCTAGATAGTCGAACTATCAAAGAAGATAGTCGAACTACCTCAGCAGATAGTCGACCTATCAGAACAGATAGTCGACCTATCACAGAAAAAACAGATAGTCGACCTATCAACAGATAGTCGACCTATCAAGCAACAAAGATAGTCGACCTATCAACAGATAGTCGAACTATTAAAGCACAGATAGTCGACCTATCAACAGATAGTCGAACTATCAAAGCGGACAGATAGTCGACCTATCAACAGATAGTCGAGCTATCAGATAGTTGAACTATCAGGACAGATAGTCGAACTACCAAAGCAAACAGATAGTCGACCTATCAACAGATAGTCGAGCTATCAGATAGTTGAACTATCAGGACAGATAGTCGAACTACCAAAGCAAACAGATAGTCGACCTATCACAGATAGTCGAGCTATCAGATAGTTGAACTATCAGGACAGATAGTCGAACTACCAAAGCAAACAGATAGTCGACCTATCAACAGATAGTCGGGCTATCAGATAGTTGAACTATCAGGACAGATAGTCGAACTACTAAAGCAAACAGATAGTCGACCTATCAACAGATAGTCGAGCTATCAGATAGTTGAACTATCAGGACAGATAGTCGAACTACCAAAGCAAACAGATAGTCGACCTATCAACAGATAGTCGAGCTATCAGATAGTTGAACTATTAGGACAGATAGTCGAACTACCAAAGCAAACAGATAGTCGACCTATCAACAGATAGTCGAGCTATCAGATAGTTGAACTATCAGGACAGATAGTCGAACTACCAAAGCAAACAGATAGTCGACCTATCAACAGATAGTCGAGCTATCAGATAGTTTAACTATCAGGATAGATAGTCGAACTACCAAAGCAAACAGATAGGTTACCTATCAATAGATAGTCGAGCTATCAGATAGTTGAACTATCAGGACAGATAGTCGAACTACCAAAGCAAACAGATAGTCGACCTATCAACAGATAGTCGACCTATCAACGCAGACAGAACGTCGACCAACTGATAGACGATCGTCGATCAGCCGATAGACGATAGTCGAGCGACGTTCGACTATAGTCGAACGAAAAACTACTTAACCAAATATTCATCTAGAAAAGCAATTCTACACAACTAGAGAATCTAACCTATCAACTAACCTTTGACCATAGATAAATCTTGGGTCAAGAGACAGAAAGAGAGGACTGAACTCAAATCAAAACCTAGGGTTCCAACAATCTCCCCCTATTTGAGTTAGTCTCTCAACAATTAAAACATACAAAACTAATTTACTGAAAGTAAAATAAGATGAATAAAGAGAAACAACTAAGCAGATATCATCAATCAATCAGATAAGAAATTAACTGTCAATCAAAGAAAAATTAAGGAGCTTCAGAGTCAGGCTTAGGATCAGAAGAGCTAGAAACAAAAGTAATCTTTCTTGCGGGATCTAGAGCTTCTTTTCTTGATAACTTTAGGTCTTGTTCTCCAATAATTTTCAATTCTGTTGTTCTTGGGACCACTGCCTCAGGATGCTTTTCCATATACTTTGAAGGATCAAATATCTCAGGTCTAACCTGGAACTTGTCGAGCTCTTCTTTCTGAATTTAGACATTGTAGTCAATCCTGCAGTGTCCTTTCCTTCTGCTTTTGCTTTCTTAATTTGCGCTGCTCCAACCAGTTCAAGAAAACAAGCCATCCTAAAGTTAAGATCAAGCTCTGGGCTTTCATAAACAATCTCAGAAGAAGTATCAACTGGTTCTTTATCCTGAATAACTAAATAAGAAAGGGGAGCAGACTTAGCAACTATCTTGCTAGATTTTCAGATAAAATAATTTGCTTACCTTTTGAAACATCCTTCTCAGAGAGATCTGGCTTAGGAGAGGTAGAGCTTTTAAGTTCTTTGGACTGAGGAGGAGAAAATGTTGGTCTTTGATATACTACCTCCTTTACCTGTTCCTTAACAGCATCAGGTCTTTGATGGCCAGTTTGACTCTTGCCTTGGAATCCTTACGAACTTCTCCTTTGAGCAGATTGAGATGGATTTGATCTTTCAGACTGAGCAGCAGGTTTAGAAGATAAATTTTCCTGAGGCTCCTGCACCGGAGGTGGAGGAGGAGGACCTCTAGGATTCCATCTAGGGACAGGAGAGTCATACCTTTTTGACTTTTTCCTTTGCTTTTGCTGGTTCTTGGAGAATAACATCCAATGCTAGAAGTCTTTTGACTTTGGATCAATTCCTTTCAGTATATAATATGGTGTATCATTATCTGGGTTAGCAGGAGGAGGAGCAAAAGCTTTTCTTTTCTTTTTAGCAATCTTTTTCTTTAGATTCAGCAGACTCATCAGAATCGATTTCATCTTCAGAATTAGAGGAGATGGGCATATCATAAGGGTCAATTGCATCTTTCAAAGCTCTTTCCTTTTCCTTTAAAGCAGCTTTCTCTAGTTCTTCTTCCATGGCATCCTGTGCCAGGAGAGCATCTAAGTCCAAGCCCGGGGAATCATCCATACAGTTGATTTTTCAATCTGGGCATCTACAACTGATTCTTGAATCTCAGAAACTGTCATAGTGACCAGTTCTGCTTGTACTTCTGGCTGAGCAACTTCAGAAATTTGAGCCTCTGGTTCTGGTTGAACTTCTGGATCAGGTTGGATAACATGCTCTTGAACATCTAGAATTTCTTCCAATTTATCTGTAGTATTATGAATAAAATTATTCTAATGACATCTAATCATGCCTTCCAGATATTCCCAAACTATCATATCAGTTATCAAGTCTAAAAAATAAGTAAAGGGAATACCTTCAGAATCGACCACAGCATGTCCTAACTCCCACAATTCATCTAGAAAGGAGGTGATGATTCCTTCTAGGTACAGGACAACCAAGGGAGTAGAACTTTCTTCTAAACAAGCTTTAACAATGAATTCAGATTTCAACAGAGCATCAGAAATCTCTTTTTCAGATAAAGAAGGAGGAGCTGAATCTTCTATGGCTTTCTCTATTACTGCAAGATGAACTGCTGGAGGGGAGGCCAAGGGCTGCTCAGAGACATCTTCATCAAGCATCTCCCCCTGCCTGATTTCAGTAGATATTGAAACCAGGCCCCTAGAAGAAGAGGGCTCAGCAGAGTTTGAGAGTTTCAGAATAGCAGCAGTCAGAGAGGAGATAGAGGAAGCAAGGGGAGCAATCGCCTCGTCAATCATAATTTTGATTGAGGGGTTAATTAACTCCACAATGCTTGAAATAAATGCAGGAGTAATTTCAAAAGATGATGATGATGATGGAATTTCAGAAGATGGAAGATCAGCAGGGATGGTATATGCAAGATGAGCTGGAGAATGAACTGGAGATGCATGAGTGGATGCAGGGTGATCAATGTGATCAGGAGAGGGAGAGTGAACTGGAGTAGAAATTTCAGACACCAACAAATCAAACTGGGATGAGAAATCCCAGCAAGATGAGTCGGGAGAGGAGATGCAGGAGGAGAAGCAGAATGTCGTACTTCAATTGAAGTTGAAGGAACTTCAACTGAAGTAGACGGCATAGCAGATGAAGAAGATGGAAGAGATGGATTTGCTGAGCCAGCTGCTAGAAGGGGGGAGTGACGGAGACAGTCCTGGTGCTCTCAGAAGTAACTGGAGCAACCCCTGCGGGAGCGGGCTTCAGGAAGGTCCTTTTCCACTTTGCAAACAGCGATGGATCCATCTTCTTGCTGGCGTTGATGGAGGTGGCGGCTGACACTAGCAGATGGGGGGAATTTCTCCTTCAGAAAAATTCCAATTACCCTTCCTATGGTAACTTATTTCTTGCCATTCTTTTTCCTTATTAAATCAAATAGAACGCCTGCCCAATTTATCTGCTTCTTATTAACAATTGCACACATTAGTGCAAATTGCTGCCTTGTAATATTATCGTGGGCGGGAGTGCTTTCCCAGTAGCACTTTTCCAACTATTTCCGCAAGAAACTTATCTTAAACGGGAAATTCACTTTGAGCAGCTTAGAGGGAATGCCTTCGGCATGTCCCAGCTCTGTCAAACATCCTTCCGAACTCAGGAGTATCTTGCTCATACTCTTCTTCACCATTAATCAATCAAAAAATTTCAGTCAGAATAGCGGGAATCAATATTACCTCTTCTCCGCTAATTGTTCCAGTCATCAGTTGAAGATGAAGTGAAGGCCCACTCTTTGATCTCTTGAGTGTTTATCTTTATTCTGTAGGACATGAGTTTTCTCTAATCCTTGATCTTTGCACAGATTTAGGATTTCCACTATTCCTGGTTCGCAGCAGCTGAAGGCGTCAAAATCTACGCTGAAACCGGCATCAAACTTCACTACTGCAAGAAGCGCTGGAGCAATCGCCATTGCAAGAGCTGGAGAAGACGAGAGAGAGACGGCGAGGGCGGAGCGCAAGACAAAGAGCAAGCGGGAAGACGGAATGCGAAAAGACGCTCTCCGTCGACGATAAAAGCAACTATCTCTTAACCTAGGTCGACCATCGGCTTTATATTAAAACAGCGATCATCGATCTATTTAAAAGATACTGGAGACGATGGTCGAACGGTCGTTCGACGATCGGTCCTGAAGCAGAGTAGTCGATCAATCGTTCGACTATTTCTGTCTTCACAAACAGCAAGCTGTCGTCGACCATAGATCGACGATAGGCTCGACCTGTTCGACTATCTTCGAACGTCCGGTCGACGATCTTCAAGCAGATAAGCTATCTTCAACCATAGGTCGACGATAGACTTGATCCGATCGACTATCGTCGAACGTCGTTCGACTATCTTCGAACAAGTTTCAACAAGGCAGACGTCACACTTAGTCTCGTCCATTAATCATGCCTAGTTGAACCAAAAAGAACAGATGCTTCTGTTCATCTAAGGGCTTGGTGAATATATCACCTCTCTGAAGGTCTGTGGATATGAACTCAAGGCTGATCTTGTTCTTTTCCACACAATCTCTCAGGAAATGGTGTCTAATCTCAATGTGCTTCGTTCTAGAGTGGTGCACTGGATTTTGTGCAATGGAGATAGCACTTGTACTATCACACATGATTTTAGTGTTCTTGTGTGAGTACCCATAATCCAAAGTTGGTTTTGTATCCACAGGATCTGTGAACAACAACTAGCAGCTGCTATATATTCAGCTTCTGCCGTTGATGTTGAGACAGAGGCCTGCTTCTTACAGAACCAAGAGACCAATCTCTCTCCCAGGAACTGGCAAGTTCCTGAGGTACTTTTCCTGTCAACTCGACAACCAGCATAGTCAGAATCAGAATATCCAATTAATTCAAATTCGGACTCAGCTGGGTACCAAAGTCCTAGATTTGGACATCCTTCAGTATCTCAAGATTCTCTTGAGAAGAATCAGATGAGATTCCTTGGGTTTGACCTGGAATCTAGCACAAAGGCATGTAGCAAAACATTATGTCTGGCCTACTTGCAGTTAAATACAATAGGAACCAATAATGGCCCTATAATTCTTTTGATCAACAGGCTTTCCCTGATCATCAGAATCAATAACTACATTAGTAGCCATAGGTGTATGCATTGCTGAAGCATCTGCCATCCCAAACTTCTTTACCAATTCCTTGGCATATTTGGATTGGGAGATGAAGATGCCATCAGCATCTTGCTTTACTTGGAGACCAAGAAAGTAAGACAGCTCACCCATACTACTCATCTCAAACTTAGAATGCATTAGGTCAGAAAACCTTTTGCAAAGTTTGGGATCAGTGGAGCCAATTATAATGTCATCCACATACACTTGAACTAACAGGATTGTGTCCTTGTGGTGCTTGACGAAGAGGGTTCTATCAACTACTCCCTAACAAAGTTGTGCTCTAATAGGAAACTAGCTAGAGTCTCATACCAGGCTCTTGGTGCTTGTTTTAGTCCATAAAGAGCTTTCTGCAACTTGAATACATGTGAGGGCTGAGTTGAAGAAATAAAATCGGGTGGCTGTTCAACAAAAACCTCTTCCTTTAGCTCACCATTAAGAAAAGCACTTTTGACATCCATCTGAAAGACCTTAAACTTCATATAGGCTGCATAGGCTAAGAAGATCCTTATTGCCTCTAGCCTTGCAACAGGAGCAAAGGTTTGGTCATAATCTATACCTTCCTCCTGTCTGTAGCCCTGAGCTACAAGCCTAGCTTTATTCCTTACAATGATTCCATTTGCATCCAACTTGTTTCTTATACCCACTTGGTGCCTATGATCAGTTGGCCTTTAGGTCTTGGAACCAAAGTCCATACTTTACATCTTTCAAACTGATTGAGTTCCTCTTGCATGGCAATGATCCAGTGGGAATCTAGCTCAGCATCTTTAATGGTGAGGGGCTCAATCTGTGAAAGGAAACAAGCATGCATCACATCCTGTCTTAACTGATGTCTTGTTTGAACACCAGCTGATATGTCTCCTATCACTTGAGATGTAGGGTGATCTCTAAGTGTGACAACATCAGCAGGTGGGATGTGATCTTCAATAATAGTTGGGATTAATTCCTTAGGAGGAATTTGATCTACTATTGGTGGTACAGCAATAATTTCTGCAATGTCTTCATCACTGTCTGATTCAGTGATATGAAGAGTTGAAAGATGGAGGATTTCTTGAGTGACATCTTTGGAAGATTCTTGTACCTGTAATGAACTTGAGGAAGGGGAAGTTTCCTTCTCTTTGTAAAACATTTGGGATTCATCAAAGGACACATGAACAGACTCTTCAATTTTAGAAAGATGATTTATTAAATACCTATAAAGCTTTGCTTACTTGGAATATCCAAGAAAAATTCCCATTGAAGCCTTTGCTTCAAACTTTCTAATATATTCTTTATTGTTATTATGAATATAAACAACACAGCCAAACACTCTAAAATAATTTATTTTAGGCTTCTTTGCTTTAAGTAACTCATAAGGATTTTACACTTAAGCTTGTGTATCAGACTTCTATTCAGGACATAGTTGGCTATACTAATAGCTTCTGTCCAATAGGAAAGAGGCATATTAGCATCTGCCACTAATGTGCCAGCAGCTTCAATTAGTGTTCTGTTCTTCCTTTCAACTACCCCATTTTGTTGGGAGTTCTAGGAGTTGAGAAGCTATGTTTGATACCTTCTCTCTCACAGAATTCTTGCATGAGAAGAGAGTCAAACTCAGTACCATGATCACTTCTGATCAAGGCCACATGAGTAGAGTACTCAGTATGCACACATAATAGAAAGTCTGTAAGGGCTTTGAAGTTATCAGCCTTAGTTCTCAGAAAGAACACCAAGTGAACCTAGAGAAATCATCTACAATGACTAGGGTGTAATACTTCCCTCCTAAACTCTGTACATTTATTGGGCCAAATAGGTCCAAATGTAATAAATACAGGATTCTAGGAGAATCACTTTTATTTACTGATTTAAATGAGTTCTTGGTTTGCTTGCCTAGTTGACAAGCCTTGCATAGACTCTCCTTCTTGTAGGGGCAAGAAGGTAAACCTCTAACAAGGTTGTGTTTAGATAACCTAGATATATTCTTGAGGTTAACATGGCTAAGCCTTTTATGCCATAGAGTATTGTTATTTGTTACTTCATTAAACAAGCAGATTTCAGAGTGAGTTGAATTAAAATCTACTAAATAAATATTACTTGTCTAATGCCTACTAATACGACATTATTATTTAAAGTAATATTACAAAGAGAGTTAGAGAATGATACCTGATATCCAGCATCACATAACTGACTTACTGAAATTAGATTATGCTTCAGTCCAATCACATAAGCAACTCTCTTGAATGTAACAGCTCCAATTGTCATCCTGCCATAGCCTTCAGTTTGACCACAGCTTGAATCTCCAAAGATTACCTTTGGGCCAAGCTTTGCCTTGAACCTTGACAGATGTTCTTTATTTCCTGTCATGTGCTTGGAGCAACCACTATCCAAATACCACTTATTTTGAGTGATAGGATAGGTCTTCACCTGCAAATTAATCAATTTAAACATTGTGGACCCAGGTAACCTTGGGTCCCTTGTTTTTCACATAAGAAAAACTAGAAATAAATGAATAAGCAGGCTGAGGGTGATAACCTAATGGGTAAGATCTCCTAGGTGGGATTCTCCATGCAGATGATGGGTCAATAAACCTAGGGTTTCTATTTCATATTCGGGTTTCTAAAGTTCTGGTTGGAATTTTGAAATTCTTGTTGAAAGCGTCGATCGACGTTCGACGATTGGTACCCAGATCGTCGATCTTCGTTCGACCATTGGGCCTGCGATCGTCGAGCAGCGTTCGACGCCCTTTGTAATTCCTTAAATTTCTGTTTTCTTTTCTCTCTTTTAGCTTTATTTAAAGCTCTATTTACTTAATTGACTTGCTCAGTGTTTTTTATTCCACTAGATGAAATAAAATTCACTGGAGTTGAAAGTTGGTTTTTAAGAATGATTGGGGGCTCACTAGAAGATGCTCCTAAGCCTAATTTGTTATTGCCTGACCTAGTGTTAGACATGCTGGTTATTTCAAGCAACTTAAGGCTTCTACCATTCAGAGACTCTTCTAACCTTTTGGACTTGGCTAATTCATTCTTAAGGAATTTGATTTCTTCACTAGCATTAGTGAGTTCTGTTGTTAACCTAATGTTTTCATTAGCAATCAATTCCGATTCAGCTAGTTTAATTCTAAGCTCTTTTATTTCTTTTTCAGAACTAATTAAATCTAAACATAAAGATTTAAACTTAGATTTGAATTCAGCAGATGTAAAGTCATAAGAAGACAATACCTCATCTTCAGTTGGCATTTCTTCATCAGAATCTGAATTCTCTGCAGCTGAGTGATTGCTGCAGGCATCAATTGCCATTAGGCAAACTTCCTTTGCCTTCTTTTCTTCCTCATCCTCACTAGAGCTTGAGGAGGAAGATTCCTCATCAGAGTCACTCCAGGTTTCAGCAACAAAGCCTCTCTCCTTCTTTTTGTTCTTGTAGGAGGATGGCTTGGAATGCTTCTGTGCTGATCCTTGTCTTTTCTTTTATCTTTGTTCTTTTCCTCTGGACAATCTGGAAGAATGTGTTCAGGCTTCCTGCAACCATAACAGATTATTTCTTTAGAAGGGGTACGATCATACCTTGGTTTATCTTCATACTTTGAAGATTTCTTTCTTGAATTCCTTCCTTCCCATCTTGAGAAACCTTTGGCAAATAATGCCATCAATTCCTCATTGGACTGGCTTCCTTCAGAAGCTTCAGCAGCTTTAAGAGCAAGGTTTGCTCTTTTCTTGTAGGAGTTGGGGTCTTTGCTTCAGCTTCAGCTTCCCTAGACTTCAGCACTTGCTCAAAAGACTTGAGCTTGCTGAGAAGGGCTTCTGTTGAGATTTCATTTGTGCTTCTGGCCTCCTTGATAGGCCAGATCCTCAGATCCCATGTGCTAGGGAAGCACATAAGAATCTTATCATTGACCTCTGTCAATGAAATATCCTTGTCCTTGAAAGGGTCCTCAGCTCATTGATGATTGAGCTGAGCCTTGTGTACATTCCTTCAACTGATTCAGCATCAGTTTTCTTGAAATCCTCATACTGTGAGATAAGGTTGGACCTCCTGTCCTTCCTTTCATCAGCTGAACCAGCTACAATCTGGTTCAGTGTATCCCACATTGCTTTAGCTGAGGAGCAGTTAGCAACCTTTTGGAATACTTCATCAGACATTGTCTGAGCCAGAATGTTCATTGCCTTAGCATCTGCTATCTTTGCCTTTTGTATTCATCATTGTAGTCTGGAGGAGGCACTGCACTCATATCAGATGATGATGAGGCAGTAGCTGCAGCAGGTGCTCTTGGTGGTCCTGTCAAAATAGAAGCAAAAATACTTTCATCAATAGAGTTCATATATAGTTTAATCCTTGCCTTCCAGATGCCAAACTTAGCCAAGTTGCATGCTGGAGGTCTGGTGCTAGAATAATCTTTGGACTGGGCCATGATAGTGAAAGTGAATATCTATAAAATTTGGTATCTATCAGGATCTTGTGACTTAGGTGTTAGCCTATTCAGTCAGTCAACCTCCCTCTGATACCAATTTGAAAGAGAAGGGATAGATACTACTCTAGAGAGGGGGTGAATAGAGTAATCAAAAATTGCACTAGCAAAGTTGACTTTCTACTCAACTCCCTTGGAGTTAAATGCGGAATGAAGGTTATAGATATTTGAGATTAAACCTTAAAGCCTAACACAAGTGTTGTGCACAACAAGGCAGCCAACTGTAATTACAGTTAAGGCTTGGAGACCTAAACAGCAACTAGCAAACCTAGTTAAGATCTAATCACAGCCACAATGCAAGTAATTAAACAAAGCAATCCAGACGACACAAGGAATTTATAGTGGTTCCCCAAACAACTTGGGTACGTCCACTCTTCTACCACAAGGTAGGAATCCACTCAGGTTTTTGATCAGGTGCCCTGCACCAACAAGATCTGCTTCAGTAGATCAAGAGACCCTTTAGACTTTTGATCAGGTGTCTAAAAACCAACACAGGTTTTTGATCAGGTGTCCTGCACCAAGGGATACTTTTGAAGGGAGTAATAACCCTTTACAGGAGGGGGAAAGGAGGTTAAGGTGTCTTCTCTATTTTACAATAGATTAGAGAAGCACAATAACTTGCACTGAGCTAGAAAGCTCTAAAAGAATCAAGGCTCCCCCTGGCTAAAGAACGTCCAGGTGAAGTCTTGCTTCAGTGCAGAAACACTTCAGAAATTACTGAAGGAAAAAGCTACAAGAAGATAAAATAATATGAAATAAGATTTTCTTCTTCAGGCAGCTATCTTCTTCTTCTTCTTCAAAAGGCTCTGAGTGAAGATCTTCCTGTAGGCAGGAGAACTCAGGTTGAAGAAGAGTGAAGAACTAAAGCTTCTTCTCAGTTAGATGTGAATGAGCTGAGAGCAGTTGGAGACTGTAAGCTTTTAGTTTGAATGCTGCAGTTAGCTTTTCATTGTGTGTGAACTAGTTGATTTCTTCTTCAAAGAAGTCTTTATATAGCAGCAGCAGCAACGGCTCTTACTTGAGTTTGAATCTTGTCTTCTACTGAACTCTGCAAGCTGGGCTGCAAAAAGCATAAAGCAAAACAAAATACTGCAGGCAGATATCTTATAACAGGATAAAGCTTTCTAAGAAGCTGCAAATAATTCTGATGAAATAAAACTAGAGAAAGTCACATCAGAAAAGACTCTTTACAGCCAAGAAAGACTTTTTGAGTCTAACGGCTATAAAGGACAGCCTGGCAGATAAAGCAGACAACATATCTCAGCTATAGGACAAACAACTTTGTCAGAAAAAAGATTAGCTCATGCATAAAGAAATTGAACTGATATTGTTGGAAATAATATCACAATTTATTCAGATAATCTTTTATAAAATATGCCAAAATAAATATGAAATTAGTCACATCATAGAAGACGACAAAACTATTTTAAAACATACAGCAAAACGTCGAACGACCCTCGGAGATCTTCGACCGACGCACGAGATCGTCGACCTATCGGACAGATAGTCGAACTATCCAGATAGTCGAACTATCAAAGAAGATAGTCGAACTACCTCAGCAGATAGTCGACCTATCAGAATAGATAGTCTACCTATCACAGAAAAACAGATAGTCGACCTATCAAAGATAGTCGACCTATCAAAGCAACACAGATAGTCGACCTATCAACAGATAGTCGAACTATCAAAGCGACACAGATAGTCGACCTATCAACAGATGTCTAACTATCAAAGCGGACAGATAGTCGACCTATCAAAAGATAGTCGAGCTATCAGATAGTTGAACTATCAGGACAGATAGTCGAACTACCAAAGCAAACAGATAGTCGACCTATCAACAGATAGTCGAGCTATCAGATAGTTGAACTATCAGGACAGATAGTCGAACTACCAAAGCAAACAGATAGTCGACCTATCAACAGATAGTCGAGCTATCAGATAGTTGAACTATCAGGACAGATAGTCGAACTACCAAAGCAAACAGATAGTCGACCTATCAACAGATAGTCGAGCTATCAGATAGTTGAACTATCAGGACAGATAGTCGAACTACCAAAGCAAACAGATAGTCAATCTATCAATAGATAGTCGAGCTATCAAATAGTTGAACTATCAGGACAGATAGTCGAACTACCAAAGCAAACAGATAGTCGACCTATCAACAGATAGTCGAGCTATTAGATAGTTGAACTATCAGGACAGATAGTCGAACTACCAAAGCAAACAGATAGTCGACCTATCAACAGATAGTCGAGCTATCAGATAGTTGAACTATCAGGACAGATAGTCGATCTACCAAAGCAAACAGATAGTCGACCTATCAACAGATAGTCGAGCTATCAGATAGTTGAACTATCAGGACAGATAGTCGAACTACCAAAGCAAACAGATAGTCGACCTATCAACAGATAGTCGAGCTATCAGATAGTTGAACTATCAGGACAGATAGTCGAACTACCAAAGCAAACAGATAGTCGACCTATCACAACAGATAGTCGAGCTATCAACGCAGACAGAACGTCGACCAACTGATAGACGATCATCGATTAGCCGATAGACGATAGTCGAGCGACGTTCGACTATAGTCGAACGAAAAACTACTTAACCAAATATTCATCTAGAAAAGCAATTCTACAACTAGAGAATCTAACCTATCAACTAATCTTTGACCATAGATAAATCTTGGGTCAAGAGACAGAAAGAGAGGACTGAACTCAAATCAAAACCTAGGGTTCCAACACACGGAGGGGCATGGGTCAGCGGCTGAGATTAATGGAATTTGCTAAAATAACAGTTATAAGGAAAGTTTGCAAATGACCCCGTTTGAAGCTTTGTATGGGAGACGTTACAGAACTCCCTTGTTTTGGGATGAAGGTGGTGAAAGACCGTTGTTAGGTCCGGAAGTCTTAGAAGAAATGAATACTTCTGTGACGCATATTCGGGAAAAGATTCGTATAGCTCAGGAGCGTTATGAGAAGAACGCTAATTAGAGAAGGTATGATCTGGAGTTCGTTGTTGCGGACATGGTTTTTCTCAAGGTATCTCCGATGTCAGGTTTTAAGAGGTTTGGGAGGAACCACAAGTTGGATCCCAGATATGTGGAACCTTTTCAGGTTGTTGAACGCATCGGAGTATCTGCTTATAGGCTGGATTTGCCCGCTACATTCCCTAGTGTGCACGATGTGTTTCATGTGAGCCAGTTGCGGAAATTTGTGCTTAGTGACCGGCATGTTCTCGATCGATTCCCCTTGCATCCTAATCTTTCTTATGTTGAGGTGACTTTTCGCATCCTGGATACTCAAGATTGGGTGTTGCGGAGGAAGACAATACCCATGGTTAAGGTTTTGTGGCGAAACAAAAACGTGGAAAGCGCGACTTGGGAGTTGCAGTCGGCTATGAGGGATGCTCATCCTCATTTATTCTCCTAGTTTCTTTTGGTAAGTGTTTCTATTCAATAACCCTTGGTTATGTTTTCCCTCTTAGTAGATTCAGTTGTGTATCAAGTTTCGGGACAATTTCTTTTAGGGGAAGTGGCTGTAATGCCCCTGATTTTTCGACGTTTACTTTAATTCCTCTAGTGGCGTATTTTTGATGTCAGAGCATTTACGTTGACGCGTAGTTGATGGGTACCGTTGCAGGAACGTGACTTTTGCTCATTTGGTATCTGAGGTTTTGGCTTAGAATATTAGCTTGGCTAATTTTATTGTGTTTTTGAGATTTCTCTTGCGAGGCAGGTTTGTTTTGGAACTCGGTGGAGTCTTTTTGGTGTTTTGGACTTCGAGGATTTTTTACTCGAGTTTGGTTTGTCGAATCTTAAATTCGACTTCGTCGTTGGTTTCATATCATCGATATTTAGTTTCGGTGCAAATTTCGTAGAAATCCGAGTTGATTCGAGTTATATTATATTATAACATATGTATATAATATTATGTTATACTATATCATATAATTATATATTATATCATATAGATATTATATTATATTTATAGATAATATATAATAGGTTATATTATCTGTATATAATATATAATATACTATAAGTACTATTATATTATATTATATTATATTATATAAGTATTATTATATTACCAATTACTATTCACTTCATTCTTCCCCAAGCTATCAGACCGAGAGTGCGGAAGAAAGAGGTCGGCGGGTTTCACAAGGCTTTCGGCTACCACTTATAGGAGTGTCGGTGCTCGAAATTGTCGACGAAGGGTAAATCCGAAAAGCTCTCGCCGAGATCTAAGCGTTGGTGGTAGGTAATTTTGTTTTCTTGGACTTTTGGCGTTAGGGTTTTCCACCTTAACTCTCGTTTGCCCTATAAAGTTTCAGGAATTGTTGTCAAAGGGTTCTTGCGGCCGATCCTTGAAGAAGAGCGTTTGTGAGACCGAATTTTTGAAGATCTTGAGGCAAGTGGTGATTTGCACCCTTGTCAGCCTTTTATTAAGTTCTTTATTGTTCCTTTTCTGATTTTTCTTATCTATATGGCTATATCCCTGAATAGCATAACGATAGACTTTTTATTTTCTCTATCCTTTCTTCTTGTTGTGTGCTGTAAAATGCTTTTATCTAGTTTGTGCTCTTGCTTAGTCTACCCCTCTCATTCTCTTAAGTTATGGAACTTAGTCTTGGTCTAGGTTTATAAAAATTAATTATTATAAGTCTATAATCCTTTGTTTTGGAAAGACATAATTTCTGTCAGGTTTCTACCTTAGGCGTTGAGTGTACAACCCTTGGCGTTGAGTGCGTTGAGTGTACAACTCTTGTCATTGAGTGTGTTGAGTGTACAACCATTGGCGTTGAGTGTACAGACCTTGGCGTCAAGTGCATTGAGTGTTCATCCTTTAGCGTCGAGTGAAGGCTTGGCGTTGAGTGAAAAGCATTGAGTGCATTAAGTGTAGCCTTGGCGTTGAGTGTGTTGACTAAATCATGCTTGGCGTTGAGTGAATGTACTTAGGCATTGAGTGTTGTGCCTTGGCATTGAGTGCGTTGACTGAAGCAGGCTTGGCGTCGAGTGAATATACTTTGGCGTCGAGAGCATTGAGTGAAGCAGCTAGGCGTCGAGTGCTTTGACTGTATCTATCAGGCGTCGAGTGGACTCAAAACTTTTGTTTAGGCATCGAGTGGACTCAAAGCCTTTGCTTAGGCGTCGAGTGAACTCAGATCTTGTATTGTTTGGCATTGAGTGATCTCAGAGCTGGTGTTTTGGCAATTTTGATGTGTCCGTCGAGTGACTTTGAGTTCGTCAAGTCATATTCGTCGAATTTACCTTAGTAACTTCTGATTTTTCTTCCGTTTACATTGTCATGAAAATCTGATGGTATGCCTTGATTTTCATTTTGTTGGTTTATATAATGCATGACTGTCAATGGCCTTGGTTAATTATATTTTGCATGGTTATATAATGTATGGTTAATTGTGGACCTGGATTGGCACTGGATAAAGGACCACCACCTTATGGTTATTTATTGCATGGTTATTTGTGGCTAGGTTGACAGTGGATAAAGATCACCAACTTGATGTCGGTTTGTGAATCATTACACCTTGTGGGTTTTTTTCTGCTCTTATGGACTGTTGTTTGTGTTGTGGTGGCCACCACCACAGTGCCTTTTTGAGATTTTTGGTCTGAAGGTTGGTGGTGGACAATGTGGTCCCCAACTTAGTACTATTTTTACCGGTGTTAATGATTCACGTTGAAAGTTAGGGTTAGATCTGATATACTCTAGAGGGGGGTGAATAGAGTATGTCTGTTTGTTTTTAAAATTTTCTTCTTTAATAGTATACTATCTGTACCTTTAACAACTATATCTAATTATCACAGATTAAAGTAAATCAAAGATCACAGAATATCTAACTAACACAACCACAACAAGAATAGAAAAGAAAGAGCAACCAGACAACACAAGAAATTTATAGTGGTTCCCCAAACTGGGTACATCCACTCTTCTACCACCCTTGGTAGGAATCCACTATAGGTTTTGATCAGGTGACTGTCACCAATGAGCTTTTGATCAGGTGCTCAAAAACCAAACCTCAAGTATTTTGGAGGAGACTTGCAACCAGAATAATTTTGAAGGGAATTTAAAACCCTGTACAGAGGTGGGAATGAGAGAGTGATGTAAGTCTTCTTTTCTCAAATCAAAATGAGAAGACTGTGTGGATTCTTATTTGTTGTCAAAGCTTCCCCTGAGATCTTGAATGGTTCAGGAGTGGAAGTTTTGTTCAAGGGTGTAGGAATTTAGCTTTTCAGAGATCCTTGATTGATTTGAATGTTGCTGTCACTTGAGATCCCTGAAAACAAAGAGGGAGAGAAAGAAAGATTCTTGATGGTGATGGTTGTTTTTCTTCTTCTCTTCAGAGCAGTCAATTTTTGAGAGATGTTTTCACTGCACTTTTCAAGATCTTTTCTTTGTTGTGACTCTAGTTGATGATGAATCTCTGCTCTCATGTGTGTTGTTGTTTTCTTAGCAGGAAGATGTGTATTGGATGACTGTAACTTGGTCAAATTCAAAAGAAAGCTATGCAATAAATGTTCAGCCGAAATCTTGGGAATGAAAAACGGCAAGAATGCTGTCAAAATATTCTATTCTTTGTTTGTCCCGTGATATAAGCAATTAATTCCATGGAGGATGTTAGCAATAAATGCTGTCAGTAACGGCTCTATTCAGAGAATATAAGTGCATTGATTTGCAAGGAATTAATAGCCTATAATGGAGATAAAATGATGAGACAGAAAGAGAAAGAATAAATAACAAAATATCTTACAGTTTTCGTCGACCAGAAGATCAGCTTTCGTCGACTGCTAATCAGCTTTTGTCGACCTGAGATTTCGTCGACCTCTGATCAGCTTTCGTCGAACTAAGATCTGCTTTCGTCGACCTGAGACTGTGAAGTTAGTCAACCTAAGAACTTGGTCCATCTGTCGGGTTGAATGAATAGCACATCTGGCGTTGAGTGTTCTTTGTCTCTGAGTCAGCCTTGACTTTGAGTGAATTATGACGCTGAGTGTTTTTGAAATATTTTGATCTGAGAACATGTTGTCGAGCTCAGCTCATAGATTTTTAGCTCTGAGTTATCGAGCTGAGCACGACTAGCGTCGATCTGAGATTTCGACGAACTTGATTCACTTTCTCTAAATCTTGATTTCTCTAAGTCTTGAGTCTTTGGCAGTGTGGTATTGGTCTTGATCTGTTTGACTCGAAGAACATACCTAGACTTAAGAAAACACATTAAATTTGACCCTTCTTTACAACCAAGGGGTCACAACCTACGAAGACAAACCTAGCCAAAATCACCTAGGGGTTCCAACACTGTTTTTAAATGAAAGTCTCTTAATATATTTATATATATATAATATATAATATATATATATATATATATAAATATTAGTATATATATATAAGAATATAGATATATGCATATATATTCTTTTGCATACAACTACGCAGATTTAATAAAGTATGATTTCATATTCGCACTGGTGCAATTTCTTATACTTAAAACCTATAAATTCGTTCTTTTGCCTATACCTTATGATTTATATGTGTAGATTGACATCCTATTTCGTTTTGACTGGTAACCCTTTATCCTCTCTTATTATTTACCTTTGGTTGAGTTGGCCCACGGTACAATTTTTGTGAGTGTATCTTTTATTTTGAATGTCTCAGGTTTCGGAGCATTAGCCGTTGAGCGACTAGAGTTGATTGTTGCAGGTTTCCCTACAGCTTTGTAGTTTGTTCTTCTTCCCGCTCCAATGTGAGGTATATTGTTGTTTTGGCTTTTAGTTCAGACGTGCATGCCTTTTGGTGGATTCGTGTTAGTTGTTGACGGCCCACCTGGATGTTTTGATAGATTTGTTAAGTTACTTGCTAGCAACTGAGCTCTTATAAATGATTTGATGTTTTTTTTACTTTCCTCTCTGGGAAGGTCTTATGTTAGGATGTTTGCTAGTTATTTTAAGTCTGAAAGTAACATGGCTATCTCATGCATAACATTGTTTTAAACCAAGTCTCTATATTTAACTAATGTAAAAGCATTTCTATATTTAGCATTAAATCTATAATTATGTATACATGAGTTGTCCATTTTGAAGGTTTATGCTCATGTAGGAGTTATCTATATAAATAAAGTATTTTCTCAGGCATATATCATATTTTCATGTTGGACTATTGATCACCTGAGCCGAGGGATTACAACGATCAAAACTTACTTAACTTATAGCTTTCTTAAAGATAAATGAGAACTTCGTGATAAGTGGTAGGATTAGGTTCTTGCCTGAACTCAGCAGTTATTCTCTATTCGGCGTAGCATCTCACGAACAACGTGTTTTCTATTACTCTGATATTTTATTTAAAATGCGAAGAAAAAGCCGTTGTGACAGGTAAATCACCCACGGGCAGAGACGAAGAAGGGGAAGAATTTTCGTCGAGAGTGCTCTCTGATAAGTTTGGCTTGCCTGGGAGAGTTCGATCTATGGGCCAATCATTTTTTTGTCGAAGGTGGATTCACATTATATGAATGAGTCGTAGGGCTTGAAGCGGCCTACCTAGTAGACGGTGGATACCCTTGCACCGGCGGAGCGATGATCCAGCTGTCGGGGTCACCGTGGGTGCCGTCCTTACAAAAATAAAACTCATCAAAAGAGACGCCATTGAGTTTAAAAGCACAGAGGCGACTTTCGACAGCATTTTTCGTACTTTAGGGTGAGGTCAAAACACCTCATAAGACGGCAACTTCAGACGACATAATGATGGAGTGGTACCTCGGTGAAAAGAACGACATCAGTTGATCTAGCGCGGTGGTCCGACCTTGCTAGGATGCCCTATCTAAGCTTTGCAATGGAGGAATGAACTAGGATCGCTCACAAGGCTGATGGGAGCAGTCTCACCCACATATAATGGAATCCCACCCAGGCCTTTTTGGGGTTTAAAAAAGCCCACATGTCCTGAGTTATCAGCCGAGATCATCGAGTGCCTCGGTAGGGGTAGTAAGAACCTTGTCTGGGCTGAGACCCTCCCTAGCAGGTGTTGGTCTTTTCGCGATTTCCTTCTATTTTGCTTTCGATCAGGTTTCTCATTGCATCATCATGTTGGCATTTTTGAAGACAAGGTAGCAGGCCAAAACTCCCCCCAAAATAGGGAACGTCTAGTGATTTCCTCAACGTGAAGACATCTCACGATGAGCCCAAAAAGGGCGCCTGGGGTATCGTCTCCCTCCCCCTCTATTATAGAGACATCTGGGGGGGAGTGGGGTGGAGGGGGTTTTTGCCGGTGCCGGTAAGGACAATCTCACCCAAACCCTTGCCCAAATTGGTTTGAATGTTTGCTTTCTGAGCTCTAAGATCGCTTTGAAAAGAGTGGATTGTGTTGGTACCCTAGTTTGATTTGAGTTTAGTCCTCTCCTTTGTGCTCCTTGACCCAAGAATTATCTATGGTCAATGGTTAGTAGTCTAGCTGTAGAGTCCTCACTTTTCCAGATTGAGAATTTGGTTAAGTAGTTTTTCGTTCGACTATAGTCGAACGCCGCTCGACTATCGTCTATCGCTGATCGACGATCGTCTATCAGTTGGTCGACGCTCTTGTCTGCGTTGATAGTTCGACTATCTGTTGATAGGTCGACTATCTGCTTGGCGTGGTAGTTCGACTATCTGTTGATAGATCGACTATCTGATAGTTCGACTATCTGTTGATAGGTTCGACTATCTGTTCCGCTTTGATAGGTCGACTATCTGTTGATAGGTCGACTATCTGTCGTCTTTGATAGTTCGACTATCTGTCACTGATAGTTCGACTATCTGATAGTTCGACTATCTGTTGATAGTTCGACTATCTGGTCTCTTTGATAGTTCGACTATCTGTTGATAGGTCGACTATCTGTTTTTCTGAGGTAGGTCGACTATCTGCTTGATAGGTCGACTATCTGTTTTCTGAGGTAGGTCGACTATCTGCTTGATAGGTCGACTATCTGTTGCGCTTGATAGTTCGACTATCTGTCCTGATAGATCGACTATCTGATAGTTCGACTATCTGTTCTGATAGGTCGACTATCTGCCGGGGTAGTTCGACTATCTTCTTCGATAGGTCGACTATCTGGATCGTTCGACTATCTGCCCGATAGTTCGACGATCTCGTGCGTCGGTCGACGATCTCCGAAGGTCGTTCGACGCTTTCTGTCTGCCTTTATATTTTGTATTTATTTATTATATTTAATTAATTAATACATTTTCTGGCAAGTTGTTTCAGTTGTTATGATAAAATTTCCAGGCATATTTGCTCTATTCTTTTTGCCTGAGTCAAATCTTTTTAATAAAGTTGTTTGTCTTATTAGCTGTCTTTGTAAATTACTTTATCTCTGACAGCCCTTTATAGCCGTTAGACTGAAAAGTCTTCTCTTTGCTATAAAGAGTATTTCTTTGATGTGACTTTATTTAGTCCTTCTGTTATTTGATTTGGGCCTGCAGCTTCTTAGAAAGAGGTTTATTCCTTTTATAGAATGTTCCTGCTGCAGAGATTGTTTTTGCTTCTTGTTATTTACAGCCCAGGTCTCAAGTCTCAGAAGAAGACAAATAATTCAAATGGAAGAGAGCCGTTGCTTGCTGCTGTTATATAAAGGACCCTTTGAAGAAGGATTCAAGCTAGAGCTAATAGCTAACCAGTTTTCATTCAAGCTTTCAAGCTTCAAGCTTTCTGCTCTCAGCAATTTCCATTAACTGAGAAGTGTTAAGATCTTCACTCTTCTTCAACCTGAGTTCTCCTGCTTTCAGGAAGTTCAAACTCAGAGTTCCTTTGAAGAAGAAGAAGAAGATAGCTGCTTGAAGATCTTTTGATTTTATTATTTTCTTCCTGTAGCTTTTCCTTCAGAACTTTCTGAAGAGTTTTCTGCACTGAAGCAAGACTTCACCTGGACATCTTTGAGCCAGGGGGAGCCTTGATTCTTTAGAGCTTCTAGCTCAGTGCAAGTTTTTGTGCTTCTCTAATCTATTGTAAAATAGAGAAGACATCTTAACCTTCTTCCTTCCCCTCCTGTACAGGGTTATTACTCCCTTCAAAAGTATCCCTTGGTGGCAGGGCACCTGATCAAAAACCTGTGCTTGGTTTTAGACACCTGATCAAAAGTCTAAAGGGTTTCTGGATCTACCTGAAGCAGATCCTGTTGGTGGCAGGGCACCTGATCAAAAACCTGAGTGGATTCCTACCGTGTGGGTAGAAGAGTGGACGTACCCAAGTTGTTTGGGGAACCACTATAAATTTCCTTGTGTCGTCTGGATTCCATTGTTTAATTCCTGCATTGTGGCTGTGATTAGATATAACTAGGTGCTAGTTGCTGATTAGGTTTTCCAAGCCTTAACTGTAATTACAGTTAGCTTGAGTTTGTGCACATCACTTGTGTTAGCTCTAGGTTAAATCTATATCTATAATCTTTCATTCCGCACTTCACTCCAAGGGAGTTGGGTAGACCATTAAGTTTTGTCTTGTGCAAAATTTGATAACTCTATTCACCCCCCCTCTAGAGTAGTATCTATCCCTCACTTTCAATTGGTATCAGAGGGAGGTTGACTGACTGAATAGGCTAACACCTAAGTCACAAGATCCTGATAGATACCAAAGCTTATAGATATTCACTATCATGGCCCAGTCCAAGGATTATTCAAGCACCAGACCTCCAGCATGCAACTTAGCTAAGTTTGGCATCTGGAAGGCAAGGATAAAATTTATATGATTCTATTGATGAAAGTATCTTTGCTTCTATTTGTCAGGTCCCCCAAGAGCACCTGCTGCTGCCACTGCCTCATCATCTGATATGAGTGCAGTGCTCCTCCAGATTACAATGATGAGTACAAGAAGGCCAAAATAGCAGATGCCAAGGCAATGAACATACTGGCTCAGACAATGTCTGATGAGGTGTTCCAGAAGGTTGCTGACTGCTCTTCAGCAAAGGCCATGTGGGACACACTGAACCAGATTGTAGCTGGTTCAGCTGATGAAAGGAAGGACAGAAGGTCCAACCTGATCTCACAGTATGAGAACTTCAAGAAAACTGATGCTGAATCAGTTGAAGCAATGTACACCAGGCTCAGCTCAATCATCAATGAGCTGAGGACCCTGGACAAGGACATATCATTGACAGAGGTCAATGATAAGATTCTTATGTGCTTCCCTAGCACATGGGATCTAAGAATCTGGCCCATCAAGAAGCCAGAAGTACAAATGAGATCTCCATGAAGCTCCTCCTCGGAAAGCTCAAGTCTTTTGAGCAAGTGCTGAAGACCAGAGAAGCTGAAGCTGAAGCCAAGACCCCCACTCCAACAAGAAAAGAGCAATCTCTAGCTCTTAAGGCTGCAGATGTTTCTGAAGGCAGCCAATCTAATGAGGAACTTATGGCATTGTTTGCCAAAAGGTTTCTCAAGATGGGGAGAAAGGAGTTCAGAAAGAAGTCTTCACGCTATGAAGACAAACCAAGGTATGATCGCTCTCCAGCTAAAGAAATTATTTGTTATGGTTGCAGGAAGCCTGGACACATCTTGCCAGAGTGTCCAGAGGAGAAGAACAAAGAAAAGAGAAAAAGAAAAGGAACAGCACAGGAAGCACTCCAAGCCATCCTCCTACAAAAACAAGAAGAAGGAGAGAGGTTTCATTGCTGAAACCTGGAGTGATTCTGATGAAGAATCCTCCTCATCAAGCTCCAGTGAAGATGAGGAAGAGAAGAAGGCAAAAGAAGTTTGCCTAATGGCAATAGATGCCTGCAGCAACCACTCTGCTGCAGAGAGTTCTGATTCTGATGAAGAGATGCCTACAGAAGATGAGGTACTCTCTTCTTATGATTTTACTTCAGAAGAATTTAAATTAGAATTTAAATCTTTATGTTAGATTTAATTAGCTCAGAAAAGAAATAAAAGAACTTAGAAATAGGTTAGCTGACTCAGAATCAATAGCCTCTGAAAAATTTAGGTTAAAGGAAGATCTCACTACTTGTAGTGAAGAAATTAAATTTCTTAAAATAGAGTTAGCTAAGTCTAAGAGATTAGAAGAATCCTTAATGGTAGAAGCCTTAAGTTGTTAGAAATTACCAGCATGACTAACACTAGGTCAGGTAATGACAAACTAGGCTTAGGAGCTTCTCCCAGTGAACCCCAAGTCCTTCTTAAAAATAATCTTTCAACTCCAGTGAACTTCATTTCAGCTAGTGGAAAGAAGAACACTGAGCAAGTAAATCTGGTTAATAAAACCTTAAATAAAGCTAAGAGAGAAAGAGAAAAGAAATTCTTTAAAGAAATGCAAAGAGCGTCGAACGCAGCTCGACGATCGGAAGCTCCATGGTCGAACGAAGGTCGACGATCTGAGCACCCATCGTCGAACGTCGATCGACGTTTTCAATATGATTTTCAAAATCATAATCAATTCCATAGAAACCTAAATGAGAATAGAAACCCTAGGTTTGTTGACCCATCATCTGCATGGAGAATCCCACCTAGGAGATCTCACCCACTAGGTTATCACCCTCACCTGCATTTTCATATATTTCCAGTTTTTCTTATGTGAAAAACAAGGGACCCAAGGTTACCTGGGTCCACACTGTCTAAATAATTGTCTTGCAGGTGAAGGCCTATCCAATCACTCAAAATAAGTGGTATTTGGATAGTGGATGCTCTAAGCATATGACAGGAAATAAAGATCTTCTGTCAAAGTTCAAAGCTAAGCTCGGCCAAAGGTTATCTTTGGAGACCCAGCTGTGGTCAGACAGAACTATGGCAAGATCACAATTGGAGCAGTTACTTTCAAGAGAGTTGCATATGTCAATGGACTGAAGCATAATTTGATTTCAGTCAGCCAGCTATGTGATGCTGGCTACCAGGTTTCATTTTCTAACTCTCTTGCAGTAATTACTTTAAATAATAATGTTGTTTTAGTAGGTATTAGAATAGGTAATATTTATTTAGTAGATTTCAATTCATCTCATTCTGAAATCTGCCTGTTTAATGAAGTAACCCTTAATAATAATTCTTTATGGCATAAGAGGCTTAGTCATGTTAACCTTAAAAATATATCTAGGTTATCTAAGCACAACCTTGTTAGAGGTTTACCTTCTTGCCCCTACAAGAAGGAGAGCCTATGCAAGGCTTGTCAGCTAGGCAAGCAAACCAAAAACTCTTTAAATCTGTAAATAAGAGTGATTCTCCTAGAATCCTGTATTTATTACACTTGGACCTTTTTGGCCCAATAAATGTACAGAGTTTAGGAGGGAAGTATTACACTTTAGTAATTGTAGATGACTTCTCTAGGTTCAGTTGGGTTTTCTTTTTGAGAACTAAGTCTGATAACTTCAAAGCCTTACAGACTTTCTACTATGTGTGCAGACTGAGTACTCTACTCATGTGGCCTTGATCAGAAGTGATCATGGTACTGAGTTTGACTCTCTTCTCATGCAAGAATTCTGTGAGAGAGAAGGTATCAAACATAGCTTCTCAGCTCCTAGAACTCCCCAACAAAATGGGGTAGTTGAAAGGAAGAATAGAACACTTATTGAAGCTGCTAGCACATTGTTGGCAGATGCTAACATGCCTCCTCCTATTGGGCAGAAGCTGTTAGTACAGCCAATTATGTCTTGAATAGAAGTTTGATACACAAACTTAAGTGTAAAACTCCTTATGAGTTGCTTAAAGGAAAGAAACCTAAAATTAATTACTTTAGAGTTTTTGGCTGTATTGTTTATATTCATAATAATAATAAAGAATATATTAGAAAATTTGAAGCAAAAGCTTCAATGGGAATCATGCTTGGATATTCCCAAGTAAGCAAAGCTTATAGGGTTTATAACAAATCTACCTGTAAAATTGAAGAATCTGTGCATGTGACTTTTGATGAGTCTCAGATGTTTTACAAGGAGAAGGAAAATTCTCCTTCCTCAAGTTCTTTGCAGGTACATGATGCCCCTCAAGAAATTCTTCAACTATCAACTCTTCAGATCACTGAATCAGACAGTGATGAAGACATTGCTGAAGCTGTTGAAGCTGTTGTTGTTCCACCAACAGTAGATCAAATTCCCTTGAGGAATTAATCCCAACTGTTGCTGAAGATCACATCCCACCTGCTGATATTGTCACACTTAGAGATCACCCGACATCTCAAGTGATTGAGACATATCAGCTGGTGTGCAAACAAGACATCAATTAAGACAGGATGTGATGCATGCTTGTTTCCTCTCACAGGTTGAGCCCCTCACCTTTAAAGATGCAGAGCTAGATCCCCACTGGATCATTGCAATGCAAGAGGAACTCAATCAGTTTGAGAGATGTAAAGTTTGGACTTTGGTTCCAAGACCTAAAGGCCAACTGATCATAGGCACCAAGTGGGTGTATAGAAACAAGTTGGATGCAAATGGAATTATAGTAAGGAATAAAGCTAGGCTTGTAGCTCAGGGCTACAGACAGGAGGAAGGTATAGACTATGACCAAACCTTTGCTCCTGTTGCAAGGCTAGAAGCAATAAGGATCTTCTTGGCCTATGCAGCCTACATGAAGTTTAAGGTGTTTCCAAATGGATGTCAAAAGTGCATTCCTGAATGGTGAGCTTAAGGAAGAGGTGTTTGTTGAACAACCACCAGGGTTTGTTTCTTCAACTCAGCCTCTCATGTGTTTTAGTTGCAGAAAGCTCTTTATGGACTAAAGCAAGCTCCTAGGCCTGGTATGAGACCTTAGCTAGTTTCCTGTTAGAGCACAACTTTACTAGGGGAGTAGTTGATAGAACCCTTTTCGTCAAGCATCACAAGGACACAATCCTGTTAGTTCAGGTGTATGTAGATGATATTATTTTTGGCTCCACTGATCCCAAACTGTGCAAAAAGTTTTCAACTTATGCATTCCAAGTTTGAGATGAGTAGTATGGGTGTGCTGTCTTACTTTCTTTCTTGGTCTCCAAGTTAAGCAAGATGCTGATGGTATCTTCATCTCCCAATCCAAATATGCCAAGGAATTGGTAAAGAAATTTGGGATGGCTGATGCTTCAGCAATGCCTACACCCATGGCTACTAATGTAGTTATTGATTCTGATGATCACGGCAAGCCAGTTGATCAAAAGAATTATAGGGCCATTGTTGGTTCCCTATTATATCTAACTGCAAGTAGGCCAGATATAATGTTTGCTACATGCCTTTGTGCTAGATTCCAGGTCAACCCCAAGGAATCTCATCTGATTCTTCTAAAGAGAATCCTGAGATACCTGAAGGGATGTCCAGATCTAGGACTTTGGTACCCAGCTGAGTCAGAATTTGAATTAATTGGATATTCTGATTCTGATTATGCTGGTTGCAGAGTTGACAGGAAGAGCACCTCAGGAACTTGCCAGTTCCTGGGAGAGAGATTGGTCTCTTGGTTCTGTAAGAAGCAGGCTTCTGTCTCAACTTCAACTGCAGAGGCTGAATATATAGCAGCTGCCAGTTGTTGTTCACAGATCCTGTGGATTCAAAACCAGCTTGTGGATTATGGTTACTCACACAAGAACACCAAAATCATGTGTGATAGTACCAGTGCTATCTCAATTGCACAAAATCCAGTGCACCACTCTAGAACGAAGCACATTGAGATTCGGCACCATTTCCTGAGAGATTGTGTGGAAAAGAACAAGATTTGTCTTGAGTTCATATCCACTGAGTTTCAGAGAGGTGATATATTCACCAAGCCTTTAGATGAACAGAAGCATCTGTTCTTTTTAGTTCAACTAGGCATGATCAATGGACGAGACTAAGTGTGACTATATCTGCCTATGTTGAAACTTGTTTGAAGATAGTCGAACGACGTTCGAAGATAGTCGAACGGTCAAGCCTATCGTCGACCTATGGTTAATGAAAGTTTATCTGATTGAAGATCGTCGACCGCGTTCGACCATCGTCGAACAAGTCGAGCTCATCGTCGATCTCTGGATGACGATAGCCTGTTGTTTGAGAAGCCAGAAATAGTCGAACGATTGTCCGACTACTCTGCTTCTGAGCCGATCGTCGAACGGCCGTTCGACCATCGGGTCTAGTATCTTTTTAATAGATCGACTATTTCCGGTCTAATATAAAGCCGATAGTCGACCTAGGTTAAAAGATCTTGTTTTTATCGTCGACGGAGCGTGCCTTTTCGCATTCTGCCTTTCCCGCTTGCGATTTTCTGCCGCTTCGTCCCCTTCGTCTTCTCCTCCTTCTCGAGCTTTCTCCAGCGAATCCATGGCGATTCTCCCCGCAGTTCTAGCAGTTGTAAAGTTTGATGCAGGATTTAGCGTGGATTTCGACGCGTTCAGCAGCTGCGATGCAGGATCGTAGAAGTTCTGCAGCTGTGCCGGGATCAGGGATTAGAGAGCTAATGTCTTCAAGGATTAAGATAAACATCCCAGAAATCAAGGAATGGGCTTTCACGTCGTCTTCCACAGACGATCGATGACTGGTACCATCGGCGGAGAAGAGGTAATCCTAACTCCGGCCGTTTTGTCTGATGTTTTTGGATTAGTTATGGGCAAAGGATTATGAGCAAGATGCTCAGGAATTCGAAGAATGCTAGTTGAGCTGGGACATGCTGAGGGCATTCCCACCAAGCTGCTCAAAGTAAATTTCCCCTTCAAGATCAAGTTTCTCGCTGAGTTGGTAGGAAAAGTGCTCCTTGGTAAGCACTCTGCCCACGATAATATAACAAGGCAGCAATTCGCACTGATGTGTGCGATTGTTAATCGAAAAGGATAGATTGGGCAGCAGTTGTGTTTGATTTAATAAGAAAAAAGACTGGTAAGAAGGAAGTTACCCTAGGAAGGGTTATTGGCATCTTCCTGAAGGAAAAGTACCCCCAGCTGCTGAGTTCAACCGCAACAACAATTAACGCCAGCAAGAAGATGGATCCCCACCTGTTCTCTAAATGGAAGAGAACTTTGTGAAACCCGCTCTCACAGGGGTTGCTCCAGCAACATCTGAGGACACCAGGACTGAATCAGTCACTCCCTCACCTTGTCGAAGCTGGCTCAGCTATTCCCTCCTCCTCTTCTGCTGTGCTGTCTGCCTCAGTTGAAGTACCATCAACTTCAGCTGAAGTACGACCTTCTCCCTCTTCTGCTCCAGAAACAACCACGGTTGTTCCTCTTTCCCTCCAGCATCTCCTCTACCTGCTCATCTGGCTAGGATATCTGCTCCTAGCTTTGATTTGTTAGGTCTGAGAGATTCCATCTCCTCCTCCGTCTCCCATTCATTCCCCAGTTAATTCTCCAATTAACTCTCCAGCTCTATCTCCAGTTCAATCCCCTGTCCACACCATTCTTCATCCCAGCACTACTACCATATCTGCTGCAGCTCCATCCACTTCACATCCATCATCTTTTGAGATTTCTCCTGAACTCATCTCCCGCATTGTGGAGTGATTACCCCGTCAATCAAAACCATGATTGAAGAGGCAATCGCTCCCCTTGCAGCCTCCATTGATATCTTAACTGCCTCCATCAAATCTCTTCTCAAAATCTGCTGAGCCATCTTCCTCAAGGGGCCTGGTTTCAGTCTCCACTGAAATCAGGCAGGGGGAGATGTCCATGAAGATGCCTCAGAACCTCCTGCCCCCCTTCCAGCTATAAAAGATACAGTCATGACAGCCCTGGAAGAGTCTGCTCTAGCTGAAAAGAAATAGTTCCAGTATTATCTGATAAGGAAATAGCAGATGGAATCATGTTATCTGAAATTGCAGTAAAAGTCTGCCTAGAAGATCTCACCACTCCTGTGGTTGCTAGATTCCTAGAAGGAATTATAACTTCATATCTAGATGAATCATGGGAGATGGTCAAGTATGAAGGTAACTCTTTCATCCATTTTGTTGATGAGTCAATTAATTTGTTAGTTTGTGATTCCTGGAAGGAATGATTCTGTTTATTTAGCAGATCTATATTCATAATTCTACAGATGTTATTAGAGAAGATTTATCTGCTCAGATAATAAATTGTCTCAGAGGTTGCCCCAAGTGTTTCTGATATCCAAGTAGACCTGAATTGGAATCTTTTTTAGATGATAGAGAGGATGAATCTGAGAATCAAGATAAAGTCAAAGATGACACTCCTGTTCTGAGTTGGAAGAAGTTCAAGCAAGAGCTGCCTGGGATTTAAGAGTACAGTCTTTGTTGAAAGAGAAAGAAAAAGAGCTGCAAGTTGAAAAGTCAACCATCTGGATGACTCACCAGGGTTGGACTTAGATTCCCTTCTGGCTCTGGATGCCATTGAAGAGGAAAGAGAAAAATAATCTGCTCTGAAGCTTAAAGAAAAGGCTGTTTCTGAAGCCTATGATCCATATGATAATCCTCCCTCATCTCATTCTGATGATGAAGAGGATTCTGATGTTCTGAGAAATCAAGGAAAAAGAAAGCTGCTTCAAAAAGAGAAAAGTTGCTCCTCCTCCTCCTCCCAGTAAAGATAATGATACTCCTTATTATATTTTGAAGGGCATTGACCCTAATCAAGGAATTTCAGCACTGGATGTGGTTTTCAAAGAATCAGCAGAAAGAAAGGAAAAGATCTAAAAGGTATGATAGTCCTGATTCAAGATGGACTCCCAGAGGTCCTCCTCCTCCTCCTCCAGGTGCAGGAGCCTCTGGGAACCTATCAGCTAATCCTGCTGCCTCTTATGGAAGATCTGCTTCTTTTCACCCCAGCCAAGAAAAAGTTATCAAAGCTCGCAAGGAAAATCGTTTTCTGGTTCTCAAAGACAAGTTAAGGAGGTTGTGCATTAAAGCCAACTTTTTCACCTCCTCCTTCTCCTAAGAGAAGGTTTCAACTGCTGCACCAGTTCAGTCTGAGGAAATTGTTTCAAAGGTAAATAGTTTACTTTGTTTTAAAATTTCTAGCAAGATCCTTTTGCTAAGTTTGCTTCAATATCTTATTTCTAGTTATTCAAGATAAAGTATCTGATGCTGCTCCTCCTGAGCCTGTTTATGAAAATCCTGAGCTTGATCCTAATTTTAGGATGGCTCGTTTTCAAGAACTAGTTGGAGCAGCTCAAATAAGAAAAGCTAAAGCAGAAGGAAAGATACGACTGGTTTAACTACCATGTCTGCTTTCAGAAAGAAAGAATTTGAAAAGTTCCAGGTTAATCCTGAGATTTTTGACCCCTCAAATACATGGAAAAGCATCCTGAAGCAGTAGTCCCAAGAGCTGCAGAATTAAAGATCATTGGGGTGCAGGACTTAAAGCTATCAAAGAAAGAATCTGATGATCCTTTAAGGAAAATCTCTTTTGTTCCTAGTTCCTCTGATCTTTGCCAGACTCTGTAGATTCTTAGTAGTTTGATTAACTGCTGTGTTATATTTGTTATCTATTTGATAATCTGCTAGTTATTTGCTATCTATTTCTTGTATTAATTTTAGTGTTCTATAGCTAGCTGTTTGTTTTAGTTTTGAGAGACTTAACTCAAATAGGGGGAGATTGTTGGTACCCTAGTTTGATTTGAGTTTAGTCCTCTCCTTTGTGCTCCTTGACCCAAGAATTATCTATGGTCAATGGTTAGTAGTCTAGCTGTAGAGTCCTCACTTTTCCAGATTGAGAATTTGGTTAAGTAGTTTTTCGTTCGACTATAGTCGAACGCCGCTCGCTCGACTATCGTCTATCGGCTGATCGACGATCGTCTATCAGTTGGTCGACGCTCTGTCTGCATTGATAGGTCGACTATCTGTTGATAGGTCGACTATCTGCTTGGCGTGATAGTTCGACTATCTGTCCTGATAGATCGACTATCTGATAGTTCGACTATCTGTTGATAGGTCGACTATCTGTTCCGCTTTGATAGGTCGACTATCTGTTGATAGGTCGACTATCTGTCATCTTTGATAGTTCGACTATCTGTCCTGATAGTTCAACTATCTGATAGGTCGACTATCTGTTGATAGATCGACTATCTGGTCTCTTTTGATAGTTCGACTATCTGTTTGATAGTCGACTATCTTTTTCTGAGTAGTCGACTATCTGTTGATAGTCGACTATCTGTTTTCTGAGGTAGGTCGACTATCTGCTTGATAGGTCGACTATCTGTTTGCGCTTGATAGTTCGACTATCTGTCCTGATAGATCGACTATCTGATAGTTCGACTATCTGTTCTGATAGGTCGACTATCTGCCGAGGTAGTTCGACTATCTTCTTCGATAGGTCGACTATCTGGATCGTTCGACTATCTGCCCGATAGTTCGACGATCTCCGTGCGTCGGTCGACGATCTCCGAAGGTCGTTCGACGCTTTCTGCCTGCCTTTATATTTTGTATTTATTTATTATATTTAATTAATAATACATTTTCTGGCAAGTTGTTTCAGTTGAATTATGATAATATTTCCAGGCATATATGCTCTATTCTTTTTGCCTGAGTCAAATCTTTTAGATAAAGTTGTTTGTCTTATTAGCTGTCTTTGTAAATTACTTTATCTGCTGACAGCCCTTTATAGCCGTTAGACTGAAAAGTCTTCTCTTTGCTATAAAGAGTATTTCTTTGATGTGACTTTATTTAGTCCTTCTATTATTTGATTTGGCCTGCAGCTTCTTAGAAAGAGGTTCATTCCTTTTATAGTATATCCTGCTGCAGAGTTTGTTTTGCTGTATTTATTTGCAGCCCAGGTCTCAAGTCTCAGAAGAAGACAAATAATTCAAATGGAAAAGAGCCGTTGCTTGCTGTGTTATATAAAGGACCCTTTGAAGAAGGATTCAAGCTAGTTGAGAGCTAATAGCTAACCAGTTGTTCATTAAGCTTTCAAGCCTTCAAGCTTTCTGTTTCTCTCAGCAATTTCCATCTAACTGAGAAGTGTTAAGATCTTCACTCTTCTTCAACCTGAGTTCTCCTGCTTTCAGGAAGTTCAAACTCAGAGTTCCTTTGAAGAAGAAGAAGAAATAGCTGCTTGAAGATCTTTTGATTTATTATTTATTTTCTTCCTGTAGCTTTTTCCTTCAGAACTTTCTGAAGAGTTTTTCTCTGCACTGAAGCAAGACTTCACCTGGACATCTTTGAGCCAGGGGAGCCTTGATTCTTTAGAGCTTTCTAGCTCAGTGCAAGTTTTTGTGCTTCTCTAATCTATTGTAAAATAGAGAAGACATCTTAACCTTCTTCCCCCTCCTGTACAGGGTTATTACTCCCTTCAAAAGTATCCCTTGTGGCAGGGCACCTGATCAAAAACCTGTGCTTGGTTTTAGACACCTGATCAAAAGTCTAAAGGGTTTCTGGATCTACCTGAAGCAGATCTGTTGGTGGCAGGGCACCTGATCAAAAACCTGAGTGGATTCCTACCGTGTGGGTAGAAGAGTGGACGTACCCAAGTTGTTTGGGGAACCACTATAAATTTCCTTGTGTCGTCTGGATTCCATTGTTTAATTCCTGTATTGTGGCTGTGATTAGATATAACTAGGTTGCTAGTTGCTGATTAGGTTTTCCAAGCTTAACTGTAATTACAGTTAGCTTGAGTTTGTGCACATCACTTGTGTTAGGCTCTAGGTTAAATCTATATCTATAATCTTTCATTCCGCACTTCACTCCAAGGGAGTTGGGTAGACCATTAAGTTTTGTCTAGTGCAAAATTTGATAACTCTATTCACCCCCCCCTCTAGAGTAGTATCTATCCCTTCACTTTCAGATTGTGTACCTCTATTTTGTCAAGGAGGGACCCAATGGCGCCACGAGGACTGGAGTTAATGACAATATTAAAAAGCAAGTTAACAGTAAACGATGAGTCATAGGGTTACTCTTCTATCAATGGGAGAGTACCATACTCGCTCAGGAGCGCGACCACCCAATAGCACAGACGAGCATCAAATGTCCAGCCGTCCAAGCGAGCATTCAACAGAAGGGTTTGACGAGCATCATCGATACTCGCCTAGTTGGCGACTTCCAACAGTACCTCACCTGGCGCGACTGACAATCAGAAGATAGCCGCCAGTCGGCAAATTGTGAAGTTAGTAGGATCCAGAAGACAAGCTCGCAGGGTTGGGCCTTCTCACTTGAAGCCCCCACCTCCTAGGTTTTGTCTATAAATAGGATACAGGGGTACCAGGAATGACACCTTGAAATCTTACTATTTTGCCCCCCCTTCCATCCCCTCTAGACTAACTACTCTCTGTGCGGTGGGCGCCTAGCTCTTCCATCTTTGGTTGTGGAGGGGAATCTATTCTAAGCTTCCAGGTACGTAGTGGGACCTCCCTACTACTGCATCTGGGGTCATCTACTTGTTTGTTCTCTCTTGTCTTATCTTCAGAGTCGGGTGAGCCGAACCGCTGGGTCAAGTAATTTTGGGCTGCACTTAGATCCGAATACTTTGAAGTTGGTATTTTCCCGGCTTCACCATCTTCCTACCATTTTAACTTTCTACTTGGTGTCGGTACCAAAGGTTCATGGCTTGGGTGAGCTTCTTGCTTGCCGCGAGGGGGCACTGAAAATAGAGAGACATTTGTCTCCCTTAATAGTTTTCTATATCCAAGGACCTATACCATAGATGGAATCAGAAAGCAGTTGCGATATTGTAGGAAAGCAAAGCATATATGTGCACGCAAGTCAATTTTTGTTGCTTATTGTTTTTAACAAAAAAAAGAAAAGCAAAAGGGGAGAATGCTGATAAGAGGGAGAGCTTCCCTACTTTGCATCCTTGACCTTCTTGGGTCTTGTCTCTGCAAGGTTCTCGCTGGATTGACACTGGAGGGAACAGTAGCTGCGTGCATTAGCCAGGAGTCCAATCGACATTGGACGTTGGAGTACGACACTGTAGGCGGAGTAGGTTTGTTTGACGATGAATTACATATCATAATTCACTTGTACACGAAGTTCCCCCTAAAGTTATAGGGAGGACGATGCTCCCCAAGATTGGGATGAGGGTTTTCCGCTACGTGAATACTGTCCGCCACCAGCTTGATGCTTTTGCTAGTGAGCTTGAGCCGAAGTAGATTTGACATGAACAATACATTTACAATCACATCATCGTCGACCAAAATCCAACTTATCTTCGTGGGTGACTCCCAGATGGTTGCGCTAATGGTTAGTAGATAGAGGGGGGCATGCACCTCATAGGGATCTGACTTTATTGCAATGCTAAGAATGTCAATTCCCATCTTGCCCCCTATATGCTTATTTAGGGGCAGCTTCCCCCATGTTCATGTTTGTAGAAATTTTTCAAGGAGTTCTAAATGAACAAACAATTCGATTTCTCCCTTTAAGCACACACAACTTCCCGTGTCATGTTTGTGACCTCGACGAAAGTTATAAAATTAGACTGATCTTCTCTGGTCAGAGCAAGGGAACCAGGTCTCTGGAGAGAGGGGTGATCGTGGATGGCGGATCGCGGATGGCGAGGAAAATGAGGGCATTCCCCTCCCTACTGCACGAGAAGGTTTGCCTGCGAGGACGACGATGGTGGCGGAGGTGATCGGAGGTGGCATAGCGCCGCCGACGCTCATACGAGCGCTAGGACGCTTTGTGTCGGCTAGCGCGGTGCGCGCATGCGTGGTTGCGCACAAGGGAGGATCCAGAGGGGGGCCCGAGGGACACTGACCCCCCATTATTTCTCAAAATGGTTATTGGATTTAAATTGCTCTCGTCGAGGTAATGAATTTTGACTACTTATATCTCAAAAACGGTGGCCAGATGAGGGAGAAACATCTCTGATAAGATGGCGAAATTTTTTGGTTCGGGCCCCGGACGAAGATCATCGTCCGGGGCACTCCTGATTCTGACGCGTGGCAAAGAAATAAATAAATTATTTCTGTTTTGCGGGACGAATATCATCTCCCGAGATGTTTCCTTTTGTCTCTCAGGCATTCTGTTTTTTATCCCAGGCGACAGCGAGATCGGTTTTTCTCCCAGGCAACGGCGAGGGCGGTTTTTCTCCCAGGCGATGGAGAAGCTTCTCCCCTGAACTCGCTCTCTTCTCCTTGCCCATCATTTTCTCCTCCAACTATTGAAGCTTCACATACTCAACTTCGACAAGCATTGAAGATTTGAAGGTACATTTTCAGACATTGAAGGACCCCAAATCTTCATCTTCTCTCATAATATTGTTTGTTGTGTTCTTTTGTTTCGGAGATTATCCTAGTTGTAGTCATTAATTAGTGTACTGATCTGAGACAACTTTGTTGTATCTTAGAGATTTTTTTTATCTGAGATTATACTAGTTGTATCCTGAGCTATTATAGTTTTGTCTCAGGAACTTTAATTGTATCTGAGATGATAATAGTTATATCTGAGCTTCATGAGATCGCCCTTGGTTGTATCCTGAGCTATTATAGTTTTGTCTCAGGAACTTTAATTGTATCTGAGATGGTAATAGTTGTATCTCAAATCACGATTTTATTGGTATGATTGCAGGTTCTAAAGATGGTGAAACCAGCCACCAAACCCCATATACTAAGTAGCAGATGTTTTATTTCTTCATTTGTATCTCTTGTTTCTCCCATTATCAAGAAGATGGATAAGAAGTTATATGAAAAACTCATGTCAGCTGGGATAATTAATCTTTTTAACATTTCATCTGCCCCACAAAATACTCCGATTCTATATGCTATGGTAAAACATTATAATTCTTCAAGTAAAACTTTTAGTGTGTGCTCAAGCAAGCTTAAGTTTACAAGAAATGAAGTTGTAATGATAATTGGGTTGCCTAACCAAGGGCACAATGTAGACTATCAATACAAGTCATTTTCTGTCATGACAAAGATGGATTTGAAATCTCGGATATTGCAACTTGCTAAAGAAGACTATGTAGTGGAGGAGGGGGACTTGAAAACTATTTTGTTGTATGTATTATGCACATTATTCTTCCCATGTAGTTGTAATAGAATTTCTGAAGAGTTTATCCGATTAGCTGATCCTGAATTATTTAAAAACTACAATTGGCCAAGAGCAATTCACGATTATCTGCTTGATAGTCTAGATACCCTTGCCAAGAAACAAAAAAGTCCACCGGAGGTTATGGGCTACTTGAATGGATGTACCCATGTCCTTCTGATATGGATATTTGAGCACTTACAATTGCAAATTCCTACCTTTCTGGAGAGGAGGCCCCGTATAAACCGTTGGACATCTATCAAAACATTTGCGCTCACTAGAGCAATGTCACTACTTCAAAACATCGAGACCACCCAGGTATATATAATTTGTCATTCTTATATGTAATGTCACTATTTCAAAACATTCTTATATGTAATGTCACTACTAGAGCAATGTCAGTACTTCTTGTATATGTAATTAAATTTTAGGTTTTGACACAATTTGAAAAAATTTTAGAAGATGATTTACTATTATGCAACCCCAATGACAATGAACATGGAGTGAAGGAGAGGAAGAAGAAGAAAAAGAAGCAGAAGAGGATGGAGAAGGAGCTCGAGGCGGAGGAGGAGAAGATTAGGCAGAAGAAGCAGAGGAGATATAAAGATATTATCATGCCTATTTTGAAATAGATTTTTGATGAAATTCGTTCTTTAGACTGTAAAATGATAGCCAGTTATGAAGAGCTTCATAAGAAAGTTGACCGATTGTCCGACTCTATTACTATTTTTAAAAAATCTCATTATGTGTCATCTTTATTTGGTGAAGATGAGGAGAAGAAAGTGGATGAGGAGTTGGAGGAAGTGGATGAGGAGGTGGAGGAAGTGGAGGAAATGGATGTAATGGAGGAGGGAAATGAGGATACATATCCCTCTGAGTACCCCGGAAAGAATCTCATAACCGAGGAACAACGTGAGCTCATTCATGCGCGGATGAGCTCTTGTAAATCTAGGTACTCTTATGTTTCGTTTTGATTTAGTTTTATTGGATTAAACATTATTTCTCAAACTATTGCAGGGATCACATTGCCTTTAGAGGCCCTCGGTTAGCTGGAATGCGTGAGTCTATGGATGATTTGTTAACCGATAAATACATTGCAGATTGTCACATTGATGCATTTGCTCGTGTGCTAGAAAATAGGAGGACAACTGATCTGAAATGATGGGGAATGTTTCTATATGTTAGCCCAAATTTATTTGTTAGTATTTCTACTTTATCTAATACAAGTAACTGCATATTTGTTATTTCATAAATCTATTTTTTTTTGTTCCAAACAGCTTCATAACCAGATGAAATCAGAAAAATGTGGCGGATTATCTTATGTTCCCCACATAACCACGACTAATTTGCAAAAAGCATCAATGATCTTTATGCCTGTTTGCACACAAATGCATTGGCGTTTACTGGTTGGTAAATACACAGAACGCAAATGGGTCTTATATGACTCATTGCCTAATCCCATGCGTCGTGATTTGATGAAAGAACCGGTTAGTGAAGAACTTTAACTTATGTTAGCCCAAGCTTGCTTGCCCATAGAGTCATATTAAAATAAATTTTTCTGTTATCAGATTCAAGTGCTACGAGATACGGCTCAAGAACAATATGATGCTGATTTCACACTTTGGAATATAAATTCAACGAAAGGATACCCGACACAAAAAAGCTCTGTAGATTGCGGTGTATACGTGATGAAGTATATGGAGTTTTTATGCTCGACCTCTTCGAAGAAATGACCTGCCACCAAGTTGTGGGAGAAACAAATTCCTAAATTTAGGGCGAAAATAGCCTATGAAATATTATCTGCTTTCCAAAGCAAATAACTTCAAGGAAAATATTTGTTTTTAATATAACTTTTATTACACTTTAGTAGTAATCAAATGCAGTACAAGTGAATGCTTCTGGAATATTTGGTAATGATATTGGATCATTCAAATTAGGAATGACTGTGGTAATATATGTTATATCATCTTCTTGACTGCATGATATGTTGGCAACTTTCTCCTGTACTGTAACCTTCTTTGGTCTCTTTGTTTTTCCTTAAAAAATGTAGACAGTAAAATTAGAAATTGTGTACACATAACAAATTAGAAGCCCAGTAGTAGTTGATTAAGTAACTTACTAGGTTGCTCCCAATGATCTTTCAACCTTGCATTAGATATTCCCTTAGGCTTCAATCTTGGTGGATCCTTCAATGTTGGTTTGACCTTATCCACATGACAGTTGGTGCAATTCTTCTTAAGAATGGCATCAGCAAATAGGGAAATATCTTTCAGCCCATTCATTACATATTTTCTAGCCTCTTCACATTGCTCCACTCGTATTGCAACATCGTATGCAAACCGAGTGATATTGTTCCTGAAAGCAAATGCAACAGATGCTTCTCCAAAAATATTATTGTCATGTTGAAGATAATAATCAGTCTTTACAGTCATAGTCCATCTCCGAAGGATGTACTGTTGTGGAATAAATATAATATTTTTGTGCGAATATACTTTAAGAACATGAGCACATAATATCCCAGTTGTCTCAAATTTACTGCAAGAACACCTAACATCATAACTGCTTATGTTAAGCTCCACATACCAATGTTTATTGTTATCACCACAATCACTCCATCTTATAGTGAAGATATGAATTTTGTCACTAACAACTACCTCTTCTACAATAAACAATCCAAATGCTCTGACTTTAAATTCCTCATAGAATTTCCCATACATAACCCTAGTACATATTTTGGACACTTGCTTAAGAATCGGACAATTCTTGGCATTTACCGGAATGTTAGCTTGTCGGCACTTGAAATCTTCTTGAAGAGCATTTTCACGTCCATTTATAATCATTTTTTCGAGTTTGCTAAAACAGTCAACAAGCGTACACGTGGCCTTAGTAATAGCATGACAAACATTGTTGGTGGACTCGCTTCTCTGTGTCGACAACATACCATGATCTTGGATAGTTTTGTTAAATGTCGTGGACCATTTCTCTTTTATTTTATATAAATCACTTAGCCATCTGTTTTCACTTAGGTTTCCATGCCGGATCATTTGACTCCAAGCTAACTCAAACTCAGTACTAGAGTCACACTTGCTTAAACAAGCATGAAACATAGACCGAACACTGGCATCAACATTAAATGTCGGCGCTTTAGTTGGAGCTTTTTTTGCAATATGCCATTGACACAAGCGATGAGAACTTTCAGTGAAAACTCTTTCAATAGCAACCATCATAGCTTGGTCTTGGTCTGTAAATATGGTCAATGGTTGCTTGCCAGAAACAAATTTTAAGAAAGTTTCAAAAACCCATACAAAAGATTCTATAGTCTCTTGTGATATGAATGCTATTGCAACAACAGTATTTTGCCAATGATTATTGACCATGACAAATGGGGCACATGCAAGGTTGTACCTATTCATTTTGTATGTGGAATTGAATGTTATCACATCGCCAAAGCACTCATAGTCTATTTTTGATGGCTCATCCATCCATATGAAATTAGTCAACCTGTTAAACTCATCAGTTTGGATCTCGTAGGAGAACATACCATCATCCATTGCACGAGACTTCAATTGTTGGAGAAGGCTTGCAGCATCTCCACCATCAACTTTTGTACTCCTCTCTTTAACTATGAAGTTATATGCATTACTTTTTGAAAATCCTACATTTTCTATCCCTCCAACCTCGTCAACTAGATAATTATATGCATCTGATGTCCTTATTCCAGCTTCAGTCATGGATTTCAATACAACACCTTTTTCCTCAGTAATGACCCGATAAGATCGAAGCATATGTTGATCTTTCTTAGTTGCAAGTTCATGGTTATGTTCCTCGATGAATTTTCCAACTACTAGATTTTGACCTTGTTTATCGGCATTAAAGACAATCCTCGTGGGACAATTTGTTCTACCATCCATCTTTCGATATTTGAGTTCACTTTCAGGAACTTTGGATGGTCTCTTGATTCCAACTTTACTGCAGCAATACTCCCTTGATTTTATAAGGTTTGTACCTGACCATAAAATTCGGTGTTCTTTTCGAACACTAAAACCAATGTTACGCGCATAATCACAGTATAATTTGTGAGCTTCATTTTCTGTTTGTACAACCGGAAACAAACTCTTGTTGTATCTAACCTGTAACAAAACATAAATATTGGAGTTAAACTTTAATCTGAGATAGGAATACAATCAGTAAATGTAATGTCTTAGATAAAATCTGCTATTTTTCTCTGGGATATTACATGAAATTCTGGAATATTACAAGAAATTGCTGAGATAATATTGCAGAGATTAAACTTTTATCCGAGATAAGATCACAACCAGTAAATATAATATCTTGGACAAAATCTGTTAGTTTACTCTGAGATATCACATGAAATATCTGAGACATTAAACTTTTATCTCAGATATTACGTTAAATATTTGAGATAATTTATCTTCATATCATGCATTATATCGTTCTTGTACATTTTCAAAGTTTTACCTAAAATAATTAGGTCTACTGTTCGTCTTCAACCTTACACGACAGTCAATAATACATTGTGCTTATGCTAACTGAACAAGGAATAAATAATGAAAAATTCAAATGATGAGTAAGGATTGAGTGATTTGCCTTTTCCATGATCTCACAAGAATCTGATGGTGCTTAGCTGATTAGAATATTTTGAGTAGGAAGAATGTGAAAAATCGTTGTGAGCAGACGATGTGAGCAGAGGCGGAGTTCATCGAGCATGAGAAATGAAGAATGACGAAAAGGAAGATATAAGTCGCCAAAAGAAGGACGTTACCTCCCAAAAAGTCAAACCCACGCGAAACAGAAATAATTTATTTATTTCTTTGCAACGCGTCATAATCAGGAGTGCCCCGGACGATGATCTTCGTCCGGGGCCCGGACCAAAAAATTCCGCGATAAGATGAGAGTGTTCAAATTTTTTTTGGTAGAGGAAGTTAATGTTTGACCCCTCTTATTAAAATGTCTAGAACCAAGTGTCGCATTCTTAGATGAACTTAGTGTCGCATTCCAACATTTAGTAAATTATTTTCAAAATTGGTCATAGGTTTCTGAAAGCGTGCTTGCTCTAAATAGCACCATGTATTAAATTGTGTCTTGCACCGTTTGATCTAGTATGTCTATTAAATTATTTCTAATTCCAGAGTTCATCTATGACTATCATGTTCAATGTTTGATGTTCGAACCACACTATAGTGGTACTTCAATGTTTTTTTGAAAAAACATTATTTTTTCAATTTAAAAAGATGTAATAAATGTTTTCGCTATTTCATATAATTTTTTTTGTGTATCTTCATTATTAATTTCCTGGATCCGCCCCTGGCTGTGCACCAAGCTCATTTGGCCGCGTTGGGGGCACGTGCGTGCATCGTGGAGGCAGTCTGCATGTGTCTCCCACCGGTACGTTCCGACGTCCATTTTAGAGACCATATAGACTCAGGATCGCACGAGAACGATCTCCCTGGAATCATGTTGGCGAGCCCATTCAGGTCGCCACAGAAACTCCGGTTCGACCAATCTGCTCCTGGGGTATCCTATCAGCAGGTAATAATTCTGTACGTATAACGCATATAAAAGATCCTTGTATTTTTATGATCATTTTAAGTAGTCATATATATATATTTTTTGATTTGAAAATACATATGAAAAAAATAATTTTACAACTACATTGTACATCTGCATTTGACTACTTTTACAACGCATTTTACACTGAAAATGCAGTCCATTTATAACTACATTTTACGTAGTCATATATATATATTTTGATTTGAAAATACATATGAAAAAAATAATTTTACAACTGCCATTGTACATCTGCATTTGACTACTTTTACAACACATTTTACACTGAAAATGCAGTCCATTTATAATTATATTTTACATTGCAATTGTATTTTACATTGAAAATACAGTACCGCAGAATCCTTTATATGCGTTATACGTACAGAATTATTACCCCCCTATCAGCAATGTTGCGTCCGATAGTTTTGTTGTATTTTTGGAAGAAAAAAATGTTTTTTCTTTATTTTTAAGGGCTTGAAGGCACAATTTTGGTCAAACAAGAGAAAAATCACAGTGTAGGTACTTCCCGGCCTCCGCCTCTACCCACATCACTAATGGCGCGAACGCCGGCCCAGGCTCAAAGCTCCAGCGCCGCCGTTCAGGCGACAAACGACGATGCCACCGCCAGTAAACTGTACGTTTTTTTCATGAATCCCCTCTTTCTATCTAACTTCCGAACCAGAGCCAAATTTCCTGAAATACACCAAAATAAAGTCATAGGGACCTGCGCGATATGTAGAATTTCTGTTCTCCAATCTACTTCTTGCTTCTTAATTCTCCTGGTTTCCATTTTCTTGTCGAACTTCAAAAGAAATGCACGAGGGCTTTGATTTTGGAAGCGTGCCTTGATGAATTCATTAGTTTATTGAGGCCTTTATATGGATCGTCTTTGCAAAAGCGCCCTCTTTGCACGAAGCTTGTGATGAAAAATGGTGGCTAGCTATATCCCAAGGAATTTGTGGCCAGAAACTCTATCTGGTCTGGAGAATATGGATTAATATCTTGATCTCATTCAACTGTTGATAAGTCTCCCATAATTTCTAGGGTTTGTTGATCTGAGAGGAGGGCAATATTTAAATGGGAAGTTTTTGTTGAAGAATGAACCGGCAGCAATCTTTTATTAAATAAAGCATTAACTGTAAAGTTTTTCAAAGCACTTTATCTTTGGAAATCTATCTCTAATTAATTACTGCTTTGATCTTTTGTTGCTTTGTATTCCTTCTCTTCGTAAAGAGAAATATTGTATCAACAACGTATGAGATGAAATGAAATGATTGACATTGCTGAAATGTGCTCTGCTTTATCTTCCCTGTCTTTCCGGTTGCCCTTTCCACCTGCATTGAGTGATGAGTGTTAGTGAGCTAATTTTCTAAGAGTTGTATTAGAGGCACTGGTTATCCTGCATTCAAAGCAAGGAAGATATGAGCTCATCATCTACTCCATCCAATCCGGCACCATCCATCCCTTACCCTCATTTTTCGACTCCCATGTTCAATGGAGAGTTGTATGATCACTGGGCAACAAAAATGGAGGCTCTGCTTGACTCACAAGATTTATGGGAGGTCGTCATGAACGACCCTCAACCTTCTGACAAGTCAAAAACTGGTGAACCAGCAAGGATACCCAAGGAAGAAAAGCAAAGAAATTCTTTGGCAGTGCTGATCATTCAGAATGCTCTTGCTCCTGTAATATTCCCCCGGATTATTGGAGCCAAGACTGTAAAGGCTGCATGAGATACCTTGAAGGAGATTTATCAAGGGGACAAGAAGGTAATCTCTATTCGAAAAGTTAATGCAAAGAGACAATTTGATGCTCTAACAATGCAAGAAGGAGAAACTATTTTCAACTTTATGCCAAACTAACCAACCTCACCAACCAACTAAGCAGCCTTGGAGCTCCAGTTTTTGAAAAAGAAGTGGTGCTCAAGATTCTAACCAGTTTGCCTAGATCTTATGATCACATTGCTGTAGTTATTGAAGAAAGTAATGATCTTGAAACTCTTCAAGTAGCAGCACTCATTGGGAAGATCCAATTTCATGAGGAACGTCTGAAGCGCCATTTTTCAAATCTCCCGCAAGCCCTTCAGACTAAAATGAATCTTGGAAAATCAAACACCTTTGATAAAAAACCAAAAAATCACTTCAAAACTTCCCATTCAAACTTTCAAAAACAATTTTTTCCTAAGGCGCAGGACTCACCCTCCAGTGAAGTGTATTGCACACTTTGCAAAAAATCAACACATGAAACCTCAAAGTGTTATTACAAGTGCAAGAGGTGTAAAAAGCCCACACATTTTGATAAAGACTGTTGATTCAAGAATAAGGAGGAGGCGAAGTTCACAAAAAAGGATAAAGAAATAGAGGAGAAAGTATTTCTGACCCATAACAACCCTCAATATGGAACACAAAAAACGAGTCTTTGGTTCATTGACTCTGGGTGCTCGAGTCATATGACTCACGACAAAAGCCTTTTCACTAAACTAAATGAATCAGAAAAATCCCCGGTTTTTCTAGGAGATGGCAACTCCAAGAGAATTGGAGGACAAGTATCATGATTAAAGATGCTGATGGAAGAAACAAAATAATAGAAGATGTTCAATTTGTGCCTGACCTGGCTCAGAATCTTCTCAGTGTCGGTCAACTGATGTCAAAAGGCTACTGCGTCACCTTTAAATCCCAATTCTGCAACATTATTGATGCTGTAAATAATCCCATTGCCTCAGTTCTAGTAACTAAAAACCGGGTTTTTCCTTTGACCCTGGAATCACCAAAGCTTGGTTTACTCTCCCTCGTATCAAGACACCATCCAGATCTTACCTTTGTTTGGCATCACAGGCTAGGACATTTAAATTTTGATTACATCAAGATGTTGTCTCATGGGAAGCTGGCTGAAGGTGTGCTTGAACTGGAGATTCATCATTGCCATTGTGAAGCCTGTGCTAAGAGCAAATCCCACAGATTAGCATTCACTGCATCAAAAAGTCGAAGCTCACAACCTCTAGAATTACTACACTGTGATTTATGGGGGCCATCTTTTACTCCAACCATGGGGGGCAAACGTTTCTTCTTTCTTATAGTAGATCACTACTCAAGATACATGTGGTTCTTTCTCCTTGAAGTTAAATCTGAAGCTCTTTCCCGTTTCATGAATTTCACATGCCTTCAATCATTTCTGCTCAACCCATGGAATAAAACACGAGTTCATTGTTCCAGGAACCCCCCAGCAGAATGGGGTGGTCGAACGAAGAAATTGAAGAATCATTGAGATGGCTAGATCCATGCTCATTCACAAAAAGTTGCCCAAAATTTTTTTGGGGGAGGCTAGTAGTACAACAACGTACCTACTCATCAGAACCCCAACCAAGGCTCTTGTTAACTCAATGCCATATGAAAAATTAAGAAACAAGAAGCCTAACCTCAGTCACTTGAGGACTTTTGGATGCAATGCTTTTGCCCATATTCTAAAAGAAAAAAGAGATAAGCTGGATGCAACTAGTAAAAAATGCATTTTTGTGGGATATAGTGAGAACAACAAAGCTTATAGACTCCTTATTCCTGCATCACAAAAATTAATAGTGTCCAGAGATGTGGTGTTTCATGAAGAAGAATGCTGGAACTGGGCATCAGATCAAGTTGAATCAACATTGTTGGAATCCAGTGTCACGGTTGAGCCCTTGAAGAGATCCATCCAAGTGACACCCTACAACAATTCAGACTTTCAGGAGGTGCCATCTGTTGAAGAAGTAGCAACCTCTAATGTTGATTCTGAGTCATCACCGCCCTTAAAAACAAGATCACTACAAGATATCTGTGCCAGTTCTGATATAGCCTTGGCTCACTATACTCCCACCTGCTGTCAGGAGGCTTGCTCAAATGATAATTGGAGGCAAGTCATAAATGAAGAAATCTCTTTAATTGAAAAAAACCACACCTGGAGCCTGGTGCCAAAACCCAAAGGTAAATCAATCGTTGGACTGAGGTTGATATATAAGCTTAAGTGTGATGAAAATAGAAATATAGTTAAACACAAGGCTAGAATTGTAGCTAAAGGGTATACTCAAAAGTTTGGGAGAGACTATGAGGAAACTTTTGCTCCAGTAGCACGTATTGACTCTATAAGATTGCTCCTAGCCATTGCCGCAAACAACAACTATTCAATTTACCAACTCGATGTAAAATCAGCCTTCCTAAATGGAATCCTGACTGAGGAAGTATTTGTTGAGCAGCCTGAAGGATACCGAAAAGAGGGGGGAGAAGACAGTGTGTATAGACTTCACAAGGCCTTATAAGGGCTAAAGCAGGCCCCCCGCACATGGCATGCAAACATTCCTACTTACTTCCAGGATGAAGGATTTATTGCAATTCAATATGAGCTGTCCCTATTCATAAAGCATGAGCCACGACAGGAGATGATAATTGTCTGTCTATACGTAGTCGACATTCTGGTTACTGGAGGATCAACAGCTTCAATTGCTGAATTTAAAGAGAAGATGAAATCAAGATATGAAATGACAGACCTTGGTCTACTAAATGTTTTTCTTGGCATGCAGGTAAAGCACCAAAAGGATTCTATTTTCATCTCACGGGAACTTTATGCAAAGGATCTTCTCAAAAAATTCAAAATGTCCGAGTGCAACCCCTGTCTCACACCTCTGTGCACAGGGTTAAAATTATGCAAATTCAAAGATGGGGATGAAATTGTTGTTGAAGAAAGCTACAAGAGTCTAATTGGATCATTTATCTATTTGACTAATATTAGACCAGATCTAGAATATCCATTCAACCTCCTCTCTCGATTTGTAAGCAAGCCAACCAAAAATCACCTGGAAGCCGCAAAGCGTGTCCTCAGGTACCTCAAAGGGACGATTAACCATGACATTCTCTTCACCAAGGATCTCAACCCAACACTCACCGGGTTCTGTGATGCTGACTGGGGAGGCTCACTTGACGACATGAGAAGCACAGAGGGTTACATTTTCTACTATGGTACAAACCCAATTTCCTGGAGGTCACGAAAACAACAGACGGTGGCGCTATCCAGCACTGAAGCTGAGTACATGGCAGCAAGCGCTGCAATGTGCAAAGGTGTATGGCTACAAAGACTGATTGAAGAACTTACCTGTACAACCCCGTATTCGCCGAATAGGGCCCTCCCGGCAGGCGCAGAACCAACTGTAGGTTTTTAAGCTTTTGAGAGATCTTACACTCTTGGTGGCCAATTTTGGCTTAACCTTGAAAATAGGAGGAAATATTTATCTCCCCGGGGCCCCCTTGAAGAGTCACGCAGGCCCTCTCGCCTGGCAGGCCCTCTCGCCTGGCAGGCCCTCTCGTCAGGCAGGCCGGCTCGTCAGGCAGGACCTCTCGCCTGGCAGGCCCTCTCGTCAGGCAGGCCCTCTCGTCAGGCAGGACCTCTCGTCAGGCAGGACCTCTCGTCAGGCAGGACCTCTCGTCAGGCAGGCCCTCTCGTCAGGCAGGACCTCTCGTCAGGCAGGCCCTCTCGTCAGGCAGGTCCTCTCGTCAGGCAGGCCCTCTCGTCAGGCAGGCCCTCTCACCTGGCAGGCCCTCTCGTCAGGCAGACCCTCTCGTCAGGCAGGCCCTCTCGTCAGGCAGGCCCTCTCGTCAGACAGGCCCTCTCGTTAGGCAGGACCTCTCGTCAGGCAGGCCCTCTTGTCAGGAAGGCCCTCTCGTCAGGCAGGCCCTCTCGTCAGGCAGGACCTCTCGTCAGGCAGGCCCTCTCGTCAGGCAGGTCCTCTCGTCAGGCAGGCCCTCTCGCCTGGCAGGCCCTCTCGTCAGGCAGGACCTCTCGTCAGGCAGGACCTCTCGTCAGGCAGGCCCTCTCGTCAGGCAGGTCCTCTCGTCAGGTAGGCCGTCTTGTCAGGCAGGCCGTCTCGTCAGGCAGACCGCAGACTGTCTCGTCTCGCAAGCCGCCTGTTCGCCCAGGCCGCCCCTCGCTTCTCGCCTAACCGCCAGCTCGCCCGACCTATTTTTACCGTTGTGCCCTCGAGGGGGATTACCTCTTTACCCCCCGATGTGGAGTTTTCCTATTGGCTTGAGGCTTATTTGTCCTAAGGGTCTTTTTGTCATTTTACCCCTATGACTTGGAAAAACTATAAATAGACCCCCTTGTGTGCCTTTGGAGAGGATGAATTTTCCTTACCTCCTCCTCCCCAAGCTTCATCTTGGTAGAGTAGAGAGAGCTCTCCAAGGCGCCCAACCTAGCCCTTTGGTGAGGGAGGGGAAGTGTTCTAGCGACCTTCCGGGTGTGTGGTGGGATCTCCACGCTAGAGCTGAGGGTCTATTCCTAGTCTCCCAAGTCTTTGGTCCGTGACATCCTTCCGAGTGTAGTAGGTGCGAGGTCACCCCTTCCCCGAGGGTCGAGCTCCATAGAGGTCATTTTTGGCTTCAACATTACCGGGATTAAGAAGCAACCATTTCTACTAAAGTGCGACAATGTATCAGCTATCGCGCTCTCAAAATACCCTATATTCCACAATCGAAGTAAACACATAGAAATCAAGTATTATTCTATCAGAGAAAAGCTGGAGGAAGGAGAAGCAAAGGTCGAATTCTGCCCCACTGAAGCACAGATAGCGGATGTGTTCACGAAACCCCAACATAGGGTTCGCTTCAGCAAACTGAAAAAGACCCTAAATGTCATTCCACCTCCCGGTTCAAGAGGGGGTGTTGAAGAATGAATCGGCAACATCCTTTTATTAAATAAAGCATTAACTGTAATGTTTTTCAAAGTACTTTATCTTTGAAAATCATCTCTAATTAATTACAGCTTTAATCTTTTGCTGCTTTGTATTCCTTCTCTTCGTCTATATAAGAAGAGAAATATTGTATCAGCAATGTATGAGATGAAATGAAATGAAATGAAATGATTGACATTGCTAGAATGTGCTCTGCTTTATCTTCCCTGTCTTTCCGTTTCCCTTTCCACTTGCACTGAGTGATGAGTGTTAGTGAGCTAATTTTCTAAGAGTTTTATGTTTTTTATTTATTTTATACTTAGTTGAATGAGAGATATTGTTCATTAATTAAACACGGTGCATTCCTTACCCACTGTAAAGAAGTTATCCAAAAGGTTCTCTTTGAGAGAGAGGTGGCGATTGTGAATGCAGCCATTGAAAGCACAACCATCGTTTGGGTAGGTGGTTACTTGTAAATGCAGCCATCGAAAAACACAACTATCGTTTGGGTAGGAGGTCTAGAATGCTATTTTCTCAAACGGTGTTTTGGGCCAAAATGTCACTATAATCATGCGGGTGCGGTCAAGCGTTAGCGGTCATGAACGCCCAGGCCCCCAAAAGTGGAATTTGAGTCAGAGACAGCCACAAAAGTTCCAGTTGCTGGTAATCCGTCACTATTGAATTTACTACTGCAGTTTCGCATCGCCACCTCTCAAACACCACAATTATCTCAAATATAGTTTTGGAGGTGTGCAAAGTTCACAATTTTATTCCTGATAGTGCTTAAAGCTGCATGTGAGATTCATTAGATTCGACACTTGTAATTTTGTAATATAGAAAAATGCCCTTATGTTCTGCATACATGCTACAATTCATTCAGGTCATGCGTTAAAAAAGGATACATGAAGGATGATTTTGTTCATTTTTTCGTGAGAAGGCCTGTTAGGAGATCACCAATAATTAATCGAGGTTTGAATTAATATTTTTTTTTATCTAAATGAATTCTTTTCCATTATTCGACATCTCGAATCTTACTCCACTTTATGTCAAATGATTTATGAAGGATATTTTGCACGCTGGGCTGTTCTTCAGAAACTTCTTCTACAATTTTTAGATCCTAAGGACCATTCAGGTGAAAGAAATCCCATGAAGAAGCAAATATTGTCTCTTGGAGCTGGCTTTGATACAACTTATTTTCAGTTAGTGGTAAGAAAATATGACTTTGTTTGTAGTTTTATCATTTATATGTATTATGAATAAACAATATTGGATATTTACTTGTTCTCACTTCTGAGTTTGTGGGCATGGTAACAGGAGACCGTGGAGATATCTTGTTCTCCTCTTGCTTAGGAGTTTTCCTAAAGTTCAATTGGATACAAAATATATTATTTACTTATTATGTTTCTAGCAGATTACTTTTGGATTATTGATTTTGACTTTCACCATTTCTCTAGGAAGAAGGACTCGCACCACATCTATATGTGGAGCTAGATTTTATGGAGGTATGCTATTTTAGGCATCATGTGTTTATCTCAATTCTTCTTCTTCTTCTCCCAGTAAATAGTAGTCACTACAAAGTATTTAATTACTATTTTTTTGTTTTTTAGATTTATTGATCAAATCGTTTGTATTATTATTAGGTGACCAGCAAAAAGGCGGCTCTTATAGACCACAATGATGAGTTGAAGGATAAGGTTGGAGGCGAAGCTTATATTTGTAAAGGTAACCGAGTCCTACAATATCCTATTTCTTTACATTGTTGTTATTTTTACTTATTATTTTATATGCCTTATTTTCATTAATACTTAATGTAGAAATGTTTCTACCTTTTATAATGATTGGTCCTGCACTTTTTCTCTAGTCATGACTCAATTTATGACATGTGCCTCAATCTCTGTTGGTGCATGGGGTTGTAGCCTTTTTTTTGTATGCCATGGAGTTAGCTCTGCTTTCCTGGATATTGTTAAAACATTTGTCGTTCAACATTTCTCTAACCTTAATATGAGTTGAAAATGAATAAATTTCCCCTCATTTCAGAAAAAGGAGAAGTTTTAGGCGATCATTATAAACTTCTACCTGTTGATTTGCGCAGTACAGAGCAATTGTATAGTATGATGGATCTTGCTCAGTTAGATTCTAGGTATGTTCCACATAAATTCAATTCTATTTAATACATTCTTTATATTTTTTATATCATGCTAGCTGTAGCAGCGGCTTTGAAATTTTTTTTTCTAATGATCTATAAAGCCTAATTCTTCGAGATTGTGGTAAACATTTTTCATACAATGTCCCTTTATCAAGATAAATTGCCCGCCACGGTTTAGGTATATACTTATGTTGGAATGCCGTGAAACATATTGTGAACTTTGAAGTACCCTCTCTAACTTCATATCAGAGATAGAATGATGCTTCAACTGTTGCCTTTCTACGATCGTTTCAGCCGGTGAGTCTGCTGCTTTGCTGAAGAGCCTTCACCATACCTGCTCCTATCAACTGAGACCTCGCTGTGCACATTTGCTACATTTGGAGAGCTTGCCAAACTTGTCTGCTACGACTGACGATCTCAAGCCTGACATCCTCTTCTAGAACCCTAGCCACTTCTAAAACCCTAGCCGTGTCACTTTAGATCCCTTACTCAATTTGTTTGCCACATCTGCTTCCCCTATGGAGCAACTATAGTACCGAGAGCTGCTTTCACTATTTTGGGTGCTTCTTTAGCCTTAGACACACTAATTTTTGTCTCCCGTTCTCTCTAGCTCTTTCAATGTTGTCCTCTTTGTTTTTGTACATTGAGTTCGTCGTCTGTTGCCCTTTTTTTCGACGCTTCTCTTTTTTTCATGTTCATGATATCACTCTTACTTTCAATGTCAATCAACTTCGTGTCATCTTCTAGGATTGCTTTTATGAATTCATCTTGGGTGGATTCTACAATCAAGTTACTGTTAGCACATTGATACTTAATAGAATTAATTATTTAGCTTGGCCACATTGCTGGTATAATTGTGGAACCACAACTGTTTGATCTCTTTGGACAGATCCATCTATCAAATATGTTCTTGTAGACACTGCAGAAAACATTTGGGTCCAAGCCGAGGCCGCCTTTTCCACTCAGTGAAACTATGCCCAAGGGTATCAGCTTTGTTCTCTGGTCGCATGATTAGTTAAATGGGAATTGACAGTTACTCAATGCTACTTGAAACTTGCAAAGCTACATAAACTACATTACTACTTAGACCATGTGATTCCTAAATTTGTTGAGGACATGAAGATATTTCGGGAGAGAAATGACAGAATCCAGTCTTTGGTTGGATTCAAGGATTGAATTAGGACTTTGATCTAATTCGACTATAAATATTGGAAGGACAGCCTATTCCCTCTCTTGTAGAGACTTTTAACCTAGTTAAAGAAGAATTTGATTGTCGACAATCTATCGCCCAGATTATCCTTCATGATCATTCAACATTTGCAATATAATAATAGTATGCCATCCATACTCCCTCGGCATCCCAGTACCATTGTATAGACTGTGATTATTTTCATAAATTACGACATAAAATGGTGAACTGCTACAAACGTCATGGTCATTCCTAGAGTACTATTAATAATCATTGTGGACATGGTTGAGGATGAAGATGAGGAAACCTCCCTTATGGGAATTAGAGTTTACTTTTTTCTTCTGCAACTCACCTCATTAGTACTTCTCTGTCTCTAGGAGGTACTACTTGTGACTCCTCAATTGGGAATCTATCTGCCAAGGACTCCAAGCCATGAGGACGTTTTGCATACCTATCGAGATAGTCTCTCCGGCCGCTGGATAGTCAATCACGTTCTCTCTACTACGGCTTAACTTCTTACCGAGTGAATCATTGACTTAGGTGCCTGTTATGGGCGTCATCCCCATTATGATCGAGTCATATTACTTATCTCGTCTTATTATGTATTGTTAAGTGTTGGGTATTTATTTATATCGCGTATAGCATATGTTATATCATTATTATATCATGTCTTTATGCTGCATCGTGTCATATTTAGTCCGAGGCGTCATATTTAGTCCGAGGTGTCATGATTACATGCATGCCCTCTTCTAAGCCTATATAAAGGCATATGTACGCTTGAGATCTTTTTTCAATGAAAGAAATTCTAATCCCTCAAACCCTAAAGTGATATAGGTAGCTCTCTCCACCCGAGCAAGTCCCGCTTAGGCAGTCGCAGTTCTGGCTCCGTTGTATCCTACGCCGTCATCCTCATCTTCGGTCAACCTCCAACCACCCCTCCTATGGCAAGCACATAACAAATTGGTTCCGGCTCCGTTGTATCCTCCGTCGTCATCCTCGTGACCGGTCAACCTCCGTCCACCCTCCTCTAGCAAGTACATAACAAAATGGTATCAGAGCCAACCGGTCGTCGTCCACACACCATCGCTTGATCCTCTTCATTCCAACAACCACCCGCCTTTCTTCTCCTCTTTCCATCCACGACATCCTGCCCTAGCAGCCTTCCACGACACCAGAGCCACTCCTTCCGCTTTCGCTTCTGTGATAACAACAACTGCTGTTTTCTTCCGCAGAGCCCTCATCGTCTTCCTTAGAGCCAACTTCCGCTTTCTTCCTCGACAACCCATGACACCACCGTCGCCTGCTCCAGCCACCACTTTCCCCGGAAATGCAGGTTAACATTTTCACCGCCGGACTTCGCGACCGCCTGCGATTGGATGTCGAATTTGAGACCCCTCCAGACATAGTGGTTGCTATGAGTCTGGCCAAGTTTTGCGATCGTCACTTCCAGCTGGTGTAGGAGGCCTACTTGCCCCGTGACATTGACACTCAGCAAGGTCGTACCGAGGGTAAACCCGCCCCGCCAGTCCGTCGATTATCTCAGGCCGAGATGCTGGAATATGCCCATGGACTATGTTTTAACTGCGACGAGCAGTACACTCACAGGCACATGTGCAAAAAACTTTTCTACCTGCACATCAAGGACTCCGATAAGGAGGACGTCGAGTGAAAGCTCCGAGTGAGCCCATAACACTAATCTTCTCTATGGGGGGTGGGGGTGGGGGGGTGGGGGTGGGGGGGTGGGGGTTTGTTTTCCCAACTTGAGGAACATACGGTATGCTATGCCCTATGAGTAAGATAGTGCGTCTCTATCATGAGAAAAGGTCTCGGGCGTACCTCATTATTATTTTCTGTAGGTGTTGGATTACACACTTATTCAAAAGATTTCTGTGATTACATGTACGGTTAATTTTCACAAACTTCATGGTGTACTACCTAAGGGAGTATACATTATTTGTTATCTACTCATGATGATTGCAAGCTTGATGAGTTTATAATTTTTTATCAATGATTAATTTTATGTAAGGAAAGACATGATGTACTTAGGCATTAGTGAAATTATGACAAAAGATAGGGCGCAATGGCAACAAAGGATCCATATAGCCGACCCCACTATAGTGGGATAAAGTCTTGAATGTTGTTGATTAATTTTGTGTAACGATATGCGCGAGTTTTCTACTGTTATTACTGTTAACTATTAGGTAAAATATTATATGCAATACTATCTGATATGCCTAGCTAAAATGAATAGAGTTTCTCCTGTTATATGTATACTGTAACGATATGTGCGAGTTTTCTACTGTTATATGTATACTGTTAACTATTAGGTAAAATATATGCAATACTATCTGATATGCCTAGACAAAATGAATAGAGTTTCTTACCTCAGTATTGCGGCGCTCGTAAACTCGACGCGGGGGCATGAGTCCTCTAGGTTGAATCAGAATTTTTGCGATGTTTTCTGATTTGTCACTTCGCTTTAACAACACCTGTTAGAACCATGAACAAACTTAATAACAGAAACCGGTGATCCTAGAGATTACACTCCCTTCTTTTAGGGTTTTGCTAACATTATATTGTCATTCTAATTATTGAAATTAAAGGAAAGATGGTTGAAAGGACAAATACTTCTTTCCAAGTTATAGAAATCTACTCGATAATCAACCCGATTTCTGAATAAAAAAGAGTCGAGACCTCTTGATGCAGAGCTGCGACGCAAACCCACGACGAAGGACAAGTTTTGGGCATGTTCGGGGCCAATTGACCATGTTTGGCATTTCCGGATTGACGATCCGACTCCGTGGATGCGTCCGGATCGTGAATCATAGCCGCTGATGTAATGGATGCCCTAATGCTGTTTTAATATAAATAAGAGTAGATAACTGCTTGGAGGCTATTACAGATTTTGGAGAAGACTATTCCGGAATCCGGCGATCCCCTCACGGTGATGACTCCATGAGGCCCTAAGTGGTGAATTTTAGGTGCGTTCTTACTTCCCCTTGGTATCCCCTACCTATACGGCTATACCCTTCGTCTCACCCTCTCCACCCCCTAGCCGCCCCTCCAATCCCTTCCAAAATTGCAGCTTTTCAAAACCTCCGCCCAACCACTCTTCAACCTTGGCTTCACCCTTTTAACTGATTTCCTATTGCTGTCGCCCAAATCCAACAATAAATCCTGCCGCCACCCTCTTCCTTGCACAAATTCCCTCCCGCCTCCCCAAAATCCAGCAGCCTACTTTCCCAGATTTCCTTCTTAGCAACCCTACCCTAAACCATCCTGAGTTTTCCCCTCCTAGCTGCAGTTTTTCACTGTCCAGCAGCCACTCGACCCCATTTCAGCCACCGAGTCCTCTCCCAACCACTGCTATTATGTCGTGCATCACCGAATCTCCTCCTCGGGCATCCCCCATACTTTGTGAGTTGTTATTTTATTGTATGAAACTTTAATTCTCAATATTAATATATGGTATTGTGATTTCATCCTCACTTGGAACTATAGTATCATTGTTGTTTGTTCTGGATTATTATTGTGATTTGTATTGCCGCGTCCTCTTTTTGCTTTAGTCCTCATAGCAGAGTAAAGCCTAAGCCTGTTTGACCGAAAAGAAATAATTTTGCCTTGCTTTAGAATTTATCTACTTGCGACTTAATTTTTTATTACTTGACTTGATTACTCCGCTGGTCATTGCATGTGTTGCATTTAATCTTAAGGATTCAAGTTATCCTAACTGCATGTCACATTAAGTTTGCAAGTCTAGTTGTGCTCTCACGTACCCAACCCTCCTTCAGACGAGTTTCATGTCTCATTGCATTATTGTATGAATTGTTATGTCGTATATAGGGTATGAGCATCATTTCCGCCGCCTACTGATTCGTCCTGCATCAATTGGTATCAGAACCAGATTGCGAGTACTTTTTTGATACACAGTTATTGACTTTATAGGTTCCGTCCTATGACATACTATTACCACTACTCACCTTCACTTGAGAGACACCCTTATTATTACGATGATTATCCTCCTGCGCGGCACACTATTTTTAGGGATCGTGTCGATCCTTCAAGACGATTCAATTATGCTAGAGACGATCACCACAATGAGAGGTTGCTATGAATCCTCATAACGGCCGGTTCACAAGACAACAATACCAAAGGAGGGGGAAGGAGCATCAAGCGGGGCTGAACCAACCGGGTTAACCCCCTTTAATTAATTAAGATGGTGGCAGGTGGGGCTGAACCAACGGGTTCTCCCCTTATGGGGAGGGCGACCGACCCTCCTAGGCCTGAGGGGTATTAATACTCCTAGGGTGGTTTTGTGGAGGATTATTGAAGGCTCTCAAAGTATTTTTCTCATCTTCCTCTCAAACCCTAAAATCCTTCTCTTTCTCTCCCATATCCTCAATCTCGTTCATAACATTTGGTATCAGAGGCTCCATCCTTTACCATGGTGACCCGCTCGCAGGAAAAATCCACCAAGCTCACAACCCTAGAGGAAAACTATATCGGCCTTTCAGATACGATGACTTCCCTCGAAGAGAAATTGAAGGAATCCGAGAAATGATTAGATGCTCGCATGGAGGAGATCAAAAGCTTGCTGTCACAAAACATCAAGGGGAAGTTGGTGGCCACCGAGGAAACCAACGCTCAGCAGCATAGATCGACTACGATGCCCGGTGGTAACGCCGACCCGTCGACCTCACGGGAGGCAGTGATTGATCCGAAATAGCTTTCCGAGGCCACGACGGAGACAAAGGAAGGGAGGAAGGGCCCTGACGATACACAGTCGGGATCGACGCAACCCAGGATGGCTTCAACGGAGTGCCCAACAGAGATATTCGCTACCAAGAGGAAGGTGTATGTGCACGTGGTTTCGACAGAGAACCGGAAGGCTTCCGGGGGATCGACGTCCAGTTCAGATAGGCTTTCCCCTATGGGATGGGATCCTTCCCAATCCTAGGTGTACAACTCCGACCGGCAACAACTATGAGGGCGGCGTATGGGAGTACAGGCTATCGACTTCCCCTTGCAAGAGTACGGGGGCCTCAAACCACATAATCGGAGAGCCCACAAGCAACCGAAAATGACTCGCATGAATTATCCTAAATTCAAAGGAGGATACGTGCTAAAATGGATCCAAAAGACAGAGTTGTTCTACAGTTACCTGGGGATCCCAGAAGAATAGTGGGTACCGCTAGCCTCATTCCATCTAGAAGATGACACATTCCAGTGGACCCAGTGGTTCCTCTGCTGGTGCGAATATGCTCCGTGGGCCGAGTTTATTGACAGATTTGCAGCCCGTTTTGGACCATTAGAATATAAAGACTTTGAAGCCCGCCTACAAAAACTGAGACGGAAGGGGACGGTCATGGAATACCCCACAGGGTTTGAAAGGCTCGCGAACAGAGTATAGTGGGAGGAGAAAACACTCCTGAGATGCTTTGTATCAGGATTGAAGGATGACATCAAAGACGAAATGCATGGTTATGTGCCACGCATCTTGGCCCACGCCATTAGCCCGACCCGGATTCAGGAGAATGATTCATCCGACATAGGTCAAGAGTGGGGAATACGAGGAATACTACAAACCATTTGGTTGTCAAGAAGGAACAGGTGGTAACCGAAAAGGCAATCATAAAAAATTGACATGGCCGAAGCTACAAGCGATGAAGGAGAAGAGATTGTGTTTCAATTGTGATGACCAGTACACTCCGGGTCACAAATGTCAGATGATCCAGATGTACATGCTAAGAGAAGAAGAAGAGGACGAGGAGCCAGAGCAAGGAGGAGAGCACGAAGACAACTTGGACATTACCGAGTATGCGGTATCTATCCAAGCAATGGCGGGAGGATCTACACCGCTCACTATGCGTATCACAGGACAGATTTAACAACAGAAGGTGACAATCTTGGTTTATAATTGAAGCACTCACAACTTTATCAACCCCACCGTGACACAGAAGCTGGGACATGAGATCACTAAGGCTCTGTTTGGCTCCACGTTAGAAGAGCAGTCCACCGCGAATTTCCAATAAGCCTCGCCAAATAACAATTGATGCCCCCTGCTTCTGCCGACGCCCCCGCTGCCCTGCCGTGAAAAATCAGTGATCCGGAGTCGTGAAAAATAATCACGACTCCGGAATCGCGCTGCTCCTCCACAAGCCCTAACCGCGATTCTCTTCCCCGACCGACGATTCGCCCCGGCACCTTCTTCCTGCCTTCGCCGCCGTCCCTCATCTCCCTCGCAGAGCTTCTCCCCTCCTTCGACGCCGCCGGAGATCTCCCTCGCAGAGCTTCTCCCCTCCATCGATGCCACCCCTCTTCTCCCTCGCAGATCTTCCCCCCTCCACCGACGATTCGCCCCGGCGCCTTCTTCCTGCACCTTCTTCCTGCACCGGTTTCAGATCTGATCTTCCCTGCTCTGCCCTAGATTGCTCTTCCCTAGCATTGTCAAAAAGGTATATTGGGTTTCAGATCTTCAATTATTTCAGATGTCTGTTTGTACATTAGTGTGTGTTTGTACATTATTGTGAACGCTACCTTGTGTATTGCAGCATTTGCGCTTATTTAAATTTTTCACGTAGATGGGCAAATCAAAAGATGGTGGGATTTGTGCAAATTGGGAGACACAACATGTTATGTTATTTTGTGATCTTTGTATCCGGGAGATCGATTTAGGAAATAGACCTACTACTCATTTCAATAAGGAAGGGTGGGGCAATCTAATGAAAAACTTCAAGGAGCGCACGGGTTTTGACTATAGTCGTGCACAAATGAAAAACAAGTGGGATCAATTGAAACGTGATTGGAAACTATGCCGCGAACTCAAAAGAGGTGAGACGGGCCTTGGTTGGAACCCTATAAAACGCACCATAGACGCTTCTTATGATTGGTGGAAAGAAAGAATTGAGGTTAGCTAATATTGTTTTGTTTTTCTTGAAACATATGGACAATTTGTTAGATGTTATAGTAATTTTTATTGTGCTTTCACATTATAGATGATCCCAAATGCCAAGAAATTTCGTTTTGGTGGAATACCTCCCGAGCTTGAAGAAAAATTAGAGAAAATGTTTAGTTTAGTTGTTGCTATCGGAGAAAAAGTTTGGATGCCATCTTCTGGAGAGCTGCCCTCTATTTTCTCACAACCTGACAATGTGTTTGAAGAGGATGAGGAAATCAACGAAAGCAATAAAACGCAGTCAAATGCAGGTGAAGATATTAATTCAGCTCCACCTGGCCAAAGCTCACAAAGTGGAGTAACACAAAATAGAAAAAGAAAGGGGAAGAGGCAGGAACCAAACAGATCATGTTAGCTCATGTTGATAAATTGTTTTCATCATCAGAAACTATTATGCAGCGCGTTACGACACCAATTGTTCCGCCAAGTATTTATCTGCTGCGAGAGGCAATTCAAGAACTTGAGAAGTATCCTGAAATCTTCGAGGACCGCCTGCTATACCATTTTGCTACTGTTCACTTTCAAACTCCAGTGAATCGTGTGACCTTTCTAAGTATCTCAGAGGATAGAAGGGTGGAATGGCTGAAGACACACTACATGAATTCAAATATTTGATATCTTCTTTTGTGTTTAGGAATAGTTGCTTGTTTTTGTCACCTTATGTGATTTTGATGTCATTATCGTACTACGGCAAACATGTTTCAGCTTTGATGATCATCTTTGATGTTACTTTTTGTGTTTTGGACATTTTATTAGATCTTATTTATATAATGCATCTATGTAATTGTTGTTCTTTCATATTTTTAGGCCACTAGAATGTCTGCTGTGAATGTTGATGATGATGTTAATATTGATGATGATGAAGATTTGGTGATACAACATTGTGCTACTCGTCAGCATGATTGTGTTCAATTTGTTACACTCTTAAGATCGAACGTATGTGTCATCAACAACTACGTATCGTTGTTTTGTGATAAGGCGCCTTGCATGACATCATCACAAACCGGCCATAAATGGCTTCGTGAATTGTTTGCCGGACATCCTCGAAGGTTTCACAATATTTTTCGAATGACAAAAGTAATCTTCTTTGATTTGTTAGCATTGTTGGAACAAGAGCATGGTTTAAAAGGAACACAAAAAACGCCGGCTAGCGAGGTGTTGACAATAACTATTTACATTTTGGGTCACAACGAAACTTTCAGAAAATCAGGTGAATGATTCCAGCATTCCACTGAAACCTTAAGTCGGCTGTTTATGATCGGTCTACAGGCCCTGACTAATTTATCCATGCATAACATTGCTCCCACCGACCGACATTTTCGTTCAATTCCTGGGCACATCCAAAATGATGAACGATATATGCCATTTTTTAAAGATTGCATTGGAGCAATTGATGGTACACATGTTGATGCTTGTATACCCGTTGAAAATCAAGTGTCTTATATTGGTCGTCATGGCAGCACGACTCAAAATGTAATGGCGGTTTGCGATTTCAATATGTGCTTTACATATGTTGTTCCTGGTTGGGAAGGCTCTGCACATGACACACGCATATATCATCGTGCTGTAAGGGACCCACAAAGTAAATTTTCATTTCCCTCAGAAGGTACGTACACACATTTATTTATTTATTTTGTTTAATTTAAAGAATATAAATTTTTCAATTGTTTAAATTTTTTTATAACTTATTGAAGGTAAATATTATCTTGTCGATGCTGGTTATCCTAAAAAAAGGGCTCTTGAAGCCTTACCCGGAAACCAGATATCACTTACCGGACTTTGCTCGAGGAAATCGCCCAATTGAAGGTCGACGTGAAATATTTAATAAAGCACATTCTTCTCTACGCAGCGTGATCGAAAGGAGTTTTGGTGTGTGGAAGAAAAAATGGGCCATACTAAGCAAAATGCCTCGGTTTGAATTCTCAAAACAGTGTGTCATTGTGGTGGTTACGATGTCACTTCATAACTTTATCAGAAGACATCCATCCCGATCAGACCCAGAGTTTGATGTATGCGACGAAAACGAAAGCTTCATTCATCCAAAGGCATATGAGTTGCGACCAAACAATCGTCCAAGAACTATGGATCCAAATCCCAATAGTGCACCATCTTCATTTGAAGGAACAGGAGCTACTCAAATGACCAATATCAGGGAATACATTACAGATCAACTCACGCAATATCACAGGTAAACTACATAATGACGTTTAAAATTGTAAAGCCTGCTACAAATTTCCTGATATTGGTATTTATTCTTGATGTGCAGTTAACGAGCGATGATTGAGGGACAAGTTTCATCAGCAGGACGGTCCACGATTATGCTTTTTAACAATGAAAAACTCTTTTGAGAACTATCTGTTACTTTTTAATATTGTTATTGGACACTTAAAATGAATTAAGTTAACATGTTCGTTTTGCTTTAGTGTTGCTTGTGTTTAAAATTAGAAAAATAAATTGTGTACCGCACAGCTGTTTTATCAAACAGCTCCGCCAAACAGAGCCTTAAACAGCTTCTCCGTTTGAAACAGTTCTGCAAAAGCTGTGCATCCAAACAGTTTCACAGATTCTGTCACCACTCTGCTAAACAGCTGATTATTCCACCACTGCTTTCCACCACTGCTTCTGCAGTCGCTGCAGCTGAGCCAAACAGAGCCTAAGGATGCCGCTTTCCAAGTGATGATGGCTGACCAGAATAAGTTGCAGTGTGAAGGGGTGCTGAAAGGAGCGGGGTACAGTGTGCAAGGCTACACATGCAAGATGAATGTTTACTTGTTGCCCATCCGCGGGTTAGATATGATTCTAGGGGTTCAGTGGTTGCGATAGATGGGGAAGGTAACAATGTATTGAGACCGCATGGCCATGTAATTTGCTCAGGAAGGGAGGCAATATTGTTTGAACAAAATTAGAACCTCTCTGATTATGGAAATCACTTTTCAGTGCTTAGAGAGACTGTGGGAACAAGAGGAAAATATGGCGGTGATTATGGTGCTCGTGCCACAGACAATACTTCCGCAAGAAGTCCCAAAACAGATGAAACCACTCCTTCACCAGTATCTAGAGGTATTCCAGGAACCCCGATCGTTACCCCTTCGACAATTCCAAGATCATCAGATTAGCCTGAAGGAATGGACTGAGCCGACCAGCATTCGACCCTACCGTTATCCGCACATTTATAAGGCTGAAATAAAATGGAGCGTGAAGAAGATGCTAGCCGCAGAGATTATTCGACCCAACACCAGCTCGTTTTCCTCACCCTTCATCCTGGTGAAGAAAAAGGACGTCTCTCGGAGGTTTTGTGTTGACTACCGTGCTTGAACACCGCTACCATCAAAGGCAAGTTCCCTGTTCCTATGATCGAGGAACTCTTAGACGAACTACATGACGCACACTTGTTCACTAAGACGGATCTGCGTTCGGGGTACCACTGAATCAGGATGAAGGACGAGGATATCTTCAAAATCGCCTTCCGGACACATGATGGTCACTACGTGTTCGTTGTGATGTTGTTCAGACTCTCCAACACACCCTCCACATTTCAGGCAGTGATGAACGAGATTTTCCGGCCCCTCCTCTACAGGTCTGTATTAATATTTTTTGTTGACATTCTTATCTATAGTGCCAATTCGGAAGAGCATCTCCAACATGTGGAACAAGTGTTCTTGATACTCCGACAACACCAACTCTATGCCAAGCGCTCCAAATGCTCTTTAGGTCAGGAAGAGGCGGAGTACCTGGGCCACATTGTATCTGCACAAGGAGTCAAGGCCGATCCCAAGAAGATTGAGAGCATGAAAATGTGGTCTAGGCCGCACACTGTCCGTGCTCTTCGGGGTTTCCTCGGGTTGACAGGCTACTACAGGCGGGTCGTGAAGGATTATGGGAAGATAACTCGGTCGTTGACTCAGTTGTTACATAAGGATGCCTTCTGCTTGCATTGATGGCAGGAGGAAGCGGAAACATCATTCCAAGCTCTCAAGACGACCATGATGACAACACCAGTGGTAACTCTCCCCGATTTCACCAGGGAATTCGTTCTAGAGACCTATGCTTCCGGCGTAGGGATTGGGGCCGTTCTCATGCAAGAGGGTTAATTGATAGCTTTCTTTAGCAAGGCGTTGTTACCACGGGCGGTGGATTTGTCTACCTATGAGATGGAAATGCTAGCTATTATACATGCCATTACTTTTTGGCGACCGTATCTGTTGGGCAGACACTTTAAGGTCTTGACTGATCATCAGAGTTTGAAACATTTTTTGGAGCAACGAGTGACATCTCCTTTGCAACAAAAATGAGTGACAAAGTTGCTGGGCTACGACTACGAGATAGTCTATAAGCAAGGGTAGGAGAATGTTGTGGCAGACGCACTATCCCGCTTACCAGAGAGGAAACTCCAACACTTCTCAGGTCCTCTGATCAGAGCACTAGATGACACACAAAAGGAGATTCTGTAGGACCCCGAGCTTCATCCTATCGTATAGTCACTTCGACATGGACAGGACAGTTCTCTCAGATTTCCGCTGCAGAACGGGCACTTGTACTTTCACGATCGGGTGGTCATATCCTCAATGTTGCCATGGAAGGACAATATGTTATATGAGTTCCATTCTTCACCAGTAGGGGGACATACATGAGTTCTACACATCCTACAAAGAGTGAGAACTAATGTGTTCGTAAAGGGCCAACAAAGGGATGTCCAGTGGTTTGTGCAACAATGCGAGATTTGTCAACGACAGAAATATGAGACCACTTCCCTTGCTAGTCTACTCATTCCCCTGAAGATACCACGACAAATTTGGGACATAATTTCTTTGATCTTCATTGACGGGCTATCGAAGTCCCAAGGGAAGACATTCATTTTGGTAGTGGTGGATAAATTATCCAAGTATGGGCACTTCCTGGCTCTGAGCCATCCCTATACAGGTGAATCATTAGCGGACTTGTTTGTGCGGGAGAACATCGTGCTTCATGGGGTCCCCCGAGCCTTCATCTCTGATTGAGATCCAGTCTTTGTGAGCAACTTCTGGAAGGAGCTCTTCAAGCAGCAGGACACTCGTCTAGTATGAGTACCACCAATCATCCATAAACAGACAGACAAACAGAGGTACTCAATAGAAAGTTGAGAGTTGAGACATTCTTACGTTGCTTCGTGATGGACGAGCCCCACACATGGACACGCTGGCTGAATTGGGCAGTGTACTGCTATAATACCTCTTATCATGCGACTATTAAATTTACTCCTTTTGAAATTGTCTATGAGCGCTCCGCCCCAAGCTTGCATATGAATCTGGGGAACGACGCTACCTGCTGTTAATTGTGAGTTGTGCGATTGGGACCGTACCCTTGTCGTGTTACGAGAAAACCTCCTGTCTGCCCAAAATTGAATGAAGGTGCAGGCGGATAATCACCGGTCTGAACATCAATTTACAGTAGTCGTGTCCAAAAGGTCCGGGCCCAGTGGGCAGGCCTGAGCCCGACCCGGCGAAAACCCGATTCGGCCCGGCCCGGAAAAAGGCCCGGTCCGGGCCGAGGCCGGGCTCAGGGTCCTGATTTTGGGGGCTAGCCCGGCCCGATACCCGGCCCGGGCCGGGCAAAGCCCGAATTTTGGGCCGGCCCTGGCCCGGGCCCAAGCGAAGCCCGGCCCAGGCCCACAGGCCGGCCCGACCCTGCTGGCTTCCAAAAGCAGCCAGCAGCTGCTGTTGCTGACACCCGACAGGGCTGTCAGCAGTAGCCCTGCTGGCTGCTGTGGCCTAGGGCCTAGACAACAACCTAGGCCCTAGGCCATTTAAAAATAAAATAATTTTTTTTTATTTAAAAATAAATTAAAAAACCCTATTAACCCCCCCTACCCGACCCCCTCTCTCTCTCATTCACTCTCTCTCACTTACTCTCTCTCTTCCACTCACTCTTTCTCTCTCACTTACTCTCTCCCTCTCTTAGACTCTTACTCTCTCTCTACATGACATCGTCCTCCTCAACGCCGGTGTCGGCGGCTCAAAGCACGGCCGAAACGGTGGAGCATAATCGAAGGGCGCCCGTCTGGGAGCATTTCGACAAGGTTAAAGTCGGCGACGAATTCAAGGCGCGGTTCAAGTTATGCTCAAAGTTGCTAACTCTTACCGACAACTCAATACTAGCGAGACACATTAAGTCGTGTTTTGCGAAACAAGCTCCAGAGTCTAGTCAGGGATAAATATCAGCATCAGGATAAATTTGGACGTACGATCAAGCAAGACAACGAGATCTACAGGTGAAAAATGTCATCAGACGTGGGTTGCCATTCAGTTACTACGACAAAGATGAGACGACGGAGTATATACACGAAGGGCTTCAACCCAAATATCAACAGGTAAGTAGATCCACTATTAGACGCTACACACTTAAATTATATTTTGATGCAAAACAAGATTTAATAAAATTTTTTGAAACTTTCGAGGGATGCGTGAGTTTAACGAGCGACGCTTGGAGTAGTAGCATAAAAGTAGGATTATCTTATATTTGTATCACGGCTCATTGGATCGATCCCGTTTCATGAGAGTTAAATAAACGCATAATATGTTTTGAATTTCCGCACACAGGTAAGGCTATATATTCGGTAATTATTAAATGTTTACGTGAATTTAAAATAAAAGATAAAATAATGAGTCTTTCTTTTGATAACGCTAGTAATAACAACACCGCAGTAGAGTGGTTAAAACGTGAATTAAAACCAATGATCAACGGTGCGTTTTTTCACACTCGATGTGTCTGCCACGTTTTAAATTTAGTGGTACAAGATAGTTTAGAAGCTATGAAACCATATGTTGAAAAAATTCGGACTATGCTTAGATTTATTTATTGTACCAAACAACGAAGTCAAGATTTTCGAAAATTTGTGATCGCATAAGGTCAAAAATATTTGAAACCTCAATTTGATATGCCTGTAGATGGAACTCAACATATAAAATTTTAAAAAGAGCGTTTCAACAAAAAACACTTCATATGAAATATTACACTGTGACAAATAATCATGATTTAACTGATAACGATTGTGACGTATTATTACATTATATGAATTTATTAAAATGTTTTTATAGGGTGACTATTTTTTTATTTGGTGTGTATTATCCTACTAGCTCGTTAGTAGTTGAAAATTTTGTAAATATCGCACAAAAACTTAACTATTTTAAGCAACACTCCGGATGACTTCCTTTAATTGAAGTAATAGATTTTTTTTTAAAATATTATAGAGAAATGCCTCCTGCATTTTCATGCGCCACCGCTTTAAACCCGTTATTCGCTGTAGACGGCGTAGAAAATTTGATAGATGAAATTAACGTTAACTTAGACATAAATTTAAGTTTCGATGACGTTGACGACGTTGGTACTACTAAATTTAATTCTGTTTTTACCAAATGTTTTAATTATTACGATAACTTATATGGCTCACGACCCCGAGAAGAAATAACGCAACCTAGGAAAAAAGATTCTGTTACAAATAAAATTTTAGAATTAGCTTCCAGGAAAAAAGCACGCACATCGAGTAGTTTAAACGAATTAGGATTGTATACGAAAACACAATTTCGGGATTCTATGACTACGGAAGAGATCGAAAACATCGATATCTTAAAATGGTGGAAAGGTAAAGCTAATACCTATCCTTTTTTGGCATGTATGACCCGTGATTTATTAACAATTCAAGCTAGTACAGTAGCTTCGGAGTCCGCTTTTTCTCTTAGTGGCAGGATTTTGAACAACCGGAAGAGCCGACTAAATGAAGAATCACTGGAACTATGCATCTGGTACAAGAATTATTTGAATGCTACGAAAAGGAAACAACACATTTCAGCGTTGGAGGAGAGCTTGGAGGAAATTGAAGAGATGGACAACCTGAATTTTTAAAAGTGTAATTTTTTTTTTTATTATTATTAAAAATAATAAATTCCATTTTTTTCCTAATTTTATTTTGTAAAAGTGTAATTTTTTTTAATTTCAATATTAATAAAAAAATTTTATTCGATTTTTTATTTCATATTTTTTAAATTTTAATATTTTAAATAAAATTGTTTTTTTAAAAATAATAAGGGCCCGGCCCGGCCCGGGGCGGCCGGCTAGGGCCCCTTCCCGGGGCCAAAGCCCGAGCTCGGCCCGAGCCCGATAAAGGAAGGGCCCGGGCTCGACCCGGTTTGCAAAAGCCCGGGCCCGATCAGGCCCGATCGGGCCTTTTGGACACGACTAATTTACAGTCGGCGATGAAGTCTTCTTGAAGCTCCATCCCTACAGACAAGCTTCGGTGTCCCAAAGGACTAACCAGAAGTTGGCCCCCCGTTATTATGGTCCCTTAGGATCCTTTAGAGGGTGGGACCAATGGCGTACACCTTGAACCTTCCCGCGGGCTCTCTTATTCATCCCACATTCCACGTCTCCTCGTTAAAGAAGAAAATCAGGGAAACAACACAGGCGTCCCCAACCCTTCCGGAAGCAACCAATAACAGAGAATTGCGTCCAATTCCCGAGGAGGTGCTGTTCACTAAGTGGAAGAAATGCGGAATGGAATACCGTCAGGAAATCCTTGTCAAATAAAAGAACTTATCTCCAACCCACAACTATGTTGTTAAAGGCGCTCCTCAGGCTCCAGGCTCACCAGGCTTAGAGGTTTGCGCCTATGTGCACCTTATTTGCGCCTTTAGAAAATAAAATACGCGTTTGCATGAGTTTTTTATTGTAAATTTTTTCTTCAAATAATAATAATAATAATAATGTAAGAACTCACAAATTTTTGTTTGATTTGTTGTTTGTGAAAGATAATTATGCGTTGACACTTATATATGATGCAAGTGACCATATTAATTCAATTGTTAAGAGATATAAACGATAGTAATCAATAATTAATTAGTAAAATAAATGAAGAATTTCATCAAAAAGATGAAATGATGTTTAATGTTGATTATTTAAAATGGATGTGGTTGCGTCTTGCCTTCGTCATACGCGCGCCTGCGCCTTGAGCCTTGCACCTAGGCTCTAAAATTTCTTTGCGTCTTGGTGCGCCTTGCGTCTTTAATAACTAAGACCCCCAACACTTGGGTCGATCTGCTCGAGTTCCGGGAACTTTATCCAGATTTCCACCTTGAGGACAAGCTGGTTTTTGAAGGGGGAGGGAATGTTATGAATCCTCATAACGGCTTGTTCGCGGGACAACAATACCAAAGGAGAAGGAAGGAAGGAGCATCAAGCGGGGCTTAACCAACCGTTTTAGCTCCCCTTAATTAATTCGGATGACAGCAGGTGGGGCTATTCCAACGGGTTCAACCCCTATGGGGAGGGCCGGCCGGCCCTCCTTGGCCGGAGGGGTATTAATACTCCTAGGGTGGCTTTGTGGAGAATTATCGAAGAATCTCATAGTATTTCTCTCCTCTTCCTCTAAAACCCTAGAATCCTCCTCTTCTCTCCCAAATCCCCTATCTCGTTCATAACAGAGGTCCCTACGTTATCATCATTACACCTCTTCTCGACTTTATGATGGTAGAGTTGAGTATCATTCGGGTCATCGTTGTTACGCATCTCCTCAATTTGAGGGACCTAAGTCTGTATATGCACGATCACCGCCACATGTTTGTAGGGCTCATGTCCACCCCCGAGTACATTCTGATTATGTTAGGAACGACCGTCTAGATGACCCTCGGGAGCCGTATAGAGGTCAACATCGCCAAGATCACATTACATGTGAAGACCCTCATAGTGTTCCACAAATAGAGATACCCGAGGACGAATTACAACGATTAGTTCTTGATCAATTTGATTGCTTGGATGTTCATTTTGATCACTTCAGGTCTACTTTAAGAAGAATCAATAGGAGAAAGCCTAGGGATTTATATCAAGCCATCAATGTGTCTAGTAGTGCTCCCATTGAAATGAGAGACCCGACACATAATTTTGATACTTCTCATTTTGATGAGATTCTGTGCCCATGTGATCTTGAAGTTGAGTCTGATCATGACTATATAGTACAAGTGGGGAGTCTTACTAGTATGACTAGTGACCGTGGTCATGAGAGTGAGAACGAGCAGCCCAATGACACCGTGATGGTATATCTAAGTATCCATCCTCCGCACCTCACTTAGACCTAGTGTCCTCTTTGGCTAGGGATCCGTGTATCGAAACTATACCGATGGACCCACACTTGAGTAGGGGCTCGTCCAACTCTGCCCTTGTCATTGTTCTGAGTCACATCATTACTGAGAGTCGAGAGTATAGTGTTGACCTCATAGTAACTGCCTCACCCGCTTACAAGGACACTACCTCTATTGGTGATACTCATCTAGAGGATCATCCCACTATTATTGACTTTATTGTTGGACCTCCCAATAAGCCCCCTGATGAACCACCACTCCCTTATGAGGATCAAGGGGCTAACATTGACTTTGTTGTGGTTTTCCTACCTGTTCCCATTGACATTATCATTATTAGTGCTTTCCTCTTGGTGGACCATCCTACTATTATTGAACTCCTTGGGATTACGTCCCCGAGAGGTTTATTTTACAAACCTCCCTTCCCAGGGAGCATTCACTCCAATATGGATTATTTGTGTATTCACACTATTGATCATTATGTTCGTGATGACTTTTGGCATACACCTCCGGGTAAGCGACCTGACGGGCTTTATCGTTTGAGAGGTACCCATCACACTCGTGCTGCATCACACACCCTTGTGGTGCATTCTTTTGTCACCATCTGGGTTAGTTCTTTGGGTGATGACATTATTCATGATGAATTTTTCTATCTACTACCAAGCGAGCCCCCGATGACTCACAACCCTTGAAATGTATTTGACATCCCATAGTTCTGCAACTCAATACCGATGGCTCAAGAAGTCATTTAGGTATTCGTTTGTTACTAGACAAATATTTCTATATTCCACTGAAAGAATCTCCCGATAGCCCTCCACATTTTAAAGACATCTCGGCCATTATTAGATTTTTCCTATAATGAGTGTATCGTGTTTGTCGTGCATCATTTACTTCATTTGAATGAGTCCGTGGAGTCATATGTTCATCATTTGCATGTGTTACATTAGTCGGTCCGACAAAGGATCAATGTTGGTAATGAACTTTATAAATCACATGCAGATATTCACTGACAAGAGCAGATATTTCATGAAGGCGAACAAGTGATGGTGAGAATCTGCGTTGTGTGGCTCCCTCGGGGGCTTGCTAAAAGTTTGAGTGTTAGACAAATGGATCCTACACAATCATGCGAAGGATCAGAGAAAATATTTATGATCTTGATATCCCTACAAGCATGAGTATTCATCCCATATTTAATGTTGAGGGTTTGACGCCATACTAGAAGCCACACGAGTATGTGGACCCTTCTTCTGGCGATCCTCTTGAGCCTGCACCCTAGATCCACTTGAGCCTACACCTCCACATTCTTTTGAGCCTACAACTCCACATCCTCAGTCCAACACTCATTCCAATCCAGAGCCTCACCTGACTTTGGGTCAGTCGTCTATGGCTTCACCGTCTGCGCTACTGATCGCACCGACACTTGCAGCATATCAGTGGATTCATGATAACATTATTGAATATCATGGTCCACTTATGCATAGCCGCGCTAGACAACCATACATAGGTGTACCCTTGGAGAGGATGCCTCATGATCGACGATACTTGGATGAACCCCGATGTCCTTCATCGATTTTACCCGACACACACTGAGAGGATTTCAATCTCCATTCATCAGGAGTTGAATTCTTTCAAGCCAGGGAGAATGATGCGGATCGGCGACGCGGACCCTTGACGGAGGACGAGTTTTGTGCCTGTTCGGGGCCAATTGGCTACTTGCCATGTTTGACATTTCCGGATCGACAATCCGACTCTGCGGATGCGTCCGAATTTTCGTTTACCTACATTTCATATATAATATTGTATTTTTCTGTCTTTCTTTAGCGTAATCGGGTCCGTTATATTAACGGTTAATCATAGCCGTTGATGTAAGGAATACCCTAATGTTGTTTTAATATAAATAAGAGTAGGGGGCTGCTTGGAGGCTATTGTTGATTTTGGATAAGACTATTCCCGGAATCCGGTGATCCCATCACGGTGATGAGTTCATGAGGCCTTAGGTGACGACTCCTAGCTGTGTTCTTACTTCCCCTTAGTATCCCCTATCTATACCCTTTATTTCCCCTCTCCACAGCCCTAGTCGCCCTTCCGATCCCTTCCAAAACTGCAGCTTTTCAAAACCTCAGCCCAGCCACCCTTCTGCCTTGGCGCTGCCCCTTTCACTGATTTTCGCCGCCCAGATCCAGCAATAAATTTTGCCACCACCCTCTTCCCTGCTCAAATTGCCTGACGCCTCCCCAAAATCCAGCAGCCTACCCTCCCAGATTTCCTTCCCAGCATCCCTACCCTAAACCATCCCTAGTTTTCCCCTCCCAGCTGCAGTTTTTCACTGTTCAGCAGCCACCCGACCCCCTTCCTACCCCCATTTCAGCCATCGAGTCCTCTCCCAACCACCGCTATTATGCTGTGCATCACCGGATCTCCTCCTTGAGCGGCCTCCATGTTTTGTGAGTTGTTATTTTGTTGCATGGAACTTTAATTCGCAATATTAATACTTGATATTGTGATTTCATCCTCGCTTGGATCTATAGTATCATTGTTGTTTGTTCTAGATAGTATTGTTATTTGTAGGATCAATTTGCCACGCGCTCTTGCTTTGACCCTCCACGCGAAGGAAAGCCGAAGCCTGTTTGGCCAAAAAGAAATAATTTTGCAATTATCTATAATTGCAAATTTAAAATGCAAATTTTTGAATACAACTTTGACCTTTACACCGTTTGTTTGGACATTCTTTCTCCATTGTGTTTTTCAAAAAACACAAACGCTATATTTTACCCATTTGAATAACCTTTATTTGAAACCCCCAATTCTCAAAATGCCGTTTTATGCTTGATCTCAACCGCGTGGAGAGCTCCATTTAAAAACACGGTTTTATCTCCATCTCCAAGCGCAATCACCCACCCAGACATGTCCTAATATATGTAGGGGTTCAAGTAACTGTTATTTGCTTACAACTGACCGGTCCAATGATTCTGAAACCTTCCTTTTTGTTCAAGGAGTTTGTTATAGTTGTAGTCGAGACGGCCCACCAACATCTTATCGAATTGATGTTTAATTATTTTGTATTTCGTTGCGTTTTTGTCGTGTTTGGTATTTTTATTCTGTTTTGTGGACTTGTTGATTGCAAATTGTCTTCCTTGTAATTTCTATTTAAAGCCCTCCTTGGGCTGTGAAATGTAAACATTAATTAATCTTCAGTTTCTAGTTCGGGTTTGTTGCTCCTTTAGATCTCCTGCTGAGGCTATTGTGGTATGGGTTCATATTATCTCCGCTATCGCCATCTCCACCTCCGGCGATGATGCTGACGAGTTACAGATCGGGCCATGACAAAGTTGTGTTCCTTATATTTCTATTTCCATTCAACTAGATTCTTAGGTATTCATTTTTTTTCTCATTTTTCACTCATGTTCTCCAAAGCATCCCATCTCTTACGTAATCAATTTCCATTGTCTTATAGCTGCAATTTTTGATGAAGAGTTTTGGAAAGCAGTTTTAGGGCGCGTTTAGTGGTGCTGATCCTTCACAGTCGTGCAGACAACACCGCCTAGCCGCGACCGCGCGCTGTTTGGCAAGGCCGTGGCCGGGCGGGGGGCCAAGGGAAATCCGCGGATTTCCACCCCGTGGAGTGACCGCGGTCGCGGTCTGCCGCGCCAAACTAAGCCTTAATCTTTTCATATTGAAGGGGCTCAGTTTATTGTTATTTGCTATGTAGCACGAGGACGGAAACGAGATATGGGATACGATACGAAACGGATACGGGAAACGTGATTTTTAAAAAAATTAGGATACGGGAAACGTTTTTAATTATTTTAATATAAGTATTAATTAATATAAGAATAAGACAACTAGCAAACTATTTATACATATCTTGAATTGTAACGAAAAAATTTAATAAGACTATATTATATATCATTGACATTTCATATAATGCTATAAATAACATTCAAAGAAACAAGCACCATAAAAAACAATCTATCACATGTCCACATCAATACACCATTACATCAATTGAGAGCATTGTTTTGTTACATTCACAGGCAAAATATCAAGTATAAAAATTAAACATTCTCTCCAATAATATCAACTTCATCATCTTCTTCAATAATCGAGAGCTCCTACCTTGGTTCATCAAGCGATAGATTAGCTATCTCAAGTGTACCTACATCTTCGAATGACTCGAAGCCATCGCCCGCAATATCTCACAATGAAGACTCTCCTTCATTGTATTTTTGATCTCTTCTAGAAAGAAGACGAAGATTGTTATGGATATTGATTAAATCTTCTGCACGTTGCGGTGTCATTATATTCCTTTTCATTGAATGGATAAAAGAGTAAGTACTCCAATTTCTCTCGGCGCATGAAGAAGATGATGGCTATACTAATAACTTCAATGCAATGATTTGAAGCAAAGGGGCCGGCTTCGTTTCCTGGAGTTTCGGAAACGCGTTTCCGAAAATAAAATATATATTTTTTTAAAAATGCGTTTCCTGGAGTTTCGGAAACGCGTTTCCGCGTGTTTCCGGGCGTTTCCCGTATCCGGTACGCGTTCGAGTCGATACGTAGACCATTTTTAAGTATCCGTGCTTCGTAGGTTATTTGCCTAAAATTGATCTCCCCAGTCTTTTTGAAAGCTTCATTCTAGTGTTCAGAATGGAGTTTACTTCTTTGAAATTCCTTTTTCTATTCATGCATATGTATCAGATTTTTTTCAATCAATAAGCTGCTTTGCAAAAAGATCTTGAACTTCCTTATTCTAATGCTATTATCAGCTTGCCAACATTTATAATCGCAGAGTGCGTTTTGATATACTTGGATCCAGATTCAACTTGTTCTATTGCTCAATGGGCTTCTGAAACATTCTCAACTGCCATATTTTTTGCATATGAGCAGGTAAATTTATCTGTCGTAATCTGTGCTCTTATTTTAATTTTGTGTTGCCTTGTTTTAATTTTGTTTTGTTTTTTTGTTTTAAACCTAAAGAATATATTTGCTTGTCATGCTACGATGCTCTTATCTTTTCTTAGATCCTTCCAGATGATGCATTTGGCGAGCAAATGATGAAGAATCTTGAGGTGTGTTTATAAGTATAGTGTGTATATCTTATGCAGTTTTGTTCCATGTTTTTCTGCAAAGTTCATGAACTTGTTCTAAGGTCATACTTTTCAACATGAACAGAAAATTAGAGTGCTACTCAGCATGCATCTAGAAAGTCAACTGCAACTGAAGAAAAAAAAATCAATTTGAGTCTCTTGCAAGCTGCCAAAAACATTGTTCAAGTAAACAAATTATTTAGGAAAGAAATTAGCAACATACTTTATAACATTTTACTGAGCACTGCATTTAGTAAAAAAAATGAATACATTGAGCAAAATAAAATAACAGTTTTAAAAAATATATAGTGACAATTGTGATTGGCTTTATTTAATCTAGATAATTATTAGGATGGCCTTTGAACTAGAAAATATTTTTATTATTTTGTTGTCTCCTTGTATAATTCTTTATATTTTAACGAGTAGTCGTGCATGTGGCCCCTCCGTGTGCCGGGAGCAACAATACGCAACGTCACTCTCCTTTCCCCTTGCACAGTGTGCATGGGCAATAGTACCGGGATGCTGCTTGCCTTCTTCACGCTCAGTATGCAGCGCCAAAATAACGGATGCAAATCGATGTTACTGTCGCCGCTACACACACAAGGTATGACGGGCGGCATCCCGATACTGTCGCCTATGCCCATTGGACACGGGGAAAGTCATGAGACAACGAGTTTTATTTGTTGCCGGCGCATGGAGAGATCCCATGAACGACTGCTCGTTCATACATACTTATCCTCTAAAATATTTGCCTAATATGTAGAACACACTTTTAATCATCTTTTCTTTAGGCAAAATTAAGGCCTTTACAAATTAGTTATTTACTCTTGTTCAGATTTTCTTACTATGTTGCAACGCAATTAAAATGTGCTACGGTTCAAAAGAATATCTCTTCTAGTTTAAGTTGATTTCACTGATATTCTATTGGATTGTTTTATGTATATATCTTATATCATTTAAATGTGTTTATATCCAATTAATAAAATCAGATTGATGGCCAGTGTTTAACCAAAGATAAAAATGGAATGAGCTCTGGGTGAGGTGACAGAAATTGCTAGTATTTCACAGATAGTTTTGCCACGGAGTAATGTGTTATGGGCCTATGTAGGGGGCGACATCTTTTTTGGACTGTACCTTTACTTTTCCGCATTGTTATCTTTTCGCCCATTTCTAATTACTCGCACATCATGTAGCCTGGGTGAGGGGCATTTTGTAATTTTCTGCTACTTCGCCCTTCACTATATATATGTGAGGAGGGTAGGCTTAGATGGAATGAATAATGAGACGACACAACACAACTACTTTTCAACGACAAATTTTCTAGAATAATGATTCATTTTGCTTTTCTAACATCACAATTTTTCCAAGTGCTTCATGCATTGCAGTAAGTACTAAATCATATTTTTCTTTGGATATGTACAAAGAACTTACAGTGCTGTCCGTCTCGGTATTACGATTTGAGCACACAGTTTCTTCATTTCTTTCTTCCTTGCTTGACATACTGAAAATATCGTCATCCGAGTATGATAGTGCAATGCTGCATTCTTCTTTCTTTGATAATTCTTCTTCCAAGCAGACGTCGTCTTTTGTCTCCTCTCTCGGATCCATGAGAAATTGGTCCAGTTCAATACCTGCAGAAGAAAGACTTTAAGTTCTCTCCAGGTATTCCCAAATTTCATACGCAGTGGGGAGAGTATAGATAAGCTTGAAAATATTTGGTCGAGTGCGTAAAATAGGCTATTCATAGATTTGGCATTTAGCGAACACTCGTTACTATTCAGTTCATTTGGGGGTTTTATAATTATTATATTTTATACTTCTTTTTCTATCAATATAAGAAACTATTTCATTAAGGATTTCCATTCTTTATAATTTTTCCCTATAAATAAGTGCGACGCTAATGATTTTTCAGTGAATACAACTCTATTCCCTCTATTCGATGCGGGATTGGGGTTGACCATATTACATTTGTTTTTTAATCCTTTTTAAGTAACCTAGCTCTGATACAACTTGTTGGATCTGTGACCAACCTTGGGGGGGGGGGTGAATAAATTTCGCAGCAGTTATGCGTCTTTTTTAAAAAAAACTTATCGTAGCAGGAACATGCTTTCTGGATGCTAGCCCGAGACGGTAGGGTTACTGCCAGCGGTATCGATAGTGTTAGAAAAGCTTATGTAAATGGGTCCATTATTGACCCATTTTGTTTATTTCTCTCTCCTTCTTCTTTAGTCCCACATCATCTATAGGATTTATTCTTCTCTCTTCTCTCCTATATATTTGTATTCTCTCCTTGTATTTGGATACTCAATATAGATATACAAGCTTTGGGCTGATTTCTACATAGTATCAGAGGGAGGTTACAAGACTCCTGCGGACTCACATCTCTTATCCGCACGCCCCCCGCTTCCCGGCGCCCTGCGGTCTCCGCGGTCTGCATTTTGAGTCCGCGCTTCCCCCCTTCTCGCATAGCCTCTTGCGGACTGACCTTCTTCTATCCGCTCCCTCTACTCTCTCTTCGTTTCCCGTGGATCCACTCCCCTTCTGTTCTTTTTATAGCCCTCTCTCTGCCCTGTGGGGTCCACAGCCTCCCGCAGTCCGCCGCGAGCTCCACTCTGTTCGCGACCTCTTTCTGTCCGCTGTGAGCTCGACGTGCTCTCTTCCCCTGTATCCGCTGCGAGTTCAGCGAGCTCTCTTCCCCCCCGGTGTCTGCTGCGAGCTCTCTTCTGTCCGCTGCGAGCTCGGCGTGCTCTCTTCCCCTGTATCCGCTGCGAGCTCGGCGAGCTCTCTTCCCCCCCGGTGTCTGCTGCGAGCTCTCTTCTGTCTGCTCGATCACCCTCTGCCCGCTGCTGCTTTTCTTCCTCTTGGCGGGCTCCTCTCTCTACCTGCTGCGGACTCACGCTCTTGTGAGATTTTTGCCCTTCAACCCGGCCGTCTACCTTCTGCTCGCGACCTGCTCAAGGTCGCCGCAACCTTGCCGAGCTCTCCTTCTCTCTGCGGCCTGACTTTTGCTCGCTCTTCTCTTGATCGCTGCGACCTGCCCAGTTGCTCGCAACTTCCCTATCCCGCAGCAGCCTGTGTTGTCGCCGCGACCTGCCTAATTGCTCGCGCCCTGCCTACTCGCCGCAACCTGCCCAGTTGCTCGCAACTTCCCTATCCCGCAGCAGCCTGTGTTGTCGCTGCGACCTGCCTAATTGCTCGCGCCCTGCCTAGTCGCTCGCGACCTGCCTACTCGCCGCGACCTACCCTCTGTTCTCCCCTACTCGCAGCGACCTCCCTGCCTAGTCGCCGTGACCTGCCGAGTCCGCAGTTCTCGCTCTTCTCCCTTCTCCTAAACCGCCATGTCTTCTACCGACTCCACTACTGCTATCCCTACTGCAGACCGCCCAGCTCCTGCTGCTGAACTCCGCGACGAGCTTCGGATTACTACTATTTCCCTCTCTGGAAGAAAAACTTTATCCCGTGGGTGCACTCCGTTCGTCGGGTCCTGCAAGCTAAGGGCCTTGTGGGTCACCTTTCCCAGGAACCTCCTTCTCCAACTACTGATGACTGGATAAGAAATGATGGTCGAGTTCAGACCTGGATCCTTAACTCTCTGGAGGGTGAGCCCACCAGATGGTCATGGATCATTAGACCGCTAAAGCAATGTGGGAAGAGCTCCACTCCTTGTACTCAGGCAAGGACAGTCTTCAGCACCTCTTCGACATCATCACCGATCTACAGACGTTGGATGTTGGCAAGGCCATGGACATGACTTCCTTTGTGGCTCGTGCTAAAGCCCTCACGGAGGCATGGATTCAACACCAACCATCCACTACTGATCTTGCGGTTCAGCGTGCCCAAAAGGAGGTTGTTTGCATTGCGATGATTATGACTCGAGTCCCGCCCCACCTTCATAGTATCCGGGCACAGGTTCTGGCATCCCCTGTTACTCCCTCCTTTTCGGATGTTTGCTCTATGTTACTTCGCGTCCCACCTCCCCTGGAGCCCACCGCACTTCCATCTCCGGTCCTTCTTCAGCAGACCCTTCCTCCCCTACTTCCCCCTCCATCTTCTACTCGGGGTGGTCGTACGGGCTCTCGAGGAAGGGGCCGTGGCGGTCGAGGTCGCCCTCGGTGCTCTTATTGCGGCATGGATGGACACACTGAAGCCGTCTGTCACAAGAAATATGGCTACCCTCCTCGTCCGCCTACTGCTGCCATTGCTGATACTCCTTCACCCAGCGGTATGGACCTTGAAGCTGTTCGCCTTCAACTGCAGCAACTCCAGGGGCTCCTCAACCCTCCTTCTGCTTCGGTTACCTCCACCTCTACTGCAGGTATTGCCTCCACTTCCACTACAGGTAGTGCATGTTTCTCCTCTAGTTCCCGTTGGATCCTGGACTCGGGAGCCACTCACCACATTACATCTCTACTGCCGCCAAGATTTTCAGATGCTCCTCATCCAAAATCTATTACCGTGGCGAATGGTGCGCTTGTTTCGGTCTCTGGGTGTGCTGATCTCTTGATCCACCCCTCCATCTCTCTTCGCTCCGCTCTTTATGTGCCGACATTCCCATTTAATTTACTTTCCGTTGGCCGTCTTACTCATGATATGAACTGCTATATTACCTTCACCTCTACTGGTTTTTTGATACAGGATCAGTAGACGCAGATTACCATTGGTAGAGGACGACTGCAGAATGAGCTCTATCTCCTTGATGCTTATCCTACCGCTCTCTCTTCTGTGTCCTCCAGTGATTGGCATTGCCGTCTTGGGCATGCTCCTCTTCCTATCCTCCAGAAGTCGCTCCTTGATGTATCTATTCAGTCATTTAAATGTGATTCTTGTATTCTTGGCAAACAGCCACGCTCTTCTTTTCCTGCAAATTGTACTAGGAGCTCTGCTCCTTTTGCTTTAATACATTTTGATATTTGGGGTCCGTACAAGGTTACAAGTATCTTTGGTTATCGTTACTTTATAACGTTTATTGACGACTACTCGCGTACAACATGGCTGTATTTACTTCGTGATCGCTCCGAGCTTCCTCGTGTCTTTCGGGCATTTGTGTTAGAAATGCGAACGCAATTTTCTACTACTATCAAGATCCTCCGCTCTGATAATGCCCGCGAGTACACTAGCCACGAGGTTGCCAATATTTGTGCGGACTTTGGGATTGTACATCAGACGTCGTGTCCCTACACCCCTCAACAAAACGGGGTAGCCGAACGCAAGAACCGCCACCTTCTTGATGTGGCTCGCTCCCTCATGCTTCACATGCATGTTCCCAAAGTTTACTGGAACTTCGTCGTCTCTACTGCGTGCTATCTCATCAACCGCCTCCCTTCGTCGGTTCTCCAACATGCTACACCCTTCAGCCTTCTCTTTCCCTCAGCTCCACTCTTCTCCCTCCCACCCAAGGTTTTTGGATGTACTTGCTTCGTCCATCACCTTGGTCCCCCTATCGACAAACTAGACCCCCGCGCAGTAAAAGACATCTTTGTCGGCTACTCCCGCACCCAGAAGGGCTATGTCTGTTACTCACCCGCTACTCAGACAGTCTCTGTGTCCGCTGATGTCACCTTCCGGGAGGATCAACCCTTCTTCCCTCCTCTTCTGCAGACTCCTCCACCAACCACTACTCTTCCATCTTCCCTTCCTCGACCTGTTATCCCAGTCCACACGCCTCTTCCCCTCCCTATATCACATTCCCCACCTGCTCCTTCGCGGCCGCCCGTCATTCGGGTCTACTCTCATCGTCCTCCTCTTCCCGTTGCCCCTCTGCAGTCGTCTTTGCCCTTGGATTCTCCGCATTCTACTGCTCTGGTGCCCGCCTCTACAACACATCCACTGACAAACTGTGTGTCTCTACATCGGCTCTCTCCACAACTACAGATATTGGCTACATCATTATCCTCGGTCTCTATTCCTAATTCCGTCCAGGAGGCTCTTCAACATCCTGGGTGGCGTGCTGCCATGGAAGAAGAAATGATTGCGCTTTGAGCAAACAAGACTTGGACCTTGGTGCCCCTTCCTCCCGGACAGAAACCAGTTGGATGCAAATGGGTGTTTGTCATCAAACATGCTCCTAATGGGACCATTGACCGACTCAAGGCTCGCTTGGTCCCTCAGGGCTTCACCCAGCAACAGGGTCTCGACTATGACGAGACATTCTCCCCGGTAGCCAAACTCAACACGGTTCGCATTCTCATCTCCGTGGCTGTTCATCGACAATGACCCTTATTTCAACTAGACATCAAGAATGCCTTTCTGAATGGAGACCTCCACGAAACGGTTTACATGCATCAACCTCCCGGGTTTGAGACCACGGGGGAGTCTCGGGTATGTCATTTTCACAAATCGCTTTATGGCCTCAAACAATCACCTCGGGCATGGTTCGATAAGTTCAACAAGGTTCTCCGGGAAATTGGTTTTACTCGAAGCTCGGCCGACTTCTCATTATTTACTCGCCACCAGGCAACGGGTACGGTTCTCTTATTGGTATACGTCGATGACATCATCATTACTGGCGACGATTCAAATGGAATACAGGCGGTAAAGAAACATCTGAGCTCCGTTTTTCAAACTAAAGATCTGGGACATCTTCGGTACTTCCTAGGTCTGGAGGTTGCTAGACGACCGGATGGTTTGGTCCTCTCTCAGCGGAAGTACTGCCTAGATCTCCTTCATGATGCAGGTTACTCCGGCTGCAAACCTGTGAACACACCCATGAAGGTAAATCACAAACTATGTGCTCAGGCTTCGGAGTCAGATACTCCTCTACAAAATCCAGAATATTACCGTCGCCTCGTTGGGAAACTAATCTATCTAACGGTTACAAGACCCGATATATCCTACGCTGTGAGAATCGTCAGCCGATATATGCACTCTCCTCGGAGCTCTCATCTTCAAGCAGTTGAACGAATCCTCAGATATCTTAAGACAGCTCCTGGCCAAGGACTTGTACACAGAACCTCACCTTCAGTTCCAACATTGGTGGCATACTCTGATGCTGATTATGCAGGATCTCTGGATGATCGACGATCCACTAGCGGGTTCTGCACATATTTTGGAGGACATCTGATTACCTGGCGGAGCAAGAAACAAGCAGTAGTTGCTCGATCCTCAGCAGAAGCAGAATATCAGGCAATGAGCTCTGTTGTCTCGGAACTCACGTGGATTGAGAGTCTCCTTGCTGACCTTGGGGTCAGGCTCTCTTCACCTGCTCTCCTCTTATGTGATAGTCAAGCCGCCATACATATAGCCAAGAACCCGGTCTTTCACGAGAGAACAAAGCACATTGAGGTCGATTGTCACTTCATCCGAGAGAAAGTCCACATGAAGAAGATCGAACTCAAGCATGTTCCTGGTACTGAACAGGTTGCGGACGTCCTCACAAAAGCTCTACCAAGTACCCTCTTCTATCAGTGCTTATCCAAGCTTGGAGCATATGACTTGTACGCTCCAGCTTGCGGGGGAGTGTTAGAAAAGCCCATGTAAAGGGGCCCATTATTGGCCCATTTTGTTTATTTCTCTCTCCTTCTTCTTTAGTCCCATATCATGTATATGATTTATTCTTCTCTCTTCTCTCCTATATATTTGTATTCTCTCCTTGTATTTGGATACTCAATATAGATATACAAGATTTGGGCTGATTTCTATAGATAGAAATCATTTCAGTGTTCGCATGATTGAGACTTTAGTAAACTAGCGATAGTCAGATGCAATTAAAGATCAAAGCATGCAAACTTGAATTCGTTAGATATTAAATCAATGTTTACAATTACAAAAATCTTAATCTCCATGTCGCAGAAGATCGAGGCAGTGAATAGAAGAACTCGTTTTGTTTCTATACCGATCCTCCCCGGAGGACCAGATGGCTCTCTCCCTTCTCCCCAAAGGTCTTCAAGACGACTCTCTCCCTTCTCCCCGAAAGCCTTCGATCCTTACCTAGACCTCCCTAGTCTAGACGTCCTCCCTGGACGCTTTCTCACAGAATCCTCCTCGGATTTCGATGCCCTGCCCGAACGATTTCCCTCAACACACACTATAATCAAAGTAGAAAAATACAAGAGTGGATATGAAAAGTAGATATAAAAAAAACAAATGCTCTCTCAAAAGTTGTTCTCCGCTGGTGGTAGCGATTGTCACTTGTGATTCTCATTCCTCTGACGCTCGATCATCTTCAGATTTTCGTTCTTTCTTGCGCTCTACAAAGTTCTTCTTTCTCGAACAAGAAGGGGAATGTTCTCTCTTTCTGTCTCCTTAGTCGGTGGTTCCTTGCTCCCGAGACGGCTTGGAAACACTGCTGTGTGATTGTATGACCAAAGAGAAAGAAAAAACGCTTTTATACGAAGTTGAAGTAAGCTACCGCCAACAGTAGGGTTACCGCGCGACGGTAGGCTCCGTATACGCGTTTTCTCCCAGCTGTCCTGCTTCAAGTAAGGGAGGCGTCTGCGCTTTCCTTGTGAACATTTAGCGCGGAGCTATAGTGCTAGTGCGTTGCGGTATACATGCTTAATTTGGCGCGTGCACAGCTGGCCTTGAGCAGATAAGAAAGGTGGTGGCTCTTTCCTTGCAAACCCCTGTTACCACGGAGCAGTAGGTGCTACCGCGAGCGGTAGTATCATTTTCCTTCTATAGCTGTCACCAAGTTCCGGTGTTGAGCACTCGGATCGCTGACGTGGACTTCCAGTTAGCGCGGCGCAGTAGCAGTAATGCGCAACGGTAGTCGATAAGCTTGATCTCGTCGATTCGTCCTTCCAGTCGACATATACAGTCTCGTCAATTCTTCTTCCAGTCGACTCAAACTGTCTAGTCGATCCTTGTTTTCAGTCGATATGGCTAGCGCCCGACATTAGCGCTATCGCCAACGGTAGTTGACAAATTCAGTCGATATGAACTACCTTGTCGATGCATCCGTTCCAGTTGACATAAATAGTTTAGTTGATCTCGCATCCCGTTGACACACTAGCGTCTGGCATTATCTGTAATGCGCGGCGGTTGTCGTTGTGACTTGTCTAGTCGATGTGGGTTGTCTAGTCAATTTTTTCCTTAGTCAGAATAATTCCAATCGACGCGTATAAACAGAGCTAGCGCCCAGCTGTATCTCTAACGTCGACGGTTAACTCACAAAGATTGTAGCTCCTATACGACTGCACACTTGTAAGTCTGCACACTATACCCAATACAAGTACGATCAAATACAACTCGGGTTTTTCTATTATCAAATCTTAGAGACGCAGAATGCATGCTCCAACATCGTCCTCATGGGACGAATGCATTGAAGCTCGCGACTCTCACTTGAGATGATTCGGCCTCATCTCCATCACTGATAACCGCAACCTGATGTCCTAGAGATCTGGGAGGCGATGGATAACGTGATCCAACTTGCGGTTGAACTCCTTCAGGCGAGCACACGCTAGGGCTCCGCTGAGCACAACGGGATTGCAGAACAGGCTCTCCTGAACCCAAATTTTCTCCTTTTCAGTAGCACATAATGTTGATGAACCATTGAAGGAAGTCCATGATTCTTGCTATAGCCAAACTGTATATATTGGATCACCCCTCACCCGGTGAGAAGGCATGTGGGTGTATATTCAAGGAGGAGGAATTCTGAAGGACTCGCGTCGAAGGTCTCGTGGTTCTCTAAGATCCTAATGGAGGAGCGTTTGGAGCAGCACGTGCACATATATTAGTTAATTATAGATAAAGACGACGTAAATCCCAACCATAAGCTATCTCAGGGGCCTTGTACCAGAAGTGTTCGACGGGCGACGTCGACTGAAGGGGACTAACCTCCATCAAATAAGTGGTCAAAGCCTTTCCTCGGCTCAAGATCTCAGTAGAAGTGGGCACAAAAATCCATGAATAAGTAAAGATGCTAGCCAATGGAATGAGAAACGCAAATGCATAATATTGAAGCAATCCATACCCACAGGATGTAACACCTCGTCGAGCGCTCAAGGATGAGCAGGAGGAATGGGTCGTACTGGTGTCGTTCCCGCAATCACAGATGGCTTCACCAGAGGAAATTTCCCCTAAGCCACTAAATAAAAGAAAAGTAGTTGGTTAGCATTCGACAAAATTCGATGAAATTATGCAGAGAAGAAACACAGATTCTTCGTACCAGTAAGGGTAAAGGCAACGTATTCATGCATATTGATGGGAGAGGCCTCCGTCATGACACCATGGGAGGGCAGAACCGCTCCAAATTTTGATTTCGTTTGGGGGAGGCAGAGCACACCTGTTTCGGGATATTGCAAAAGCTTGTTGCACAAAGCTATCCCAAATGGAGCCTTAGTTTGGTGTCTTAATGTATTCCTCTTACTTTTGGCAATATGGAAATGCACTTTTGAGGTTGGACTCATTGTTATAATAGACATGTTCTTGTCATGATAGAATATGATAGAATTTGCTGATTATCAGCTTTGTTTCTTTCTTTCATAAACTCTTCAACACTTTGCAGTATAATCATATTAGCTTCATCTATAGTTATTTGATACTTAGTGACTTTATGATCACAACACATGACTTTCCTAGAAATGCATCCGTGTAAAAATTTCCTTAACTGCGCGCTTTTGAAGGTAAATGCATTTTTATCATTTTATCATCAATATTTGTTAACTTAAGGAATAATTATCAAATCCTCCCCTGGAAGTTAGCATAATTACAAGTTGCACCCCACTTACTGTGAAATTTACAAAAACCTCCCCTGAAGTTTACATTTCATAACATCCATGCACAAAAATATCCCCTTAGAGTCAATTTCATGGGAGTTGTGCATGGTTGTTATGAAATGTAAGCTTCAGGGGAGATTAATGTTGTGAAATGTAAGGGGATATTTTTGTAATTTTAAAAGTAAAAGAGGTGCAACCTATAATTTAGCAAACTTAGAGAGGAGGTCCTGGTAAATGGCCCTTAACTTATATCCAAATAAATGTTGAATTTAATAACTTGTTCGGATGGGCAAAAATGACAATTATAATTGAGGTTCCTAATCCTAGTTCCCGTGTTACGGATGAGCCAATTTCCATCAAAGTAGGAAATGGGCCCAATTTTGATGGAATTTAAAATAGACTAGGGGGGGAGTGAATTCCTTCCCGATTTATTTGTGTTAGAAAAGCCCATGTAAGGGCCCATTATTGAGCCCCTTTATTTATTGTATTTCTTTCTTCTCTTCTTAGTCCCACATCTTGCATAGGATTTCTTCTCACCTTCTCTCTCCTATATATTTGTATTCTCTCATTGTATTTACATACTAGCAATATACATACAAGTTTTTAGCTCTTCCAACATGGTATCAGAGGGAGGTTCCCGGTCCCTGCGGTTTCCCATTTTCTAACCGCCCAGACCGCCTTCCTCCCATGTCCGCAGACTGTTCTGCGGCCTCTCCTTTCCTACCCGCTTCTATCCGCAATAATCCGCGGGTTCCTCTTCTCCGGCTCTTCTCGCCGGCCTGCCTGCGGTCTACCCGCCTCCTCTCCCTCTCTCTCCCGTGGTTCCACCCCCTCTCTTTTATAGCCTTTTCTCACCCTGACCCGTGGGTCCCACTCCCGGTTCGGCCTATTTTTTCTGTCTGCTACGGCTTCTTACTTGCCGCGCGGTCTCTTTGTCGCGCGTGTCCTTCTTCTTGTCGCGCGAAGACCGCCCCTCTCTTGCCGCTTGAGTTCTCCTACTCGCGGTCTCTTCTTGTGACTTCTCCTACCCGCTGCCTTCTCCTTGCCGCTCGAGTTCTCTTACTCGCGGCTTCTCCTACCCGCTGCCATCTCCTTGCCACTCGAGTTCTCCTTCTCGCCAGTTCTCTTTCTCGCGCGGTCTCTCTCCCTAACCGCTGCGCCTACTCCCGTGTTCTGTTCGAGCCGACCTCTCTTGTCCCTCATTCTCTGGCCGCTAGTGTGCTCACTGTGACCGTGCGATTTGTCTATCCGCACTCAGGTCGCGGCCTCCCTTTCTCTCTCAGTGCTTGCCGCTGCTCTTGTCTCCTTGACTACCCGCTGCGGCCTCGTCTATAAACCGCGCGGGCTTGTCGTGCAAGAGTACTCTCCCGCGACAACCTCGTCTACCCTCCGCGCCCTTTTTTGATCGCTGCGGCCTCTCCGGTCTACATGGGATCCTCCGTTGACTCCACCGGCCAGGTGGCTAACCCCTCTGCAGACCGCCCGACTCCTCCTCCTGAAATCCGCGATGAGCTGCGGATCACGACCATTTCCTTGTCTGGAATGAAGAATTTCATCCCATGGGTGCACTCGGTTTGCCGAGTTCTTCAGGCCAAAGGCCTTGTTCATCATCTCACTCAGCGCCCTCCTTCTCCTCCTACCGACGACTGGTTGCGCAACGACGATCGTGTTCAAACGTTGCTCCTCAATTCCCTGGAGGGTGAGCCCTACCAAATGGTCATGTATCATGAGACGGCCAGCGCTATGTGGGATGAGCTCCACTCCTTATACTCCGACAAGGATAGCTTCCAGCACCTCTATGACATTATTACCGATCTTCAAGCTCTCGATGCTGTCGGGGCTGCGGACATGACATCGTTTGTTGCTCGTGCTAAGACTCTTGCGGAGGCCAGGATTCAGCATCAGCCTTCTACCACTGATCTTGCTGCTCAACAAGAACAAAAGGAGGCCGTTTGCATTGCTATGATGATGGCTCATGTCCCGACACACCTTCAGAGTATCCGTGCTAGGTTCTGGCTTCGGCCACTACTCCTTCCTTATCTGATGTTTGCTCTATGCTCCTTCGAGTGTCACCGCCCCCGAATACTCCTGCACCCTCCTCTCCGGCCCTTCTCCAGCAGAACCTTCCCCCCTTACTTCCCCTACCGTCTTCTGCTCATGGTGGACGTTCGGGCTCCCGCAGAAGGGGGCGTGGTGGTCAGGGCCGCCCAAAGTGTTCCTATTGTGGCCGGGACGACCACACCGAGGCCGTTTGCTACAAGAAGCATTGCTACCCTCCTCGTCCGACTGCTGCTGTTGCAGCTGACGGCTCTTCTGCCACAGACACCGACCTTGAGGCTGTTTGCCTCCAGCTACAACAACTTCATGGGCTGCTCAGCCGTCCATCCGCTTCTATTGCCTCCACCTCCACTGCAAGTATGGCTTGTTTTTCCTCCAGTCCGCGCTGAATCCTGGACTCGGGTGCCACTCATCACATCACCTCGCTGCGGCCGCCCAAGTTCTCGGATGCTCCTCATCCGAAGTGTATCACCGTGGCTAATGGGGCGATTGTTCCGGTCTCTGGCTGTGCTAACATTTCCCTCAACTCCTCTATCTCTCGTCGCTCGGCTCTTTATGTTCCGGGCTCCTCATTTAATTTACTTTCTGTTGGTTGTCTTACTAACGATATGGATTGCTCTGTCACATTCACCTCTTCTGCCTTTTTGATACAGGATCGGCGGACGCGGATTACCATTGGTAATGGTCAACTGCAAAACGGGCTCTACCTTCTCGATGCCTCTCCTACCGTCCTTTCCTTCGTCTCCTCCATCTCATCCGTTGATTGACATCACCGTCTTGGGCATGCCCCTCTGCCAGTCCTCTAGAAGGCGCTTCCTGATGTATCTCTTCCTCCCTTTCAATGTGATTCTTGTATTTTCGGCAAGCAGTCACGTTCTTCTTTTCCCGCACATTGTACTCGGAGCTCGGCTCCTTTTGATTTACTGCACTCCGATGTTTGAGGTCCTTTCAAAATTACTAGTATTTCCGATTATCGCTACTTTATCACCTTTATTGATGATTACTCTCGCACGACGTGACTTTACTTACTTCGTGATCGCTCTGAGCTTCCTCGCGTATTCCGGGCTTTTGTGCTAGAGACTCGTACGCAATTCTCCACTACCATAAAAACTTTGCGAACTGACAATGCTCGCGAGTACACTAGCCACGAATTTGCAAATCTGTGCGCGGAGTTCGATATTATTCATCAGACATCCTGTGCTTACACCCCCCAGCAAAACGGCATTGCCGAACGGAAGAACCGACACCTGCTTGATGTTGTTCGCTCCCTCATGCTTCACATGCATGTTCCCAAAGTTTACTGGAACTTTGCGGTCTCCACTGCTTGCTTCCTCATCAACCGTCTCCCTTCCTCGGTTTTCCACCATGCCACTCCGTTTAGCCTCCTCTTTCCCTCCGCTCCGGCCTTCCCTATTACACCCAGGGTATTTGGCTGCACCTGCTTCGTCCATCTTCTGGGTCCGTCCACGGACAAGTTGGACCCCCGGGCGACAAAACAAATTTTCGTCGGCTATTCCCGTACTCAGAAGGTTATGTGTGTTATTCTCCGGCTACCTGGAAGGTCTTCGTATCTGCTGATGTTACCTTCCGGGAGGATCAACCTTTCTTCTCTCCTCCTCTACCCACTCCTCTACCACCGATCCCTCTACCTCCATCCCTCCCACGCCCTGTCATCCCCGTTACTACGCCTCTTCCTGACCCAGCTCCTGGTCCTTCCAAGCTGCCTGTTATCCGTGTCTACACTCGCTGCCCTCCTCCTTCTGTTGCCCCTATGCAGTCGACCTCGACCTCGGCTTCTCCGTGCCCTGCTCCGGTGCCCGCCTCTACTGCTCATCCGATGGCGAACTTTGTCTCCCTGCATCGCCTCTCTCCCCACCTTTGGACATTTGCTACTTCACTATCCTCGGTTCTGTTCCTACCTATGTGCAGGAGGCGCTCCAACATCCTGGATGGCGGGCCGCCATGGAGGAGGAAATGGCTGCTCTATGGGCCAATCAGACATGTACTCTCGCCCCCTTCCTCCGGGTCAGAAACCGGTTGGGTGTAAGTGGATCTTTGTCATCAAACATGTTGCTGATGGGACAATTGACCGACTGAAAGCTCGCTTGGTGGCTCGTGGCTTCACCCAATAACAGGGGCTTGACTATGAAGAAACTTTCTCTCCTGTGGCCAAACTCAACACCGTTCGAGTCCTCATCTCCGCGGCTGTCCATCGCCGGTGGCTCTTACTCCAACTGGATGTTAAGAATGTCTTTCTGAATGGCGATCTCCAAGAAACAGTGTATATGCAGCAACCTCCCAGGTTTGAGACCATGGGAGAGTCTCAGGTCTGTCGCCTTATGAAAGCTCTGTATGGTCTCAAACAATCCCCACAGGCGTGGTTTGACAAGTTCAGTAAGGCCCTTCGGGAGATTAGTTTTACTTGGAGCTCGACAAACTTTTCGTTGTTCACTCGTCACCGAACAACCGGAACGGTTCTTCTATTAGTATACGTTGACGATATCATAATTACTGGAGACGACTCAAAAGGAATATAGGAGGTCAAACTACACTTGAGCACAGTTTTCAAACAAAAGATCTGGGTCCCCTTCGGTACTTCTTGGGTCTTGAGGTTGCCAGACGGTCGGATAGTCTCGTCCTCTCTCAGCGGAAGTATTGCCTCGACCTCCTTCATGATGCTGGTTATTCAGGTTGTAAACCGATTGACACCCCAATGGATGCAAATCCCAAGTTGTGCGCTCAGGCATCTGACTCAGATCTCCTACTCCAGAATCCAGAATACTATCGCCGTCTCGCTGGGAAATTGACCCACCTCACAGTAACCAGACTAGATATTTCCTTCGCTGTTGGTATTGTCAGTCGATATATGCATTCCCCTCGGAGATCTCATCTTCAGGTCGTTGAACGCATTCTCAGATACCTTAAAACGGCTCCTGGTCAAGGATTGATATACAAAACCTCATCTTCAGCTCCAACATTGGTGGCATATTCTGATGCTGATTATGCTGGTTCCCTTGATGATTGAAGGTCAACTAGTGGTTTTTGCACATATTTTGGAGGACATTTGATTACCTGGCGAAGCAAGAAACAAGCGGTCGTTGCTCGATCATCAACTGAGGCAGAATACCGGGCAATGGCTTCAGTGGTTTCTGAACTAACTTGGCTTGAAAGTCTTCTTACCGATCTGGGTGTAAAGCTCCCTTCCCCAGCTCTCCTCTTCTGTGACAGCCAAACTGCTATACATATAGCGAAGAATCCGGTCTTCCACGAAAGAACAAAACATAATGAAGTCGACTGTCACTTCATCCGGGAAAAGGTTCAAATGAAGAAGCTCGACCTGAAGCACGTTCCGGGGACTGAACAAATTGCGGATGTCCTCACTAAGGCTCTTTCCAGCACCCTCTTCTATCAGTGCTTGTCCAAGCTTGGCGCATGCGATTTGTATGCTCCAGCTTGCGGGGGAGTGTTAGAAAAGCCCATGTAAATGGCCCATTATTGAGCCCCTTTATTTATTGTATTTCCTTCTTCTCTTCTTAGTCTCACATCTTGTATAGGATTTCTTCTCACCTTCTCTCTCCTATATATTTGTATTCTCTCATTGTATTTACATACTAGCAATATACATACAAGTTTTTAGCTCTTCCAACAATTTGGAATTCTTAAAACAGACGGGCATTTGTTTCTTTTCCTTGAGCCCATCAACTAAGCCTTGCCTTCTCCTTCCTCATTCCCACTTTTTGTTTTAGGGTTTAGAGGTCACTGGTCTTTCACCACAGTTGGTCCTCCATCACTGCCCCTCCTTTGCACAACACGATTTATTTTGTTATCTTGCTTGAAATTTAGCTAAAATTAAAAAATATATTGTTTGACGATTCAATATGTAATTCCTGTGACAGAATTCTTTCGATCAACAGAAAATAGAATTGTTTATTCCAATTTTGTAAACCGAATTCTATGGCCAAACCAAACAATATATTTTGAATACAGCCTAATTGCAATTCCCACTAGAATTTGATGGAATTTATTATTTTCACAATGTATTCCTGTTATGTTGATTCATTTTTGTGTTCTTTGTTTGAATTCATACTTTCCATTCTTTTCAAGTAATCTTATTTGTTGTGGTACTTCGTCTATCTCTAGAATTGCTTCATTTGGTTTTATGTTACTTGGTGCTTACCTCATTTGGCCACTGTTGTGTCATTCTAATTCTCTTGTTGAAATTAACCACCATAACACCATTTTCATGCTCCTCTTAAATGTTATTCCGACGTAGTGTATGTCTTGTAATTCCATAAAACTGGCATCGTTCCAGCGAGAAGCAAGTTTAATATCACTAATAAATTGAGCTTTCTAATTAACAAATGTGTTTTTATACTTTCGCTAACTAATACAGTGGTTATGCTTGCTCATGTACTTAGCCTTACTAAACCACCCCTTCAACCATGAGCTTGGCAGTATGCCACCTGCAAAAGGCAGTAATATTTTAGACCAAACCCATGCGTTGTTTTATTGAGATAATTATGACTAGGTATGAAAAATAGATCGATTATTAGGGCTATGCTAGAAAAAATAGGGGCCTGTCTTCAAAATAATGCATGAGGTGTTTTAGGGGGATTTCAATAACATATTGTTATGGAGGGGCCCAATAACAAGGTGCCTGAGCAAGCCTTGAGGGTCTATCCCAATAACTGAAAACCATGAACAAACCCACGGAGTGATGGCAAACTCACTGGACTCAAAACATATTTTAGGATAACTGAAAACCATGAACAAACCCACGTAGTGATGACAAACTCACTGGACTCAAAACATATTTTATTTACTCAAAATTTTATTTTTATCTTTGGTAGCACCCTTTGTTTTATGTTTTTTATTCCAATTATGGATAATAGTCGGGGGCCCTATATGAAGCCTCTTTGTATGTGTTTTGGACATCTGGGATGCATGAACTTGAGCCCAGGCTGAATCTGAGAGTTGTGTTTCTCGGTGGAATTCCTCGACTGTAGCATTACCACTTCACTCTCCACCCTTCCACCATCCCGTCAGATTTTATATATATTTTCGTGCAGTTACCTTCTAAATAACAATTCGGAAGGCCTTGCTTGAATATATATAGAAAGCGGATTCTATTTTTGTGCATACCCCGAAAAATTACATGCGCTGGTTGCTTGTTTCTGATTGCAGAGCCGAGGATGCCCTCTGTTAGGCATACATGCGACACCCACTTTAAGTACCAAGGAGAAACTCTTTCTTGATCATGGATGGAAGGTAAGCTCATTTAGTTTGACTATAACCAATTAAGTTGTTTCCTTCATAAATATTTCTAAATGTTGTGTTTAGGCTCCGTTTGGGATAATTGTGACTGTTTTAGCAGTGGTGGCATGAAATTATTGAAGTAAGCACTAAGCACAGTGGTGGTCTTTTATTTGTGTTTGAAACATTTGCATCAATTTGTTTTTGCTCAAATTTCATTTTCTGTGGTCTGTAGAGTTCACGACTACTGAAGCTTCAACAAATCTGCATGATTTGGTGGTGTTTTGGCCTTAAATATTCTCATAGAAAAATAATATTTGTGATTGCACCTACATAAATGCAACCTGCTTTCACAACCGTCACTACTCTCTCATCACTCTCCCAAATAGGGCCAATCTGTTTTGAATAGACCCAAAGAATTGGGCCCCTTCAATATTATCTCATACATATGGTATACATATGAATTTTGGTTCCTATTCATTTTAACATTTATTTGGAACCTAATGTTTCAGAGGGCAGTTGCTTGGGATATGCTGAGGATATACAATGAGTTCATTGAAGCCCAAGAAAAGCGCAGGTAATTGTTCTTTGGTACAACTAAGTTGTTTAATATAAGTACACTGGATGAAAATAAAGTGCTAGATGATATATTCACTTCAATGCATCTCATTTTCATTTTTGTTTGTTGGAACTGGCAGTCATGCATAGTGTTCTGGGCTTCTCCCATAACAGCGGTAGCTTCGCTGGAGGAATGGTCGGAGGCAAATATGACCACGGTGAAGGGTACTATGGAGCCGGAATCGCGACTGCCTTGGAGGGATGTGCTCGGGAGGAGAGAGCTACCACAATCTCCTGGAGACAAGGAAATGGAATTAACTTTATTCGATTCCTTCGTACAAACAACATTTGCCTTTAAATATACCACAAAACTTATAAAGACAACACATGTCATAATGCCTAATCCCTAACTTCTAACCCTTAACTATTAAAAGATAACTAGGCCCGTCGCCAGAGTCCCTTAACATCTCACCCGGCCTTCAATTCGGGCTTGCCTTCAAACTCGATGTAGTCAACCTAGTTGATTATCTAGCTCCTTGATTTATCGCCGGAACAATTCCCGGCCGCGAGTCGCTGGTAAGGAGACCGCAACGAGCGACAAGTCGTCATCATGATCACAGATGTCACGTAGGGCTACCGGGATCTAGTGTGGAGGGGCGCTAGCTGAAGAGAGTTTGTCATGCATAATGACCGGAGACGGGGCATGTGTCTGCTGAATGTGAGTCGCGTGGATCGGAAGTGTCGGTGCCAACGGAACAAGTAACTGGAGCAGAGGGCGCTGGAAGGAGGTGGTTGACTAAACGGTTGGCATGGGGCTCGAAGGCAATGGAACAATCAACGAGCTTGATGGCGGCATAGAGAGTGGAAGATGAGTGAGCAGTTTAAGTTTGTGTGCAACGATCATGTCGTCGAGTATGTAGAGAAGGGAGGCGGTGCAACTTACCATTGTCGAGGCATGAGAGACCATCATGGCCTCCCAATCTTTTTGTCGGGCCGCCTTAGATGTCATTTTGTAGGATAAAAATGTAATTAATTAATTTCTAAGGAAAGTAATCAATTAATTATTATTATTTTAATAATAAAAAACTAATTAATCAGATAAGTGATTAATTAATTAAAATTGCATGGGTAGCAAAAAAGGGCAAACTGCTTGAAATGCATTGGGTTGCAGGCATGGGGCTTGAAAAGATGTTGGCATGGGCGGCTCGTTCACGTGGAGATCCAACACAGACTGCCAGGGCTTTGATAGCGGCTCAGTCACATCAGGTTCACGTTGGGCGTTGGGCTCAAAAAATGGGGTAGGTTGTTCGATCGAAGTAATGGCATGGGTCGTCAATCCAAACAACGATGACATGTTGCCGACAATGGGCAGGAAAAGTCACGCAGGAAGGTGGAAAGGTCACGCATGAAAACAGGACTTTGCGTCAGGTTCTTTCGATCGATTCCCAGATGCAGGAGCTTTGACGATGAGCAATGCAGCTTATGCGACAAGGATCAATGTCGACACTAATGAGTTTGTGCGATGGATTTCTGGACGGGGAGGATTCTGGTTGATCGCGAGCTTGAAGTGGGGTGTCCGTTGCTTGTGGAAAACTTGTTTGATCGGCGGAAGAGAGGAGGACCGAAGTTGGTGGTTTTGTAGGTAGAGCTTGGTGAAGATGAAGGAGGAAGGAATAACTCTGATACCAAGTTGTTATGGACTTCTCCCGTTGTTGGGTTTTCTATACTAGAGTGGAACAACACATCATATGTGCGCAGCAGAATAAACATACAAGAATAACCCAAAAGAGTATAAGATCTTGCGATCTCCATGAATCGAGAAATCAAAGCATACAACAAGACATTGTGCCTGAGAGGTATTGAGTCTTTACTCAGCCAAGATGCTCCAATGATCCAGTCCAGAAACAGGTGGCTGAGTCCACACAGAAATAGATCTGACTCTACAGGTTTCCACACGAGTGAAAGAGAACCCCAAGGTCTTGTTCCACAAGAACTGGATCGGAGAAGGGGATGCTCTCTGTGTCTCCACGAATTGTTAGATTCATTTCCAGGAGTGACCGCAACCAGAAGAAGTCACGACAGGATCTAGGGCAAGTGACGGCTTCAAAAGCACACACTTCAGTTACGCACATAGGAAAACCCTTTTCCAAGTCTATTTATATCCCGGGATAACAAACAGACAGAAGCCCTCTAAGAAGTCCGCCAAAACTCGACTTGCGTCGACTTGCACTCGACGCAACGTTGATAAGCAGTCGACGGCACTCGACGCAACTTGCGTCGACAGGCATTCGACGCACTTGCGTCGAATCGAAGTAAACGTAACGTCGATATATACTCGACGTAGCGTCGACTAGAGGCTCGCAGATACATCGAGCTTGGCTGCGTCGACATAAAGTCGACGTGCAGCGATACGTACTCGATGTGCGTCGATACGCACTCGACGCAACTCGTCAGTAACATAAATCTCATAGGAGTTGTTCTCTACTCATCCCATATGAGTGAGGTCAACACAAACTTTCCTCCAACTTCTCCAAAAATTCTTATGTGCGACCCTATAAGCTCAAATCGCATTGACAGTGAGACTAACTGCTTGACTACTTCCAGATCACCATAGAAACACCAACACCCATAACAACAATAGCGTCGCCATAGGAGTGGCCAAAGGCGTAGATGACAGCGATGGAGGGTGCTGTGGAGTCGGAACCACGACTGACTAGACGACGTGTGCTCGTGAGGAGAGAGCTACCACATTTTCTTGGAGACAAGGAAATAGAATTAACTTTCTTCGATGCCTTCATACAAACAACACTGGCATTTAAGTAGGTTACAAGACTCGTAAAGACAACACATGTCATAATGCCAAACTCCTAACTTCTAACCCTCAACCAATATTTAAATTACTAGACATTTAAAGGATGACCCAAAATGATAACAATAAAAGACAATAAAAGATAATTGGGCCCGTCACCCGAGGCCAGTAACATAGGGTTTCTTGTGCATATTGTACAAAACGATGCGGAGCAGAGACAAGAACGAGTTTTGGGCCCGTTCGGGGCTGATTTGACGACTTACCATACATGACGTGCCTGTATCGACGATCGGACTCCGCAGATTTGTCCAAATTTGCGTTACGAATCGATTTGATATATTATTTTACTATGTTTACTTTATTCTGATGTATTTGGGTAGCCTCACCTCTGGTCAAACATATCATTGATGGAGGATGCCCTAATTCTTGTTTTATTATAAATAGATGTGATAGGGGGCTGCTCTAGGCATTACAGAGTTTGGAGAAGAAAATTTCCGGATTTCCGCGATCATCTCACAGTGCCGACTCCGCGGAACCCTAGGTGACGACTCCTAGGCTTGTACCTCCTTCCCCAAGGTATTCCTTAACCCTAGCCCTCTTCCTCCCCTCCTAAACCTCCAGCCGCAGCCCCTACAGCCTCTAGACATCGAGCTACTCTGCTGTTCCAGCCACCTCTCTACTTTCTATCCCCATTTTAGTTCACTGTTCATTAATTAAATTCACGGTTTGCTCCTATAGTTTCTACACCCCTCTTACCACTCCCTCCGCGGCTCCCTATAGTCGGTCGCCCACTCCTCCCCACCTTGCAGTCGCCTGCCCATCCGCCTGCTACCCCATTTCCTGAAGCTCCAGCTGCCAACTCCTCCCCCTCCTGCAGTCCACAACCTCCTCACCTCATCTCTTCCATGCACCGCCAACCTCCCCTGTCATTCCAGCCGCCCATTTCCCCCTTCCCACAACCCCTCTTTTCGTGGAACTACCTCCAAACAGCCCCAATTTCTAGATCAGTCAAGATCTAGAATTTCAGCCCCCCTCGATCCGTCATCCCCTCCACCCATACTCCATTCCTTTGCCCGGATCCGCCACCAAACATCGGATCCACTCACCCCTTCGTGGCCGGATCTACCCCTTCGTGGCCGGATCTATCCATTTCCGACCCGTTTTCATCTCCCGCCACCGAGGACAACCACCTCCGTTATTTCCATGTCGCCGGTTCAACTTCTGATCGCCAATCTACGCATCTAGATCCGAAATCTTCAGTGCCTCGGTCAGCCCGCTACTTTGGTGAGCCCCTTGTTGTATTAGAACATTTGATTTGACATTTTTATTGGATTTGCTACTGTGTTTTGTTTGGATTCGTACTTGTAGAACTTTGTTGCGATACGATAATAATTGCAGGTGAGATTTATTCGCCGCGCGCTTGGTCTTGACCCTCCGAGCGGAGGAAGGCCATTACAAAATTGCTAAAATTAAATGCTCGTTCTCTGCTCTTTTTATTAATTTGTGTGGTGTTAAAGTTCACATTGCTCTGATTTATTCATCGCCGTCACCGACAGTTGCATTGCATTTAGACTAGGGTTTGTGTGTCCCATTTGCATTCCGCCCCTAATAGCCTTGGTTTTGTGCACCCCATAGCCTACCTTACATCACAAAGTCAATAGTACTCGTTTGTCACTCAAACAACTGTCGAGTAACATAGTCATCGCACACTTTGCATGGAAGGCCCTATGTACGGCTTCTAGTATTTAGACTTGCTGATTTTATGTAGCCTATGTATTAAAAAGACACGAATTTCGTTAGATCATGAGATTATAATTGAAGGGTACGAATTCCAGGACAACTATCAACCCAAGTATATTTAATTACTATCACTCTATAGAAATGTGAATGACTCACTTGTGCCCTTCTAAACATCTTATGTGATCAATTTCTGGATTGTGTTGCATTTGATTGTGTTGTGTGCTCGGGATTGCGAGCGTGTGCGCCGGGAAAGAGGAGGGAAGTCTTCAAGAGAGGAGGAGAGGAGAGGCCGACGGCTATGGTGGCTGCGGTGGTCCTGCGGTGAGATCGGCGGAGCAGGCGGGAATCGCGCGAGTCGCGATGTAGGCGGCAGCGGCTAGGGCTTTGTTTCCGTGGAGTTAGAGAAGGGTAGAGAGAGAGAGAACTAGAGAGAGTTTAGAAATGGATAATATGAAAATACTCTTGCTTGCCCCTTTCCAAGGTTCACCCCACCGGGTATTAATAGTCAAATGTCCCCTCCTTGGGCTTAGACACAGAGGATCAAAATACGCATAATAATAAGCATAAAAATAGAAGTAGATAAAATGTCCGCGACATGCTCGACCAAGGCGAGACTGTAGCATCCCCACCCTACCCGATGACAAGCTTGCCCTCAAGCTTGGTCTGTAATGACGGTGGACGTCGGATCTCCTGTGTCGGTGTTAGCATCCTGTTCAGAAGCCGAGTCGTCGACCTCCAACCAGAAGAGGCGCTTGCAGGCTTGCAGCGATGTCCGCGGAAAAAGGGCGCGTCGCAGTTGTAACAGAGGCCCTTGGCACGGCGATCATTCATCTCCTGTGACGACAGTCGTCGAATGGTAACTTGGCGGTCGGCGTCGCGGTCTGGGGCGAGGATACTGGCTATGGTCGATGACGGAGGCCGCGGAGGACGCTTGGACCCCTCGGTGTCCTGGTGATGTAGATGAGGGCGGTCCAAAAGCAGGCGCTTCTCACAAATGCGAGTCAAACTCATTGCAGTGGTCAGATCTGCGGGTGCCTGAAATTCGACATCCATGCGGAGGCGCTCATGGAGTCCCGCCGTGAAGATGGACACCAGCTGTGTCGGCAGGACGGTGGTAGTGCGGGCCAAGATGACTTGAAACTGTTCAAGGTACTCGTCGATCGGACCGGTCTGGCGGAAAGAAATGAGATCCCCTAAGGGATTGCTGTGGAGCGGTGGGACGAAGCGGAGGGTGCAGTTGACCTTGAAGTCTTCCCAAGATAGTAGTGGTTTCTCTCGTTGCAGTTGAGAAAACCAAAGTTGTGCGGGGCCCATCAGGTGGAAGGCCGCAATATTGAGCCATTCTTCCCAAGGGGTGCGCTGGTGGGCGAAGAACTGCTCGCAATGAGAGAGCTAGGCTAAGGGGTCTTTGTGGCTGTCGAATATGGGAAAATACAGCCGTAAGTATTGTGGCGCCCCGTTGCCCTCGTGTCGCGGGGGAAAAAATTCCGGCAGAGTTGGCGGAATCGGCACTTCACTGGAGCAGCCCGTTGCCGGTTGGGCCGGTCGGTTAGCCGCGAGTTGGGTGTTGATGGCTGCAATGAGGGCTTTGTTGTTATCCGTGAGGAGTTTGACGAGAGACTCAAAAACTTGCGAGAGGGAGGGTTGGTCGGCCATTGCGCAGGACGAAAATGGTGGGTTGTCGGCGCCAGAGAGAGCGGAGGAAGAAGGGTCCGACTGCGGAAGTAGCCCGGGTAGAGGCAGTGAGCAAGAGGGCCCCGTCGAGGGAGGAGCCGAGAAGGATGCACGGGGAAGAGGGTCCTACGATGAGCGGTCGGTGCGAAGCCAGGTGCTGAATGTTTGACTGCGCGGAGGGGTCGTGCGGGCCGTAGGAGGTCGGGAAGGGACCGGACAGGCCGCAGCAGGTCGAAGAAGGGTCGTGCGGGCCGGAGAATATGGGAACGACGTTGTGCGAGCCGCAGTAGGTCGGGGAGGAGTCGTACGGGTTGGAGGAGATCGGAGCGGCGCTGTGCTGGCCGGAGTCGGACGGGGCGGAACTCTGTCGGGGCAGATCCGGCGGTTTGACGGTGGGGAGGAGCGTTCCCCCTGATACCAAGTTGTTGTGTGCTCGGGATTGCGAGCGTGTGCGCCGGGAAAGAGGAGGGAAGTCCTCAAGAGAGGAGGAGAGGAGAGGCCGACGAGCTATGGCGGCTGCGGTGGTCCTGCGATGAGATCGGCGGAGCGGCGCAGCAGGCGGGAATCGCGCGAGTCGCGATGTCGGCGGCAGCGGCCAGGGCTTTGTTTCCGTGGAGTTAGAGATGGGTAGAGAGAGAGAGAACTAGAGAGAGAGTTTAGAAAAGGATAAAATGAAAATACTCTTGCTTGCCCCTTTCCAAGGTTCACCCCACCAGGTATTAATAGTCAAATGCCCCCTCCTTGGGCTTAGACACGGAGGATCAAAATACGCATAATAATAAGCATAAAAATAGAAGTAGATAAAATATCCGCGACATGCTCGACCAAGGCGGGACTGTAATAAATTGATTATAATATCTAAGGTTTTAAGAAAATCATGTCATGATTCTTGATGGAAGAATATTTGTATTTATCTGGGCATGAGTTTCTGTCAAACTATGCATACGACAAAACATTGGAGTTTAGTCCTAGTTCACGATTTTTTCGCCGCTCCATCGCTTCCCACCATTGGGAGGAGCTCCGACCACGTTCTTCGTGCAATTCTGTCTTTGTCTGGACCAGCAGTATGAGCATTTGTGTGAGAAATGAATAAAAACAAACCGGAAGTGGTTTAACTGAAACTTTATTATCTGAAAAAGGTATCTATTACAAAGGTATGACCTCCCTTATATAGAATGGAGGAGAGAAGAGAGAATACAAATAAGAGATGTGGGACTAAGAAATTACATGACACAAGCGGACTGTACAGACACAAACCACACAAGCCGCGCGGTTAGACAGAGAGTCTAACCGCTCGGCAACTGCCAGAGTGAGAGAGAGAGATCGCCATGTGAGACCGCTGGACCGCCCGGTCTCCAAGTCGCCAGTGACAAACCGCTAGACCGCTTGGACCACAGACAGCAACACACATCAACCAACCTGCTAAAGGGAAACCGCCAGACCGCCCGGTCATCAACCCGCCAAGCCAGACCGCCAGACCGCCCGGTCATCAACCCGCCAAGCCAGACCGCCAGACCGCCCGGTCACCAACTTCAACACTCCCACTCAAGTTGGAGCATATATATCGATCATGCCCAGCTTGTCACAAATATGAAAAACGAGGCGGATACTGGCTTGGTGAAGATGTTAGCCAGCTCTTTATCAGAAGTGACGAAGGGAGTGCAAATTTGTTCCTTCAAAATCTCTTCACGAATGAAATGACAGTCGACCTCAATGTGCTTGGTTCTTTCATGGAAGACTGGATTTTTGGAGATGTATATGGCAGCCTTGTTGTCACAGAACATAGATAGAGGATGGTTGTTGGCCTCTCCTAAATCCAGCATGAGAGCCCGTAACTATTTTAACTCACAAGTGGTCGATGTCATGCTCCGATACTCTGCTTCAGCACTGGACCTGGAAACAACAGACTGTTTCTTGCTCTTTCAGCTTACCAGATTTCCCCCAACAAAGGTGCAAAAATCGGAGGTAGACTTGCGATCCCCTTTGTCATCAACGTAACTCGCATCTGAGTATGCTTCAACCCTCAGATGACCATTCTTCTGAAATAGTAATCCTTTCCCAGGGGCTGCTTTGATATACTCCAAGATCCGCAAGGCGGACTGTAGATGGCACTCCTTGAGTGCTTGCATGAATTGACTTACCTTGCCCATAACATAGGAAATGTCGGGTCTGGTCACTGTGAGATATATAAGCTTATCAACTAGACGCCTGTACCGCGTAGTATCTGAAAGAAGAGACGAATCATCTGTCCAGGTTTTGTCTTCTCCAATAGCCATAGGGCATCTGACAGGTTTGGCTCCAGTCAATCCTGCTTCTTTTAGAAGATCAAGAGCATACTTACACTGGGAGAGGACTAACGAGTTTGGCTTCCGAGAGATTTCGATCCCCAAAAAGTACTTCGGAGAGCCCATATCTTTCGTGACCAGATGTTGACGAAGATGCCGTTTTGTCAAGGCTACCCCTTCCTGGTCATCGCCAGTGAGAAGAATATCATCAACATACACAGCAAGAACCACCAGTCCCGAGGAGGTTTTGCGAATAAATAGAGAGTGATCAGCAGAGCTGCGCGCAAAACCAACGGCCGCCACGATGCCGCTGAACTTGTCAAACCAAGCTCGAGGGCTCTGCTTGAGGCCATAGATTGCCTTCTTCAGCTGGCATACTCGTGTCTCCCCCTGAGCAACATACCCAGGAGGTTGCTCCATGTAGACGACCTCCTGAAGATCACCATAAAGGAAGGCATTCTTTACATCCAGCTGAGAAATTGGCTAATCTTTATTGACCGCCACAGAGAGAAGGACCCGTATAGTGCTGAGACGAGCCACGGGAGAGAATGTGTCAAAGTAATCAACCCCATAGGTCTGAGTAAAGCCCTTAGCAACAAGACGAGCATTATAACGATCCACAGTGCCATCCGGGCCAAATTTGATCACAAAGACCCAGCGACAGCCAACAACATCAGTACCGAAGGGAGGAGGAACAAGAGTCCAGGTACCCCGCTCCGTTAGGGTCGCCATTTCCTCATCCATGGTCATCTTCCAGTGAGGAATAGCAAGAGCCTCCTGGTAAGAACGAGGTGTGGCAGTTGCAGTGATAGCCAGCGCAAAGGCTCTGCGAGAAGAGGTAAGACGATCATATGAAACAACAGCAGCAAGGGGGTGTAGGGTACACGTCCGCACCCCTTTGCGAAGAGCTACAGGAAGATCCAGGTCGGCGGGTTCCTCGTCATCCGGAGCATCCGTGGCAGAGAGAGCTGGCCCGGGAGGAGAGAGCGACGACAACGGAGATGAGGGAGATGGAGGCGGAGAGAGAGGAGTGGACAAAGATGGAGTAGGGGTGGATATCGCAGTAGGAGGCGAGGGAACGAAGGGAATAACAGGAGAATCAGAGGCTGAAGGAAGAGAAGAGGAAGCTTGGGGAAGAGAAGAGGAGTCATTCGAGAAGTAGGAGGCATTCTCGAAGAAGGTAACGTCAGCGGAGACGAACTGCTTACGAAGAACAGGGTCAAAGCAACAGTAGCCTTTCTGAGTGGTGGAGTACCCCAGAAAGACACATTTGGTGGAGCGATGGGAGAGCTTATCACGGGTGGCAGATGGGGCATGCACAAATGCAGTGCACCCAAAGATTCGGAGAGGGAGAGAAAAAGGCTCCTTGCCCGGGTACAGTATGGAGAATGGAGTTTTCCCGTGGAGAACTGAGGAGGGAATGCGATTGATGGGGTAGCAGGCAAGGAGAACAGCATAACCCCAATATGAGCGAGGGACCTGCATCTGTGTCATCAGAGTGCGAGCGACATCAAGGAGGTGATGGTTTTTGCGCTCCGCCACACCATTTTGCTGTGAAGTATAGACACAGCTAGTTTGATGAATAATCCCATGTTGTATACAGAAGGACGAAAAAACATGACTGAGATATTCTTGGGCGTTATCAGATCGAAAAACTTTAATAGAAACATCAAACTGAGTTTTGATCATGAGATAGAAAGATGTCCATACAGAGAATAATTCGAAGCGATCTTTTAAAAGATACATCCACGTACAACGAGAGAAATCATCAATAAACGTGACAAAATATGAACTTTCCCGACCAACGGTAGGGGTAGGAGAAGGACCCCAAACATCAGAGTGGATGAGATCAAACGGTCGGGAAGATCCACAAACTTGCTTTGGTGGGAAGGAGGAGCGGTGATGCTTGCCAAGCTGACAGACCTCACAATTGAGGGGAGGACTGTGTGAAGGAAGTTGGGGCAGAAGCTGACGAAGAAGACGTGGAGGAGCATGATCAAGGCGAAGTTGCCATTGGAGTAGATCTGTGGAGGTGGAGGAGAAGGCGGATAGAGCGGAAACATTGTCGAGGAAGAATAGGTCGTCACTCTCAGTCCCAGTAGCAATCGTCCGCTGGGAGTCCGGATCTTGAAAGGAACAAGAAGTAGAAGTAAATGTGACAGAACACCGTAATTGCTTGCATAGAGAGGTAACATATATTAAGTTGCACGGGAATTTGGGCACGTAGAGAGTATTCGTCAATTGAAGAGACAAAGTGACTTGAACCACTCCCGTCCCATGGACCGGGGATGGAGAGCCATCAGCGAGAATAACCGGGGGCAACCGATCATGTGTTTCCAGGAGAGAAAAACACTGGGGAGAGCCGGTCATATGATTGGTAGCACCTGAGTCGATCAGCCATTTTCCTTGAGTAACGAAGTGGGCACTACCAGAAGACGTGACCATCGAGGCAGAAGGCTTCGAAGAAGAGGAGAAGGTAGAGATATCGAAGAGAGCCATAGGAGCAGAAACAGGTCGCGCGAACAGAGAGACAGGTCGCGCGAACTAAAAAGGAAGTGCGAGAGGACCGAGAAACAGGCCGCGCGAACAGACAAGCAGCGAACACAACACGAGCACAAGGAAGTTCGTGAGAACCAAAAGACCGCAGCGGACAAAAAGGAAATCGCAAAGGACACAACCAAGAAGCAGATCAAAGCAGGGAGAAGGCCGTGCGGTTAGAGAGAAGGCCGCACGAACATAGGAGGAGCCGCGCGAATCAAAGGAGATCGCGGGAAAAATAGAGGCAGAGAAACCGCGAAAACAGGCCGCGGATAGAAGTAGAGAGAGAAGAGAGGCCGCGCGGTTAGGAAACAAGCCGCACGGAAGGAAGAAGAAGATCTGCAGCGGTCACGATGTCAGACACCAGCGGCCAGAGAAGCCACGACCAAGCCGCAGAATCAAGCAGAGGGATAGAAGTCGAGCGGCTAGAAGACAGTCCGCTCGAACAGAAGCAACAGGCAAAACAAGCACAGGGCAACAGGTCGCGGCGAACATGGCAACAGGTCGCGGCGAACAGGGCAACAACAAGAAGAGAAAGAGACCGCGCGGATAGGGCGCAAGCAGGCGAAGCAAGCCGCGCGGACAGAGAGGGCGCACAGAATCAGGAGGAAAAGATCGAGTCCTCTGATACCATGTGAGAAACGAATAATAAAAACAAACCCGAAGTGGTTTAACTGAAACTTTATTATCTGAAAAAGGTATCTATTACAAAGGTATGACCTCCCTTATATAGAATGGAGGAGAGAAGAGAGAATACAAATAAGAGATGTGAGACTAAAAAATTACATGACACAAGCGGACTGTACAGACACAAACCGCACAAGCCGCGCGGTTAGACAGAGGGGCTAATCGCTCGGCAACTGCCAGAGTGAGAGAGAGAGATCGCCATGTGAGATCGCTAGACCGCCCGGTCTCCAAGTCGCCAGTGACAAACCGCTAGACCGCTTGGACCACAGACAGCAACACACAGCAACCAACCTGCTGAAGGGAAACCGCCAGACCGCCCGGTCATCAACCCGCCAAGCCAGACCGCCAGACCGCCCGGTCATCAACCCGCCAAGCCAGACCGCCAGACCGCCCGGTCACCAACTTCAACAATTTGATTCTGTGAAGCCCTGCTATTTTTGTTGGCACTCTCCTTTTTCCCTTTCAAACTACATAGACCATGTTTGTTTGGGCATTTTAACTCCATTTCGGTGGGATAATAATGCTACGGGAGAAATTGATATGTTTTGTAAGCCTTCATCTTGTAGTTTCATTGCGGTAGAAAAAATCAAAAAAATCATTTTGAGCTTCATTTTTCATCGAGGAGCAAGAACCCTATTTCTCACCAGAATTCTATTTTTCATCGTAGCCACCGACACCGCTCGCCCAAAAAGATTCTGTTTTGGCGTACTGTGTTTGCTTAGTTTCGTTTGGATGAAAAAGTCGCCACCATTTTACGCATATTTTGCAAGATAATGGTTGCGACGCCTCTGGGGAAAAATCTCATTTTGAACTTAAACAAAGATGTGTTTCCATGGGTGAGGTCGGACATTGACGAACCATGGTGCACAACCGCTGCGTTGATGACCGCCACATCCATGCCAAACAGACCCTTAGAATATTATTTTGGCCCTCCTGCTCACATCCTTCAATCTCTAGCAGTCTCTTCCTCCTCAGTCATGCTGCTCTTCTCTTTTCATTCTTGTTTGCTCCCTCCTTATCCTTTTGACTAACGTCCCTTATTGTTCGAGTCAAATCCATTTGATCCAATTCAAACTCGCCTTGTTTGGTTTGTGTGCTGTTAGAATATGTAGTACATATTTTATGTTGTATTTTTTCCCTTCTTTTTTGTTGTTTTATCCCCTCCATATATAGAGGGGATCCCTTGTCCAAATTAATCAATCATTTTTCAATCGGCTAACATGGTATCAGAGCCATGCGTGCTCCGGGTGCCCTAATATTTTTCTGTCCGCTCCGTCATTCGCACTCGACCGTCGCTCCACCTTTGGCTGTCGATGACCCCCGCGAGCCCCCTCTCTTCCGTGAGCCCTCTCCTCTCTTCCGCTCTCCGCAAGTCGGGTTCCGCAAGCCCTCTTCCGCCCGGTTCCGCTCGGTTTTTCTTCTTCTTTAGCCCTTTTTCGGTGTCGGACCCTCCATGCAGTGAGTGACCTGCTTCTTCCGTCGCCATCGACGCTTCTTGGTGCTCTTATGGAGTGGATTTCTCTTCCTTTCTTGGTCTTCTTGTTGCCTTAAATCTGGGTGGTCTCCGGATTTCTTTTCTTGAGCCACTATATCTAGCAGTGATGATTCTCCTGCTCTCTCATCAGTGGTTGTCCCTCCAGTGAGTTCTCTCTGTGGGAACCCTGATCATAATACTCCTCAAATTACTATCATTCGTCTAAACGAATTATTACCTTTTATGGTCCCGGTCTAGCACCCTGACGCTCAAGAGCCGTCGTCTTTTTGGCTATGCCACTGGACAAATGAAGGAACCAGACAAGACCTCTTCTGAATGGATACAGTGTGAGTCGAAAAATTCCTTAGTCATGTCCTGACTTACTAATTCGATGCAGGAGTCCATCGCCTGTAATTATCTATTCCTCGACAATGCTGCGGACATTTGGCGACGAGCGGAGTCTACCTACTCTCGTCAAGACAATGTTGCTCAGATCTTCCAGTTGCGATGAAATATATCCTTACTCCGACAGGGTGATCTCCCTCCTTCTGCGTATTACTTGGAGTTCACATATCTGTATTAGAAATATGACCATTTTGATCCTCTTACTTCTGTTAGTTCTGTTGATGAGGCAATGGTTCGTGCCAAAGAAGACCGCAATCGAATCTTTGAATTTCTTCATGGTCTGCATCAGGACTTCTATTAGACAAGTGTTCAGATTTTGGGGCATCACAGTTACCGTCTCTTCCTAAGGTCTACAACATTGTGCATCATGAATTTGATCGCCGCCAAACCTTACTTCCTGATCCTGCGTCTGAGGGCTCTGCTCTGGCTGCTACATCCCCTTCTCTTCTTGGTAGTCATCCATCCCATGACTTGAAGTCGAAGGGCTCTGGTAAGGACCATCTCCTCTGTGATTATTGTGGAAAGAATCGTCACATTCGGGACACTTGCTTCAGGCTTCATGGGTTCCCTCCACCAAGAAGGGGTGCTCCATCTCGTGGCAGTCGTAGTTTTGGGCCCTCCTCTTGTTGTCATTCTTCTCCTCGTGCTGCTCATCTCACTGATGCTATTGCGGATATTCCTCCTAGCTATTCCATCTCTGATGGCTTTGCCCCTCCTGCTATATTCACATCGGATAAAGTGTTTTCCCTCCGTCGCTTGATGCAGGGCCTTTTACGGAGCCTTCTGCCTCTTCCTCTTATGCTCACACGCTAATTTATCAAGGCGCGCTCCTGAGGCGTCAGGCGCACTGGACAGTGCCCTATCACGGGCGAGGCGGGCAAAGTGGCTCGGGCGCGCCTAGGCACGCGCCTTGCAGGCCATTCAGGCACATGTTAGGCGTGCCTAGACGATTTCCGGTCTATCCTGCGCCGGCCTGGTTTAATTAGGGTTATCCCATCCGTTTTCTCATAAGAAGTTGGGGGGGGGGGGCTCATTTTTTCGATTCACGCCGAAGTCGGGTTTAGGGTTGAAATCTCACCATCTCCTTTGCTGTTCGCCGCTCCTCTTCCGTTCGCCGCTCTTCCGTTTGCCGCTCCTCTTCCGCTCGCCGACCGCCGACCGCCGCTTATTTTGGTAACTTCTTCTTTTCACTGCATTACTTCTTCTCACTTATTTTGGTAACTTCTTTTCACTGCATTCTTCTTCTTTTCCGGCTGCCCTCTTCCGTTTCTTGCTCCCGTTCTTCTGTTCTAGCATAATGGAAGCCCAGTTCACTGTAACTGTGAATTGGGCTGCCAGTTGACTGTAAAACAGTGAACTGGAAGCCCAGTTCAGTGTTTAAAGTTTTCACTAATTATCCTGTTCTATGTAAAAAAAATTTTTGTAAAATGTTTTAATTACTGGAAATGGATGCGAGTGGATCTGGTTCATCCAGTGTCCAATCTAAGATTAATGCAGGTTGGAAGTATGTGCGTCAGACATCTGTCACTAATAAAAATGATTTAGGCTCTATTTGTTTGGGCGTTTCGCTGCTCCGTTTTGAGCAAACGCTGCCGGAAGGAGGGTAAACAAATGAACCTCCGGCGGCGTTTGCTTCGTTTCCACCCGTCCGCCTTGAGAAACGCCCCAAAAAGCTCCGTTTGGAGCAGCCACCTCCCCTCTCCGGTTCGAACACTCCGTTTCCATCCGTTGGATCGACCCGCCACCGCCGAACCAAATGGAGCCTTAATTTGCAATTTCTGTGAGAAAGTCACAAAGGGTGGGATTTATCGTGCGAAACAACACCTAGTTGGGGGATTCAGAAATACCAAAGTTTGTCCCAACTGCCCACAACATGTTTAAGGACAGAAATTCAAAATTATATGGAAAAGAAAATGGCTGTAAGCAATACAGAAAAATAAACATTCCCGGACTTTGCAGATGTAGATACCTTTAGAAGCGATGAGGATATGGATGACGTCAGTGCGAAGATTCATGGATGCGGTCCAACTGGTGAGCCTAAAAAACCTAGGATCAGAGGACCGATGGATGTTTTTTTTGCACCTAATATTGAGAAGAAAATGAAACAAAAAGGCCAACAAAAGCTAATGAAGCAAACTTCAATTAACAAAGCATGTAAGAAGGAACTTAGAGGGAGAGCTTGCAAGCATATAACTCAATGGATGTATGGTCCAGCTATTCTTTTTAATGCGGTTACCTATCCTAGTTTTGCAGTGATGATAAATCCGTTGGACAGTTTGGGGTTGGACTGAAACCACCTAGTTACCATGAAGTTCGCGTGCCTTTGTTGAATAATGAAGTAACTTAAGTCAAGAATATTATAAAGAATTATGAGGATGAGTGAAAGTTGTTTGGATGTTCTATCATGACAGACAGATGGACAGATAAGAAACAAAGAAATCTTATAAATTTTTTGGTGATTTTACCCAAAGGTACATTTTTCCTGAAATCTGTTGAGGCATCTGATTACGTGAAGACTGGAGGGAGGATGTTTGAATTGCTTGATAGAGTAGTGGAACGTGTTGGAGAGGCCAATGTCGTTCAAGTTATTACTAATAGTACAAGCAATAATGTACTAGCAGGTAAATATATCATTAATCATCATTATTTATTTAATTTTAATGTCATATATTGACTATGAACGTGTTTGTTATGAAATAGGAAAATTATTGGAAGCAAAACGACCACATTTATATTTGACACCGTGTGCCGCCTAGTGCATCGACTTAATGCTGGAGGATATTGGAAAGATGCCTAGCTTTAGTAGAACAATTAAAAGAGCAATGAACGTAAATAATTATATTTATGTTCAGCCTGGACTAGTCAACATGCTAAGGAGCTTCACAGGACAAGTGGAGCTTGTTAGACCCGCTGTTACTAGGTTTGCGACTTCATTCCTTGTTCTTCAGTGCATTCATAAGCAGAGGACCAATCTAAGAAAGATGTTCACTTCACCTGAGTGGACATCAAGCAAGTGGGCAGAGGAAACGAGAGGTAAGCAAGTACAAAGCATTATATACATGGTCTCTTTTTGGAGTACTATTGTGTACATTTTAAAGATTTTTGGATCTTTAGTTCGGGTACTAAGATTGGTAGATGAGGAGAAAAGACCGGCTATGGGTTATATCTATGCGACTATGAATATAACGAAAGAGACAATCATGAACTATTTTAATGAGAAAGAGGAAAAATATAAAGAAGTCTTTGAGATTGTCGACATGAGATGGGAAAATCAGCTTCATCGACCATTGCACGCGGCGGCTCATTATTTAAATCTGGAATTCTTCTATTCAAATCCTGAAATGACATTAGATGGAGAATTCATGAGAGGTTTATGTCAAACAATGCAAAGACTCATTCCAAGTCCTGACATTCAAGATAAAATTATGGACCAACTAAGTTTAATATAGAAATGCTGAAGGTTTATTTGGAATGTAATTTGCAGTTCGACATAGGAAAACAAAGTCCCCAGGTTAGTAAATTAAATATTATTTCAAGTTTCAAACAAATAATTTATTTACTAAGAATGATTTATTAATTTCTTGATATTCATTTTTTGGGACAGCTGAATGCTGACAATCATATGGAGTTGATACTCCTAATTTAACTAAATTTGCTCTAAAGGTTCTAAGTCTCACTTGCAGTTCATCCGGATGTGAGCGTAACTAGAGTTTTTTTGAACATGTATGATTTTTTTTGAACAAGTATGTAAATATTAATTTATATCATTATATGATTAATTATTTATTTGTTATGTTGCAGGTCCATAACAAAAAAGGAAATCGACTAGCACAGCAGCGTCTAAATGTTATAGTATTTGTAAAGTACAATCGTGCCTTGCGTCAGCGATATGATTCACGTGATCATATTGATCCGATCTCGCTGAAAGATATTGACGATAACAACGAATGGCTGATGGGAAAAATGGAGGAAGACGAGGAGGTTGAGTAGGATGACAAACAATCTTAATTGATTCAATTCACTGAAATTGAGTCAATTGGACGCTCAATTCGCTGAAATTAAGCAATTCGCTGAAATTGAGCGAATTGGGCGCCTAATTCGCTGAAATTGGATCTGTGACCTCTCTGATTGTGATAATATGAGCATTGCAGATGGTTCTCTTTCCTCTATTGCTGGAAAGGGTATCATCTCATGCTTCTCTCTCACCTTATTCTCTGTCCTTCATGTTCTCAATTTCACCCATAATTTACTTTCTAGTAGTCATCTCACTAACTCCATATATTGCTCTGTGACCTCTCTTCCTTCCTCTTGTGTTTTTCAGGACCTGGCGACTGGGAAGGTGATTGGCTCTAGCAGCATGGTCAATGGACTCTATGTGCTCGACTCCAGCCATCTTCACCTCCTCTAGCTCTTCATTACAACACTTCCCATCCATTGTATTCCTGACATTGTCCCCCGGGCCACCCGTCTACTTCTGTTATGAAATTGTTGTTTCCTTCTATGTCTGTTGTTGCCTTTGATTCCTTTGTATGTGGTGTTTGTACTATTAACAATCATCATCGTACTTCATTTAATCATGTTTCGTTACATAGTTTTACACCTTTTGCTGTTATTCATACTAATATCTGTGGGCCCTGCCCTATACCTTCTATCTCTGGTTGTGTGATTTGTTATTTTTATTGATTGTTTCTCTCATACTACTTGGTTATATTTGATGTGCAACAAAAGTGATGTATTTTCTGTTTTTCGACAATTTCATAACATGATCTCCACTCAATTTCATACGACCATTAAAACACTTCGCAGTGACAATGGTCACGAATTTATGGATTCACAGTTTGAGCGATATCTTGCTGATCATGGAATCTTCCACCAGACTACCTGTGCTTATTCCCCAACACAGAATGGTGCTGTTGAGCGGAAAAATCGTCATCTCCTGGAAGTTTCTCGTTTCCTCTTGTCCACCATGCTTCTTCCCAAATTCTACTAGGGCGATGGAGTCCTTACTACAATATATTTTATTAATCGTATGCCCTCACAAGTCCTTAGGAATGCTACTCCTCTTAGTACTCACCATGTGCCTCCTACTCAGCTTTCCCCTAAGGTGTTTGGATGTGTATGCTTCGTTCACATCCACCACCCTCGTCCTTCCAAACTTGATCCTCATGCATTCAAGTGTGTTTTTACTGGCTACTCTCCCACACAGAAGTGGTACAAGTGTTTTCACCAACCCGCAAGGAAAGTGTTTGTCACTATGAATGTCACGTTTCGTGAATCCGAGGCATACTGCCCTGCTTCGGAGGACCCTACCTCGGGTGAACCCCCGCCTGTACCCGTTCCTTTGCCCATACCTCCACTGTATCACTCAGTTCAAGGGGAGTCTACACCAGTGGATGTGAGTCCTCCTACTGTGTCCCTACGTCTCCCACTACTTCTCCGAGCTTGCAGGTATATACTCGGCGTACAAAGAGTACAAACACACGAGATCCGACTATGCCACCAGAAAAGTCATTGGATCCTGACTCAGGGTCTTCTGATCCACCATACATGGGATTTGGTTGAGTAAAAGACTGCTCTTGAGAAGAACCATACATGAAATTTTGTGCATCTTCCTTATGGAAAGAAGACTATTGAGTGTAAATGGGTATTCTCGGTTAAATAGAGCTCTCAAGGGATTATCGAGAGGTGCAAGGCAAGACTGGTTGCAAGAGGTTATACACAAACTCTTGGTATTGATTATCAGGAAACATCTGCCCCGGTGGAAAAGATGAACACTTTTAGTGTCTTGTTATCTTGTGTTGCCTGCAAAGGTTAGAATCTTTGGCAATTTGATATGAAGAATGCGTTATTCCATGAGGATCTGGATGAGGAGGTCTACATTTCTATTCCACCAGGTCTCACTCCTAGAGTTGCAAAAGGGAAAGTCTGCAGATTAAAGAAGGTTCTATATGGGTTGAAACAATCCCCAAGAGCCTGGTTTGGGAGGTTCAACAAAGCTATGATGTCATTTGGATATCACCAGAGCAATGTTGATCACACACTATTCATCAAACATAGGATCGGGAAACTCACTGTTCTCATTGTATATGTTGATATAGTCATAATAGGGGATGATGTAGAAGAAATCCAGAATCTAAAACAGAAAATAGCCAAGGAGTTTGAGGTCAAGGACCTGGGAAAACTTAGGAATTTCTTGGGTATTGAGGTCACAAGGTCCAAGCAGGGAATCTTCATCTCTCAGAGAAAATATACTCTAGACCTCTTTGGAAGGTGGGGATGAGTGGATGTAGATTAACTGACACCCCAATTGAAGCAAATCACCGATTGGGGCGTAATGATGGAGAAGTGATTGAATACATCTCCGAGTTTCAGATATTAGTGGGAAGACTGATATACCTATCCCAAACTCGCCCGAATATTTCTTATACGGTAAGTGCTATCAGCCAGTTCATGCATGCTCTGAAGACGCGTCATGTGGATGCAACTTACATAATTCTTAGGTACCACAAATCCTCACCAGGAAGGGGTATCCTGTTTGTTCCGAATCCATGTATAAGTATTGTGGTTTACACTGATGCCGATTGGGCCGGGTCTGTTGAGAATCGACGATCAACTTCAGGATATTGTTCTCTTGTTTGGGGCAACCGTGTTACTTGGAGGAGCATGATACAACTAGTTGTGACAAGATCCAACGCAGAAGTCAAGTTTAGAGCTATGACTCATGGTGTTTGTGAAGGCTTATGGCGACACTCATTGATGAGTGACCTAGGTCTTGCTGAAGCAGGACTTATCCGTCTATATTGTGCCAATAAATTAGCTATTAGTATCGCCCACAATCCTGTTCGACATAACCGCATTAAACACATTGACGTAGATCGACAATTCATCAAGGAGAACATTGAGAGGGGAATTGTGTGTGATCCTTTTGTACCCTCTGATAGACAACTAGCAGACATTCTCACCAAAGGTTTGAGTGAGAATATATTTGGAAGGATTGTTGACAAGTTGGACATGATTAATATCTCATGCCCAATTTGAGGAGAAGTGTTAGAATATATAGTGCATATTTTATGTTTTATTTTTCCCCTTCTTTTTTTGTTGTTATATCCCATCCATATATAGAGGGGATCCCTTGTCCAAATTAATCAATCATTTTTCAACCGGCCAACATGTGCAATTATTGAAGAACATTTATTAGTATACAAAGGCAGAATGTGCACACTTAATATATCAATATAATAAGAGCTATGTAGATTTTTGAGATATTGAATATGATAGATATTGAATAATTTATCATTTTATATTTTTAGATTGGCTGTTATTTTTTACGTTGATTATGAGTTTATCATGTTCGATGTTTAGTATAAATTTAAATTAAAAATGAGTATTAAAAGAACAGTGTCTGTTCTCGGATCTCCTTTGTTTGTCTTCTATTTTCTTCATGTTTCTCGAAGTCATGTGGTTGGTTTATCATTACTATATGTTCTTAAGAGTATTAGTCATGATTTCCTTCTTCTTATAGCGATGCTTTTTCCTCTTAATTTTCTGCTTTTCCTTCAACTTCCCGCTTCTAATTCCATGCCTGCTGTTGATTTTTTGCTCTTCTTGTATGCATTCCTCTATAATTTTTCTTAAACAATATTTCTTGATACTTTTTTTTGTGGACTGCCCGATTTTACAGGATAACTTTTAGTTCAACTCTTTATAATGCTGCCCTTTGTCGCAGGATCGAAAGGCTTGAGTTGTTTGATGAGTTTGAAGAATGGTATATGATGCAGGTAATTCCCGACTTGCATAGCATTAACTGAGGGAACTATGACATTTGAGCAGTGGTTGTTATTATAGTAAACACAATGGAAGAATTTTACCTGCTTTTTGAACTTTCGGGTCAGTGTTTCTGGCCCAAATCCTTCCTTTGGGGTCGGGGCATTCGACATCGTTGATGCCTCACCACAGGGCTGACTGGTGACATTTCTGAAAATGACACCCGTGACTGTATCTGCAAAAGCGCAGACTGTATCTGCAAAAATGCTGTCTGTGTTTTTGATGACTTCATTCACAACTACCATCGCTCTCCTAGGCGGACACATGTAGACTCTTTTGCATGACGGCGGTGGTCGTGAACACGATGGTTATGAATGCTCGACATCACCTAAGGAACTTCATATGCTTCTATGTTCAAAACTAATTTTCTTCTTTATGACGGTCAACCGTTGTAATGCCGAACATACAGTTAAATTCCCACTGGAGCAAAAACCCCACAGAAAACGAAACTGTAGTCTCATAATTCTTTCCTATTTAAATTCCCACGGGGCTCAAGTTTTTTTTAAGAGAACAGATGTTCCAATAAAAAAACACATGTAATAATAGTACCAGTTGATTTTCATTAGCCTTAAAACCTTAATTTGTTTTCCGTCTTCTTTTGATATGTATATATATTATTTTCCTTTTGTCCAGGAACACTACTGCGTGGCCTATGCAATCAATGATGCCTATGTGAGTAATCATTCTTTTAGAAACTATGGGTCTCTTTGGTGTCACGAATTTATCAAATCATGATTTCGGCGGTACAGCGCCTTGTGTCCGGCCGCTGAACACCCAAATCAGTGAAGCCGCGGGAAACGTTGGACATGGCACTAATTGCGGCCGTAGGAGGCTGACCGTGGTTGTGTTCACGCATTCCACGACCCGGAGGTCAGGCATTCTGCCCAATACTTGAAGCATGAAGGGTCTGTTTGGCACGGTGACGACGGTCGTGCACGGTGATTATGAACCATTGTTCGTGAATCTGTCTCAGCTAAGGAACTCCATGTACTTTTTATGTTCAAAACTAGTTTTTTTCTTGGCGGCAGTCATAACTCATAATTTAGTCTTGTCAAACATATCTTTAAGACTAGCATTTTCTCCAAAGTCACCCGAGCAGAAACGCTGCGCCAAACGGACCCTAAATCCTCAGGAAATTGTTGATTTGGCGTTAATCGCTACCGCAGAAGGCCGGCTGTGGTTGCCTTCTTGCATTCTAACCCAGTAGCGCCTTTGCCATTTCGTCTGAATCTTTTCACATGGGTTTTCCTCCGGCTCCAGCCTGTTTAGGCGCTTGCTAGTTGCTAAAAAAACAAATAGGATCCACATATTCAAACAGCATCAGATTTTCATATATTTTTGTGTACCTTTGAAGCATCAATAGCATGTTCTTCTGAACTGAACTATTCGTCTTTGATAAAAAAAACATAAATAGAAAATTAAAAAGGTGGCTGTTTTCAGCCCCTTCTTGCCGGTTAACATCAGTACCCTCTTAACACAGGGCTTGTTTGGCGATTTCGGGTTCTCGAAGAAATAGAGCAGATGATCGGGCCGAGGTGAGCTCTTTTCCTTGCGGGTTTTAGCCATTCTTCAAAATGTCAACTCCCTGTTTGTTTGAGGATTTATGGACCTCAACTTTACTGGAATTTCAACATATTTTAATATGTTAAAATATATGGCCTATGTATATACTGAAGGATTTTAGGGTTTCAGAATTCTTGTTGTATAATATGATTCTTAATATTTTATTAGAGTACTTCTCTTGAACATTAGCTTAACTATAATATCAAGTGTATCTCATTTATGCTGTGAATCTATTTATTTATTAAAGGTAAGTAAATTAGAAATATATAATTCAGCAACAAAGGGTCTGTTTCGGGTTTAAAATCCCAGTCATTGATTTAAATCTCGACGGGGCATAGAGCTGATGTGGCTAATTCTTACTGGCTTAGTGCATGCAACTGCATGCTCTTTGTAGATGTTATATTTTTGCGTATTTTTTGTACAGGACTATATGAAACTTAAATTTAGTAGTGTAAGAACTAAGAAGGATAGACGGCTCCGTTATTAAATTGAGGGATCAAAATATTTTTTTCAGTGTCATTTAATATTTTTTTCAGTGTCTTTTAAATATCTAAGATTGATATTTCAAATGAACGAGGGGCAGATAAAGATGTGATGCATAGAATTCAAGAAAGTCGATTAAAATGGAGAGGTGTGTTTGATATCTTTTGTGAACGTAAAATACTATTATAAATTAAAAGCAAGTTTTATTGTGCTTCAATCAGACAAGTGATGATCTAAAGTTCTTAGTGCTGCACAGTGAACTGTGTACATGTGCAAAAAATTGGAGGTGTGGAGATAAGAATGCTTAGGTAGATGTGTGAATAGACGAGATTGGATAAAAATATGAATAAATGTATCATGTATAAGGTGAGAGTGGTACCAATTGTAGATGATACGTGAGAAGCTCGATTAAGATAGTTTGAATGCATACAAAGGTGATCATTAGAGATTTAGGAAAAAAATTTCTTTGCGTGCATCGCAAATGGAGGATGGTGTGTGATTTATTAATTTTTTTTTTGGAAAAAATGAATTTATTTGTTATTTTTTTTATTTTTAATTAAAAAATTAATGAAATATTAATTTATGTATTTTAAGTATTCATATCTCTACTAATATACAAAAACTACTCTTTGGTGAAATATTGTCTGATGTCCCTATATTGCCCTTATAGTTGTATTCATAATTACACAATTATAACAAACTTTATATTAGTATATTATAAAGACAATATTTTCTTAGATAATTACACAATTTTACAATATTAAAATACAAAAAATAAAAGCACTAGATACCATGAACATATTGTCTCTGGGTAGAAATGACAAGAGAAAAATTAATGTTTTAATGTTAAAATATAATTTGTTTTACAAAATAAAAATTGTATTCTTTATTTATATTTTTTTACGGTCATTTTGAGTACTCATATGTATATGTTGCGGAGCGGGCGGAGCGCGCCGGGAGCGGGCGGAGCGCGCTGGGAGCGGGCGGAGCGCGCCGGGAGCGGGCTGAGCGCGCCGGGAGCGGGCGGAGCGCGCCGGGAGCGGGCAAAGCCCGCCGTCGTCCGTCGGGTACTATCACGCGAGGCCATTGAGGCGGGTACTGTCCACGACAAATGTTGCCGCCGCTCACGACAAATGTGGCCGTCCACGACAAATGTCGCACCACCGGCGAATGTCGCACCCCGCCAAATGTCGCACCCCGCCGAATGTCGCACCCCGCCGAATAATTTGTCTAAAGTATTATAACTGTAAATTAGGTTACAATTGCAATTTTGCAAGAAAAAATATCCACACTCCATATTTTTGGTGCGTTCAGCACACAGATAAAGCATGAATTATTTTTCGCCTTTTTGAATAGCCTTCATTTAGAATCACAAATTGTCTAAAATGTTGTTTTATCTTTTATGTCTTATTTTAATTGCAAGGAGGCAATTCCATCAAAGAATATTATTTTATCTTTCTCTCCAATTGCCATTACACACAAACAGTCTACTCGAATACCAGAAAATTTAGGTCTTTAATATAACTTTTTATGGGCAAAATAATCATATTTTGCAGGGAAGATGAAAGAATGTGAATCATAATAAAGAATGAAGTTAAGTACATGTATAATACAAACTTTCTTAGTTTTTTTTTTATTTTGATGCTATAATTAAATAAGAATAGTTTATTAAAAAGTAAAAAAAATTAATTAAAGTTGTTGCGGCCAAACTCGTCGCTCCGATCGGGCCGGGCTAAGCTGGATCACATTAGCTCACGGAGCGGTCGAACGCACACACAGTCAATGATAGAGAGAGAGATTATGTACACGATATTTTGACGTGGAAAAACCTCTCAACCGGATAAAAAATCACGCAACCGGATCTGTGTTGCTCGAACTCCACTATCTGTTTTTGGTTACAACTTGTTTGAAGAATCGAGCGTAACAGACCGCTTCTCGTTACACTTTGGAGATGAAAGATAGAGTTTCCTAGGCTCACGGAGGGCAATAGGCTGCTCCGCGTAAACTACTTGCTGGGACGTTACGGGCGAACAGACACTTGTTGTAGTAGGAATCTCCTTCTTGCCGTGCACTTTGGGAATTAGACGGATTTTTGATGGAGCAGCGGTGACTCGAAGGTGGCTCGTAGGAGGAATCCTGCAGAGCTCTGACATGAGGAGGAAGAAAGTAGATGAGAGAAAGATAATAAATGAGGAGGTCTGATGACCTTTTTATAGACTCCAGGATGTAGTTACGGTGGTTATATCATATATGGCTATCTGCACACTGTAACCACCAATATTATAATTTTAATTATAGTTCATGACAAATATTATTCGTATATTTAATTTTAGTAAATGTAGGCTCCCACTAAAAACATGCCCCCTTAACTACTGATGGAGGTTACGCGGGTAGTTACCTGCACATCAGACGATCGTGATCGTGGCGGAATGATCGGACGGCGGGGAAGGCACCCAAGGAGGGCAAGAGAGACGGTCGGTAACAACCTTAAGGGTGGCTGGCCCCGGCGAAGACGACGGGCTGCCGACCGGGGGTGCGCCCAGCCGCAGCTGGGTGGCACACCGGGCACGGTCCCGACGACCACCGTCGGGCACCGGGCGCGGCTCTTGCGCCAGCCACCGGGCACGACATCAGGCGTCGGCCGCAAAGCGCGGCACCGGCCAACCCGAGCGGGAGGGAGGGGGACTGAGCACACCCCACCGAGGGCGGGGCTCGGCTGGTCACGCCTGACACCTCCTGTGGAGGCCGCGGGAGGAAAGGCCCCCGCCGGCCGGGTGGCCGACGTGATCATTGCGCCTCCAGGCTGCGGGTGCATGGCCGCGAGGTGCGGCCCGTCAGGCGATCCGAGATCCCTCGCGCGCGGATCGCGGGCGATCGAACATACTGATCGCGCGCGCTGCGTTTCCCCCATGATCTCCATTTTGGATGATGGGATCATGAGTAGGCTAACCACATCCCAATAATGCTATGAATGGGCGACGCCGTCCGACCGCAAGGCCTGAGCAGGGGGGGGGGGGGCTGAGTACACCCCAACGAAGGGCGTGGGCACGACCGGTCGCACTCGACACCACTGCGGGAGGGAAGGCCCCCGCCGGTCGGGGTGGCGGTCGGGATCGTCGTGCCTCACAATCGCTTTTGCTTGGACGCGAGGTGCGGCCCCTCGGCCGGTCGGAAGCCGGGCCGCCTAGAGCCGGCCCGCCGGTTGCGGGAGAGAGGGTCGGCCTTGGTGGCCGGCCTCGGGCGATTCGGGATCCCCCGTGCGCGGATTGCGCGTGCCGAACCCGCGCGGATCGCGTGCGGAGCGTGCGTGCCGATCGCGCGCGAATCGCGTGCCGATCGCTCGCGCGGCGTTTCGCCATGATCTCCATTTTGGATGATGGGATCATGGGGAGTAGGCTTATCACACCCCAATAATGCTATAAATGGACTTGTCTCCATCAAATGTTAAATTATTTTAATATGAGGCTAAGGGTCCATTTGTTTAAGCGTTTAGCCCGGTTTCGTTTTCATAAAAAGCCCGGCCCGGCATTTTGACCATTTGTTTTTCCGCCCAACAACCGCAACCGCTCTACCAAATGAAGCCTAAATCTTATTAATTTATTAAATTCAATTCAGACAATAAGTTTAGTTTAAAATAACTTGTAATTAATTTTTTTTTTTCATTTTTGATGTAAAATTGGCAGGTTTACTGATGTAAAAATAATTGAAAATTTAATTAATTTTAAAATAACCAGTTTGTATTTCACTAAAAGTGAAAAATTATTGAGTTTAAATTGTCCATTGAAAGCAACTTGGGCTTCATATGTCTGATCGAAAATGTATTTGGTTTAAATAATTATTGTATATAATTATTTTTATTTATAATTTAGTGATAAGCTCGAATGATACGTCCCTTTCCGGTTCCATAAATTTCCCCAACAATGCAAGTACTCGTCGAATATCTGAAGATACGATAATAATAATTAGGTGATATAAGTAAGTGATATAAGTAGCTGATATAAGATTTTCTTTAATGAGGTACTCTTGTGCCCGAATGTTATGAAATATAAATAGGGCGTTGTTACGTGCACATTATTTTTGGCTATGTGCACACCAAATTCTTAAAATAAAGGAAAATATTACGTGCACACCAATTTTAGCTATGTGCACATCAAATTCTTAAAATAAACAACACCATTACTTTTTTTTTTCCAATCCCACCAATATTAAACCTAAGTGCACACAACACTCATATTTTCTCCCGAAAGCCAAAACCCTGCCCTCCCCCAGCTTCAGCCTCGCTTCACATGACATACAAGTAGAGTTGTATGTGATACTCCAAAAATACAATACATCATCGGGTATTCAAAAAAATGAATTGAAAAGAAAATTACATGAGCTATTGGATCTACATCAAGCCAAATTGTAGAACTTTTGGTTCCGGGTCGCTTAAAGGGGCGACCAAAAGGAAGCTTGAACAAGCAAAATGACTGTACATGGACTAATATTTAATTTTAAGTAGCTTGCAAATATTTTATTTATTTAAGACAACTAATATTCAAATCTTTATGTTCGTGCATGTCTACATAAACTTAAAAATGGACCGTGCAAATTTTTAGTTATATCGGTGGAAATGATTTTAGATGTAAAAGAGAAAAAATCTTTTGTATATGAAGTAAAAAAAACTAAAACTTTATTTTGATGTTTATTTAACAGTTTGACGTGCAAATAAATTTTATGGTGTTTAATTGACATTTTGGTCTGCAAATAAAATTTATGGTGTGCACATATCAAAAGTGTGCACATAGACAAAAGTGGTGTGCGCGTAACAGCGCCCAAATAGAATGATTGAGCCGCGCATGCGAGCCGCACGGGGGGTGTGCGCACCGCACGGGCATGCACGGTGAAAGTGTTAAGTTGTCTGCCTAAATCACTTAGAGGGGGGGGGGGGGGTGAATAGGTGAATTGTGCGTCTATTTGCGGAATAAAAAATTTAACGAACTTGCACAAAAACAATCAAGCAATCACAGATGACAAGAAGATTTATAGTGGTTCCTCAACCTTGTGTACACCCACTTACCCTCACCGATCTAGTAAATCACTAGACTCGGTTACTCCACTATCTCGGATTGAAAACCAATCCTATGTCTCGGAATCAGGTTCCTACAATCTTGATCCAAGGGGATCTACACTCGGAAGATGAAAACTTCCTACAACTCAGAGAACGAAGCTCCTACACTCGGAGAATAATCTCCTACAAAATTACAAAGAGATTTGAAATACAAACTTAACAGAGATTTGTCTCAGATCTGGAAAAATTTATCTCTAGGTCTTCTTCTTGAACTTTGCCGATTTTTAAGAAATTGTTAAAGAAGACTTGGTAGATCTGATCTGAGAAAACTTTGACCTACTCGATCAAGGAGAAGATGAAAATCCCTTGAACAGCAAGTCGTTCTTGATCGAAAACAGTTGAGTCGATCTTCAAACGGAGCGGCGGCGGCTTTTGTAAATTCGTTCTTGGAGAGAGACAGCCGATCAGAAATTTAGAAAGTGTACGGTTCAACGCTTAGGGTTAGTCTTGATGAAAAGACATTATATAGGATTTCTCCTAACGGTTAGAATTGACATTATGACGACACGTGGACCAATCACGTCAAGTCATTTGAAAATCTCGTCGATCTGGACTCAAGTAAATTTTCTGAAAAATTGGACTGCTGTTCTCGAGAAGTACGAATAAGTTCTCGAGAACAAGGCTGATTTCCCGAGAGCTATACTTTCTGAACTTAAGTTAGTACTCGAGAAATAAGCGTTGAGTCAACTCAAGAACTAAATTACGCTTCTCGAGAATTAAAATAACATTACTCGAGAGTTAAAACTTGTACTCGAAAACTAAGCTGACTTCTCGAGAACTATAACCAGTTTCTCGAGAGATGGACTTAGAAATTTTTTCACGGCTGTCTCTGGCTACTTGAGAAATATAAGAAGTGACTTCTCGAGAACTAGGCTAAGCTTCTCGAGAACTGTAATGTTGTTACTAGAGAACTAGTCTAGGCTTCTCGAGAACTAAGGCTCCGTTTGGGAGAACTTATTTTCACCGGTCAAGCGGTCATGACCGCATGAATCGGGACTTAAATAAGTCCCGATTCATGCGGTCATGACCGCTTGACCGGTGAAAATAAGTCCTCCCAAACGGAGCCTAAGTGAACTTCTCAAGTTCTGCTAACTCTACTTCTCGAGAATTATACCAGACTTCTCGAGAAATGGACTTAGAAAAAAAATTTGAGCTTAGAAACTTTTTCTCTTCAAGAATCCAATCTTCATTCTATGGTCCAAGTGCTTGAATATGAAGTGTATCCCAATAGAGAGGCTACACATGAGTCAACACCTTGGATCACACAGTGAGGGATTACACTATATGGTCCTGTGTTCATGACCCACTGTAGACTGACATTGGTCTACACTTAGCAATAATAGTCTGCAAACACACAACTAAGCAAAGATATCAAATACAACTTAATTCATTTTAGTTCAAGGGTGACTTCATGCAAATCTGGATTATTGTGGATGCAATACCCAACAATCTCCCCCTATTTGTAGAAGTCAGAACCCTCTACACTAAGGTAAATTATACCAATAAAGAAAGAACTGTATATGAAGAATAGATTCAAATACAAGAAATGAAAAATTAAACACAGAATTAGCAAAACCAGAAATTATATATATGTAATGTTTTAGATTTCCAATCAACATCCATTTCATCCATAATCTCAAAAACAGTTATCAACAGAAAGTCATTCCTTGCTTTGATGTTGTCTGTCATACTTTTCTTGTTGTCTTCTCTGGTAGCTGAAAGACTTTGGGTAGTACCTTGGAGGTTTTGGAGGAGCCTTAGGATTGTTCTTGCCATACTCTCTGTCATAGATTCTCCTTTTAGTCATGGACTTATCATAGAGTTCTCACTCAGAGGAGCTGTAGTGGAGATTCCTGTTTTCATTGTAGTCCATTACTAATTTGAGAGTATCAAGAATTAAAGCTTTAAAGGTAGGACTCCAGACTTCAGCAAATTCCTGTGCTTTTCTTTTCTCTGTGTCTGGCTTAGGAATGCTTTTGCTTACAGAGGGGACTTTCCCATACTTCCTCTTCTTAGAAGTATTGATTTCAGGTAAACCTTGAGGAATCACATCATCCCAAACTTGGTCATAAGAAGCAGGATGAGGATTTTGATCTTCTGGCCTTGGAGAGAAGCATGACATCTGAGGTTGCATCTGAGCAGGCATCTGACTTGACTGACCTTCATCAAGAGGGTTCAGGTGATGAGGAATGACATTAGGATCAACCTGAAATTCAGGGAATATTTTGTTATGCATCCAGACTGCAGTGTCATAGTTATGGAACTTAACAGACTGGATTTGTTCTAAAACATTCTTATTAATTTCAGTTATCTTGTCAGACCATACTGTGTTTGTAACAACAGTAAACTTGTCCACAAACTTATCCATATATTCTTTCACTAAACTCTCCCCCTTTCTGAATTCTACAGATAGTGTAGCTATAACATCCTCTTTGAAGGTACCAACCTCTTTACAGATTTTCATAAGGTTTTCCTGGGATTTCTTCTCCAAAAAGATTTGATTGTTAGCAAGAGTTACTGTTTGATCCATGACCTTACCAATACTAGTGATAGTGTGGTCTATAGCTTTACCACCAATCTGAAGCAGCTTTTTGAGAGAGTCAGTATTGTGCTGAATTTCTGCAAATCCTCTGCTCATCTCTTTCTCTAGAGCAGTGACTTTGTCTTATACTACTTTGACAGATTCATCAAAATATTTCCTTTGTTCAACCAACATAACTTCAATCTTACTTAGTATATCAGAACTTACAGGGGTAGCAGCAGCAGGAACAATAACTGGAGTAACAATCTGAGGTGGAAGAGGGACTTCCCATGAAGGGATTTCTTTAATAACTACAGAGCTTTTAGCTCTGGTAGTATGAATGACTATATCTCCTTCTTCATCAAGGAAGGTGGGAATAGAGAAATCAAGTCTTCTTAAAGGAGCTTCAACTGTCTCAGGTTCTGGCTCATACTCTTCTGATAGAAGGATGGTATCTGGTTGAGGTGAGTCTTTTCTTGGAGAAGGAGAAGGAGTTGCTTTGGGAGAAGGTACTAGAGATGGAGAAGGTGCTGGAGATGGATTCTTTGAGGCTTCTTCAGAATTAACTGAGTGGAGGGATGGAAAAGGCACATCAGAGGTGAGTTCTTTTATTATGTTTTCTATATCTTCTGCAGAAGAGTTGAGGGTTTTCTAAGCTTGCTCATTTGAGAATGTCTTATCTGATATGTCAGCCAATGGGGACCTGACTGGAGATCTGATAGGACTCCTGACTGGACTTCTGACTGGACTTCTCACTGGACTTCTTACTGGAGATCTAGCTGGTGATCTGGTTGGACTTCTGACTGGTGATCTCACTGAAGGAGGAGGAGAGGGAATACTGGCATCTAGAATAGAGGAAATAGGCTCCCCCTCAGTTGCTGCACCAGATGGTTCAACAACTTCATGAGAGGAGGGAGATGGGGTCTTGACCTCAGAAGCAGGGGCTGCAAGCTCTTTAGCTATCTGCTTTGGATTCTTTAGTTTTAACTCCAACATTTGAATGGAAGCTAAGGAGATCTTCTTTAAGTGATGAATTGGTGTACCTTTCGAAGTCTTGAAGACCACTGGATCAATCTCATGCAACATCAAGGAGATTATCCTGGCAAACCTTGGTTGTTTAATGCTATCCCTGATCATGTCAAAAATCATCATACCATATGGAAATTTCTTCCTGCAGACTATGGCTGTCATGAAATTGAATAGGTCATTGGTTATGAAACCTATAGACCCTGTCCTGCACCAAAGAATTTTCCCAACTATATCCACTAGAAGTTTGCTAACATCATTCAGAGCAGTCCTCCTTAGAGAGGTAATGTCCACTGGAACTCCTCAGAAATAATAGGTTCTGTTATTGTCATCTTCTGTCAGTTCATCCTCATCATCCACAATAAGCAATCTTAGAAGTCTGGACACTATGGTCGGGCTTAACTTAATCTTAACTCCCTTGACCTCAGATTTCAGTACAGTGCTATTCCTACTTATCTTGACATTTCTATAGAACTCTTCTACTTTTGGGAATAGAATCTTACAAGGTTTTGAAAGAACAAAGTTCAAACCTGCGGTTTCTAGCAGAAGAAGAAGATTCTTGAAATCATCTGAAATTTCTGCAATCCCGGCGACCACAAGTTCACTGCCGACTCCGATTCTGGACTGTTGTGCCATTGAGACTGACGACGGCGATGGACGGAGCGTGAGAAAGCGGCGGTGTCGAAGCTCTGGTCGGCAGAAGGCGAAGAGTTTTCGAGAGAATGGATTTTGAAATGTCGGTTGATTTGAGATTTCTAAAGTTTTTTATATATAACCCTAGTAATGTTGATTAGGTGTCTAATTAATCTAAAATAACCCTTGGATTAAAGCAGAAATCGATCGGTTTTAGTTGAAGAAATGATTAGTGTTGGGTATTGTATCCTCAATGTACCTGATTTGAAGAAGCCCCTGAACTAGCTAAGGTGAATTGACAATGTATTTGATCATTTGTATTCAAGTTATGCTTGCAGTTAATCCACGCTAAGTACACACCAATGTCAGGGTGCAGTAGGTCAATATACACGGGTCTGCGCAACGTAATTCCTCGTTGAGCAGATCAGTGTGTTGGCTTACGTGTACTCTCTCTATTGGAGTGTACTTACATTCAAGTACAAGGAAGTGATAGATCAAGAGCAGACAAGGAGCAAGAATGGGTAAAGACCAGCTCACGGGAAGATAGACGAAAATTCGTCTAAGTAAGATTCGACGAGAATCACTAAGTGATTCTCGCCGATTCAACGAGAATCACTAGTGATTCTCGCCGAATCATCGAGAATCACTAGCCGATTCTCGCCGAATGCTTCCGGCTGTCTCAGCGCCGTCTAGAATTCTGCTAAGGCATAATCGGCGAGAATCACTAAGTGATTCTCGCCGAATCGTCGAGAATGATTTTGCATTCTCGCCGATTCGTCGAGAATGAATTGTGATTCTCGCCGATTCACTCCGGATGGCTTGCTTTTTCAGCTAGAAATCTTCTAAGTAGAATTCGACGGGAATCATTAGTGATTCTCGACGAATCGTCGAGAATCACTAATGATTCCCGCCGAATTTGCCTTAGGCGATTTTCGTTGGCTCGCTGGACCGGACCAAATGTTCAGGCATTATTTTGAACCGGACTTAGGGTTTCTACTGGCGGGGCCCACAACGGTCATAATGGATTATTCTACTGTATAAATACTCTTCTATTTTGAACGAAGGTAAGGGCGAACACCAAGAAAAGGAACGGCCGCCTCGCGTGACCTAATTGATCGCGGTATTTCTTCCGCCTCCGTCGTCGTTCGTGAAGAAGGTCGCCGCCGCTGATCATGGATTCTTCCTGATCTCCCGGCGACAGAAGCTTAGCCAAGCAACGTATCTCACGTGTGTATCTTGAGATCCTTTGTCTCTTGGTTTGTTGAAGGGAATACCTTCCCCTTCCGAATCGATTGAGACGATCGATCCAAGTAAGATCGTTGGTAGACCTTGCTAGCTTTGCTACTAAGTTTGGATCTACAAAGCATTGCCGCCGCACTCCGTTGCCGCCATTGATCTCGAAAGCATCGCCGCCGCAATATTTGCCGCCGCCGATCTCGAGGAGATCCTCTCAAAGGGAGTGCTTAGGTCGTGGACTCTTCGTTTTCTTCAAGAACGCTACATTGAACGAAGAGGGACACCAAGCGCTCCAAACGTAGTTTGTATTTTATACATTCCATATTTACTTTTGTTGTAAAGGAACGTTGGTTCCTCATTGTAAGGGTTGGGTGCAACCCGTGGTGGAGTGGTGACTCCTTCGAGTGGAAGGGTTCCTTCCATTAGTGTGAGGATTGGATTTCAATCCTGTTGGTGAAGTGACCGAGTCGTCCCTTGTTGGGAGATAGGTCGAAGGGGGAAAATTGACGTACCCAAATCGGGGAATCACTATAACTGCCTGTGTCTTTCTGTGCTCTGTTTGTTTTCTTTTATTATGCAGGTAAATTTTTAATTCCGCAAAACGACTGCGCATCACCTGTCCCCCCCTTAGGTGAAGATAGTTGACACTAGTGTGACTTTCAAGTGGTATCAGAGGGAGGTTACTCAGCAATAAGGTTAACACCTTGAGTAAGATCCCGGTTCTAGTGTCAAGAAGAAGACAAGACTCAAGCATGGAGCTGGACTCTGATGTTTCTCCTCTGAGACTCCCTGCTTGCACAACAGAGTATTATCCCATCTGGAAGATGAGAGTTATGTTTCATCTGGAGGCCATCGACCCTCGAGCGTCACTCATCTTTGAAGAGGGTCCCTTTATTCCCATGAAGGCTTCCAGCTCAGGAAAGGATCTCTAAATCCCCAAGAGTCCCGAAGAGATGTCTGAGACCGAGCTCTCACTGTTCAACTTGGACAAGTTGATTCGTCATATCATCACTGACGTATGGTCTAGTGTATCTCGTTTAAGAGTGGACAAGTGTAGGACGGCCAAGTCCATGTGGCAAACCATCTCAGACCTCATGGAGGGATCAGAGAAAGCAGGGACCAGTTGTCAGCATGAGGATGAAGCCTATGTGGGGGTCCTCATTTCTAAAGATGAAGGTCAAGACCAATCTCTCAGTATCAGGGCTCCTGTGTCCATGTCAGAGACTGAAGAAGAGGCTGAGGAAAGCAGTTCTGATGAAGCTGACCCAACAGTCTTTGCCGATCTTAACGCTGACCCGGAACATTAAAGTCAGGATCAGGTAACTTCTTCATCATGCTCCTCTCCCCTTGAAGTTCCTGAAAATAGGAATAGTTTAAAGGGTTGTCCTTCTAGTGATGCAAGGGATATGGATAACTTCAATAAAAAGATTGAAAATCTTGATTCCCTTGAGAGTGCCCTTCAGAAGAGCAACTTACTTGTGGAGGAGCAAGCTAAGGAGATTGCTCAGCTGAAGACCTTGATGAATCTCCAATTGGAATCCATCAAGGTAAAGGACTCAAAGATCTCGGATCTAGAGAGTCGTCTAGAGACCGAGAAGAGGATAGTTTCTAACTCTTTCAAGATAGATGCTATCAAGAGAAATGCAGAAAATGGGTGGATCTCCCAAATCATTAATTCGTGGAGAAATGGGGAAACTGTGTTCAGACCCCCCACCCTGAGTAGGAAAGGCACACATCATGCTTTCAGGTATGACCACAAGAACATACATGGTCACTGCAAGAATGATCGGCCCTCAGGTAGAAATGCCCACAGTGCAAGAGCTGTCATGGCTACCCATGAGAGAATACCCAAGGCTCATCCTGAACCCTTTATATTCTCGGCCTCAGCCCCAACTCATCATGAATCTACAGGAACCAACTCTCACTGCATCTCTTTCCACCCCAAGACACAGGAAAGGGGGGTTGGGAAACATGTAGTAAGTACCCATGGGGCCCCTGGAAGTGTGCTGACTGAAAGGAAGGAACCACCTCCCAGGCCTCATGACACTCACCACATGCTCTCTATCCTCCCTCCCACGTGTCACGGTGAAAAGGGTAAATTTATGAACAGAACCTGCCTTGTCCCGTTTAGACCTAAGATCATGACTACCTCAGTCAGTAGATTAGGTCAGAAATGGCGATACACCATTCATGATTGTTGGTGCTGTGGCAAGGTGGGTCACTTTGCCATAGATTGTTGGCACAATCCCTCTGTGCCAAGGGCAAGGGTATGCCCATTTCCTCTGGGCATAGTTAGCCTTCCTTACAGGATTCCTGTAGGAAGGCATTCAATATTTTATGTTGACAAGAACCTAGGAACCAATACATATTGGGTTCCTAAGGTAGGGTAATTCTTTTTCGCAGGATAGTCTAGGTTCCCGTAAATATGATGGGAACTAGACATGAGATGTTCCAAGAATGACATGGAACACGTATATGGGATAAGAGCAATGCTAACTATAATGGATTACTCAAATTGAACACATGGTGTACCTCAAATAGAAGATCTGAATGATAAATTTTATGATCCCAGCCTAGTGATAAAAGCACTTCCGGGACGTGTCAATTCCTTGGAAGAAGGCTTATCTCATGGAACAGTAAGAAGCAGAATTGAGTCGCAACCTCCACGGCTGAATCTGAGTACATCTCAGCAGGCAGCTGTTGCGCACAACTTCTATGGATCAGAAATCAGCTCAAAGATTATGACCTGCAGTTCAGAGAAGTTCCGATGTATTGTGACTCCTCGAGCACAATAGCAATTGCGAATAATCCTGTATCGCACAGCAGAACGAAGCATATTGAAGAGAGCTATCACTTCATTCGGGAGCATGTGGAAAACAAAGACATATCTCTCTGCTATGTCCCCACGGATAAGCAGGTTGCAGATATCTTCACAAAGCCCCTAGACGAGGCCAAGTTCAGTCTATTCAAAACTGAACTCGGCATGCTGAACTATGAAGAATGAAGAATGTGCGGCTCAAGGCTCTTGGATCAAGGGGGAGCATTCGCAAGGAACTCAAGAGTAAGCACAGATGCAAGAACTGAGGGGGAGCATTGTGACAAGTGCAAAAGTCCCAGATTTGTAGAAGCCGAAAAGGGGGAGATTACCCTCTCGGTTAACGTGCTAAGGTGCTCAGGCTAAGTATGCTCCAAATGCTCTAAAGATAATGGTATGAAAATTCATAATTCATTCTCAACTGATTATTCAGTTTGTGTTTTTCTTCCATCCGTTATATTCACCTTAGCTTGTAGGGTTTAGGCTTCTTCAAATAGGGGGAGATTGTTGGGTATTGTATCCTCAATGTACCTGATTTGAAGAAGCCCCTGAACCAGCTAAGGTGAATTGACAATTTATTTAATCATTTGTATTCAAGTTGTGCTTGCAGTTACTCCACGCTAAGTACACACCAATATCAGGGTGCAGTAGGTCAATATACACGGGTCTGCGCAATGTAATCCCTTGTTGAGCAGATCAGTGTGTTGGCTTACGTGTACTCTGTCTATTGGAGTGTACTTACTTTTAAATACATGGCAGTGATAGATCAAGAGCAGATAAGGAGCAAGAATGGGTCAAAGACCAGCTTACAGGAAGATAGACGAAAATTCATCTAAGTAAGATTCGACGAGAATCACTAAGTGATTCTCGCCGATTCAACGAGAATTCGTCGAGAATCACTAGCCAATTCTCGCCGAATGCTTCCGGATGTCTCAGCGCCATCTAGAATTCTGCTAAGGCATAATCGGCGAGAATCACTAAGTGATTCTCGTCGAATCGTCGAGAATGACTTTGCATTCTCGCTGATTCGTCGAGAATGAATTATGATTCTCGTCGATTCACTCCGGATGGCTTGCTTTTTTCAGCTAGAAATCTTCTAAGTAGAATTCGATGGGAATCTTCAGCTAGAAATCGTCGAGAATCACCAATGATTCCCGCCGAATTTGCCTTAGGCGATTTTCGTTAGCTCGCTGGACCTGGACCAAATGTTCAGGCGCTGTTTTGAACCGGACTTAGGGTTTCTACTGGTGGGGCCCACAACGGTCATAATGGATTATTCTACTGTATAAATACTCTTCTATTTTGAACGAAGGTAAGGGCGAACACCAAGAAAAGGAACGGCCGCCTTGCGTGACCTAATTGATCGCGGTATTTCTTCCGCCGCCGCCGTCGTTCGTGAAGAAGGTCACCGCCACTGATCGTGGATTCTTCCTGATCTCCCAGCGACAGAAGCTTAGCCAAGCAACGTGTCTCACGTGTCTATCTTGAGATCCTTTGTCTCTTGGTTTGTTGAATGGAATACCTTCCCCTTCCGAATCGATTGAGACGATCGATCCAAGTAAGATCGTTGGTAGATCTTGCTAGCTTTGCTACGAAGTTTGGATCTACAAAGCATCGCCGCCGCACTCCGTTGCCGCCGCTGATCTCGAAAGCATCGCCGCCGCAATCTTTGCCACCGCCGATCTCGAGGATATCCTCTCCAAGAGAGTGCTTAGGTCGTGGACTCTTCGTTTTCTTCAAGAACGCTACATTGAACGAAGAGGGACACCAAGCGCTCCAAACGTAGTTTGTATTTTATACATTCCATATTTACTTTTGTTGTAAAGGAACGTTGGTTCCTCATTGTAAGGGTTGGGTGTAACCCGTGGTGGAGGAGTGGTGACTCCTTCGAGTGGAAGGGTTCCTTCCATTAGTGTGAGGATTGGATTTCAATCCTGTTGGTGAAGTGACCGAGTCGTCCCTTGTTGGGAGATAGGTCGAAGGGGAAAAGTGGACGTACCCAAATCGAGGAACCACTATAACTGCCTGTGTCTTTCTGTGCTCTGTTTGTTTTCTTTTATTGTGCAGGTAAATTTTTAATTCTGCAAAACGACTGCGCATCACCTGTCCCCCCCTTAAATGAAGATAGTTGACACTAGTGTGACTTTCAATCAGAAATCGAAAATAGACGGGGCATTTCTCGAGAGGTAGGGTTTGTTCTCGAGAGACATGGTTATAGTTCTCGAGAAGTATATTTCTTGTTTTCGAGAACTTATTGTACTTCTCGAGAGACAGATCTTTAGTTCTCGAGAAGTGGACTTAAGTTTTCGAGAACTAGTTATGTACTTTTCGAGAAGTAACTGTATTTTTCGAGAACTGCCTTCCACTTGAGAAATTTCTGACCTTTTTGAAGTATCCTCGATTCCTGAGCTTTGAGATGATCCATTTTGGTCTATCCTTCTCTGTTAAGCATTCCAAGTTCAGTTTTGAAGAAATTGAACTTGGTCTCGTCCAGCGACTTTGTGAAAATATCTGCAACTTGCCGATCTGTTAGCACGTACTGTAGATCAACATCCCCTTGCTCCACATGCTCCCGAATGAAGTGATATCTGAGATTGATGTGCTTTGTCCGACTGTGCGAGACTGGGTTGTTGGCAATTGCTATTGTGCTAGAGGAGTCGGAAAACAATGGAATGTCTTTAACCTTCATATTGTAATCTTCTAGCTGATTCTTTAGCCAAAGAAATTGTGCACAACAACTGCCGGCAGAAATATATTCTGACTCGGCCATTGAGATTGCACCACAATTTTGCTTTTTGCTGCTCCATGAGATAAGCCTTCTTCCAAGGAACTGACATGTCCCGAAAGTGCTTTTTCTGTCATCTTTGCTACCTGCAAAGTCTGCATCTGAAAAACCAATTAGTTCGCTGTCATTACTTCTTGGGTACCATAAGCCAAGATTCGGTATACCTTTAAGGTATCTCAAGATCCGCTTTGCAGCAGCATAGTGATATTCCTTACAGTTCACTTGGAATCTAGCACAGACACATGTAGAGAACATTATGTCTAGTCTACTGGCAGTAAGGTAGAGAAAGGATCCAACTATGCTTCTGTACTTGGTTTCATCAAAAGGTTTCCCTTTCTCATCCTTGTCTAGAGACATAGCTGAGGCCATTGGAGTCCTCATAGAGGTTGTACTCTCCATTCCGAATTTCTTAATCAACTCCTTGGTGAACTTTGTCTGTGAGATGAAGATTCCATCTTCAGATTGTTTCACCTGAAGTCCTAAGAAATACTTCAGCTCCCATACTACTCATTTCAAACTTCCCTTGCATAAGTTTAGAAAACTTTTTGCAGAGGTTGTCATCTGTAGAACCAAAAATAATGTCGTCGACATAGATTTGCACTAGCAAAATCTTGCCATTAATTTCCCTAAGAAATAATGTCTTATCTATCTTTACCCTTGTGAACTTGTTCTCGAGGAGAAAGCTAGACAACATTTCGTACCAAGCTCGAGGAGCTTGTTTCAAACTGTACAGCGCTTTTGATAATAAATAAACATAGTCAGGAAAGTTAGGATCAACAAAACCCGGGGGCTGTTCCACGTACACTTCTTCCTTTATGTCACCATTAAGGAAGGCAGATTTCACGTCCATTTGATAGACAGTGAAGCCCTTCAGTGGAATATAAGCCAGGAACAGTCTGATGGCCTCCAGCTTTGCCACTGGAGCATATGTTTCGTCGAAGTCGATTCCTTCTTCTTGACGGTATCCTTTGGCGATGAGTCTGGCCTTGTTCTTTATGATTGTCCCATCCTCGTCTAACTTATTCCTGTAGACCCACTTCGTCCCAATGACATTCTTACCTTTGGGTATTGGAACTAGATTCCAAACTTTGCAGCGCTTGAACTGGTTCAGTTCTTCTTCCATGGCTAAGATCCATGATGCATCTGAGTTTGCTTCCTCAAACTTCTTTGGTTCAACCTGTGAGAGTAAACTTAAAATTAAATTCTCGTTAGTTATACCTCGACGAGTTCTGACACCATCCTGGGGATCTCCTATGATTTGGTCCAATGGATGATCCTTCAGATGTCTGAGCTCTAGGTTCCTAGTATCTGGAACTTCTTCAGCCACTGGAGTGACTTCATCAACTTGGATGGTTTCTTCATCTTGATCGTCTACCTCTTCAATGGGGGTTGGAGTAGTGATCTTGATGAACTTGTCTCTTTCACCTTCAGTAGGTTCATCCAAGCCGATTTCTTTCAGCTTTGTACCTGCATCTATAACAAGCACACTAGACGATTTGCTTTGCAACAAACTCGTCTCATCAAATACAATATGTATGGATTCCTCTAAAACCAGAGTTTTTCTATTAAAAATCCTGCATGCCTTACTATGGCTACAATAACCTACAAAAATACCTTCAAAACTTTTCTCACTAAACTTGGTAGTATGATACTTACCATTGTTAAGCACGAAGCATTTACAGCCAAAAATTCAAAAAATGAAATAGTTAGTTTCCTGCCTTTTAGAAGTTCGTAAGGTGTCTTATCATGATTCTTATTGATGAGTGCTCGATTTTGCACGTGGCATGCAGTATTGACGGCTTCAACCCAGGAGTACCTTGGTAGTGAAGCATCACTCAATATAGTCCTGCAGGCCTCTATGAGTGTTCTGTTCCTTCTTTCAGCTACTCTATTTACTGTGGAGTACGAGAAGATGAAAACTCATGAAAGATACCTAGGCTTTCACAGAATTCTGTCATGGCCCCATACTTGAATTGTGTTCCATTGTCACTTCTGATTTTGACTACGGAACAGTTGTATTCATTCTGGACCTACCTGACAAAATTAGTAAAGATATCGAAGGTATCTGACTTGTGTTTCAGAAAGAATACCCACGCAAAGCGCGAGTAGTCATAAACAATAACCAATGTATATTCCTTACCTCCCAAGATTCTAATTTGCAGTGGACCAAACAAGTCCATATGAAGTAGATGGAGACATCTACTTGAATTTTTGTCAATAATGCTTTTAAAGGTAGCCCTTGTTTGCTTGCCTTTAACGCATGCATGACAAGGTCTATCTTTGACGTACTTGACATTCGGGGCATCACGTACTAAGTTCTTGGAGAATAATTTATTAATAGTTTTGAAATTAATATGTGCTAACCTCTTGTGCCATTGTTCACCAAGAGACACACTATCTTTTGCCAAAAGACACACTGGTGTAGAAGAATCTATACAAATGAAATTTAAACAAAATATATTCCTGCTTCGAGTGACAGATAGGATTGTTTCCATATTGCCAATAGACTTTATCAGGCACTTGTCAGCGTGGAATTCAACTATGTATCCTTTGTCGCATAGTTGGCTTATGCTTATAAGATTGTGTTCCAACTCCACATAAGCTACATCCAAAAAGGATACACTACCGTTAGTGATCATACCATAACCTTTGGTTATCCCTCGGTCTGAAACTCCAAAGATGACCTTTGGTCCGTTCAACACTAGAGAATAATTTTGAAGTAGGCTTCTTGTCCCGGTCATATGCCGAGAGCATCCACTGTCCAAATACCAGATAGGTGTTTTAGTGGCCTTTGGACATCCCTACAATCATAATCAGTTTGCCTTAGGAACCCAAACATGTTTGGGTCCTTAGTCTCATGTTAGAACACTCCCCCTACGAGGATTATCATCATGATTGGTCATTCTCATGTTGCCAACTTGAGGAGTTGCAACATTTCTTGGATTAAACCAACAATCGATGGCGAAATGACCAATTTTGCCACAGCACTAACTGTCGAACCTGATATATCTTTGCCTTAGGTACTCCTGCTTGACCTTCTGGGATACTAGTCCAGTAGGGGTAGCATTCTTGGAGGAAGAAGCTTCATGATGATGGCAATCACATGATTTCTTCTCCATCACAGGCTTTTCCACAATGGATTTTACTTTTGGTGCTTTCTTGAAGTTATGACCATGATCATAAGGACCATAGTCCTTAAGAAAGACTTCTTCATAAGGTGCCTTAAAGACACTCTCACCAAAGTTTCTAGGGCGAGTCCATCCTTGGTAATGAGACTTTGGCTCTACATAAGTAGGTCTAGTCAAGTGGCCGTAGGATGAGTCAAGATCAAACTCATTAGTTGGAAATATGACTTTCTTAAAGACAGTCTGATCTTGAGGGGCCTTACCCTTTGCTTTGGCCAAGGCCTTCTTGGCGGCCTTATTCCTTCTCTTAGCCTTATTCCTCCTAGAAGATTTACTAGGAGCTTCTACATGGCCTAGCCCAGCACCCTTGGCCTGAGCAGAGAACTCAACAACTAGAGGTAGAACTACCTTTGGCTTAGAGAAACCTTCAACAAGTTTATTTTCGGCTTCTAGTAAGTCTTCCAACCCCTTGATGATTTCATCCTTCAGATCAAGGTGCTTGATAGCCTTGTTGAAATCGTCAACAACAGTATCTAAGTCTTCTCTGAGTGAGTCCATCTTAACGACTTCCTCTCTCAGAGTGCTTTCTATGGCCTTTAGAGACTTAATCTCTTTTGCCTGAGTTTTCACGACCTTTCGACATTTGTCATAAGCCATGATCAACTCCTTATACTTGGCCATGAGTTCAGACTCATCGTTAGAGGAGCTTTCCTCATGATCATGCTCAGAAACTTCAGATTCTGAAAGAGGGGTGTGAGATTTTACCTTCCCAGTGAACTGGGGCTCTTGTTCATCATCTTATTGAGCCATAAGCCCAAAGTAGGATTCCTCTTCTTCACTTGACTCAGATGAGTCAGAGTCACTAAGAGTCTTGCCCTTCTTGGCTATCAGGCTCTTCTTTGTCCTCTTCTTGCTGTACGATGATTTATTTTCTTCTCTCCTACCACCCTCTTTCTTCTTGTGCGGGTAGTCAGCTATGACTTGACCTGGCTTGTTACAACAGTAGCAAACTATGTCAGTCAAAATATGTTTGTTCTGTTTAGAACCATACCTGTCGTGGCTGCTTGAGCCTTTTCTGTGTCGATCACCGTCATGTCATGATCTTCTGTGAGAGACATCCTTGCCCTTCCATTGCTTTTTCTTGTTCAAGAATTTCTTGAACTGCCGTGAGAGTAAGGAGAACTCTCCTTCAGATAGCTCAGATCCCGAGGTACTTGGCTCCGAGTTTTCTTCTTCACTAACTTCTTGTGCTGGGGTTGGAGAGGTAGCCTTGGACTTCCTAGAGGTGTCTGCCTTTAGAGCAACAGACTTCTCTTTGGATGCAAACCTGCTCTTCTCTTCTTAAGCTTTCCTTGTATTGAGTTGAAGCTCATACGACATACGCTTCTCGAAGAGATTATGAGGATCTATCTCAGCTAGCTTTCCAAATTCCCTGATGGCACAGACCTTGTTGTCCCATTCCTTGGTTAAGGATCTTAGGAACTTGTCATTCAGTTCTCCATTGGTGAAGACTCGGCCATATACTTTGAGGCCGTTAACTATCTTGAAAAAGTTCTCAAAAGTATCTGCAATGGTATCTTTGTGCCCTTGTCGGAAGGCTTCATATTTCTGATTCAACAGAGATCTTCTATCATCCCTTACTTCTTCTATACCTTCCATCAAGGTGATGAGGGACTGCCACATCTCCTTAGCAGACTGGCAGTGGATCAGGTTTTGCAGCATAGAGGCATCGACTGCACTTGCAATTATATTTTTAGCTTTCTTGTCCAAGGAGACAAGTGCAATCTCGTCTTTATCTAGATCCATCAGCTTCTTTGGGACTTTCTTTGTTGGATCTATAGTTGAGATAGTCATAAGAATGTGGGGACCTTCTTCAACAATCATGAAGATCCGGGGATCCACAGCTTCCATGAAAAATTTAATTCTCTCTTTCCACATGGAAAAGTTATTCTTTGTGCACAGGGGAAGCTTGACAAAATCTTTAGCCTTATCCATTGCTTGAAAATTCTCAAGAGAAAACTTAGAGAGGAAATTGATCAAGGTGTTAACCTTTTAATGACCAACCTCCCTCTAATACCAATTGTTGGAACCAATAAAGTCGGTCCCTCCTAAAGCTCGGAACTGAAGATGCAGCTCGCCCTTACTCTCTTCGGACGACCCCCTGGACAAGGACCTCAAAATACTAGACCAAAGGCCTCAGCGCGAAGGTCCCACTTCTTAACCGGAAGAATTGGAATCCTTCCCCTCTCTAGACAATGCTGAGCTAGGTGCCTTAGAAAGAGAGAAGGAGAGTTAGGAAAATCTGTCTCTTCTAAGGCATCTTATCGGTCTATTTATAGGCCTCTGAACTGGGACTGTTAATAACAAACTTGAGCTGTCCTGAAATTACTAGAATACCCTTAATCGGGTCTGCCAACAGCCATACTCCGCTATTATGAAGGGCTACATGAAGGCCACCCAGGGCAAAAGCGTAAAATCCTGTGGGGCTAAAAGATAGACCTAGCCCTACCTGAACCGGTCTTAAACCGAACCGGTGCTTGGAGAGAACTCCCCTCTGGGGTCCTCTCGCCTGGTGAGAGCACCGTCTCACTAGCGAGAGCTCCCCTCTAGAGCCCTCTCGCATGGCGAGTCTGCCACTCACCCGTGAGTGCCCCCTCCTTTTGCACTTGCTCGCCTATCCCATGGTGCAGCTCTCGCTTGGACCTTCTCGCCTTGGCCCTCTCGCCTAAGTCCTTCTTGCCAGGATCCACTCTCTATGCGACTTGACGACCGCCCTAGGCCGTCTTGCCTAGATTCCTTCCTTAAGCCTTTGGCTCCTGCGAGCCCGAGGTTGTACACAATCCCCGCTCTTTTTGAGGTTGTTACAAACTCGGAAAGATATTCCAACCGAGGCTCGTGTCATTAAAGTGAATTTATGAGGGAATCTTTTGGATGGGCACCTTGCCCAACCTATAAATATAGGACTCATCTCCCTGCTGAGGGCCGCTTCCTTCGCTCTGTCCTTTTCTAGTCTCCGCCCCTATATCTCTCAGCCAAAGTTTTGTGACCGCATCGCGGTAGTGCGCCAGAGGAACAAGGCGGCTACGGCGGCTCTGAACAAGATTCCGGTGCGGGCTCCTCCATCCTTACCGTTATCCGCTTCCCCTCCCAAGAAGGCGAAAGCCGCTGATCCTCCCCTCTCGATAGAGGAGCCTTCTCGCACTGTCTCGGGAAGGCGTATCCCTCCTACCCCGGCCAATCCTAGAGAAAAGGAGGTAAGTCTATCGATATTGACATGCCTTTATCTCTATCCCGCTTTCCTACTTACTCACTGCCCGTACTTAGAAGGTCCCGACGCTTTCTCATTGTCCAGAAACCATACGAATTAATATCTCTGAACACTGCTACCAGTTCGTCTAGCGCACCAACTATTCGTTAGCCGTCTCGCCTCCTCTCTTTCCAGTCACCTCGCTAGCTTCCCCTGTCCCTAATTCCAGCCGTCTCGCCCGATTATGGGAAAGAAAAGGCCGGACGATGGTGAGGGACGTAGCTGTTGCGGGAAGCGATTCACAGACCATGACTTTCTGCCCGGGCGTATCCACGTGGACGAGTACGATGCCTTCACTCGAGAGTACTTGCCGGAAGGCTTTGAATCGCGCACCCCGGGTCGGCGAGAGCATAAACACGTTCTATCCCGGAGTGCTTGCCTTCCCCGTCTCGCACTTCGAGGCAGGGTTGAGATTACCCCTCTGGCCGGAGGTGAAGCAGGTCTTGAAATATTTCGGCGCCGTGTCAGCCCAGCTGAACCCTAACGCCATCTCCATCCTGGTCGCCTTTGCGAGCTACATGCGACGAGAGCGAATAGAGTTCAGCCTCACAGTTTTCCGCAAGCTCTTTATTTATCACGCCAATCAGGACGGGGTGTCCTACTTCACAGGGTAGGGTCTAAAGTCTGCAAGACGCCCAACAAGAACCACCATTGGCTCACGCGGTTCGTCTTCATTCGCGGCAACCTGGGCGGCATTCTACTCGCGCCTGTCTCACCCACTGAAGTCTTTTACATAACCCCCCAAGTCGGCGGCACGGATAAGCTCCTCTGTGAGTACCTCGCCGGAAAAAACTTTGAGGTCTAGTATCTGAGACGTGGTCTCGGCTCGCTCCTCCCCGTACTTCCTGGTGAAGGTATGCTCGACCTTCTTTTTTGATCTTGCCTTTATTATTTCCTTCTCGGTAATTGTTGGTATCCATGATAACATTCCGTCTCGCCTTTACCAGGAGAGAGGAATGTACTAGTTCACACCCCTTACAAAAGTAACATCAAGCCGTCCAAGGGTGTCGCTCTCGCCAACATGGAGGCTGAAGCAGACAAAGAATCGTTGACCCCCTCCCTAAAGAAGAGGCCGGCAAAAGACCTCGCTCCGTCTCGCCTCAGCCCTTCGAAAAAGATGAAAATGAAGGTGAAGAAGGTGGTCTCTCTTCCCCCCGATAAGAAAACTCCACAGGAGACTGTGGTGACGTCGGGGTCCCCGAGCCCTATTTCCCTAGGGTCCCAGTCCCCCCGGTCCCCTCCCCGGGTTTCTCCTCGCAAGGCCGTCTCGCCATCTGGAGGGACGGCACCCCTCGCGCAACACGCCAGCTCATCTCAACAACTGTCCAGGTCCCCTTCTCGCGAGGGGGCTCCTTCTCGCTTCCCCGCACCGTCTACCCACTTCAACTTCAACATGGGCCCTGCTGTCCCCGATGCTGCCAACGACCCAACACTGATCTGGGACAAAGGGGCGCACCAGGTCTCAATCTCTACTCTCCTCCCCTCCTGGAGGGAGCAGGACCAGCCTACGGGCAATGCCTTCTCCTTGGGCTTTGGTCTTTACGGAGGTCATGGTCCCGATCCGCTTGACAAGGCATCCTCGTGAGATCTGGTCCTGAGGGCGACGCAATCCCAACTGCGCACCTTGGAGCTTTCGCATAGGCTCTCGCGCTGCCTGATTTTCAACAACCAAAACTGGAAAGAATCTGAGGCCAACTTCGCCGCCGAGCACGATAAGTCGGGAGATCTGGCGAAGAGATTAGAGGTGGCCGAGAACCTTCTTGCCAAGGCTCGCGGCGGAGTGGTGAGTTCTCCCTTAGCTCATTTTCGATGTACCTGACCACAATCTAACAAGGACTTTCCGCAGGATGCCTAGACGGCGGAGAGGCTACACTCGCGCATAGCAGAGCTGGAAGCAGAGGTGAAAGAGCTAAGGGCCCAGGTCGCCCAACTCAAGGACGCCGTCCCTTCGACCTCTCGCTCGGCGATTCCCCCACCTCCCCTTCTCTGTATTCTCATGAGGAGGTCGAGGAGTTATGCCGAGACGCCAACATCCAAACCGCCGAGCTGATCCTGAAGATGATGTGCGAGATGGGCATCGTCAAGGATGATTGCGAGTACGTTACCGCTCGTGACCTTGTGCCAAAGATCTATGGCGAGGGAGAGGGTTCGTCAGCCAGCGAGAAGGATTAAAGCTTCCCGAGTTCTACTTTCCTTTTACTTACAATGCTTCTTTTTTGCAACTGATGTAATTTTGTATCGGACTATTTTATTGGATGTGCCGCGTATATATATATATATATTACCCGCGTGTGGTTCTAGGGCTAGTCTTCTCTTTTTTTTTTCTCTTTTTGTTTCGATTGTCTGTGGGATCTATGGATCCGTTCATCCCCGATAGGGTGTCGCCCCCCGTCTCGCCTCCTGGCAAGAGCAGACTTGGATCAGGGGGCGAGTTGCCGTGTCCCTGTAGTTCTCGCGTATGGGAATGCCTTTTTCCCCCCATCTCGCCTCGCTCCCTGATACCTCTCGGAGCGAGTGGCCTTTAAGAGTTAGTCCCCTCTCTTTTTCCTTGGGGCAGGGGATTCTCCTACTCCTTTACGATCAGAGTCTTTCTTCTTGCTGATCAATGGTGTGGTTTTCCCTTTGGGGCTTTCCATCTCTTGTTATTGTTTCACAACCACTCATCGGTCTCACCCACTTTGTCACAACCCGCATTTTCTCCGAATTAAAGAATTATCAGAGTATGAGAAAACGTGCATCATGATGCCACGTCAAGCAGGGGATAACTGCTGATGCTCAGGCAAAACCATCTACTACACTTTATGAAAGAAATTTATGAGTTTAATGATTAGAAAATCAGTTATACTTTAGAGGCCGTATCCCTGGGCTCGGTGGATCACCTAGTCCACAGTTAAAAACTATACTTAAGCGCTGCGGAAAAATATTTTATTCAGGTTTGACATCCTAAGAAATGCATAAGAGCCCTAAGAGGACCACTTATGCCATGCAAGACTCTACATTTAATTTATATTATATATAAGGAAACGATCTTTATACGTTGTTTGGAAAATAGTGATTTATCTTTATAAAACATGTTGATCATGCGATATACTTATAATAATAATTGTAGTTTTAAAATAACTAGCAACCTAGCATAAATCCTCCCCAGAGCAAGTAGACTATCTCCAGAAAATGGTAACAACAAAATTAATATATCTAGTACAAAGGTAAAAACTACCAGAGAGTGCCAACAACCTGACACGAACCCACAGGCAAATACGTATGTCTGTAAGAAAAGTATAGAAAAACTACCTCACTAACAAAGCAACAGGATCTCCAAAGTCCAAGAGACCACCAGCAACACCACCGCAACCTAGCCACCAAACTGGCTACTGCTCAGAACCTGAGGCATTCAAAAGAAGAAAAAATACCTCAGCAAGCAAAACAAGGAAAAATTGCATGGAAGTGTCAACCAGGGAATAAATAAAAGAGGAAAACACACAGCAGAAAAAGTCACAACTGCCCAAGGCAAGACAATAAGGAATGCACACCGTGCGAGGAAACAGCACCAACACTGCCCAAAAACTACATCCTGCAGGGTCTACTAGGCTACTAAGAGCCCAATGTACTGTAATCTATCAAGGGAGAAACTTCTAACACCCTAAGCTGTGGGAGATGGTAGTAGCAAAAACAAACAACATGGATCCGGGTTGGAGGCAAACTCAGTTCCCCAACCACCATTTCCAAGCCAACAAGCTCAAGGGTCTACATGTGAAAGCACAAGGGACCTTCCACCCCCTTGCCCAGCCCGTACCTGGAGCAAGATAGAAGAATAAGGGTGGCCTTGGCTAAATTACACAACACCTCCCCCATGAAGAGCTTCAAACCACCACTACTAATCACGACCCACGATTCGGCCTTTAGGTAAGAAAAACATGGCCGACAAGGAAACTCAAAATAAAATCAAGGAATTCACTCGGGAACGAAAATCGAGGAAAGAGAAATAGTGTTGAAGTTACTCAACACGGCTTGGCGTTGAGTTGAACCCACTCAGCGCCTAACCAGACCTTGGCGTTGAGTGAGTTAGCCTCACTCAGCGCCAGAACAGCCATGGCGTTGAGTGAGAATCACTCACCCAACGCCCTCCGCAAGAACAGCTCTGGCATTGAGTGAGCTATCCTCACTCAACGCCAAAACAACCATGGCGTTGAGTGAGGTCCACTCCCTCAACGCCTTCAGCAAAAGAGGCAGCGGCGTTGAGTGAGCTAACCTCACTCAACGCCAAAATAGCTATGGCGTTGAGTGAGGTCCACTCCCTCAACGCCTTTAGCAAAACCACAAAACCCAACGGTGGCGTTGAGTGAGTCCACCTCCCTCGACGCCAAAGAAGCTTTGGCGTTGAGTGAGGTCAACTCACTCTACGCCAAAGTTCACTCCCGCAGGAAAACCCTAAACCATCGCCAACAAGAGGAGGTCGGCGGGAATGCCGACTGATTCTCGCCGAATCGGCGGGAATGCAGGATGATTCTCGCCGAATCGGCGAGAATCCAGGATGATTCTCGCCGATCGGCAGGAATCCAGAATGATTCTCGACGAATCGGCGGGAATCAAGGATGATTCTCGCCGATTAGTGGGAATCACTGACGATACACGTCGAAATCGGCGGGAATCACTTGGTGATTCCCGTCGATTTTGACTTAGACGAAAATTCTCACTCAATCACCCCACCACTCAGCCGCAAGGAACAGACCAAACTATGGCTTTGAGTGTTTCCACCACACTCAACGCCAAGTCCGGGCAGCTTTTGGCTTTGAGTGTGTGCACCACACTCAACACCAAAACCCGAGAGTCTACCAAGACTGGTTCTAACCAGAGCCCTACCACAACTTCCTCCCTCACTCTCTCTCTCGGCCCCACTCGCAAAAGCACCCAACTAGAACTACAAATCTAGAGTCTAAATGGTGAACACAACTAGCAGGTTGAGAAAACAGCACAAGGAGGGGGCTCATAGGAGAATCTAAGCCCTAAAATTTAGCAAGATAAATGAGAATATGCTTGGTTTCTACCCTAGGGCTAACCGGGAAATATTCCAAAATTCAAAAGAACAACAATGGCAAGGGCAAGAATACCACTTGCCTCGATTTCCGACGAAGCTTGGTCGGCTTTCCCTCCTCTTCACTCTGCACTAGAAGGAGCAGCAACTAACAAGCAAACCCGCACTTTAACGGCGGAAACCACAAGAAACCGAAAATCCAAGTCTCCTAAAACTCCACGAAAAACAAACCTCTTACCGTCGAAACGAAGATCTGAGCGAGAGCAAGACAACGCCGCTTTTGGAATCAAAATCCGTCCACGAACACTCCCGGAATCGTCGTCCGAAGGAGAAGCAGGTCCGGCGGTTTCCCCTATTTTCTGCGAACAGGAGCAGCGGTTTCGGTCTTGGGGAGAAGAAGAGAGGAGAAGTGGGCCCGCCACTTCTTAATAAGGCTTTTATACAAGCTTTAAAGCATCGGTTCAGCAAAACCGAACCCAACCGCCTGCTCCTTAAATAAAAAAAAAGAGAATTTCTTCTAGTCTTTACTAATGGCACACCCAAAGCGACGCGAAAAACAAACTATCTTGGAATTCGACGAAATTCGCACCGTAGCTAAATATCCACGCTACGAACACAACAGAGAAGTCAAAACTAACTTTCGACTAACAGAACTCGAGTTATACCCTCCCGAAGCCAAAATACAAGCATCCATCGAGAGGCCACACCGGGTCACCCAAAACGACTCGGCTTGCTAGGGAGATCTTGCCAACAGGCTACAAAATAGGGCACCCAGTTCTACGGAGTTAAGACCACACTCCAAAGATGGCGCAAGACAAGAAAATGCGATGACGTAACGCCAAATGAGAATTTAAATAATCGCAGAAAAAAAAATCGGGGGGGTTACAGTCACTCCCCCTAAAAGAAAGTTTCGTCCCGAAACTTTACGCACAACACCTCTACTATAGAAGGAAAGTAATAATCCAAACATTATAAGAAGAAAAACAAACCAAACTAATCAGGGAAACAGCTGAGGGTAAGCCTCCCTCATAGCCGACTCTAACTCCCAAGTCGCACTCTCCAAATCCGTATTCCTCCAAAGAACTTTCACCATCGGAATAGACTTCTTTCGCAGCACCCATTCCTGAGTATCCAAAATACGGACCGACACTTCAACAAAAGAGAGGTTGGGTTCCAACTGGGGCACAACGTCCAAGACTTGCCCACTGCTGCGCACGCACTTCCGCAATTGGCTAACATGGAAAACATTATGAACACCTGGGAAGTTTGCTTATAAATCCAACCTGTAAGCTGACACGCCAATCCGCTCCAAAATCTTAAACGGGCCCACATACCTCGGGTCCAATTTCCGATTCTTACCAAACCTCTTTACACCCACCATCGGGGAAACTTTAAGAAATACAAGGTCCCCTACAGAAAACTCCAAGGAAGACCTACGCCGATTGGCGTTCTTCTCGTACCTCTCCTGAGCTATACGAAGCTTCTCTCGAACAAGCTTCACTGCGACTTCCATTTCCTCGAGCGCATCAGGACCCAATAATGGCCTCTCACCAGCCTCAGCCCAAAACAACGGAGTTCCGCAGCGCCTCCCATACAAGGCTTCGAACAGAGCCATCTGCAAGCTCTCCTGATAACTATTGTTGTATGCAAATTCCATAAGTCGCAGCCGCTCGTCCCACGCTACACCGTGGTCTAAAATGTAGCATCGAATCATATCATCAACTATCTGATTCACCCGCTCCGTCTGCCCATTAATCTGTGGGTGATATGCAGTAGAATACCTCAGATCCGTACCAAAACCCTCCCGCAGACTCTGCCAAAAACGAGAAGTAAACCGGGAGTCTCGATCAGAAATGATGCTCACCGGCACACCGTGCACTCGGATGACTTTATTCAAGTACAACTCCGCTATCTTCTTAATTGGGTAATGAATCTTATATGACACGAAGTGAGCACACTTCGTCAGTCTATCCACTATGACCCAAACAGAATCAAATCCCCTCGGGGATCGCGGTAAACCCGTGATGAAATCCATAGATATACTTTCCCACTTCCAAGTCGGGATCTCTAACGGAGTCAACTTGCCACCAGGCCTTCCATGATCGGCCTTCACCCGCTTGCAAGTGTGGCACTCCGCAACAAATCGGGCTATATCTCCTTTCATGCCATACCACCAGGCAATTTTTTTTAAGTCACGATACATCTTTGTAGATCCTGGATGGTAGGCAACGCTGGATCCATGAGCCTCTCTGCAAACCATACCCCGAATGTCCCCAACCGTGGGGATGCAAAATCTGCCGCAGTACTTCAAAGTTCTCGCATCATCGATGGAATAATCCGGCAACTCTCCTCTCTCAGTCCTGGAGTATAAGTGTAGAAGATCCGGGTTATCCTTTTGGTGAAGTCTGGTCAAAGAAATCCAAGACGGCTCTACTACTGACAAACTACTCTGCAGGCCACAACATCCCACTGATATATCCATAAGGAGGAACTCCTCCACTAAACGATCGGCGGTGAGATTAAAGATCTTTCCCGTCTTACGACTCAGGGCATCAGCCACCACATTGGCCTTGCCTGGATGATACTGGATCTCTACATCATAATCGGCCACATACTCTAGCCACCGACGCTGGCGCAGATTTAACTCCTTCTGCGCGAACACGTACTTCAGGCTCTTATGGTCGGTGAAGATCTTGCACTGAGCCCCATAAATTAGGTGTCTCCACAGTTTCAACGCATAAATAACCGCTATGAACTCGAGGTCATGCGTAGGATAATTCTTCTCATAAGTCTTCAATGTCCTTGACCCATAGGCAATCACCTTACCAACCTGAATTAATACACATCCCAGACCTACATGCGAAGCATCCACATATACATCATAATCCACACCCTCAACAGGCAGGGTCAAAACGGGAGCAGTGCACAATCTCCTCTTTAACTCCAGGAAGGCTTCTTCGCACTTCTCGCTCCAAACAAAAGCCACGTTCTTGTGAGTCAGCTTAGTCAAAGGTTCAGCTAGGGTAGAGAAACCCTCCACAAACCTCCTGTAGTAGCTGGCCAATCCTAGAAAGCTCCTGATCTCCTTGGGCGTGCCCGACCTACTCCAATCCATCACTGCTGCGATCTTTTCCGGGTCAACCGAGATACCATTCTTATTCACCACGTGGCCCATAAACGAGACCTGAGGCAACCAAAATTCGCACTTGCTTAACTTGGCGAATAACTTATGGTTCCTCAACTCCGATAGAACCAAGCGTAGATGCTGCTCATGCTCCTCAGCACTGCGAGAATAAACCAACACGTCATCGATGAAGACCACCACGAACTTATCTGGAAATCCTTAAACACCCGGTTCATCATATCCATGAACGCTGATGGAGCGTTGGTCAATCCAAACGACATCACTAAGAACTCAAAATGTCCATGCCTCGATCTAAACGCAGTCCATGGAATATCTGCCTCATGGATCCTAAGCTGATGATAGCCTGAACGAAGGTCAATCTTGGAGAAGACCGTGCTACCGCGCAACTGGTCAAATAAATCATCGATCCTCGGCAGATGGTACCTGTTCTTAATTGTGACTTTGTTCAACTCCCTATAGTCGATGCAAAGCCGCATTGACCCATCTTTCTTCTTCACAAATAGAACAGGAGCACCCCAAGGCGATGAACTCTGCCTGATAAACCCTTTCGCCAACAACTCATCTAACTGGACTCACAACTCCTCTAGCTCTCGAGGGGCCATCCGGTACGGCGCCTTAGCAATAGGACGTGTACCCAGCTCTAAACCGATCACAAACTCAACATCCCGCTCGGGAGGAAGACCAGGAAGCTCATTAGGAAAAGCATCGGCGAAATCACGAACAACTGGAATCTCCTCTAAGCATGGTACACTAACAACGGTCCCAACCACCGAGACCAAACAAGCAAAACAATCCGAAAGAAAAAACTTCTGAGCACATACCACAGAGATGACAGGAGAATCCTGGCTCAGATCTGCATACACGCTTCCGGGCTGACCGTCATCCCTGATGAAGTCCAAGCGCTTCCCTTTTCACTGAATGACTGCATCATACCTAGACAGACAGTCCATGACCAAAATAACATCGAAGTCTTCCAGATCAATCATCTTCAGGTCTGCCTTTGTAAGGAAGTCCTTCAACAAAACAGGGCAATCTAACACGCCCAAATCTAACAACACAGATTCACCAGAGGGGAACTTGACACGAAAGGTATCCCGAACTCGATCTAAAGTCTACCGATGTCGCTCTACAAAGGCTCTAGCCACGAATGAGTGGGTAGCGCTAGAGTCAAACAGAACACGCGCCCAGTGGTTCTTCACCTTAAACTTCCCTATAGGAACATATATAACTAAGGAACTACCACAACAATACTACAAACATTCTAGCAAGACAAGAACAAAACATTCAGGCTGGAAAGACAACTAACCTGAGATGACCTGAGTCGAAGCTTCAGCCTCCTCGGAAGAGATCACATTCAGCTTTCCCTTTCCCTTGTCCACACGCTGAGGTGGAGGTAATGCCTGAAGAGGAACTGCATGAAGAGCAGGCTGGACTTGAGGACACCTAGACTTGATGTGTCCCTTCTGCCCACATTGAAAACAGACCTTATCCTTAGACCAGCACTGGGCAGCATCATGCCCAGGTCGCTTGCAAACAGAACAGGAGACATCTCTCCTAGGAGCACCCTGAATCGCATGAACCTGCTCCTTCCTCTGAGCTGCTGCCCTCTCGAAACATCTCTCGACAGGGTGGCCTGACCGGCCATAGAAACTGCACACCACTTTGCTCTTCTTTCCAGGAACCGTACCTGGTACTTGGGGTTTCTTTTCCTCCACAGACTTCCTCTTATCCTTCCTACTTTGCAGTCCTCTGCTCTTTGCGGTCTCAATAGCCTCCACCTTCAGAGAAGCCTCCACTACTCCTACATAAGTCTCTGACCCATAAGCACTGGTCAACTGCTGCACCTCACTCCTCAAACCACCGAGAAATCGCTTAACTCGATCAGCCTCAATGCTGACCAATCCAGGGGCAAAACAGCTCAGCTTGCTGAACTCTATCTCATACTCACCCACCGTGAGTTACCTTTGCTTCAGATGGAGGAAGTCGTTTATGAGGCGGTCACGCTCGACCGAGGGTAAGAACTTCCTCAATAGCATCTCCTTGAACACCTCCCAAGAGCGTCCAGCTACCAAGCTCTCCTTCTCTCTCAGCCACCAACTCTTAGCCAAACCTTTAAGCTGATAGGCGGCTATCATCACCCTATGATCGTCTGCAATCCCTGAGTACGAGAACATCTCCTCCATGGAGATCAGCCAGTCGTCTATCACCATGAAATCTGCCTTCGCGTCATAAGTGGGAGGGCTCAGCCTCCAAAACTGCGAGATGAAGGCCATCTCCGCTGGCATCACCACTGGAGGTCTTAAGGGTGCAGGAGGGGGAGGAACAACAATCCCCCCTGCAGGGCCTTGCACTCCCTGAGTCTGTACTGCCACAACTGCTACCAAAGACTGGATCTGGGCTCGCACCTCCACCAAACTGCTTGCTTAAAGAATCACTACTCTGCCGCAAGCTTTCGATTACAGCATCATTCTGAGCTCCAGATGACTCACCCTCAGACAGGAGAGTCGATCTAGTTGAAGGACGTCTCGCCATCCTAAAGTCAAAGCTACACTAGTTAGATCTTAGTACAACGGCTAGACCCAACTACAAGTACAGACAATACATATATAGATATGAACTTAAAGCTGCTAAACTTGCTCTGGGAGTTTATTTTTTTTTACAAAATTGATGTTATGCCCTAACCTAGGATGGTTAACCACCACCATACTAATTCTTGTGCCTAGATTGGGAATGCATGACTTTATATTATTTTTGACTCAAAAACTTATGTGTGTAAATATGTCATCCTGCACCAATTGAGAGGACTTAGCGCTACCAACTGCACCAAAAGACCGGCCTAAAGGTCAAAGGCGTATACTAATCTTTATATCAAGATTTTGACCGGGGACGGGGCAGCCAGTTAAGCCATTACCGCATAGCACCGCAACGTGGGGGCGATTCCGGACTGCAGCCCTAACAATCCCCCCCGGAAACGACCCCGGGGTTTCAAACCCGTACCCCGCATCTCCACCAATTGAGAGGACTTAACGCTACCAACTGCACCAAAAGACCGGCCTGAAGGTCAAAGGCGCATACTAATCTTTATATCAAGATTTTGACTGGGGACGGGGCAGCCAGTTAAGCCATTACCGCATAGCGCCGCAACGCGGGGGCGATTCCGGACCGCAGCCCCAACAATTGAAAGAAAATAGGGATAGATACCGATTGCGAAATTCAGATTATAGATATTTTAGAATAACCCTAAAGCCTAACACAAAGTGTTGTGCACAAAAGGTAGCCAACTGTAATTACAGTTAAGGCTAGAGTCCTATTCCAGCAACTAGCAATCCTAGTTATTTCTACTCACAGCCACAATATAAGTAATTAATTAAACAAGCCAGACGACACAAGATATTATAGTGGTTCCCCAAACAACTTGGGTACGTTCACTCTTCTACCCACACGGTAGGAATCCACTCAGGTTTTTGATCAGGTGCCCTGCCACCAACAAGATCTGCTTCAGGTAGATCTAGAAACCCTTTAGACTTTTGACCAGGTGTCTAAAAACCAAGCTTTACTTTTGAAGGGAGTAAACAACCCTTTACAGGAGGGGGAAGGAGAGTTAGATTGTCTTCTCTATTTTAAATAAGATTAGAGAAGCACAAGAATCTCTTCAGAACTTCTGACAGAATACTGTCTTGAAGTTCTGAAGGAAAAGCTTAGAAGAAGATAAAAGATATAGAAAATAAAAGATCTTCTTCAACAGCTTCCTTCTTCTTCTTCTTCAAAATATCTCTGAGTGTAAATCTTCTTGGAATAGGAGCACTCAGGTTGAAGAAGAGTAGAAGAGATATCTTCTCAGTTGGATATATAATGCTGAGAGCAGCTGTATTGCTGTGGATTGCTGTAACTTGTTCTGTATTGTATTTTCAATCTCTAAACTAGTTCTTGTAAAAGAACTCTTTATATAATGGCCTTTGCAACGGCTCAGCCTCTGAAATTCCGAGATAAAGGCCATCTCCGTTGGCACCACCACTGGAGGTCTTAAGGGTGCAGGAGGGGGAGGAACAACAATCCCCCCTGTAGGGCCTTGCACTCCCTGAGTCTGTCCTGCCATAACTGCTACCAAAGACTGGATCTGGGCTCGCACCTCCACCAACTGCCTGCTCAAAGAATCGCTATTCTGCCGCAAGCTTTCGATTACCGCATTATTCTGAGCTCCAGACGACTCACCCTCAGACAGGGGAGTCGATCTAGTTGAAGGACGTCTCGCCATCCTAAAGTCAAAGTTACACTAGTTAGATCTTAGTACAACGGCTAGACCCAACTATAAGTACAGACAATACATATATAGATATGAACTTAAAGCTACTAAACTTGCTCTGGGAGTTTATTTTTTTTTACAAAATTGATGTTATGCCCTAACCTAGGATGGTTAACCACCACCATACTAATTCTTGTGCCTAGATCGGGAATGCATGAATTTATATTATTTTTTACTCGAAAACTTATGTGTGTACATATGTCATCCTGCCAGTCTTTAGCTTGGCATGTTGTGCTTATGCAATGTTATGCTATGCATGTTTGTGCTATGCATTCTAAAAAGGCCCTAATGCATGTTATGAGCGGCGTACGCATGAAAATGTTATGCATCCCATACTACATAACATTCGCATGCAACGAAGAAAAGAAAACGTGCTAGTCGCAGTCATGTGGTGAGGTTATGCATCCCATACTACATAACCCTCACATGTTGCCCCTATGGTGGATACATATACGGACACATATTATGCATCCCATACTACATAATATGCCCCATATACTTTATGTTATGCTATGAGTGTAGTGTTCGTGCTTTTGCCAAGACGTGCTGATGATATATTGGTGTGTGAATGACATGATGCTGAACTACTAAAGCAATCAAAGGAAGGTTGCCCGACTAACTTATCAAGCAAACTCCCTCTGATATCAACTGTCACAACCCGCATTTTCTCCGAATTAATGAATTATCAAAGTATGAGAAAACGCGCGTCATGATGCCACGTCAAGCAGGGGATAACTGCTGACGCTCAGGCAAAACCATCTACTACACTTTATGAAAGAAATTTATGAGTTTAATGATTAGAAAATCAGTTATACTTTAGAGGCCGTATCCCTCAGCTCGGTGGATCACCTAGTCCACAGTTAAAAACTATACTTAAGCGCTGCGGAAAAATATTTTATTCAGGTTTGACATCCTAAGAAGTGCATAAGAGCCCTAAGAGGACCACTTATGCTATGCAAGACTCTACATTTAATTTATATTATATATAAGGAAACGATCATTATATGTTGTTTGGAAAATAGTGAATTACCTTTATAAAACATATTGATCATGCGATATACTTATAATAATAATTGTAGTTTTAAAATAACTAGCAACCAAGCATAAATCTTCTCCAGAGCAAGTAGACTATCTCCATAAAATGGTAGCAGCAAAAGTAATATATTTAGTACAAAGGTAAAAACTACCAGTGGGCGCCAACAACCTGACACGAACCCACAGGCAAATACGTATGTCTGTAAGAAAAGTACAGAAAAACTACCTCACTAACAAAGAAACAGGATCTCCAAAGTCCAAGAGACCACCAGCAACACCACCGCAACCTAGCCACCAAACTGGCTACTGCTCAGAACCTGAGGCATTCAAAAGAAGAAAGAATACCTCAACAAGCAAAACAAGAAAAAACTGCATGGAAGTGTAAACCGGGGAATAAATAAAAGAGGAAAATACACAGCAGAAAAAGTCACAACTGCCTAAGGCAAGACAACAAGGAATGCACTACGTGCGAGGAAACAACACCAACCCTGCCTAAAAACTACACCTGCAGGGTCTACTAGGCTACTAAGAGGCCAAAGTGCTGCAATCTACAAAGTGAGAAACTTCTAACACCCTAAGCTGTATGAGATGGTAATAGCAAAAACAAACAACATGGATCCGGGTTGGAGGCAAACTAAGTTCCCCAACCACCATTTCCAAGCCAACACGCTCAAGGGTCTACATGTGAAAGCACAAGGGATCTTCCACCCCCTTGCCCAGCCCGTACCTGGATCAAGATAGAAGAATAAGGGTGGCCTTGGCTAAATTACACAACACCTCCCCCATGAAGAGCTTCAAACCACCACTACTAACCACGACCCACGATTCGGACTTTAGGTAAGAAAAACATGGCCGACAAGGAAACTCAAAATAAAATCAAGGAATTCACTCGGGAACGAAAATCGAGGAAAGAGAAATAGTGTTGAAGTTACTCAACACAGCTTGGCGTTGAGTGGAACCCACTCAGCACCTAACCAGACCTTGGCGTTGAGTGAGTTAGCCTCACTCAGCGCCAGAACAGCCATAGCGTTGAGTGAGAATCACTCACCCAACGCCCTCCACAAGAACAGCTCTGGCGTTGAGTGAGCTATCCTCACTCAACGCCAAAACAGCCATGGCGTTGAGTGAGGTCCACTCCCTCAACGCCTTCAGCAAAAGAGGCAGCGGCGTTGAGTGAGCTAACCTCACTCAATGCCAAAACAGCAATGGCGTTGAGTGAGGTCCACTCCCTCAATGCCTTTAGCAAAACCACAAAACCCAACGGTGGCGTTGAGTGAGTCCACCTCCCTCGACGCCAAAGCAGCTTTGGCATTGAGCGAGGTCAACTCACTCTACGCCAAAGTTCACTCCTGCAGGAAAACCCTAAACCATCGCCAACAAGAGGAGGTCGGCGGGAATGCCGATTGATTCTCGCCGAATCGGCGGGAATGCAGGATGATTCTCGTCGAATCGGCGAGAATCCTGGATGATTCTCGCCGATCGGCGGGAATACAGAATGATTCTCGATGAATCAGCGGGAATCAAGGATGATTCTCGCCGATCGGTGGGAATCACTAACGATACACGTTGAAATCGGCGGGAATCACTTGGTGATTCCCGTCGATTTTGACTTAGATGAAAATTCTCACTCAATCACCCCACCACTCAGCCGCAAGGAACAGACCAAACTATGGCTTTGAGTGTGTCCACCACACTCAACGCCAAGTCTGGGCGGCTTTTGGCTTTGAGTGTGTGCACTACACTTAACACCAAAACCCGAGAGTCTACCAAGATTGGTTCTAACCAGAGCCCTACCACAACTTCCTCCCTTACTCTCTCTCTCGGCCCCACCCGCAAAAGCACCCAACTAGAACTACAAATCTGGAGTCTAAATGGTGAACACAACTAGCAGGTTGAGCAAACAGCACAAGGAGGGGGCTCATAGGAGAATCTAAGCCCTAAAATTTAGCAAGATAAAAGAGAATATGCTTGGTTTCTACCCTAGGGCTAACCGGGAAACATTCCAAAATTCAAAAGAACAACAATGGCAAGGGCAAGAATACCACTTGCCTCGATTTCCGGCGAAGCTTGGTCGGCTTTCCCTCTTCTTCACTCTGCACTAGAAGGAGCAACACCTAACAAGCAAACCCGCACTTTAAAGGCGGAAACCACAAGAAACCGAAAATCCAACTCTCCTAAAACTCCACGAAAACAAACCTCTTACCGTCGAAACGAAGATCTGAGCGAGAGCAAGACAACGCCGCTTTCGAAATCGAAATCCGTCCACGAACACTCCCGGAATCGCCGTCCGAAGGAGAAGCAGGTCCGGCGGTTTCCCCTGTTTTCCGCGAACAGGAGCAGCGGTTTCGGTCTTGGGGAGAAGAAGAGAGGAGAAGTGGGCCCGCCACTTCTTAATAAGGCTTTTATACAAGCTTTAAAGCATCGGTTCAGCAAAACCGAACCCAACCGCCTGCTCCTTAAATAATAAAAAAGAGAATTTCTTCTAGTCTTTACTAATGGCACACCCAAAGCGACGCAAAAACCAAACTATCTTGGAATTTGACGAAATTCGCACCGTAGCTAAATATCCACGCTACAAACACAACGACGAAGTCGAAACTAACTTTCGACGAATAGAACTCGAGTTATACCCTCCCGAAGCCAAAATACAAGCATCCCCCGAGAGGCCATACCGGGTCACCCAAAACGACTCGGCTTGCTAGGGAGATCTTGCCAACAGGCTACAAAATAGGGCACCCAGTTATAAGGAGTTAAGACCACACTCCACAGATGGCGCAAGACAAGAAAATGCGTCGACGTAATGCCAAACGAGAATTTAAATAATCGCAGGAAAAAAAATCGGGGGCGTTACAGTCACTCCCCCTAAAAGAAAGTTTCGTCCCGAAACTTTACGCACAACACCTCTACTATAGAAGGAAACTAATAATCCAAACATTACAAGAAGAAAAACAAACTAAACTAATCAGGGAAACAGCTGAGGGTAAGCCTCCCTCATAGCCGACTCTAACTCCCAAGTCGCGCTCTCCAAATCCGTATTCCTCCAAAGAACTTTCACCATCGGAATAGACTTCTTTCGCAGCACCCGTTCCTGAGTATCCAAAATACGTACCGGCACTTCAACAAAAGAGAGGTTGGGTTCCAACTGGGGCACAATGTCCAAGACTTGCCCACTGTTGCGCACGCACTTCCGCAATTGGCTAACATGGAAAACATTATGAACACCTGGGAAGTTTGCTGGTAAATCCAACCTGTAAGCTGACACGCCAATCTGCTCCAAAATCTTAAACGGGCCCACATACCTCGGGTCCAATTTCCGATTCTTACCAAATCTCTTTACACCCACCATCGGGGAAACTTTAAGAAATACAAGGTCCCCTACAAAAAACTCCAAGGAAGACCTACGCCGATTGGCGTTCTTCTCGTACCTCTCCTGAGCTATACGAAGCTTCTCTCGAACAAGCTTCACTGCGAATTCCATTTCTTCGAGCGCATCAGGACCCAACAATGGCCTCTCACCAGCCTCAGCCCAAAACAACGGAGTTTTGCAGCGCCTCCCATACAAGGCTTCGAATAGAGCCATCTGCAAGCTCTCCTGATAACTATTGTTGTATGCAAATTCCATAAGTCGCAGCCGCTCGTCCCATGCTCCACTGTGGTCTAAAATATAGCATCGAATTATATCATCAACTATCTGATTCACCCGCTCCGTCTGCCCATTAGTCTGTGGGTGGTACGCAGTAGAATACCTCAGATCCGTACCCAAACCCTCCTGCAGACTCTGCCAAAAATGAGAAGTAAACCGGGAGTCTCGATCAGAAATGATGCTCACCGGCACACCGTGCAGTCGGATGACTTCATTCAAGTACAACTCCGCTATCTTCTTCATCGGGTAATCAATCTTATATGGCACGAAGTGAGCACACTTCGTCAGTCTATCCACTATGACCCAAACAGAATCAAATCCCCTCGGGGATCGCAGTAAACCCGTGATGAAATCTATAGATATACTTTCCCACTTCCAAGTCGGGATCTCTAACGGAGTCAACTTGCCACCAGGCCTTCCATGATCGGCCTTCACCCGCTTGCAAGTGTGGCACTCTGCAATAAATCGGGCTATATCTCCTTTCATGCCATACCACTAGAAAATTTGCTTTAAGCCACGATACATCTTTGTAGATCCTGGATGGTAGGAAACTCTGGATCCATGAGCCTCTCTGCAAACCATACCCCGAATGTCCCCAACCGCGGGGATGCAAAATCTGCCGCGGTACTTCAAAGTTCCCGCATCATCGATGGAATAATCCGACAACTATCCTCTCTTAGTCCTGGAGTATAAGTGTAGAAGATCCGGGTCGTCCTTCTGGTGAAGTCTGGTCAAAGAAATCCAAGACGGCTCTGCCACTAACAAACTACTCTGCAGGCCACAGCATCCCACTGATATATCCATAAGGAGGAACTCCTCCACTAAACGATCGGCGGTGAGATTAAAGATCTTTCCCGTCTTACGGCTCAGGGCGTCGGCCACCACATTGGCCTTGCCTGGATGATACTGGATCTCTACATCATAATCGGCCACATACTCTAGCCACCGACGCTGGCGCAGATTTAACTCCTTCTGCGTGAACACGTACTTCAGGCTCTTATGGTCGGTGAAGATCTTGCACTGAGCCCCATAAAGTAGGTGTCTCCATAGTTTCAACGCATAAATAACCGTTGCGAACTCGAGGTCATGCGTAGGATAATTCTTCTCATGAGTCTTCAGTTGCCTTGACCCATAGGCAATCACCTTACCAACCTGCATTAATACACATCCCAGACCTACATGCGAAGCATCCCCGTATACATCATAATCCACACCCTCAGCAGGCAGGGTCAGAATGGGAGCAGTGCAAAATCTCCTCTTTAACTCCAGGAAGGATTCTTCGCACTTCTCGCTCCAAACAAAAGCCTCGTTCTTCTGAGTCAGCTTAGTCAAAGCTGCAGCTAGGGTAGAGAAACCCTCCACAAACCTCCTGTAGTAGCCGACCAATCCTAGAAAGCTCCTGATCTCCTTGGGCGTGCCCGGCCTACTCCAATCCATCACTGTTGCGATCTTTTCCGGGTCAACCGAGATCCCATTCTTATTCACCACGTGGCCTAGAAACGAGACCTGAGGCAACCAAAATTCGCACTTGCTTAACTTGGTGAATAACTTATGGTTCCTCAACTCCGATAGAACCAAGCGCAGATGCTGCTCATGCTCCTCAGTACTGTGAGAATAAACCAACACGTCATCGATGAAGACCACCACGAACTTATCTAAGAAATCCTTGAACACCCGGTTCATCATATCCATGAACGCTGATGGAGCGTTGGTCAATCCAAACGACATCACTAAGAACTCAAAATGTCCATGCCTCGATCTAAATGCAGTCCGTGGAATATCTGCCTCACGAATCCTAAGCTGATGATAGCCTGAACGAAGGTCAATCTTGGAAAAGACCGTGCTACCGCGCAACTGGTCAAATAAATCATCGATCCTCGGCAGAGGGTACCTGTTCTTAATTGTGACTTTGTTCAACTCCCTATATTTGATGCAAAGCCGCATTGACCCATCTTTCTTCTTCACAAATAGAACCGGAGCACCCCAAGGCGACGAACTCTGCCTGATAAACCCTTTCGCCAACAGCTCATCTAACTGGACTCGCAACTCCTCTAGCTCTCGAGGGGCCATCCGGTACGGCGCCTTAGCAATAGGACGCGTACCCGGCTCCAAATCGATCACAAACTCAACATCCCGCTCGGGAGGAAGACCAGGAAGCTCATCAGGAAAAACATTGGCGAAATCACGAACAACTGGAATCTCCTCTAAGTGCGGTACACTAACAGCGGTCCCAACCACCGAGACCAAACAAGCAAAACAATCCGAAAGAAAAAACTTCTGAGCACATACCACAGAGATGACAGGAGAATCCTGGCTCAGATCTGCATACACGCTTCCGGGCTGACCGTCGTCCCTGATGAAGTCCAAGCGCTTCACTTTGCACAGAATGACTGCATCATACCTAGACAGCCAGTCCATGCCCAAAATAACATCGAAGTTCTCCAGATCAATCATCTTCAGGTATGCCTTTGTAAGGAAGTCCCCCAACAAAAGAGGGCAATCTAACACGCCCAAATCTTACAACACAGATTCACCAGAGGGGAACTTGACACGAAAGGTATCCCAAAATCGATCTAAAGTCAACCGATGTCGCTCTACAAAGGCTGTAGCCACGAACGAGTGGGTAGCGCCAGAGTCAAACAGAACATGCGCCCAACAGTTCTTCACCTTAAACTTCCCTATATGAACATATATAACTAAGGAACTACCACAACAATACTACAAACATTCTAGCAAGACAAGAACAAAACATTCAGGCTGGAAAGACAACTAACCTGAGATGACCTGAGTCGAAGCTTCATCCTCCTCGGAAGAGATCACGTTCAGCTTTCCCTTTCCCTTGTCCACACGCTGAGGTGGAGGTAATGCCTGAAGAGGAACTGCATGAAGAGCAGGCTGGACCTGAGGACACCTAGACTTGATGTGTCCCTTTTGCCCACACTGAAAACAGACCTTATCCTTGGACCAGCACTGGGCAGCATCATGCCCGGGTCGCTTGCAAACAGAACAGGAGACATCTCTCCTAGGAGCACCCTGAATCGCATGAACCTGCTCCTTCCTTTTAGCTGCTGCCCTCTTGAAACATCTCTCGACAGGGTGGCCTAATCGGCCACAGAAACCGCACACCACTTTGCTCTTCTTTCCAGGAACCGCACCGGGTACCTGGGGTTTCTTTTCCTCCACAAACTTCCTCTTATCCTTCCTACTTTGCCGTCCTCTGCTCTTCGCGGTCTCAATAGCCTCCACCTTCAGAGCAGCCTCCACTACTCCTACATAAGTCTCTAACCCATAAGTACTGGTCAACTGCTGCACCTCACTCCTCAAACCATCGAGAAATCGCTTAACTCGATCAGCCTCAATGCTGACCAATCCAGGGGCAAAACGGCTCAGCTTGCTGAACTCTATCTCATACTCACCCACCGTGAGTTGCCTTTGCTTCAGATGGAGGAAGTCGTTTATGAGGCGGTCACGCTCGATCGAGGGTAAGAACTTCCTCAATAGCATCTCCTTGAACACCTCCCAAGAGCATCCAGCTACCAAGCTCTCCTTCTCTCTCAGCCACCAACTCTTAGCCAAACCTTTAAGATGATAGGCGGCTATCATCACCCTCTGATCGTCTGCAATCCCTAAGTACGAGAATATCTCCTCCATGGAGATCAGCCAGTCGTCTATCACCATGAAATCTGCCTTCCCTTCATAAGTGGGAGGGCTCAGCCTCCAAAACTGCGAGATGAAGGCCATCTCCGCTGGCATCACCACTGGAGGTCTTAAGGGTGCAGGAGGGGGAGGAACAACAATCCCCCCTGCAGGGCCTTGCACTCCCTGAGTCTGTCCTGCCACAACTGCTACCAAAGACTGGATCTGGGCTCGCACCTCCACCAAACTGCCTGCTTAAAGAATCTCTACTCTGCTGCAAGCTTTCGATTACCGCATCATTCTGAGCTCCAGATGACTCACCCTCAGACAGGAGAGTCGATCTAGTTGAAGGACGTCTCGCCATCCTAAAGTCAAAGCTACACTAGTTAGATCTTAGTACAACGGCTAGACCCAACTACAAGTACAGACAATACATATATAGATATGAACTTAAAGCTGCTAAACTTGCTCTGGGAGTTTATTTTTTTTTACAAAATTGATGTTATGCCCTAACCTAGGATGGTTAACCACCACCATACTAATTCTTGTGCCTAGATTGGGAATGCATGACTTTATATTATTTTTGACTCAAAAACTTATGTGTGTAAATATGTCATCCTGCACCAATTGAGAGGACTTAGCGCTACCAACTGCACCAAAAGACCGGCCTGAAGGTCAAAGGCGTATACTAATCTTTATATCAAGATTTTGACCGGGGACGGGGCAGCCAGTTAAGCCATTACCGCATAGCGCCGCAACGTGGGGGCGATTCCGGACTGCAGCCCTAACAATCCCCCCCGGAAACGACCCCGGGGTTTCAAACCCGTACCCCGCATCTCCACCAATTGAGAGGACTTAACGCTACTAACTGCACCAAAAGACCGGCCTGAAGGTCAAAGGCGCATACTAATCTTTATATCAAGATTTTGACCGGGGACGGGGCAGCCAGTTAAGCCATTACCGCATAGCGCCGCAACGCGGGGGCGATTCCGGACCGCAGCCCCAACAATTGAAAGAAAATAGGGATAGATACCGATTGCGAAATTCAGATTATAGATATTTTAGAATAACCCTAAAGCCTAACACAAAGTGTTGTGCACAAAATGTAGCCAACTGTAATTACAGTTAAGGCTAGAGTCCTATTCCAGCAACTAGCAATCCTAGTTATTTCTACTCACAGCCACAATATAAGTAATTAATTAAACAAGCCAGACGACACAAGATATTATAGTGGTTCCCCAAACAACTTGGGTACATCCACTCTTCTACCCACACGGTAGGAATCCACTCAGGTTTTTGATCAGGTGCCCTGCCACCAACAAGATCTGCTTCAGGTAGATCTAGAAACCCTTTAGACTTTTGACCAGGTGTCTAAAAACCAAGCTTTACTTTTGAAGGGAGTAAACAACCCTTTACAGGAGGGGGAAGGAGAGTTAGATTGTCTTCTCTATTTTAAATAAGATTAGAGAAGCACAAGAATCTCTTCAGAACTTCTGACAGAATACTGTCTTGAAGTTCTGAAGGAAAAGCTTAGAAGAAGATAAAAGATATAGAAAATAAAAGATCTTCTTCAACAGCTTCCTTCTTCTTCTTCTTCAAAATATCTCTGAGTGTAAATCTTCTTGGAACAGGAGCACTCAGGTTGAAGAAGAGTAGAAGAGATATCTTCTCAGTTGGATATATAATGCTGAGAGCAGCTGTATTGCTGTGGATTGCTGTAACTTGTTCTGTATTGTATTTTCAATCTCTAAACTAGTTCTTGTAAAAGAACTCTTTATATAATGGCCTTTGCAACGGCTCTAATATTACTTTGAACTTTGTCTTCTTCCGGAATCAGCAACCTGGGCTGCATTTAACATAAAGACAAAACATATCTTGCAGACATATATATTCTATATAAAGAATAAAGCTACAGCAGCTGCAATATCAAATCTGATAAATAAATAAGATAATGTCAGATCAGATAACACTCTTTAAAGCCAGAGAGGACTTTGAGTCCAACGGCTATAAAGGACGGCTGGCAGGATAAAGTCAGATAATAAGACAAAATACATTGTCAGAAAGAATTGACTTATGCATAAAGATAGAAGCAAAGATTGCTTTGAGATATATGCATAAGATCAATTAAATAATCTATAATAAAATATGCTGGATAATATAAGAAATAATACAACGAAGAGAACGCATATAAAATTATATATACGCAGACAAAAGATAGTCGAACGATCCTCGGAGATCGTCGATCGACCCACTGAGATCGTCGACCTATCAGACAGATAGTCGACCGACTCAGATAGGGAACTGCTTTGGAAAGGAAACTGACAATAAATCTCTGAATTGTTTCATATTTAATGTAGCCTCCCAACGGCTATATTCATAAGAATATTTAGCATTAAATATATTAGCTGTAAGTTCCTTTACTTAAGCCTTGAAATACTCTAGCCAGCTGTCACCAATAACTGCACAGAAAATCACCAAAATTTAATCTGAAAGCTTCTCCAATCTGTGTTCGACTATAGTGGAACTCCGTTCTACTATAGTTGAACTCCGTTCTACTATAGTGGAACTCATTCTACTATAGTTGAACGTCGTTCTACTATAGTTGAACTCTGTTCTACTATAGTTGAATGCCGTTCTACTATAGTTGAACGTCGTTCTACTATAGTTGAACGCCGTTCTAATATAGTTGAACTCCGTTCTACTATAGTTGAACGCCGTTCTACAATAGTTGAACGCCGTTCTACTATAGTTGAATGCCGTTCTACTATAGTTGAACTCCGTTCTACTATAGTTGAAATCCGTTTTACTATAGTTGAACGCCGTTCTACTATAGTTGAACGCCGTTCTACTATAGTTGAACTCCGTTCTACTATTGTTGAATGCCGTTCTACTATAGTTGAACTCCGTTCTACTATAGTTGAACGCCGTTCTACTATAGTTGAACGCCGTTCTACTATAGTTGAACTCCGTTCTACTATAGTTGAACTCCGTTCTACTATAGTTGAACTCCGTTCTACTATAGTTGAACTCCGTTCTACTATAGTTGGACTGGAATTCTGAACTTCAAAACTGAACTTCTCTGGAATTTTTTGCACTTTCTTCTTGGATTCTTTTGATGTATACCTGGAGAATCCTATGACCCTTAGACTATACAATTTGGGTCAAACTAATAATCCTAATAGTGATCCTAACCCAAATCAAAACCTAAGGTTCCAACAACATGACTTTATATTATTTTTGACTCGAAAACTTATGTGTGTAAATATGTCATCCTGCCAGTCTTTAGCTTGCCACGTTGTGCTTATGTAATGTTATGCTATGCATGTTTGTGTTATGCATTCTAAAAAGGCCCTAATGCATGTTATGAGCGGTGTACGCATGAAAATGTTATGCATCCCATACTACATAACATTCGCATGCAACGAAGAAAAGAAAACGTGCTAGTCGCAGCCATGTGGTGAGGTTATGCATCCCATAATACATAACCCTCACATGTTGCCCCTATGGTGGATCCATATACGAACACATATTATGCATCCCATACTACATAATATGCCCCGTATACTTTATGTTATGCTATGAGTGTAGTGTTCGTGCTTTTGCCAAGACGTGCTGATGACATATTGGTGTGTGAATGACATGATGCTGAACTACTAAAGTAATCAAAGGAAGGTTGCCCGACTAACTTGTCAAGCAACCTCCCTCTTATACCAATTGTCACAACCCGTATTTTCTCCGAATCAAAGAATTATCAGAGTATGAGAAAACACACGTCATGATGCCACGTCATGCATGGGATAACTGCTGACGCTCAGGCAAAACCATCTACTACACTTTATGAAAGAAATTTATGAGTTTAATGATTAGAAAATCAGTTATACTTTAGAGTCCGTATCCCTCGGCTTGGTGGATCACCTAGTCCACAGTTAAAAACTATACTTAAGCGCTGCGGAAAAATATTTTATTCAGGTTTGACATCCTAAGAAGTGCATAAGAGCCCTAAGAGGACCACTTATGCCATGCAAGACTCTACATTTAATTTATATTATATATAAGGAAACGATCTTTATACGTTGTTTGGAAAATAGTGATTTACCTTTATAAAACATCTTGATCATGCGATATACTTATAATAATAATTGTAGTTTTAAAATAATTAGCAACCTAGCATAAATCCTCCCCAGAGCAAGTAGACTATCTCCAGAAAATGGTAGCAGCAAAAGTAATATATCTAGTACAAAGGTAAAAACAACCAGTGAGCACCAATAACCTGACACGAACCCACAGGCAAATATGTATGTCTGTAAGAAAAGTATAGAAAAACTTCCTCACTAACAAAGCAACAGGATCTCCAAAGTCCAAGAGACCACCAACAACACCACCACAACCTAGCCACCAAACTGGCTACTGCTCAGAACCTGAGGCATTCAAAAGAAGAAAGAATACCTCAGCAAGCAAAACAAGGAAAAACTGCATGGAAGTGTCAACTAGGGAATAAATAAAATAGGAAAACACACAGCAGAAAAAGTCACAACTGCCCAAGGCAAGACAACAAGGAATGCACTACGTGCGAGGAAACAACACCAACCCTTCCCAAAAACTACATCCTGCAGGGTCTACTAGGCTACTAAGAGCCCAAAGTGCTGCAATCTACCAAGGGAGAAACTTCTAACACCCTAAGTTGTGGGAGATGGTAGTAGCAAAAACAAACAACATGGATCCGGGTTGGAGGCAAACTCAGTTTCCCAACCACTATTTCCAAGCCAACAAGCTCAAGGGTCTACATGTGAAAGCACAAGGGACCTTCCACCCCTTGCCCAGCCCATATCTGGAGCAAGATAGAAGAATAAGGGTGGACTTGGCTAAATTACACAACACCTCCCCCATGAAGAGCTTCAAACCACCACTACTAACCACGACCCACGATTCGGCCTTTAGGTAAGAAAAACATGGCCGACAAGGAAACTCAAAATAAAATCAAGGAATTCACTCGGGAACGAAAATCGAGGAAAGAGAAATAGTGTTGAAGTTACTCAACACGGCTTGGCGTTGAGTGGAACCCACTCAGCGCCTAACCAGACCTTGGCGTTGAGTGAGTTAGCCTCACTCAGTGCCAGAACAGCCATGGCGTTGAGTGAGAATCACTCACCCAACGCCCTCCGCAAGAACAGCTCTGGCGTTGAGTGAGCTATCCTCACTCAACGCTAAAACAACCATGGCGTTGAGTGAGGTCCACTCCCTCAACGCCTTCAGCAAAAGAGGCAGCGGCGTTGAGTGAGCTAACCTCACTCAACGCCAAAACAGCTATGGCGTTGAGTGAGGTCCACTCCCTCAACGCCTTTAGCAAAACCTCAAAACCCAACGATGGCGTTGAGTGAGTCCACCTCCCTCGATGCCAAAGCAGCTTTGGCGTTGAGTGAGGTCAACTCACTCTACGCCAAAGTTCACTCCCGCAGGAAAACCCTAAACCATCGCCAACAAGAGGAGTTCGGCGGGAATGCCGACTGATTCTCGCTGAATCGGCGGGAATGCAGGATGATTCTCGCCAAATCAGCGAGAATCCAGGATGATTCTCGCCGATCGGCGGGAATCCAGAATGATTCTCGACGAATCGGCGGGAATCAAGGATGATTCTCGCCGATCGGTGGGAATCACTAACGATACACGTCGAAATCGGCGGGAATTACTTGGTGATTCCTGTCGATTTTGACTTAGACAAAAATTCTCAGTCAATCACCCCACCACTCAGCCGCAAAGAACAGACCAAACTATGGCTTTGAGTGTGTCCACCACACTCAACGCCAAGTCCGGGCGGCTTTTGGCTTTGAGTGTGTGCACCACACTCAACACCAAAACCCGAGAGTCTACCAAGACTGGTTCTAACCAGAGCCCTACCACAACTTCCTCCCTCACTCTCTCTCTCGGCCCCACCCGCAAAAGCACCCAACTAGAACTGCAAATCTGGAGTCTAAATGGTGAACAAAACTAGCAGGTTGAGCAAACAACACAAGGAGGGGGCTCATAGGGGAATCTAAGCCCTAAAATATAGCAAGATAAAAGAGAATATGCTTGGTTTCTACCCTAGGGCTAACCGGGAAACATTCCAAAATTCAAAAGAACAACAATGGCAAGGGAAAGAATACCACTTGCCTCGATTTTCGGCGAAGCTTGGTCGGCTTTCCCTCCTCTTCACTCTGCACTAGAAGGAACAACACCTAACAAGCAAACCCGCACTTTAATGGCGGAAACCACAAGAAACCGAAAATCCAAATCTCCTAAAACTCCACGAAAAACAAACCTCTTACCGTCGAAACGAAGATCTGAGCGAGAGCAAGACAACGCCGCTTTCGAAATCGAAATCCGTCCACGAACACTCCCGAAATCGCCGTCTGAAGGAGAAGCAGGTCCGGCGGTTTCCCCTGTTTTCCGCGAACAGGAGAAGCGGTTTCGGTCTTGGGGAGAAGAAGAGAGGAGAAGTGGGCCCGCCACTTCTTAATAAGGCTTTTATACAAGCTTTAAAGCATCAGTTCAGCAAAACCGAACCCAACCGCCTGCTCCTTAAATAATAAAAAAAGAGAATTTCTTCTAGTCTTTACTAATGGCACACTCAAAGCGACGCGAAAACCAAACTATCTTGGAATTTGACGAAATTCGCACCGTAGCTAAATATCCATGCTACGAACACAATGGCGAAGTCGAAACTAACTTTCGACGAACAGAACTCGAGTTATACCCTCCCGAAGCCAAAACACAAGCATCCCCCGAGAGGCCACACCGGGTCACCCAAAACGACTCGGCTTGCTAGGGAGATCTTGCCAACAGGCTACAAAATAGGGCACCCAGTTCTAAAGAGTTAAGACCACACTCCACAGATGGCGCAAGCCAAGAAAATGCGTCGACGTAACGCCAAACGAGAATTTAAATAGTCGCAAAAAATAAAATCGGGGGCGTTACACACTTCGCGGTCCCGGTCAACGTGTGCTTCCCGGATCCTCTCAAAAACCCTCTCCAACCACCGAGTGAGCCTACAGCCCTGCCGGCTTGATGGGAGCCTGGTCAGCGGGTCCGCTCGAGATCTCTTCTCCAAACAACCTCAAACCATCGAGTGAGCCTACAAACCTGCCAGCTTGATGGGAGCCTGGTCAGTCGGTCTGCTCGGGGTCTCCTCTCCAAACAATCTCCAACCACCGAGTGAGCCTACAACACTGCCAACTTGATGGGATCCTTGTCAGCGGGTCTGCTCGGGGTCTCCTCTCCAAACAACCTCCAATCACTGAGTGAGCCTACAACCCTGCCAGCTTAATGGGAGCCTAGTCATTGGGTCTGCTCGGGGTCTCCTCTCCACACAACCTCCAACCACCGAGTGAGCCTACAGCCCTGCCAGCTTGATGGGAGCCTGGTAAGCGGGTCTGCTCGGGGTCTCCTCTCCACACAACCTCCAACCATCGAGTGAGCCTACAACCCTTCCAGCTTGATGGGAGCCTGGTCATCGGGTCTGCTCGGGGTCTCCTCTCCAAACAACCTTCAACCACCGAGTGAGCCTACATCCCTGCCAGCTTTATGGGAGCCTAGTCAGCGGGTCTTATCGGGGTCTCCTCTCCAAACAACCTCCAACCACCGAGTGAGCCTATAACCCTGCTAGCTTGATGGGATCCTGGTCAGTGGGTCTGCTCAGGGTCTCCTCTCCACACAACCTCCAACCACCGAGTAAGCCTACAACCCTGCCAGCTTGATGGGAGCCTGGTCAGTAGGTCTGCTCGGGGTCTCCTCTCCAAACAACCTCCAACCACCGAGTGAGCCTACAACCCTGCCAGCTTGATGGGAGCCTGGTCAGCGGGTCTGCTCGGGGTCTCCTCTCCACACAACCTCCAACCACCGAGTGAGCCTACAACCCTGCCAGCTTAATGGGAGCCTGGTCAGCGGGTCTGCTCGGGGTCTCCTCTCCACACAACCTCCAACCACCGAGTGAGCCTACAACCCTGCCAGCTTGATGGGAGCCAGGTCAGCGGGTCTGCTCGGGGTCTCTTCTCCATACAACCTCCAACCACCGAGTGAGCCTACAGCCCTGCCAGCTTGATGGGAGCCTGGTCAGCGGGTCTTCTCGGGGTATCCTCTCCAAAAAACCTTCAACCACCGAGTTAACCTACAGCCCTGCCAGCTTGATGGGAGCCTTGTCAGCTGGTCTGCTCGGGGTCTCCTCTCCAAATAACCTCCAACCACCGAGTGAGCCTACAGCCCTGCCAGCTTGATGGGAGCCTGGTCAGCGAGTCTGCTCGGGGTCTCCTCTCCACACAACCTCCAACCACCGAGTGAGCCTACAACCCTACCAGCTTGATGGGAGCCTGGTCAGCGGGTCTGCTCGGGGTCTCCTCTCCAAACAACCTCCAACCACCGAGTGAGCCTACAACCCTGCCAGCTTGATGGGAGCCTGGTTAGCGGGTCTGCTCGGGGTCTCCTCTCCACACAACCTCTAACCACCGAGTAAGCCTACAGCCCTGCCAGCTTGATGAGAGCCTGGTCAGTGGGTCTGCTCGGGGTCTCCTCTCCACACAACCTCCAACCACCGAGTGAGCCTACAACCCTGCAAGCTTGATGGGATCCCTGTCAGCGGGTCTGCTTGGGGTCTCCTTTCCACACAACCTCCAACCACCGAGTGAGCCTACAACCCTGCCAGCTTGATGGGAGCCTGATCAGCGGGTCTGCTCGGGGTCTCCTCTCCCCCTCCAAAATAATCTCATCTTTCAAGAACGGTCGCCTCGAAGTGCATTGTACCGAGAAATCGTGCCATGTATACAAGTAGTAAAATCTTTTTAGAAACATGTTCAAATAAATACAAGAGAGTATAACATTAGGGGTAAAATCGCTTCAGATCGTCGTCGCTTCGGGCGCAATCCAAGGGTATCCTGTCCACATCCTAGAGGTGGTACCCCCTGACTTCAAGACCTCCCTTATAATAAAGGGACCCTCCCAATTAGGATTGAGCTTCCCCACGGAGGCTCCCTTGCCTGCGGCATCTAACTTTTTGAGGACAAAGTCCCCCTTTTGGAACTATTTTATCCTGATGTGCTTATCAAAGTACTTGGACATTCGGCGTTTGACTTCCTCCTGCCGGATTGACGCTAGCTCCCTGAGCTCCTCTACCAGGTCGAGAGAGAGCTTCTGCTCCTCCCCATTGTCCTCTTGCCATCCTTTATCTCCTCTCCTTTCCACTGTCACTCCGGGGGATTCAACTTCAAATTCTACGGGTATGACGACCTCCGAGCCATGGGAGAGTCTGAAGGGTGTTTCTCCTGTGGCGCTATTCGGTGTAGTCCTCAGAGCCCAAAGGACGGAGGGGAGCTGCTCCACCTAACTTCCCCTCAGATTTTCTACCTTTTTCTTCAAGAGGTTCACGATGATCTTGTTTGCGGCTTCTACCTGTCCGTTGCTTCGGGGGTGATGAACCGAGGCGAGCCGAAGATCTATGCCAAGTTGGCATAGAGGTCTACAAATTCCCTACTAGCGAACTGTGGCCCGTTATCTGTGACAATGGCCAAAGGGAGCCCATGCTGGCAGATAATTCCCCCCCATACAAAGTTCTTGACCACCTGCGTCATCACCTTTGCCAAGGTCTTCACCTCCAACCACTTTGAAAAGTAGTCCACCATGACCAGCAGGAACCTCCTCTGGCCACTAGCCTGGGGAAACGGGACTACCAGGTCCATTCCCCATATGGCGAAGGGCCATGGAGCCGTTATCGTGCGTAATCTCTACGCTGGGAGGAGTTGAAGTGGAGCGAACTCCTGGCACTTTCTGCATCTTCTCGTGAACTCCTCAGCATCTATCCTGAGGGTAGGCCAAAAGTAGCCCTGCCTCAGCACCCTCCCTTCCAGGGTCCGACTCCCTGAGTGGCTTCCGCATTCCCCCGAGTGAACTTCCTCTACTACCCTTGACGCCTCCTTCTCGGACACACATCAAGCTAGTAAGCCCGACAACATTTTCTGATAAAGGATCCCTTCCCTCAGCAGGTAATAGGCCGACTTGTACCTGACCCGCTTCTTCTCAATGTCCCCTTCGGGTAGATGTCTCGATGTCAAGAACGTCATAAATGGGTCCATCCAGGACCCCTCCCAGTCCACTTCCATTAACTCCCCTTCCTCTATAGAGGGTCTAAAGAGCTCTGTCATGGTCCCTCCGGCCTGAGGGCCGTGCTTAGCGAGCAGGTATGCCCTAGTATTCTCCTCTCTAGGAACATGTTGAATTGAGAAGCTGCGGAATTGCCCGATGATACCCTTCACCTTTACTAGGTATAGCTAGAGGGTCGGTTCCCTCACTTCAAATTCCCCGTTGATATGCCCTGTGATCACCAGAGAATCCGTGGAGACCCTGAGGTCCTGTTTGCCCAGCTTACGAGACAGCCTGAGCCTGGCGATGATGGCTTCATACTCGGCCTGGTTGTTTGTAAGGGTGAAATGGATCTTCAAAGCCTGCTCGATTCTGGTCCCCTCGGGACTTGTTAAAACCACCCCACCTCCAAAATAACTTCTGCCCGAGGCCCTATCCATGAGCATTTCCCAAGCCACCATGGGAGGTGCCTCTACCTCCTTGACCTCGACCACGTAGTCTGCTAAAAAATCTGCCACCACCTACGCCTTGATAGATACCCGAGGGACGTAGTCGAGGTCGAATTCACTAAGCTCTATCGACCACTTGGCTAACCTCCCCGAATGCTCCACCCCCTCTAGAATGCGGTGGAGGGGATGGTCCGTCACGAACTGAATCAAATGGGCTTGGAAGTACGACTTGAGCTTCCGGGCCGAGATGATGAGGGCGAAGGCTAGTTTTTCAAGGATGGGGTACTTTAGCTCTGCCTTTTTGAGGACCCTGCTCACGTAATATATGGTGAATTACTTCTTGCCCTCTTCTCGCACAAGGATCGAGCTTACTGCCTCTGCCCCGACTCCCATGTATAGGAACAGATTCTCCCCCTCTCACGACCCTTGAAGTAGCGGCGTCTGGGTGAGCTGTTTCTTTAGAGCTAGGAAGGCCTTCTCGCATTCGGGGGTCCACTCAAATTCCTTCCCACCCCTCAGAGTTCGAAATAAGGAGGAACACCTCTCCCCTGCCCGGGAGAGGAACCTGCTCAACCCTGCCAACTTACTAGTAAGGCGTTGGATCTCCTTAGCATCCTTCGGAGATCCCAATTCCAGGATTGCTTTTACCTTGTCTGGATTAGGCTCCACTCCTGAAGGGGTGAGGAGGTGTCCTAAAAACTTCCCCCTGCTGGCCCCGAATTCACATTTTAGAGGGTTGAGTCTCATTTTATATTTTCTTATACTTTTATAAGTTTCCCGCAGATCCAAGAGGTGAGACTCGAGGTCTCGACTCTTAATCATCAGGTAATCTACATAGGCCTCGAGGTTCCGCCCCTTTTGCTCGCGAAATATCCGGTCCATCATCCTTTGGTAGGTCGCCCCTGCGTTCTTCAATCCGAAGGGCATCATGTTGTAACTAAAACACCCATCTTCGGTGATGAAGGTGACATATTTGATGTCCTGGGGATGCATGCGTATCTGGTGGTACCCTGAAAAGGCATTTAAAAAACTCATTAGTGGAAAACCAACGGCTGAATCAACCAGCACGTCGATTCGAGACAGAGGGTAACAATCCTTCGGGCATGCTTTATTTAAGAGAGAGAAGTCGATACACATTCTCCATTTACCCTCCCCTTTCTTCATCATTACAACATTGCTCACCCACCCTGGATACCTTTTTGTAGATATGAACCCTGCCCGAAGTAGCTTCTCCATCTCTTCTCTGATAGGCCCGACCATCTTGGAAGCGATGTCCCTCTTCTTTTGCTGGATGGGGCGGACCTTGGGGTCGAGGTTGAGGCAGTGGCACGCCACGTCCCGTCGACCCCTGGCATGTCAGCTGCACTCAAGGCGAATACATCGATGTTCTCTTGCATACACCTCCGAATTTCCTCTTGATCCTTGGGGGTGAGCTCTCCGCTGACCTTGATCTTCTCTTTTCGCCCATCCTTCGTGAGGATGTCCATCTCCAGAACCTCTACTGCTGCCCTCAGCCTTGAAGGCTCCTCCTCTTCTTCTTGCTCCCTTGGGTTTTTCTCCTTCTCCCTTGACCTGCGCTCCACCACTTCCCGCTCCTCGTCAACCGCAGCCACTCTCTCCAAGGTCCCCCCCCCTTCTTTTTCGGGACTCATTCCTGGCGATGATCGCTTCCCACCTTCCGGCTGAGTCTCCTTTCCAGACGAATCCCTCATCTCCCTCATCTTCTTTTTTCTACCCTTGGCACCTCCTGCCTCCTTCCTACCTTCCTGCACTCATGCCATCCCTGGTTCCACCGCAATGCCTCTCTCTACTCCAGTCACCTCTCTCTCCTCCTGCTCCACTCCGTCCACCTGCTCCCCTGCCATCTCTGGCTCCACCGCAATGCCTCTCTCTACTCCAGCCACCTCTCTCTCCTCCTGCTCCTCTCCGTCCACCTGCTCCCCCGCCATCCCTGGCTCCACCGTAATGCCTCTCTCTACTCCAGCCACCTCTCTCTCCTCCTGCTCCTCTCCATCCACCTACTCCCTCGCCATCTCTGGCTCCGCCGTAATGCCTCTCTCTACTCCAGCCACCTCTCTCTCCTCCTGCTCCTCTCCGTCCACCTGCTCCCCCGCCATCTTTGGCTCCACCGCAATGCCTCTCTCTACTCCAGCCACCTCTTTCTCCTCCTGCTCCTCTCCGTCCACCTGCTCTCCTTGCTCCATCCTCCTCTCTAGTTCTTCTGCATCACCCTTCCATGAGATGGTTTTTTACTACCGTCACATAGCATTCTCAGGCTGCCTTCGGATCTCCCCGCACCCTGATCTGGGTTCCCCCTGAATTGAGCTTCAAACAATGATGGAACGAGGATGGCACGCATCTGAAGGCACTGATCATAGGGCGCCCAAATATCACGTTATAAATGCTAGGGACGTCCACTATCACAAAGTGGCAGTTTCTGGACAGCCCCCCAGAGTTACCTGGAGCCCTACTCCTCCCTCAACCTCCTTCCGCTCTCCTAAGAATCCGAACAATGGTCCGTCCGCCGCCAACACTCTCACGGCTTCCACTCTCATCTCATTGAACGCCTTTTTGAAGATAACATTTACAGAGCTCCCATTATCCACCAAGATTCTGGACATCGTGAAGTTTTCGATGGCGGTCCTGATCACCAGTGCATCACAGAAGGGGTCTTCGTGATCTGGTAGATCCCTTCTGAAAAAAGTAATCTTCTCCTCTGGGGGCGGGGCCTGCGACGTCGAGGCGACGCTCCGACGGTATATGGTGTGGATGCTGGCCTTACGGGTAGCCTCAATCCCCCCCCCCCCCCCCCCCCCGCGGATCACCCCGATTCCCCCTCGATCCCCCGTATCTGATCGATCCACACACCGGTCCTCCTCCCCGGTTCCCGTAACCTCTACAATCCGCACCGGTAACTGCTGCTCCCCTGCTACCCTTCTCCCCTTCAATTTTAGAAACTCTGGGCAGGTAGCCGTCGTGTGGCCTTCCTCCTCGTGAAAGTCGTAATACGGTAAGGCTACCGCACCATCCTGCCTCCCCTCTTGGGGGTTTCTCCTCCTCGCTCCTACTCCCGCTCTTCCTCGCCCTCTTCCTCTTCCTAGGCCGTTGGTCATTGCTTGTTGAGGCGGGGGTGGGAGTGGCCTCGGACCATGCCCCACCCTAACAGATTAAACCTTCCCTGTCCTGGATAATAGTTTCTTCCTCCCTGGGGGGGGGGGGGCTCCCTTGTCCTTGAACAGGACCCCCTAGCTGCCTCCAGCCCAGTTCCGGATGCACTGTCCCTCTTGGCTCCTCCCTTCTCCTTCCCTCCTGCTGCCTGGTCCCTCCCGGCTCCCTCTGCTCCATATCTGTCAGTCTTGCCAACTTCCTGGCAAAGGCCGAGTTTGCTGCCTCCATAGCTATTTCCTTCGCCGCCTTCTCCATCAACCCCTCGAATGACAACGGTGGCTTCCTGGTCAGGATCATCTTAAAAAAGCTCTCCTTTATTCCCACTATGAAAGCCATCTGGAGAGCGAAACCAGGAACCTCCTAGATGTCGAGAATCTCCTCCTGGAAGCGGTCCACATATTGAGCCAAGGACTCATCGGCCTTCTGCTTGATCAAGAAAATGGACTCCGGGTTTTTCTTCCTCTTCTTAGAGGTCGAGAAGCGCAATTGGAAGCTTCTGCTCAGATCCTCGAAGCCGTAGATCGACCCTGCCGGGAGTTGGTGGAATCAATCCCTAGCCTTGTCTTTCAGGGTGATGGCGAAAAGGCGGCACTTAAAAGCGTCTGTCATTGGTCTGATTGAGACTGCGTCTTTAAACATTGCAGGTGTTGGAGGGGATCATCCTTCCCCACATAGTAGGTCATCTCGGGATCACGGAACCCTTTCGGGACGGGTTCCGAGAGGATTAACTCGCAGAAAGGAGATCCTCTCGCCGGGGCCTTGCTGCTTCCACTCGCGCAACCATCCCGCCAGGAGAGACGACACTCGTTGGGCTGGCGAAAAGTTCTCTACCCTCCACGTCTCTCCTGTTGCCTTCCGCCACTACCTCCTTTCCCGGTCGCCTCCTGGGTGTGTCCTCGCCTATCCTTGCCTGGTTGATCCCCTCGCGGGGCGCTAGACCTGGCTCCTGGGGTGGAGGGGTCTCACATTCGCCTCTCTATAATATCTGCTTCAGCATGTCCATGATACCCCCAATGGATGTCATGAACTCCGCCCTCCCAACATATCCTTCTGGGTTCCGGGACCCACCTCCATCTCCTTCAAGATCCCCCGCCATGAGGTCACCCAAAGTTCTTCTGTGCAAGCTGCTGTTCCATGCTCACCGCACCATAAATGTTGGAACCAATAAAGTCGGTCCCTCCTAAAGCTCAGAACTGAAGATGCAGCTCGCCCTTACTCTCTTCAGACAACCCCCTAGACAAGGCCCTTAGAAGACTAGACCGGAGGCCTCAGCGCGGAGGTCCCACTTCTTACCCGGAAGAATTGGAATCCTTCCCCTCCCTAGCCAATGCTGAGCTAGGTGCCTTAGAAAGAGAGAAGGAGAGTTAGGAAAATCTGTCTCTTCTAAGGCACCTTACCGGTCTATTTATAGGCCTCTTAACTGGGACTGTTAATAACAAACTGGAGCTATCCTGAAATTACTAGAATACCCTTAATCGGGTCTGCCAACATCCATACTCTGCTATTCTGAAGGGCTACATGCAGGCCACCCAGGGCAAAAACGTAAAATCCCGTGGGGCTAAATGATAGACCCGACCCTACCTGAACCGGTCTTACACCAAACCGGTGCTTGGTGAGAACTCCCCTCTGGGGTCCTCTCGCCTGGCGAGAGCACCGTCTCGCTAGCGAGAGCTCCCCTCTGGAGTCCTCTCGTATGGCGAGTCGGCCACTCACCCGCGAGTGCCCCCTCCCTTGGCACTTGCTTGCCTATCCCATGGCGCAGCTCTAGCTTGGACCTTCTCGCCTGGGCCCTCTCGCCTAAGTCCTTCTTGCAAGGATCCACTCACTCTGCGACTTGACGACCACCCTGGGACGTCTCGCCTAGATTCCTTCCTTAAGCCTTTGGCTCCTGCGAGCCCAAGGTTTTACACTAATTAAAAGTGTTAAGTTGTCTACCTAAATCACATAGAGGGGGGGTGAATAGGTGAATTGTGCGTCTATTTGCGGAATACAAAATTTAACGAACTTGCACAAAAACAATCAAGCAATCACAGACGACAAGAAGATTTATAGTGGTTTCCCAAACTTGGGTACGTCCACTTACCCTCACCGATCTAGTAAATCACTAGACTCGGCTACTCCACTATCTCGGATTGAAAAACAATCCTACATCTTAGAACCAGGTTCCTACAATCTTAATCCAAGGGGATCTACACTCGGAAGATGAAAACTTCATATAGCTCAGAGAACGAAGCTCCTACACTCAGAGAATAATCTCCTATAAAATTACAAAGAGATTTGAAATACAAACAGTGATTTGTCTCAAATCTGGAAAAATTTATCTCCAGGTCTTCTTCTTGAACTTTGCGGCTTTTTCAGAAATTGTTGAAGAAGACTTCGTAGATCTGATATGAGAAAACTTTGACCTACTCGATCAAGGAGAAGATGAAGATTGCTTGAACAACAAGTCATTCTTGATCGAAAATAGTCGAGTCGATCTTCAAACGGAGCGACGGCGATGGCTTCTGTAAATTCGTTCTTGGAGAGAGACGACCGATCAGAAATTTAGAAAGTATACGGTTCACCGCTTAGGGTTACTCTTGATGAAAAGACATTATATAGGATTTCTCCTAACGGTTAAAATTGACATTAATGACGACACGTGGACCAATCACGTCAAGTCATTTGAAAATTCCGTCGATCTGGACTCAAGTAAATTTTCTGAAAAACTGGACTGCTGTTCTCGACAAGTATGAATAAGTTCTCGAGAACAAGGCTGATTTCCCGAGACCTATACTTTCTGGACTTAAGTTAGTACTCGAGAAATAAGTGTTGAGTCAACTCAAGAACTAAATTACGCTTCTCGAGAATTAAAATAATATTACTCGAGAGTTAAAACTTGTACTCGAAAACTAAGCTGACTTCTCGAGAACTAAAAGCTAAGTTCTCAATAACTATAACCAGCTTCTCGAGAGATGGACTTAGAAATTTTTCACGGCTGTCTCTGGCTACTTGAGAAATATAAGAAGTGACTTCTCGAGAACTAGGCTAAGCTTCTCGAGATCTGTAATGATGTTACTCGAGAACTAGTCTAGGCTTCTCAAGAACTAAGTGAACTTCTTGAGTTTTGCTAACTCCTCGAGAATTAGACCAGACTTCTCGAGAAATAGACTTAGAAAAAAAATTTGAACTTAAAAACTTTTTCTCTTCAAGAATCCAATCTTCATTCTATGGTCCAAGTGCTTGAATATGAAGTGTATCCCAATAGAGAGGCTACACATGAGTCAACACCTTGGATCATACAGTGAGGGATTACACTGTATGGTCCTGTGTTCATGACCCACTGTAGACTGACATTGGTCTACACTTAACAATGATAGTTTGCAAACACACAACTAAACAAAGATATCAAATACAACTTAATTCATCTTAGTTCAAGGGTGACTTCATGCAAATCTGGGTTATTGTGGATGCAATACCCAACACACGCACACCCCTTCCACGCACAAGTCGGCGGCCTCTGCCATTAGGCAACTTGTTCTGGCCAACAACTCGAGGGGTAAGCTTGTCATTTCGGGAAAATTGATGATCCAGGTGACTGGATCAGAGCAATATCATTCGCCAACTCATGATTCAATCAGACATAATAGTCAACGTGTCCCTTCAAGAAAGCTATAAAAGGCACACATACTTTCATTTGAAGAAAAGTGACTTGAGAGACCTGAGATAGCTCTGAGATTTTTTGGAGAGGACGTGAGACTTATATCATTCCATCGCTCGGAAATCGCTTTGCTCCCTTTCTATTCTGCCCATGCTCAACACACTCGTGGATGGAGCAACAGACGTGGGAAAACACTCAAGAGGAACACACTCATGGAAGTTCTGATTGACGCTCTCTTCAAGGCTTTGTGGACTTGGTCATTTTCCCCACTTTTTTTTATACTTAAAGCTTGTAACAGAGAGGTGTCTGTCACCATCCAGAGAACTCAAACACATGTAACATAAAAAGAATATAGTGGATTTTATCCTGACACTGATCCAGCCATGTGGTTTTTCACCTCTTCCAGGTTTTCCATGTTAAAACAACTATGTGTCAATGCTATTTGGATCTCTTTTGACTATTTGAGCACCCGATTTGACTCAGAGCTAAGACGGTCTGGTTCCCCAGACTAGAGGAAAACCAGGTGGCCTGCAATAGTTTGGCGCCATCAGTGGGAAGGTGTTCCTAGAGCTCTAAGAATTTTCTTAATATGACACTTGTGTAACACAAGCGCACCTAATCAACATCAACGTACGCAAGAGAGTGTTTTCGCACGGCCCGTATGGTGATTTCTGCCGAAGGAGCGACACAGAATGCTATAAAGACAATCACCCTGATTTAGGCATGCTCCCATCTGTGGGCATTCTTAAAGGCACATGGGGCATGCATACAGGTAAGGAAGTCGGGACAATTTCTGGGTCCCCTACCCGCACTGACCAAGTTTTATCTGTGTATCGACTACTGAGAACCAAATAAGCTGACGAAAAAGAATAGGTATCCGGTTCTGAGAATTGATGATCTGCTTGATCAACTAGTTGGATCAAATGTGTACTTAAAACTTGATTTGAAGTCCAATTATTACTCGTTGAGAAATCAGGGAAAGTAATATTCCCAAGAAGACGTTCAATACGCATTATAAGTATTATGAGTTCACAGTGATGGCATTCAGCCTAATGAATGCGCATTCATATTTATGGACTTGATGAACATAATGTTTATAGAGTATTTGGACCAGTTTGTGATAATCTTTATGAACTATATCCTTGTATACTCTTAGTCGGAGGAAAAAAATATGGTTCACTAACGCATTATTCTGGATACCCTGAGGTGGAGTCAATTGTATGCCAAGTTCTCTAAGTATGAGTTTCGACTATCATCTGTGGCATTCCTTGATCTTGTAGTTAGTGGAGAGGGCATTGTAGTGGATCCAATGAAAATAGTTGCGATACAGGAGTGGCCTATGTTGACTACGGTATCGAAAGTTCGAAGTTTTCTAGGACTTGTCAGCTACTATAAGTGCTTCATAGAGAACTTTTTGAGGATAACTCTATATCTAACTACCTTAATGAGGAAGGATCAGAAGTTTGGTTGGTCGTCGGCGTGCACACAAGCTTTTGAGCAGTTGAAGAGTCCTCTTACTATGACGTTTATTTTGTGCTCGATATATGGTGTGAAAGGATTTAAAATTTATAGTGGCGCATTAGAGAGCAGATTAGGCTGCGTTCTTCTTCAGTTCGGTAAGGTAATAGATTGTGGTTCTCGCTAACTAAAAGTTCATGAGAGGATTATCCGGTCTACGACTTAGAGTTAGCGGTCGTGGTATTCACACTTAAGCTTTGGCGGCATTATGTGTATAGTTTGAAGATTGATATCTTTACAAACCATACGAGCATAAAGTATCTATTAAATCAGAAAGAGTTGAACATGCAACAACGAAGGTGGATGGAGTTCCTTGTGGCTACACCTTCATGATTCATTAGATTCCTGGGAACGGAAATGTTGTCTCTGATGCGTTGAGTCAAAGGATTTCTGCACAAGCAAACTTGATTCAGATGCATGATGAACATCTAATCAGTGACTTGGAAGCCTTATGGATCTCTTGCATCGATATAAGAACAACATAAAATGCATGCTTGAACTTGATGGAGGTGCAACGTGACCTTGCAAAAATAATCCAATAGGTATTGGAGCATGATGAAAGCATGAAGCACTATGTGGCAGAGACTATGGATGGGTCTAATATTGAGTTTTCCTTCGAAGACGGTCTTTTGTGGAAAGATGATCTTTTATGCATCCCAAAGTTTGACAAATTATGAGAGAATTTGAGGTATGAGGCTCACTTTACCAAGTACTTGGTCAACCTGGGGAGCATAAATATTTATAAAACATGAAGACACTTCTCTAGTGGCCAGGTTTGAAGAAAGACATAGCTCTCTACGTGGCAAAGTGTCATACTTGTGCACTAGTGAAGGCCAAATGTCAGAAACCTGGTGAATTTCTAATGTCTTTATCAATTTCGGAATGGAAATTTGATGAAATATCAATGGATTTCGTGCATGGTTTGCTGAGATCGTAGCATGGGAACGCTGCTGTTTGGGTGATCGAAGACCGTTTGAAAAAGGTGCCACACTTTATTCCGAATCGGAAAGACGATTTAGTTGAAAAGTTGGAAAAGCTCTATGTTGATAACATAGTATGATTGTACGGTGTGCTCAGTATCATCGCAAGTGATCAAGATGGGCGCTTCACTTTAAATGATTGGAGGCTAATTCATCAACTATTGGGTACCAAGATGAAGTTTAGCACAACCTTACATCCTCAAATTGACGGACAGACAAAGAGGACTAATATAACAATGGAGCATATGCTCTGTACGTGCGCCCTAGATTTCAGAAAGAGGTGGGAAGACCATCTCCATATGATTGAGTTCGCCTACAACAATAGCTACCAAGCAAGTATTCAAATGGAGCCCTTCGAGGCCCTTTATGATAGGAACTGTCGTACTCCCTTGGCTTGGGTGAAACAGACGAGACAAAGTTGTTTAAAAAGACATCGATGATGCAACGTCGACAATTTGAATGATCTGAGAGCAATTGTTAGTCACCCAGGATAGACAGGAAAAATATTACAATGCTAAGCACCAAGAAAATCAAGTTCGCCATGGGCGACTAGGTTTATCTAAATATCAAACCATTCAAGGGTGTATTGAGGATTCGACGTTGAAAAAGTTAAGTCTGAGAAACCATGGACTATTTGAGATCGTGGAGCGTGTTGGCGAAGCTGCATATCAGCTTGTTCTTTCAATAGAGTTAAGTGGATTATATGATGTGTTCCATATATCTGTATTGAGGAAGGCAGTGCAAGAACCCACTCAAGTGGTTGCGGTTGATCAAGTGCCAGTCGATGGTGGGATAAAGACGAAAGTCATGCCTATTCGCATCGAAGACACTGAAGTCAAGCAGCTGCGGAACAAAATGATCAAGATGGTCAAAGTTTGCTGGGATAATTGTGGTCATGAGGAGCTTTCTTGGGAGCGAGAGAACTGCATATGTACTCCTCCAAACCCTACATCTCCCACATATTTGTAGGCCTGCACAAAAAAACCGAAAACCGCACCAAACCGTAAAACCACACCGTACTACATTTCAAACCACACCGATCGGCTGTGGTGAAGTTCGGTTTTGGGAGTCTGAAAAACTGCAGGTATATTGCTACTGATATAAAAATTCTGTGGAGAAAGGGATTATGCGTGGAGAAGAAAAAGTTATGGAGAGAGAAGGTGAAAGTGTGGTTGTGAGATGTTCTCCGATTCTATATTCGAGGAAGGCAAGTGTACCTTATCACATATAGTATAGGATATTAAGTTCAATATCAAGGTCGTATTACCCGAGGCGGTTTGATTACTTCTACTTCAAGGAGTTACTATTATCTTATCAAATAAAAGTTCTTTTTGGGCTTGCTTACTAAATTAGAGAAGAGAAAATTACTTGCAAATAAAAAAAAAAGATAAACGATGATTTAAGCGGAAGTACTCGATCTTGAATTTCTTTGGCAAAATTAATCTAGAAAGCAATCACAAACTTTAACTTAATAAAATAAAGATACCTTGACCGTGGGGGTTCCCAAAGCTTGAACACGCTTCTCTCGAATATGTGCCCAACTGAGGTTAGGAAGATCCGACCGAACTCTCGTCCCGTATCCGAATACCTAACACTCGCTTTAAGTAGTGAACCTTGCTATTGGATTTGACTCCAATCCGGGAGATTTACGTCATTCTCTCTCGAGAGGTGCGTGCAACTCTCTTTACTCTTGAGCGCTCATTTCAAGCTATCGGCCTCTCTGCTATCCAAGAATGAAAACATGAATGGAGACTATATATCGATAATATAGTTTCATTCGAAATAAATCAAGAGTAAATCGAAGGCCTAGATTCTAAAAAGAGAAAGAAAGTTAGAGCATTATAACTGATCAACTCATCCTCAGATCTTCAAGATCGAGTACTATGAGGATTTAGTTACTCATAATTGTGTAGGAAATGAAAATCATGTTAAAAATATGCAAAATAAGAAAGAGAGAGAGAGAGAGAAAAGGAATAACAAATTATATTATTCTTAGTGAAAGGAAATTACAAAAAGGGCATAAAGACATTACAAGGAGAGTTTACAACAAGATTACAAGTGCGATAAAAGAGATTGCAAGAAAATTATAGCATGAAAACATTAATCTAAAATACTCTAAAAATAAACTCTCAATTGCTCTCTAGAAGGCTCAAATGAAGGAGGAATGATGATCCTTTCCTCCCTTCCTTCATGTCTATTTATAGGGCCAAAACCAAGGGGGTAGAGTTGGAATTTGGCATGAGGATGAAGTTTCCATGAAGCATCCCTTGGTCAAAAAGCACATGTTGGTTTAAAATTCAAAGGTGGCTAGCCTCTTTCACACTTGTCATGAAAAGCATGATAAGAAATTGGCTAGTTTTCTCTCTTTCCAAGAAGTTTCCTTTAAGGACACATGTTGAATATATAGTCAAAGGTGGCTAGCCTATTTCACATTTGTCATGAAAAGCATGATAAGAAGCTTCTCTTAAGAACACATGTTTAATTCATTGTCAAAGGTTGCTAGCTCCTTTCATACTTAGGAGAAATATATCATCGGACCATTGTGGCTTCATTCCCTTCTTGAATATAGTTCACAACATGGTGGCATGACTGCACTCATTTTTTTTGTTTGAAACAACATAACTGATGGCATGTTCTCTTAGAATTTATAATGCAATTTGTCTCGGGATCCCCGGTTCATGCTCAAACCTGAGAATCATACATGCAGGAAATCTGCTGGATAGCAACTTCGGCCGGGGATTCCCGAACCTAAGTAAATCCAATGAAGGCGTGTAACCATCCGTTGGAAAGGTCTTTCCGAGGGCTACAAATTTTGTGTTCAGCCCAAGATCTGAATCTGGCTGTAACATGCCCGAAAGTGACCCCGAAGTTCGCTGCAGGAAATCTGCTGGACATCAACTTTGACCGGGGATTCCCGAATTTATGTGAATCCGATGAAGACGTGTAACTATCCGTTGGAAAGGTATTTCTGAGGGCTACAATTTTTGTGTTCAGCCTAATATATGAATATGGCTGTAACATGTCCGAAATCGGCCCCAAAGTTCGCTGCGCGTAGAAAACATAGTAAAATAGGCATGGTTAGGATAGAATTATAAAAAAATTCTATTTAGAGGATAAAATTAACAATATAAATATATTTATATTAGATTATTTAGATTTTTATATTAATAATTTAGGTAAGATTATGCATCATCAAATTCCCCCATACTTATTATCTTGCTTGTCCTCAAGCAAAGTAATAAAAACTAGCTAACATAAAATTAACTAATAAAAAAGAATTAATCATGCTACACACGAGTACACTGCGAAATTCTAAGTAGGGAAGAATGAAAAATAGATCTAAAGCTTTTACTTAATTATGAAATATCATTTTTAAAAACTTTACTAACCAAAATTAATCTTCCAAAATTTTGACCTAAAAGTCTTTAAATGAATTAAAGCAAAGTAACAAAAGAGTAGCGCATTGAGTTGTTACTATACCCTAAGAGACAAATTATAATCATATCAATCTAAAACCAATAATCTAAATTCGTACCCAAAAACTTAGCTAATCTATTCTTTTTCTCTACTTAACTAAAAACAAACCTAAGAGCATGAATCAAAAGGACTTTGTAGGACTGAATCTTGGCCTAGGTATATGATTTGGAATGGAATTCAAAGATAAAATCGGTGGCTAATAATCACACTAAACCAAAACATGAGTTTTATAAAAACAACAACAACAAAAAGGCATGAAGCACATGCAACAAGGCATAAAGATTAATTTTTTCTTTTATCACTTTTTTTTAAACAAAAGGCCGTAAGAAAAAAAAAATTTTCTTTTGAAATTGGCCAATCAATACATAAATTTTTTTATTTCTTTTTTTTTGAGCATAGTCTTTCATTTGAATTTCTCCAAATATCTCACAAAATTAAACCTATCACAATTGTGAAATTTAAATAAAACTCAAAAGAGTAGTGTGATCAAATAGGTTGGAATATTTGGCTTTGGTGAGATAAAAAGTGGATGTAACAAGTAAAACATGGAAAAAGGCTCAACAGAGGCAAACTAATGATTGATTTAAAAGGTTGGCATGAAGGCTCAAACGAAAAAAATGGCCTAAATCATTTTCATGCTCCCAAATTCATCTAAAGCAAGGTTTGAAAAATTTCGAAAAGGGTAAGTTCTAAATAGTAAATAAAGACTAATGAAATCTTCATGAGTACAAGAATAATAAGCGTCTAGGATAATTCACATCTACTACACAAATCCAAAGTTATCTTTTAAAAATTTTCTAAAAACCAAAAGGAAAATAGAGGATGAATAATTTATAAGAGAGTAAAAAGAATAAAAGATGAAAATCATAGAGAAGTGCAAGTTTTAGAAAAAAACTTTTCAAATGAACATGCTACCCAGAATTAGAACACAACATAGGTCAACACTTTACTCGTACAACATAATTAAGAAGAAAGATTAGGAAAAATTAAAATTAGCTATGTTTATATAGAATATTTTGAGAATAGCAAAACATAAAGTAAGGGGTACTATTGATTCTACCATAATTATTCTAATTAGAACTAAATATTATTTCTATGATTTTTTGCTTTGTGCTTAAAAAAAAAAGATAAAATATTTTTGTGATTTTCTAAAATATAAAAAAGACTAAAATAAAGGAAGACTCCCCCATACTTAAAATTAAACATTGTCCTCAATGAAGAAAGGAGGGGAAGGAGAGAGAGAAGTTTTTCAAGAAAACTGAAATGAAATAAATTAAAACAGGTACTTCCCCGGATTTGTGAGTTGCGAGTGGCTGGGCGATACTGCTCCCCCATACTTGTGTTGTGGAACTTCATGAAATATCATCTTTAACTTTTGGTGGAATCAGCAACGTTGGAGCAGGCGATCGCAAAACTTCTGCTTGTCGGAATCGCCCGGGGAAAAAGTAAAAAAAAAACAAAAACAAAAACAAAAAAACAAAAAGAAAGAAAACAGAAAAATAACTTGGGTTGCCTCCCAAGAGCGCCCTTTGTTTAAAACGTCGTCTGAGTTTGACGCAACAAAAAAAATATTGTTTAAAAGAAATTGTCCAAAAGAAGTCCAAAATATGTTTAAATTATTACAGACCAAATTCAAATAGTCTATCCAAGTTTAAACATCATTGTCGAAAAAATAAAGATAAATAAAACAATTGGTAATGAGAGCATCATTGTTAGGGCAAAAAGTCATGAGAATCATTCTTCCCTAGATCGTCTCCCGACAAATATAATTTTAGGCGGTGACCATTTACTTTAAATTCTCCTTTTTCCGGGTGGGAAATAAGAACCGTCCCATATGGCCAAGCCTCTTTAACAATAAAGGGGCCGGACCATCGCGATTTTAATTTTCCCGGAAAGAGGCGAAGGCGAGAGTTATAAAGAAGGACGAGATCGCCCGGCGAAAATTTTCTTGGAAATTTAATATTTTTGTCGTGATAAAACTTTGTTCGTTCTTTATAAAGCCTATTACTCTCATATGCGTTCGCGCGCCACTCATCGAGCTCATTCAGCTGAAATTTACGTTGATCGACAGCTAGGGTAGAATCTAAATTCAAAAATTTCAGCGCCCAGAATGCACGGTGCTCTAACTCAACCGGAAGGTGACAAGCCTTGCCATAAACCAATCGAAATGGCGTGCAGCCGATGGCTGTCTTATATGCCGTTCGATAGGCCCATAGAGCATCATCTAGTTTTAACGCCCATTCCTTCCTATTTATAGAAACAGTTTTTTCTAAAATACGCTTCAATTCTCGATTGAAAACCTCGACTTGACCGCTCGTTTGGGGGTGATAGGCGGTGGAGAGTTTGTGCGTTACACCATATTTTGCCAAAATTTTGGCAAACTGGCTATTGCAGAAATGGGTTCCCCTATCACTAACTATAGCGCGCGGCGTGCCAAATCGAGAGAATAATTTTTAGAAAATTAACTATGACTCGTGCATCGTTGGTGGGGAGCGCCTGCGCTTCCGCCCACCTTGATACATAGTCGACAACAACGAGAATGTATTTGTTTTGATAAGACGGAGGGAGGGGGCCAACGAAGTCGATGCCCCAAAGATCGAAGATTTCACATTATAGAAAAATGTTTTGAGGCATCTCATCCCTTCGTGAGATATTGCCGGCCCACTGGCAACTATCGCAAGTACTCACCAGGGTGTGAGCATCTTTGCAAAGCGTGGGCCAGTAAAAGCCCGCCTCCAACACCTTCCTTGTGATGCGGTTCGCCTGATAATGACCACCTGTTGGTCCCTCGTGGCAATGCCGTAAAATCTGTAGGCCTTCCTTACTCGAAACACAACGTCGCACAACCTGGTCCGCACAAACACGAAATAAAAAGGGGTCATCCCAAAAATAATTCTTTATGTCAGAAAAGAATTTCTTCTTTTGCTGATTTGAGAATTCTTTTGGCAAGACCCATGCAACTAAATAGTTAGCCAGATCGGCGAACCAGGGTGCCGAACAATTCTTAAGATTTTCTAGAATGAGGAGACGCTCATCGGGGAATTTATCATTAATATCAGACTCTATTAATGCTTCACTAGCAGGATTTTCTAAACGCGACAAATGGTCGGCCGTGAAATTTTCGGCACCCCTTTTGTCCCGGATCTCCAAGTCAAACTCCTGTAAGAGGAGGATCCATCGCAAAAGGGCTTGGCGTCTGCTTTACTTAATAAATATCTAAGTGTGGAGTGATCCGTGAAGACTACCACTTTTGAGAGAGTGATGTAAGACCTAAACTTATCGAAAGCAAAAATGATCGCTGGAAGCTCCTTCTCAGTGGTGGTGTAGTTGGCTTGTGCGGACGTGAGTGTCTTGCTCGCATAATAAATTGGGTGGAAGAATTTATCCACCCGTTGGCCTAAAATAGCGCCGATGGCAATATCACTTGTGTCACACATGATCTCAAATGGGAGTGACCAATCTGGCGCGACTAGGATCGGAGATTTTACTAATTTTTCTTTAATTAAATTAAATGCTACAAGACATTCATCGTCAAAGAGGTAATAAGATACTTTTTCAAGAAGATGGGTTAACGGCTTGGTGATTTTGGAAAAATTTTGAATGAAGCGCCGATAGAACCCTGCGTGGCCTAAGAAACTACGAATTGCTTTAATGTTCGTTGGTGGGGGAAGTTTTTCAATTACTTCGATCTTAGCCCGGTCGACCTCTATCCCTTTTCTCGAAATTTTATGGCCGAGGACTAATCCCTCTCGGACCATAAAATGACATTTCTCCCAATTGAGGGCTAGATTGGTCTCCTCACAACGAATAAGCACACGCTCAAGATTTTTTAAACAGTTTTTAAACGAATTACCAAAGACCAAGAAGTCATCCATGAAGACTTCCATCACCTCTTCTACTAACTCATTAAAAATTGCCAACATACATCTCTGAAATGTAGCTGGCGCGTTGCATAACCCAAATGGCATCCTTCTATACGCGAAGGTACCAAAAGGACAAGTGAAGGTGGTCTTCTCTTGGTCCTCGGGTGAAATAGGAATTTGGAAATATCCTGAGAGACCATCGAGAAGACAATAGAAAGAGTGACCAGACAGGCGTTCTAAGATTTGGTCGATAAACGGTAACGGAAAATGCTCTTTTCGGGTGACATCATTAAGTTTTCGATAGTCGATGCACATCCGCCAACCCGTAACAGTACGGGTTGGAATTAATTCATTGTTTTCATTCGCGACCACCGTTACACCGCCTTTCTTCGGCACAACTTGTACTGGGCTAACCCAAGTACTATCGAAGATGGGATAGATGATCCCCGCATCTAGGAGTTTGATTACCTCAGCCTTCACGACTTCCTTCATATTAGGATTAAGTCGTCGTTGGGGCTGGACAGAATTGTGGGAATTCTCTTCCAAGAAGATCTTATGGGTACAGAAGGAGGGGCTAATCCCCTTTATATCAGATAACTGCCATGCAATTGCGTGGCGATGATTTCTTAACACTAGAGCCAACTCAGAAATTTCTGAGTCACTCAAATCGGCAGAGATGATAACGGGAAGTTTGGAGTTTCTTTCTAAGAAGAGATATTTGAGATGAGTGGGAAGTTGCTTCAACTCTAAGGTGGGTGGTTCCTCGTAGGAGGTTTTGATTTTTAGGGTTTCGATGTGTAGTGGTTCAGGTGGTGTGGGGCGAGAGACTTCTTCTAAGCAGAAGTGCTCGACGATAATTGGTTCATTATACGATGAAGATATAGACTCAGGTAGTGCAGAAGATTCACCTTCGAAGCATTCTTCTAGGTAAAAGCAGGAATCGTCATTAGCTAAGGTATTACGCATCGAGGGATTTATACTAAAAGTGATTTCATCGTCTCCAACCCGAAGGAGGAGCTTTCCATCACTAATGTCAATAATAGCGCGGGAGGTGGCAAGGAAGGGGCGACCGAGTATAAGGGGTACTTCGGCATCCTCTTCGATGTCTAGGATAACAAAATCCACCGGAAAGATGAATTTGTCTACTTTTACAAGCACATCCTCTACTATCCCTACCGGATACTTAACTGATCGATCAGCTAACTGGATACTCATTTTGGTGGGTTTTGGGGATCCTAGACCTAATTTTTTAAATAGAGAGAATGGCATGAGGTTTATGCTTGCTCCTAGATCAGCTAAGGCGTGTTTTACTAACGAATTACCAAAAATACATGGGATGGAAAACCTTCCCGGGTCATTTACTTTTTGCGATAATTTGTTAAGTACAACCGCGGAGCATTCTGCGTTAAGGGAAATATGTGAAATATCCTCAAGCTTTTTCTTATTAGAGAGTAGCTCCTTGAGATATTTCGCATATTTTGGCATGTTAGAGATAGCCTCGCAGAAAGGGACATTAATATGAATTTGTTTTAAAATTTCTAAGAACTTTTTATAACTCTCCTCGGCACGCTCATTTTTTAACTTAGCAGGATAAGGAATATTTGAATTAGAGGTGCGCGACATAAACGTAGTAGGTAAATTCGAAGCTAAAATAGGAGGGGGAGGAGTAGAAGAAGGTACCATGGGTTCGTCATTTTTTAAAGCTACCTCCTTTCCGCTGCGGAGTATGATTGCATTCACGCTTTCCCTTGGGTTTTGTTCGGTGTTTCCTGGTAGAGTTCCTTGTTGTCGCTCGGAGAACATCTTCGCTAGCTGGCCCACCTAATTTTCTAAGCTTTTAATAGACCCGGTAATGTTCCTGAGATTAGATTCATTTGTGGAAACGTACTTGGCGAAGACATCTTCAAGCGAAGAGGGCTTCGGCTGTTGCGGTGGAAAACCGGGTGGATTTAAATTAAGTGCAGGAGCTGGATTATAAGCAGGATTTAGATTTAAAGGGTGCTGAGCATTCCCTTGGTTGCTCCATGAGAAGTTTTGATGGTTCCTATAACCCGCATTATAGGTGTTGTTATACTGTGCGTTATTCGGGTTATAAGAAGGCCGAGGCGCGTTTCCCATGAAGTCAACCTGTTCTTCAAAAATAACATTATTATTATTAGCCCAAGGAGGAGTGGCGGAGGAAGCAGTCATCTCCGCCACTTGCTTAGTTAGGCGCTCAACTTGGAGGGCTAGATTCGTAGCTGCATCAATTTCAAAAACTCCTGCTGGCTTAACTGGTCGTGCTCGGGGTGCATTCCATTGGTATGCATTCATGGCCATTTCCTCAACAAGCTCTTGTGCGACCTCCGGGGTTTTGTTATTCAACGTCCCCGCAGCGGCTGCGTCGATCATTTGTCTTGTTTGGAAATTCAAGCCATTATAGAAGATTTGCACTTGTTGCCAAGTGGGAAGTGCGTGGTGTGGGCATCTACGCAATAGTTCCTTAAAGCGCTCCCACGTGTCGTAGAGAGTCTCCGAGTCTATTTGCATATATGATGCGATATCAGTGCGTAGTTTTGCGGTTTTTGCAGGAGGAAAGTACTTTGTAAGAAATTTTCCCGCCATCTCGGCCCATGTAGTGATGGATCCTCTAGGGAGAGAGCCCAGCCACTGCTTGGCCTTTGACCGTAAAGAAAATGGAAAAAGACGTAATCGAATGGCATCATCCGTGACACCATTGATTTTGAAAGTATCGCAAATCTCGAGAAAATTTGAAATGTGGCAATTTGGATCCTCGTTCGGGAGACCATCGAAGGTTACCGACTGTTGCACCATTTGTATATGCTGGACTTGATCTCAAAGTTATTGTTTGCCACTGCAGGGCGGACAATACTTGATTGTGTACCCTCAAGATTTGGCCGCGCATAATAGGACATGGTCCTTTGCTGGGCCTCATCTGGGTTGGGCGGATTAAGATCCATAATTTCTGTGGCAGTGTCTCCGATAGACTCTTCGATGCCTAAATGCGATTCCTGATCACGAGAACGGAGGCGACGCAAAATGGTGCGCTCTATCTCAGAATCAAAAGGAATATTCGAAGAGCATCCTCTGGTCATACACTAAAAAGAAAGAGAAGTGGGAGAGAGATAATGAGAAAAACTATAAAGAGAGCTAAAAAAGAAGAAGATAAAATTAATAGCTATCCTCTTTTCAAAATATCAAAACTAGTGTCCCCGGTAACGGCGCCAAAAACTTGATATAAAAATTACGTGGAGAAAGGGATTATGCATGGAGAAGAAAAAGTTATGGAGAGAGAAGGTGAAAGTGTGGTTGTGAGATGTTCTCCGATTCTATATTCGAGGAAGGCAAGTGTACCTTATCACATATAGTATAAGATATTAAGTTCAATATCAAGGTCGTATTACCCGGGGCAGTTTGATTACTTCTACTTCAAGGAGTTACTATTATCTTATCAAATAAAAGTTCTTTTTGGGCTTGCTTACTAAATTAGAGAAGAGAAAATTACTTGCAAATAAAAAAAAAGATAAACGATGATTTAAGCGGAAGTACTCGATCTTGAATTTCTTTGGCAAAATTAATCTAGAAAGCAATCACAAACTTTAACTTAATAAAATAAAGATACCTTGACCGTGGGGGTTCCCAAAGCTTGAACACGCTTCTCTCGAAGATGTGCCCAACTGAGGTTAGGAAGATCCGATCGAACTCTCGTCCCGTATCCGAATACCTAACACTCGCTTTAAGTAGTGAACCTTGCTATTGGATTTGACTCCAATCCGGGAGATTTACGTCATTCTCTCTCGAGAGGTGCATGCAACTCTCTTTACTCTTGAGCGCTCATTTCAAGCTATCGGCCTCTCGGCTATCCAAGAATGAAAACATGAATGGAGACTATATATCGATAATATAATTTCATTCGAAATAAATCAAGAGTAAATCGAAGGCCTAGATTCTAAAAAGAGAAAGAAAGTTAGAGCATCATAACTGATCAACTCATCCTCAGATCTTCAAGATCGAGTACTATGAGGATTTAGTTACTCATAATTGTGTAGGAAATGAAAATCATGTTAAAAATATGCAAAATAAGAAAGAGAGGGACAGAAAAGGAATAACAAACAATATTATTCTTAGTGAAAGGAAATTACAAAAAGGGCTTAAAGACATTACAAGGAGAGTTTACAACAAGATTACAAGTGCGTAAAAGAGATTGCAAGAAAATTAAAGCATGAAAACATTAATCTAAAATACTCTAAAAATAAACTCTCAATTGCTCTCTAGAATGCTCAAATGAAGGAGGAATGATGATCCTTTCCTCCCTTCCTTCATGCCTATTTATAGGGCCAAAACTAAGGGGGTAGAGTTGGAATTTGGCATGAGGATGAAGTTTCCATGAAGCATCCCTTGGTCAAAAAGCACATGTTGGTTTAAAATTCAAAGGTGGCTAGCCTCTTTCACACTTGTCATGAAAAGCATGATAAGAAATTGGCTAGTTTTCTCTCTTTCCAAGAAGTTTCCTTTAAGGACACATGTTGAATATATAGTCAAAGGTGGCTAGCCTATTTCACATTTGTCATGAAAAGCATGATAAGAAGCTTCTCTTAAGAACACATGTTTAATTCATTGTCAAAGGTTGCTAGCTCCTTTCATACTTAGGAGAAATATATCATCGGACCATTGTGGCTTCATTCCCTTCTTGAATATAGTTCACAATATGGTGGCATAACTGCACTCGATATTTAGTTTGACACAACATAACTGATGGCATGTTCTCTTAGAATTTATAATGCAATTTGTCTCGGGATCCCCGGTTCATGCTCAAACCCGAGAATCATACATGCAGGAAATCTGCTGGACAGCAACTTCGGCCGGGGATTCCCGAACCTATGTAAATCCGATGAAGGCGTGTAACCATCCGTTGGAAAGGTCTTTCTGAGGGCTACAAATTTTGTGTTCAGCCGAAGATCTGAGTCTAGATGTAACATGCCCGAAAGTGACCCCGAAGTTCGCTGCAGGAAATCTGCTGGACAGCAACTTCGACCGGGAATTCCCGAATCTACGTGAATCCGATGAAGACGTGTAACTGTCCGTTGGAAAGGTATTTCTGAGGGCTACAACCTTTGTGTTCAGCCTAATATATGAATATGGCTGTAACATATCCGAAATCTTCCCCAAAGTTTGCTGCGCGTAGAAAACATAGTAAAATAGGCATGGTTAGGATAGAATTATAAAAAATTCTATTTAGAGGATAAAATTAACAATATAAATATATTTATATTAGATTATTTAGATTTTTATATTAATAATTTAGGTAAGATTATGCATCATCAGCTACGGTGCTGTTTTTAATTCTTAAAAACCGTAAAAACCACACTGCACCGTAAATTATCATTTATAATTTGGTGCGATGTGCAATTGCTTGCCTATTTGGGCTTGGTCCCAATGGTCCGCCGTTCGCTTGAAGTATTGGACCGCACCACATGTACTCTCACAGAGTCGCGGTTTGAGGTTTGCGCTTTGACACTTTCACGAGTTACATTGTTACCCACCCGGCCACCCATGAGCCGTGACTTCAAAACAACTAAACAAAACCCTATTTACTTTCTGCATTTCTTGCCTTTCTATTTTGTCAGATCCGGTCGGCGGTCGCTAGTCGCTACTCGACGAGATGATGAATTTGCTTGCCCCTTGACAAACCCTAGCCCATGTTTTTACCAGATCTCTGAAATCTCCATCACCTTAAAAGTGAAATCTCCATCTCCTATTCTGCTCATCAAACCCTATTTGCTGAGTTGTTGTCTTGCTGACTGTGCCTGTACGCCGCTATCGGAAGGGAGGAGATCTCTGGACCTCTAGTCTTGTGCCAACTATTGTGCTGTTAAGATCATTAAGATCTAAACTCTAAACTCTAAAGGTATACTCTCACATCAAGTTTTTTTCCCCCAATTTCCCCCTCACATCAAGATCTAAACTCTCCGGTCTTGTGCCAATTTTTGTCTTGCACTGTAGTGTTAGTGTATCTGTGACTGACCGACTGCATGCGTTATTTTCTTTTGGACATTGTAGTGTTACACTACTTGATTGTCTGAATAGTCACTGATATCTCTTTTATGTTATTTTCTTTTGTGTTTTTGTGTACTATATTCAGTTATTCACTTTGTATTGATAGTGAAAAAATTAATGTCAATGGCGAAGCTGATTTTGAAGGAATGTCAAAAATCAAAGTTGAATTTTTACTTCTCTTGAAGTGTTTAGAATTTTTTACTTTCCTGAAAATACTTTTCAACTTTTCTTGCACTTGAATACTTGATAATGCCTTGTTCAACATTCGATCTAAAACAACTAAACATGGATCTAATTTGTGTTATGCTTGTAACACCCCCAAATTCTAGTTTGGATTTAGGCTGGGTGACAGGGCCTGGGATACGGGCGTGCCCCAGGGCGTGTCCAGCTTTGTTTCTCGAGTGGGTCTCGAGTAGGCTTCGAGTGGGCGTCAAGTGTGTCTCGAGTGAGGCACACGGCCTGGGACACGGGCGTGTCCCAGACCGTGTCCTACTCGGTTTCCATGGCATTGAGTGGTGTTGAGTGTAGAACATGGCCTGTGACATAGGCATTTCACAGGGGTGTGTTCGGCACACAGCCAAGGACACGTGCGCGTGCCTTAGCCGTGTGCTTCTCGGGAGAGTTGGTCCTGTGTAGAGTGAGGAACACGCCCCTCAACACGGGCATGTACTTCCTGATACAGGCGTGTTAGGGATTGATACGAGCATGTCTTAACCCGTGTTCTGGTCTGGAGTGAGTCGGTTTCTTGCCTCTTAGGGGAATACGGCTTGTGACACGGGCGTGTCACAAGCTATGTCATCCCAAGAAAAGTGATTCTAGGGCAAATCTTGGCCGTCCAATTCCTTCTATTTAGATCCTATGGTCCAAGCTCCTCCCTGCAGTGATAAGACCGTAGAATGAGATGGCTTTCTCATTTGGACTAAGATCACTCTCTTTCTAATCAAGAGAGAAGGGAGAGCTTGGAGGAGGAAGAAGGAGAGGATTCCGACCGTCGGTGGAGCTTCAGTGATCCGACTCGAGATCTGAGGCCATCGTTGTGGAGGCAAGGCCGACACGGTGATTACCATCCAACTAGATTCTCCATGGCTCCGAAGCGATCATCAAGGGTAACGATCTCCTTTTTGGACAAGTGAAGTCCTACTTTATTCATGTGCATGGGATTCTCCACCAAGAGGTGGAAAGCATAAGCGATTCCAGTGGTCGAGTCTGCATCTAGATCCGGAACTGTGTAGTATGGAATATGCATGCTGTGTGAAGCCCATCTGGACTGGTAGTCTGGATTGGTGATGCTGCGAACCGGAGAAGACTCCGTGTATAAATAGGTTAGCCTACGGAGAAGGTGAGGATGATTGTGAATTTTGAGAATGATGCTTTGTATAGCTCCTTTGATTGGATGTGATGCTTTGTATAGCTCCTTTGGTTGGATGCTTGGCACGAGCTAGTTGATGGAATGGAAAGCAGCACTATGTGCCAGTGTTATGAGATGGATTGCGGACACCTTTGAGTGGATGGGCGTGAGAGGTCTTCAACTGGGGTTTGGAGGCTGATGCCCATGGCCAACAAGTTAAGAACATCTAAGTGGGTGGGCCACCCAACAAGTTCAGTGGGAGGATCATTGTGAGCGGTCGGTTGGTAGAACTGTAAATGGGGGGCTGCGGGCTTCCCGACTTGTCGATCGATAATGCTCAATGGTTGCCGTGAGGTGAACACCTCTGAGTGAGACGGGCGAGGATGTCTCTAGCATGCGTGTTGTAGTAGACTAGTGCTCGGCTACCAAGTGGAGGACCTCTAATCGGTGGTGTACTAAGGATGTACAGGTACACCGTAAGCATGACCTGAGTGCACAGAGCGTCTAGCACGAAGTCCAGCGTTTGTGATGTGATTATGACATATATATATATGTTGTGATTGTATTACATGCTGGGAAGGAACCACTGCCCCGGGAAAAGGGTAGGGTTGTTATAATTGGTCAGCTGAATGCTGACCGTTGCTTTGTTGATCACCCTTGGGGTGGACGTTCATATGCAGGTGTTGCGGGCTGATTGGAATGAGCAGGCTGAAGCCCTTGCTGCTACTGCTTGTAGGCCCTTGAAGGCCGTACGAAGCTTTGGATTTCATGTGTGGCCGGCCTGTGTGCTGATATATGAAATCATATTTATAAAGAGAAACTTATAAGGCCTTAAGGCCGTGAGCGTTTGAGTTGTAAACATTCCTAATGTTATCTATATATAAATAATGAGTTGTTTATATATTTGTAGTGGACATTCATTGGATGAGTTCTTATAAGCTTTTAACTTTTGCTAGAATGCTCTGTGTTAGGGTGCGATGGTATTTTGGTATTAACCTGTGACCTCGCCATCTGTTTGTGGCATATAATGTGGGGCCCCGCCCGGACCTTCTATTATATGTTATTTAATGGGTCGGGTTGTTACAATGCTAAACCTTTCTCATGTTCAATTCCTGACTTCTTGTTGAATTAATTTTCATGTTCAGTTGAATGAATTTTCTATTAATTTTAAGTCAGAACAATTATTAACCACCTTTGATGATAACCTACAGACAAAACTGCTTCTAATAGAAGTTCTATGAACTTTTATTACTCAAAAACATCTGTAACTAAAAAATCTAAATGTTTAAAAATGAATGGGATAAAAATACAGTGAAAAACTGAAACTGCACTGCAAAAACCGACCATAAACCGCACTAAATCGAAACCGCACCATACGGTTTCGGTGCGGTACGGTTTTGGATGTTCAAAAACCGCACCCCTGTGGTGCAGTTTCGGTTTGGGCTCAAACCGCACCAAACCGCACCGCTCGCAGGCCTATATATTGGTACTGGGATGCCAAAGAGGCTCTTGTCCATACATGTCTTGAAAATAATCTTTCTGATGACTATTTACCTATTATCCATTATTATGAAACTGTGAAGATTGTTTAGGTTCATCTTATTGCCCTTTACTCCAAGTGTGCCAAAACATCTCACATTTATACCATCTATTCAAATATATTTACCCGACACCATTCTCTCCCAATGTTGCATATCAAAAAATTCAGTTTCTTAGTGCAAAACTTCTCTAACATAATCCTTTCATTGTTGACCTTGCAACTTAAGAAAAACATTTGCTAGAACTCCTTGTTGTTTATTTATTATCTTCTATGTTTTACTGATTCTTACGAGATGATATGCCAACTGATTTTTGGAGAACCTAACACTCCTACCTTTGATGTTACTATAAATTTAATGTCTATTGTGACAAACCTTCTACCTCGATATCCAATAGTATCATCTCCACCATTGGAAAATTATGCTAATGTTGCTAGTCGTAGGACACAACATCGTTCATAGTATACGATATTTAAAAATAAATATCAAGTGTCATATTCTTCCAGACCTGTTGATTACTTCTACTCACGCAGATTATTATTATTTTATTTGAATATAGAAAAGATAAGTTAAATAATAAAAGAGAAAATAAGAAACAAGCTTTCGATCGGAAATCCTTCCTAAGTAAAATAAAACGTAAATCTAAAATTCATAAAACTAGATTGAGAACAATTCGATCGTGGAGGTTCCCAAAATATGAAAGCGCATTTCTTGAGAATATGCTAACAACTAACCTTAGGTTGATCGATTAAGACTCCTCAGTCAATCGAAACCCCTAAGATTGCTTTAGGTGGTGAACCCCTCTATTGGATTTGACTCCAATCCTGATGATTTATGTCATTCTCTCTCGAGAAGTACATGCAACTCATTCCACCAATGAGCAATCTACACGTATTCACAGATCTCTCGATAAACTAGAATACAGATCAATACTTGATTTACATATACCAGAAATATGAAATCAATATAATAAAATCAAAGGTGAATTGTGATTTTTACAATCAACCCATATAGATCTTTCCTAAGCCTAGGGGATTGCTTTATACCATGCTCTAGGGGATTGCTTCAGCCCATATAGAGTTTTCCCAAGCATAGAATCACGAAGGTGAGGGTCTACAAAACCTGGTGGCTGATCCACATATACTTCCTCTTTTAATTCCCCATTCAGGAATGCTGACTTCACATCCATCTGGTAGACTTTGAATCCTTGATAGGCAGCAAATGCAAGGAATAGCCTTATTGCTTCCAGTCTGGCTACTGGGGCAAAGTTTTTGTCGAAGTCTATTCCTTCTTCTTGCCTGTATCCTTTTGCCACCAATCTAGCCTTATTCTTGACAATAATGCCATTCTCATCTAACTTGTTCTTGTAGATCCACTTAGTTCCTATGACATTATGTCCCTTAGGTCTGGAAACTAGCTTCCAGACACTATACCTTCTGAACTTGTTCAGCTCCTCCTGCATTGCTCTAATCCAGAAAGGATCTTTGATAGCCTCTTCAAGCTTCTTGGTCTCTATTTGAGATAGGAAGCTTGAACAGAGAGCTGTATTGATGCTCTTGCTTCTGGTATGGACTCCATGTCTTGCATCACTAATGATTTGGTGTGCTCTATGGTCCCTCAGATATCTCTCAGTAGGAGGCAATCTTTCTTCAGCTTGCTATTCTTCATTTTACTCAACTGGCTGGACTTCACTGTCTTCAGCTGGCTGTTATTCATCCTCATCTTGTGAGTCTTAAACTCCTCCTAGACAGCAACCATCTCCTTTCTTATCTAGAAATTTTGGATCATGTTCCCTGATGGTAAGCTTGTCCATCACCTCCTTTAAACCTGTAGAGCTAGAAGAGGAGTTAGGAAGCTCACAGTTAATCAGGTTTTACTCATCAAAGACAACATGGACTGATTCTACTACAACTTGACTAGTCAAGTTGTAGATCCTATATGCCCTACTATTGTTGTTGTACCCAAGAAAGATCCCTTCTTGGGACTTGGCAGCAAACTTAGTCACATAGGACTTTCCATTGTTCAGTACATATCACTTGCTACCAAAAATCCTGAAGTAGGATAAGTTTGGTTTTCTATCTTTCAAAATATTATACTGTAGGATCAAGCGCATACCCAACTGTTCCAAAAGCCTGGATTTTTGGAAAGGATGCTACTTAATTTCTTAAATAAGTAGCAGAGCGCCACAGGTCAAATGAAGGAATGCCAGACCCAATAATCCCCCCCGACATCCAGCACAACCCGTCGGCTCAGAGGTGGGGTTACCACATGACACACATGACTCATAGGTGGGGTTACCACATGACACACATGACTCATAGGTGGGGTTACCATATGTCCACAGTTTGCCTGACCCGTCAGACCCACACATGTAGAAGGGAAAATCGGGATTTTATAGCGCCCCCGGTCTTGAACCCGTGACCACATCTGATACCAAATGTAGGATCAAGCGCATACCAAACTGTTCCAAAAGCCTGTACTATTGGAAAGGGCGCTACTTAATTTCTTAAATAAGTAGCAGAGTGCCACGGGTCAAGTGAATGAATGTCATACCCAACACATACGAGTCTTATTGTGGCTTTTGGTGATGGAAGACCTATTGAGGACATGACATGCAGTGCTTACTGCCTCAGCCCAGAAATATTCTGGGAGAGATATGTCGCTTAATAAGATCCTACCAGACGATGTGATGGTTCTATTTTTCCTCTCAGCAATTCCATTTTGCTGGGGTGTTCTAGGAGAGGAGAAATCTTGGTGAATCCCATGATCTTCATAGAACTTCATCATGCACTCAGACTGAAACTCAGTCTCATGGTCACTTCTGATTTTGACTACAGTACTGTTAAATTCATTCTGAATTTGCTTAACAAATGTCTGGAATATATCAGGGGTTTCAGATTTCTTCCTTATGAAGAATACCCAGGAAAATCTTGAAAAATCATCAAAAACCACAAGAGTGTAGACTTTCCTACCTAGACTATGAACTGACATAGGACCAAATAGATCCATATACAGGAGGTATAAACACCTCACTAAGTATTTGGTACCAAGGCACTGGAAGGAGGTCTTGGTATACTTTCCCTTTTGGCATGCTGAGCTGATACCCTCCTTGGTGCACTTCACCTTAGGACCATTTCTCACTAACTCTTCACTAAAGAGTTTGCCTATGGTATTATAATTCAGGTGAGCTAGCCTCTTGTTCCATTGGACACAATGTGAGGCTTTCTCATCTACAACTAGGCATATAGGAGAGTCCTTACTCTCACAAACAAAATTCAGACAATAAACATTTCCTCTCCTAGTTCCTATTAAGATGACCCCTTGGTAACTAGACCTCCTAATTTGGCACTCATCCTTGAGGAAAGAAATGTCATAGCCATGATCACATAGTTGGCTTATGCTTATCAGGTTGTGTTACAAACCTTTCACATAAGCTACTTGTGTGATAGTGATTATGCCATTTGATATCTTACCAAACCCTTTGGTTACTCCCTTTTCTGAACCACCAAAGATGACTTTGTGTCCATTCTCTACTGGAGTATATTCCTTCAACATGCTCCTTATTCCAGTCATGTGCCTGGAGCATCCACTGTCCAAGTACCATATAGGGGTATGGCCACTTGGACTCACCTATAACAAATAAATCATCTAACCTTAGGACCCAATTCTTATTGGGTCCTAGGTGCATGTTAGATTAAAAATGAACATGCCTGCCTGCAGCTCTTTTGATAGGTAAGCCGGCATTATCTCTCTGGACACTATTATTATGCCAGCAATCAATAGCATAGTGGCCCACTTTGCCACAACACCAGCACTCATAAATGTTGTACCTTCTCTTAAGGGTTGGCTTATTAGCATTGCTGTCAGCAGCTCTCAGTCTAGCTTGTACACCAACAACGTTTTTCTTATTTCGTCCACCCACAACCTGATTTGGGATATGTCTGACAATAGAGGTACTTGGGATATCTTGGACCCTATCAGCAGCTGTCTTATTTTCAAAGTGCATGCTCCTTATGGCTTCAGATATGCCCAAGTCAGGTTTGCTGACAGACTTTCCTTTGGTCTGATTGTTGACAGGCAGACTTTGAGAATAGGCTGCAACCTTATTTTTGAGTTTTGGGGCTAGTACACAAACAACAAATGGTCCAGGATGGGCCATTTGGATTTTTCCATGGGCTGCCTTGTAGGCACTAACACCCTTGCCATTCATAACACCATACTCCCAGTGACCATAGATGCTCTCATGGTTATACCTGTTATATGGTAGCAGCACTTTCCTGAAAGGAATTTGAGGCTTGGAGACTAGTTGCTGAACTGGAGCTTTGCCCTTACTTTTGGAATTGGCAGCTCTAGTTTTCCCTTTGAAGTCTAACCCCTTCTTACCCTTTTGGGAGGAGAAGGAATCTATCAAGGGAAATACAGTACATGGCTTTGAAAACTTAGCCACTAACTCCTTCTCCTTTTGGAGTTTATCTTCAAGATTCCTGATGTTGTCATTCTTGAAGGTGATTGTGCCCATCTGAATGATAGTGATGTTTTTCAACTTGCTGACTTCTTTCATCTTTAGGTTCATCATGTTTGCTGAGTCTAAAGCAGCCAGCTGCAGAGAGGAAATCTCCTTTGCTTGCTTTTTGGCTAGGAGCCTGCTTCTCTTCAGTGCTTACAAGAGGTCACCATAGTTATCAATCAATTGTTTGACGTCTCCTTCAGATTAAGAGCCATCTTCATCTATTGATGTCAATGCCTCTGATTCTGGACTTATCACATAATCTGATACAGAGGAAAGAGAATGTACTTTGCTTGGACTAGGCTGCTCCTAGCTGGGTCCTTCTTCAGTCAAATCCATCAACCCAAGACAATGACTGTCTTCTTTTCTCTTTTCAAACCTGACAGCATCATCAGCTTCTCCAGCAATAGCAGCCAGCATCTCTAAGAAGTCCGCCTCTATAGATTCTTATTCAGTAGTAAATATCCCAATGTAGGCTTCATCTTCATCTTCCTTTTCTGACTCTGATGATGATGAGTCAGTTCAGCTCTTTTGCTTCTTGGCAATAAAGGATTCTCCTTCTTGCCCTTATGCTGATATTCCTTCTTTTCTCCAGCACCATTCCTTTTGACAGGGCAGTCGGCTATAACATGCTCTGGCTTGCTACAATAATAACAAACCACTTTAGAAGAAATATATTTATTTTGTTTAGAGCCATACCTATCCTCTTTAGAAGATTTCTTCTTGCCCTTGTAGTAATCTTCCTTAGGATAAGAAGAAGAGGATGGCATGCTTCTCTAATGATTTTTATTAAATAATTTCTGAAATTGCCTGGAGAAGGCAGCAAAGTCTTCATTAGATATGTGTCAGTCTGATGTGTTGGTTTTTGAGCTTTCTGAATCAAATTCAACATCTCTCCTTGGTGGGTAAGGAGTCTTTCTCCTGCTCCTCCTTGTGGATTCAACTTTGAAGGCCACTGACTTGTCCTTGACTGCAGACTTGCTGATTTTCTCCTCCTTTCTGACAGTCAGCTGTATTTTATAGGACATCAGCTTTCCAAACAGGGTTGGTGGTGGAGTGTCTGCAAGTTTTGCCACTTCTTTGATGGCACATATTTTTGTGTCCCAATCTTTAGTCAAAGACCTGAGAAACTTGCCATTTAATTCATGTGTTGAAAACTCTGCCATATGTTCTCAGCTCATTCACAATCCTGAAGAACTTTTCAAAGCACTCAGCTATGTCATCTGTCTTGTTCTGCCTGAAGCTTTCATACTCTTGATTGAGCATGGACTTCCCATCGTCCCTCACTTCTTCTGTTCCCTCCATGAAGACAATTAGTGTGTCCCACATCTCCTTAGATGTCTTACAGTGGACAAGGTTTTGGAAGGTTGAGTCATCTATAACACTAACTATAATGTTTTGTGCCCTCTTATCCAGTGTAGCTAAGATGATTTCATCCTTAGTCATCTCGGTTTATATCTTTGGAGTCTTCAGATTTGCATCAAGGACAGATGTCTTCATTGGGATGAAGGGTCCTTCTTGTACTGTGATATAAATCCTAGGATTAGATGCCTCCATGAACAATCTGACCTTTCCTTCCAGATGCCAAAATTCTTCTTCCTACAGAGAGGAAGTTTCATGAATCCAAGCTCTTTGTGAATCTCTCTTGAACCCATCTTGACCTTCTGACAGCTGCCCTGGAGATAAACTCAGACTGTTAAGTCCTTTCTTGAGCAACCTCCCTCGGATACCACTTGAAAGTCTTGATTTTAAGATCAACTAAACACCTAGAGGGAGGGGGGGGGGTGAATAAGTCCAATTTAATTCTAGGCTACTTAAAGTTAATGAAATCTAATTCTCTATCTTTATTACTATCTTTGTCAGATAAGGCAAGAAAGCTATTCGGCAATTATAGCACAATCACAGCACACCAATCACAACACAGTACTCACAGATTTATAATGGTTCCCCAATTGATAGGTACATCCACTTTCCCCCTTCGCCTATCTAGCAATAGACTAGATTCGACCAAACACCTTCTTCTATCTTTCTCATATCCTCAGATCTTACAGCTCAGAGCCCAACTGGCTCTTACCACTCAAACTATACAAGTCTTACCACTCAGATCACCAAGATCCTATATCTCAAGTTCTTCACAAGAACTCTACCTCAGAGTGAATCCACACTCCTATACCTCAGGGACTCCTTCCCTACCTCAGAGTGATCCACACTCCTACAACTCAGGCAACCCTTGCCCTACCTCAGCATTTATAACACAAGCTTGCAGCTCAGGCATTTAGCCTTACCAATCAGATTCAATATGAATCCTACATAGAATATCAAAGAAATGAATTACATACACCTGAGAAAATTCTCTGTGTCTGTCTACCTGGACTGAGAAAATGTCAGCCCTATCTTTGTCTTCAAAGCAACGAGATGAGAAAGCGATCTTAAATTGAAGCTCGGCTTGTTCTGGAAGCGACAAGCAGAAACCTCTGATTCTTCTTCTTCAGGAATCTATCCCGATCTGGACTGAGCAGATATTAGCCCCCTCTACTTCTTCTTTAAAGATCCAGCGAATGATCTTCAGATTTGGCACGACTTAGATCATGAAGATACTTTCAGCTAGGGTTCGCCTAGACTAATTCATCTTCCTCAGAGAAATACTCTGAACTTACTGTAGTAGATGTTGAATGCCTCAGCGAACTCAGAACCCCTTCAGATTTTCAAATTGAATTTCTTGGCTCTGTAACAATGGAAGAAGAAGACGACGAACTCCGCTTCTCATTTTTCAGAATGAATTAATTCTTTGATCAAAAAGCTATTTGATCTCGATCTCAGTTGCTATTTATAACTCTGTCAATTAGCGAGATGACCGACACGTGTCCCAGATTTAACAGCAGTTAACACCTCAGCTTAATCAAATTGAGATTCACTGTAGACTAACGACGACGTTAATGTCTATTTGCAACGAATCTGAAATTTGTTGACTTTGCTGATGTCAGCATCATTCTGGACTTAGCCAAACTCAACTAGCTTTCCAGAAGTTCTGCGTTCGACGAACTCCAAGCTCAGTTTGACAAACCCTGAGCTCAGTTCAACGAAACAGTTAAAGAGATGAAAGCTGAGTTAGGCGAATTCTGAACTCTGTTCGACGAAAGCAAAGCTTAGCTCGACGAATAGTGGATAAGCTGAGTTCGACGATTCTGAAGGTTGAGTTCTTCTTACAGATGAAAGCTGAGTTCGACAAATTCTGAACTCCATTCGACGAAATCAAAGCTTAGCTCGACGAATAGTGGATAAGCTGAGTACGATGATTCTGGACTTAGAAAATTTTTCCAGGTCTGTTAGGCGTTGAGTGTGTTGACCTCACTCAACGCTATTTCCCGTTAGCCCATTCTTCAGCTATCTGCCTGATAGCGTTGAGAGCATTGAGTGTATATGCCTCACTTAACGCTATTTTCCTTAGCCATATTCTTCTGCTTTCCTTTCTGCTAAAAAGCATTGAGAGCGTTGAGTGAGCTCGCCTCACTCAACAATTCTGGACTTACCCGAATTCTGGTTTCTTCACAGAATGACTAGACTCAAAGACTTTTGTTGAGATTGATTTGCCAGCAGGACATGTGTATGTGGGACTGTGTTATGGCTTCCCCACCACATTCCAGGTCTGGGTGTTGACCCCGGCAGGCCCCTGTGGAGGAATATCCCTGCGGTCCTGTGGTTAGGATTAATCCCACATTGCCTGCAGATTTCTCCCCTCCGTGTTCATGTACCCCGCCACCCTTTATCTCAACACCTGGGTTTTGAGATGAATTGTTGGGTTGGTGGGTTCTTTCATGGTATCAGAGGAGGTTGTCCTGCTGCGGGGGTATGTTGAGATTGATTTGCCAGCAGGACACGTGTATGTGGGACCGTGTTATGGATTCTCCACCATGTTCCAGGTCTGGGTGTTGACCCCAGGGGGCCCCTATGGCAGAATATCCCTGCAGTCCTGTGGTTGGGATTAATCCCACATCGCCTGCAACTTTCTCCCCTCCGTGTTCATGTACCCCGCCACCCTTCATCTCAACACCTAGATTTTGAGATGAACTGTTGGGTTGGCGGGTTCTTTCATGGTATTAGAGGAGGTTGTACTGCTGCGTTTGTGTGTTGAGATTGATTTGATAGCAGGACACATGTATATGGGACCGTGTTATGGCTTCCCCATCGCATTCTAGGTCTGGGTGTTGACCTTGGTGGGCCCCTGTGGCGGAATATCCCTGCGGTCTTGTGGTTGGGATTTATCCCACATCACTTGCAGCTTTCTCCCCTCTGTGTTCATGTACCCCACCAACCTTCATCTCAACATCTGGGTTTTGAGATGAACTATTGGGTTGGCGGGTTCTTTCACCTTTTAACTTGGCATTGAGTGAGTGAGCTTCACTCAACGCTTTTGTACTTAGTCAACTTTTCTGCCTCCTTGTACATTGGCATTGAGCGATGAAGCTTCACTAACACTTCTGGTCTTAGTCAATTTTCTTGCTTCCACTGCTTAGGCTTTGACATGATAACCTTGACTCAATGATTCTGGCCATATGGCATTGAGTGAGTTAGGGTCACTCAACGCCTGTGGACTTAGCCATATTTCTGCCTTTGAAATACTATAGCGTTGACTGCCCGCCTTCTCTAAACACTATTAGCTGTATATCATTGAGTGAGCTTGCCTCACTCAACGCTTCTGGACATAGGCATTTTTCTGAATTTCCAGCCTCACCTTGAGTCCACCTGTCATTGTTTCTTGAACTATCTGTCCAATCATTGTGACAAAGACCAACCTGTATGCATGAACTTAAACATATATCAAATACAACTATGTCTATCTCATTGACCTGTTTGACATCATCAAATCAGGGCCATTGGAATCAATGGACCCAACACTTGCTATCTCTATTAAGATCCTATTCTTTCTCTCATTCACTCCATTCTATTGTGGAGTTCTGGGAGAAGAGAACTCTTAGGAAATATCTAACTCTTGACAAAAATTTGTCACTGCATCAAACTGAAATTTTGTGTCATGGTCACTTCTTAGTTTGACCATAGTACAGTCCATTTCATTCTAAATGGTCTTGAAAAATATCATGAATATATTCTGGGTATCTGACTTCTTTCTAAGGAAGAAGACCCATATATACCTAGAGTGATCATCTACTATCAAAAAGGTATACAACATCCCTCCTAAACTTTGAATAGCTAGAAGACCAAAAAGATCCATATGTAATAAATAAAGACATCTTATAAAGTCTTTGTATGCAATGCCATTAAAAGTGGCCTAGTTTACTTGCCCATTTGGCATGCATGACAAGAACCATTTTTAACACATTTCAAATTTAGACTATCCCTAACTAAATTTTCAGAGAATAATTTACAAATTGTCATATAGTTAATGTGAGCTAATCTTTTGTGCCACTGTACACAGAGAGATTTCTTCTCATTATCCAAGTCAACTGAATTTTTAATCAGACACTTGTCCTTGTGGAATTCAATGACATAGCCTAAGTCACACAATATACTTATGCTTACAAGGTTATGTTGTAACCCCTTAATATAAGCTACCCTTGTGATTGAGACTATGCTATTAGAGATCATACCATATCCTTTGGTGATTCCTCTATCTGAACCTACAAAGATAACCTTTGGACCATTCTTCATTGGAGCATACTCCTTTAGAAGACTTCGTATTGCAATCATATGTATGGAATACCCACTATCCAAGTACCAGATTTGCTTTAGATTGTTAATTGAATTATCCTGCAAGAAAGATTCAGTTTACCTTAGGAGCCCAACCAACTTTGGGTCCTTGGTTCCTATTAGTTATTAAAGAAAATTTTCTACCACTGGAAGCACTAGCTGGAAAACATTTCTTTATATTAGGCACTATTGGAACCTGAAATCCTTGACAGGTTCCTGGATGATGATGTAAATGATTCACTTGGAATGTATGATGATACTGAGGGGGAGATTCACATAGTGCTCCCTACTCAAGATGCTCAATTGCATGTGTCTGAAAAGGCTGAGGATGCAATTCAAATTGAGTTGGCTGTCTATAAGGACTTAAGTGAGATAAGGAATAAGTCATATCTACCTTCAGAAGATGATGCTCACATGTTAGGGACCTCTACATCCATCCCTGTAGATTCCATAACTTCAATTTTGACTGCTCTAAAAATGATGCAGGATAAGTAGAGTATCTCTCTAAGGACTCACATTATTATAGCAGTGCAAGGTGTTAAAGAGGAATTTATGGGAGAAATAAAGGTTATAAAGGAAAAAATTTCTCATATGAATAGTGAGATCACAAAATGGTTTGTTAAAGCTGCTGGAGCTGTGGAAAATAATATAAAAATGATGAGAATTATGAATGAAAATCTCCAGCTCTGGACTCAAGACCTCACTAAAATAAAGTAATATGTCAGCCAAACTGATCAAATAATTGAACATGATGTAAACCATATAGAGAATTATATGTATGCCACTCAAACTGAAGTTATGAAGTAGGTGGATAAGTTAAGGGGTTTCCTTCTTGAAGAGAATGAAAATGTCTTTCAGTCCCTTTCAAGAAGGATTGTAGCAAGCACCATTGATATTGATAACAAAGTATTTCAAGAAGCCAGAAAGGGGGAAATGTAAATGCTGATAAGCCCTATGGGTACTTCAAGGAACTAGACTTGCACTCCTACCCCTACTGTATCCAAATGAACCATCAGAGTTTAACTTTGCTGCTATAGAAAGAGATGCTCGGGATGTTCAAGAGTCTAAGAGAAGAGAAAGAGAACAAACTATACACTCTGAGGAGTTCATGTCCATGAAAAGCAAAGAAAAGTCAAGGGATCCTGATCACGAGGAATGGAGTGATGAATCCAATTCCATCATTATGCAGAACTGGGCTAGTCATGGATAGATCAGGAAAGATATTGATAAAGTCTATCCTTCTGAAGAATGGATCAAACACCTGGAAAAGAGATATCTCAGGGAGAAGACTATCAAAGAGAACATGAACAAACAGAATCCTAATAGAGTACCATTCAACTACATTCCAAAACCTCTCAAATATTTTGAAAGGCAAAGGGTGAAGAGCAGGAGAGCTAGAAAGAGTGTTGCTGAGTAACTGAGACAAGGCCCTTGCTTAAATAAATTTGTCGTTTATGTTTTGTTCAAAACTTAAACTCATTGACCTATAGTTATATGATCTCATTTTCATCTATTATCATTTTTTCAACAAGTAATATTTGTTCCACTCTTTTACTAGTTATTTATCACTATGATAATAGTTTAACTATTTATATGTATCTTATCATTGAGCTAACTTCTTCAAATAGGGGGAGATTGTTGGCAATTTGCCCTCAATATTCCTAGATTTGAAGAAGTGCATCATGCAATGATAGGTGCATTATGTATGTAATAGATATCTGTTCATATTTGTGTAGACTCAATTATCAGTATTGATAATTAAACTTAGTAGGACATGAGATGAGTTAAGTCAAAATTGAACCTATATTTTACTCAAAACTAGTCTAAGGGGCGAGCTGTGAAGTTTTAGCTCATACCATTTTGATGGGCTTTGAAGAACAAAATGACATTGTTTTGATAAGAAAGCTTCAAAATGATATTTATCGTTTTGATGTCTAGAAAGGCAGGATTTGAAATTTTCGGAGGCGCTGAAAGTAAACATCACATCAGTGATGTAATTAGGGATGCTTTGACTTTTTATCAAAATAGTTTATGACTGTTGGAGATGTCATACCTATTAAGGTCAAGTGGTAGGGTTCTTATAAAAGGGATAACTTCAAGGATGAAACCCTAACAACAATAACAATAACAATTGGATAACTTCTAATCCGCCACTAAGAAGCAAAAATCTAGAAGCTGCAAATTGAACTCTGTATTTGCAAGTTTTCTTACACAGCAAGAGATCAGGAGGATCAACTTCCTACTGAAGAAGAAGAGAAGATCAAGTCTTTCTTCAAAGAAGTGAACCAACTTTCGACCTGCTACAACATTATTCAACTACTGAAGAAGAAAGTTTTATTCCAGTAAAGCTAAGGAGGACTCAAGGCTTAATATAACATTAATTCTAAGTCATATTATTATAAAATCTTTATAAACATTCATCTTGAAGGATCTCTTTGAGTTCTAAGTTATAGGACTAGGTTGTCAGCCTTAGTGTAGGGCTAATTAGGAGGCCTGAGTGTAGGACTTTATTGAAAGTCTGAGGTAGGATTCAGGGTTGAATCTGAGGTAGGAAATCATCTTGATTTCTGATGCAGGGCTATGAACAACCTTAGGTAGGTTCTTCTGTAGACTCAAGGTAGGATCCTGGAGTGTATCTGAGCTGTAAGATTTTGATCTGAAAAGAAGAGGAGGAGCTTATTGAATCTAGCACACTGCTAGATAGGTGGAGAGGGACAGTGGATGTACCCATACTCTAGGGAACCACTATAAAATCTTGTGTGTTGTTCTGTGTTTTGCACCTATGAATTAATCATTTACTATAGTTAGGGGAATAAATTTAGAAAGGTTAAAAGCTTAAAGCACAAATTCACCCCCCATGTGATTTAGACTGCCCATAATCCTTAATCACGTATGATTCACAACCCCAAATCTTAATGAAATACATACTATGATGCTTCCTACTACATATCTCATATGATGTCTTTTGAGCTATTTTAATTATAACATGAATTAATATGAAAGTTGTCTCTATAACATATCCCCAAAAGAAAGAAGAAAGATCTACATGACTCATCATCGACCGTATCATGTTTAACAAGGCATGATTTCTGCTCTCAAAAACATAATAATATTATGGTGTTCTAGGTGGAGTGAGCTATGATATAATACCACACTCTTTCAGATGATCACGAAACTCCTAAATAAAATACTTGCCACCTCGATCAGATCAGAGTGCTTTTATTGTCTTTCCTAGTTGGTTCTGTACTTCATTCTTGAACTCCTTAAATTTTCATGGATTCAGATTTATTCTTCATAAGAAACACATATTTGTATCTACTAAAATCATCAGTAATTGTAATGAAGTAGTAGAACTAACCTCTTGCCATAGAACTCATGGGTATACATACATCACTATGTATTACCTAATAAGTAAGACTCGTATCTCTCAATTGATTCATAATCATATGATTTAAGTAGTCTATCTTTATGAAGCTTGGATATGCACTTCTCATTTATATGTCATAAATAATAATGACAAAGGTACATAGGATTTGAGTCATTCATTTTGTCTTTTAATATTTTCTATGTTATAGATTGATTGGTCTAAGTTCAAAACATACAAACCATTAAACAACTGAGTTACACCTTAATAAACAACATTCATAAATATAGAACAACAATTATTCTTAATAATGAAAGAAAATCCTTCAATATCTAAACATGAAATGAATATAATATTTCTAGTTATGACTGAAACAAAATAATAATTATCAAGTTCATAAGCCTAGTGGGCAAAGAAAGACGATAAACTCCTACGATAATGGCTAAAACTCTTGCTCTATTTCCAACACATAGGTCCACATACCCTTTACCCTGCAATCTTCTCCTTCCTATTTCCTACATATTAGTACAAATGTGAGAATCACTTCTAATATCCAATACCCAAGATGAATGTGCAAAAATGTTTATCTCTATAACATAAATACCTGAAGCGAAAGTCGCAATTTCCTTCTTCTTCTGCGAATTCTCAATGTAAAGAGGATAATTCCTCCCCTAGTGTCCCACCTTACCATAATGGTAGCATTTCCCTTCCTCTGCTATTCCCTCCTTCTTCAGTGCTGAAGACTTGGGATCAAGATAAGACTTAAATCCTATCTTCATCTTCTTGGATCCCTTTGCCTTGCCCTTACCTTTATGCACCAATAATATGGGGCTAGCAAGTTTAACCTTCTTCTTGTTGTTCTCAACATTTCTCAAAATGACTAGAATCTCGGGCACTGTCTTAGCAATTTCATTCATGTTGTAGTTCAAGACGAACTACTCATAATAATCTGACAATGATTGTATGATCTGGTCATTAGACAACTCCTGGCCTAAGGGAAAACCCAGCCTCTCAAGGTTCTCAATGTACCTAATCATATTGAGTATATGAGTCCCTACTGGGCCTTGAGCTCCCATCTTGCACTGAAATAATGGCTTAGAAATATCAAACCTCTCTTATCGAGCCTGCCCTTGAAACATTTTTTTCAGGTGCTCGATTATCTCATAACTGCCCATGCTCTCTTATTGCTTCTAAATCTTAGAGGTCATTGTAACAAGCATAGGGAATTTAACATTTAAGGAATCATCTTGATACTTCTTGTTCGAATCCTTTTTTGCTCGGGAGGCAGATGTGATTGACTCCTTAGGGGAATCCCCTTCCAAGACATAGATCTTGTGCTCTTATTTGCGAACAATTCTCAAGTTCCTATACCATTCTTGAAAATTAGTCTCGTTAAGCTTATGTTTCTCAAGTATGGCTCTTTGGGACAAGATGGAGTGTGAAACACTTGCCATGGAAATTCTACAAGAATTATGCAATATAGTTTTAGTAATATATTTTAAAATAATTTTATTTTAATATGTACTTTTATTAAATTCTCCTACTATTTTGTTCAAATTGATAACTATTAATATCAATTCAGAGAGTTTATGCTATCTACTCTCTAGTGGAAAAGATTTATATTTTTCCTCATCAAAAGTGAACTTTAGTTGATCAACCATAATATGGCTATTTAGGTAGACAAGCTTTGCCAATTGCATCACCGTCCAACTCTTGGCGAATAACTTTTATTTGCAACCATCTCATGGTGTATGCCAATGCTATGTCTCTAGGCACTTAACAGTTGAGATCATCTAGTTAAGTTCGACCCAATGTTGACAGCGGGATATCACAATTATCTACTCGAACCCTTACCAAGATAAATTAATATATCTTGCATTATCAAGCTCATAGTTCTTCAAACGTGGCAGGAAGTGTGTCAGCCATCGAAAGACATCCAAACACTTAATATTAATTTAAGAAATTTTCATGATGCTTGATTTGTTGGATAAAGTGGCCAAACTTAGAGGAGGGGGTGAATAAGGTTTTACGAGTTAATTAAAAATTCGAATTATTTTGTCTAGAAAAACTAGTTTTTGAAGCTACCGCGGGGTACTAGCTTGCTAGCGCTCAGAGGTAGGTCACATACCTCATTTTTCTGAACAAATTAATCCTTAGAGATGCACACATCCTTCAGAGATCTACCAGAAAACAATCACAATGTCTCACTCAGAATGAAGAGCAAGAAATAATTTTTATTCAAACAGAAACAAAACTAGTTTATAATTACAAACATGAGATCTCCATGACGTCGGAGATAGGAGGCGGTGAATGTCAAATATCTTTTAGTTTTCTATATCGACCCACTACCCGGACCTGTTGGCTCTCTCCCTTTACCTCCAAGAAAGTCTTCGAGCCATCTCTTCACCTTCACACACAGAAGTGTCTTTGAGCCCCGCTAGATCCCCCAATCTAGACGTCCCTTCCTCGGGATGATTTCTCATGGAATCCTTCCCGGAATCCAACGAACTTCACCGGTCGATTTTCCTCACCACAACCACACAGAAATGAGAAAAGTACAAAAAGAGTAAAGAAGGTTTAAGATTGATTCTCTCTCAAAACGATTCCTCGGTTAAGTGATTCATGATCAGTGCTAATGATCTTCGTTTGGTTGCAATTGATCTACTCCTCTTGGTCGTTATAGTTCATTGCTCGTCGGAGATCTTCATGCGCGAATGGGAGGGAGGTGACTTTCTCTTCCTTTGACGGAGATAGCAGAACGGTGCTCAGAGGTGGCTCCCGAACCCTAGGATGAAGTCTTGTCTCTCTCGATTCATACAAGGAATGAGAAAATGAAACCATTTTATATGTATTTGAAAAATAGGCTATCGTTGGCGGTAAGACTAGCGCTTGGCAGTAGGTCATTACGTGTCGATGTGACAGCTGTCCCGCGTATTTAGAAAAATATTCCAAAAAGATTATTTTTCGCTTTTTCGTGCTAGCGCGGTGCGGTACCCAACTATCGCCTGGTGATATCTCAATCATCTCGACGAATCCATCTCTACGATCGTTGAGAGAGCTAGCATTACGTGATAGGAATCTAGCATTACGCAGTAGGTTTCGGAGCGCATGAACAGAATAAATCATGAAGCTAGCACGGGTCGTAGTGCTAGCGCGCAACGGTAGGTCATAGATTGGAGTTCTTTGCTTCTCTTGAACCTATAAACCTGTATACTATACTAAACACAAATGTGATCAAATATAACATGAGAATTTATATTGTCAAACTGAGTATATGTGATCCGTCGACTCCAATAAACTCCCCCTTTTGATAATTTCAAATCTCGTTCATCAGATATAATAGTTGAGATGCATGATACATTGCAAATAAGTGATAATCTTTAAAAAGTCATGTTTCAGGTTACTTATGACTCACCCTACAAACCCGCACCCTCTATATACGTGCTCTACGAGCTACCCCTATTTACGTGCATACAATTCTACAAGCTCTCCTTATATATGATCTTCCCTAAATCATGACTCACGAACATTCTATTCTCCCCCTTTTGATATTATCGAAAGGGGTGCGTGAGATCGAAAAAAGACTATACGCATGTACGTGGAAAAATGCAGTCTAAATAAGCGTGATAAATACCAAACAATGCACGTTATAAAGTGAATCTAGAAGCAACCACAATAGGTATGACCAAACATAAATCAGGGAATATGATGCACATGGGTCAAATATACGAGCAGAGTACACAAAAGCAAATCATATGAGTTTTCAGAGTAGAAAAAATTGGACAGTACAGGTGAAACTAAGTACACAATGATTTGGAGTACAATACTAAGAGATTTATAGAATTAACACATTATATCATTATAAAAGTCAGGAATAGAAATCATGTACTAGTACCTATGTGTTGTAGACATATAATGCATATTTAGTTCAATTCTTATGCATGGAAGCATTAGACAGAGCAATGACATGTGTACGTGGAGCATCAAAAGAAAACATCAAGTAGAACTAACATTTAGTACATGTTTTATCTCAATAATTTAATATGCTATCACAAGAGAAATAGAGTGAAAAATCACGTCACGTTTCTATCTGTAGGATCTTGTGGCACCCTTAGAGGGGGGGGGGGGTGAATAAGGGCTCTTTAAAATTTTAACAAACTATTTATAAAATACGAAATTAGATATAAAGTTTGAGACACACCAATGAAATGAAAATCAAGATTTTATTTCTCCAAAATATATATGTGAAATGATTCCAATAAAGCTTGAAATCAAGGCTTACAACGATAATAGTTTTTAGCTTTTTCACCGGTCCTTCTCCCAAGGACCGGTAGGCTATAGTCAATATCTCCCTAGATATGACTACTAGCCTCCCCCTAAATCAAACCTATGATCTAGACGCTGCTCACAAGGCGGCGATTTACTCCTAAGCCTCACAAGGACCTAGACACCACACACAAGGCGGTGATTTTCCCCTAAGCCACACACGGACTTAGACACCACACACAAGGTGGTGATTTTCCCTTCCCAATTACAGAGATAAAAAGTGAATATGAAAGTACAATAGTAAAACTTAAAAACTCCCTCAAAATAATGAGTTTTGAAGATGATGGTGGACCGATGAGAAGATCTCCAATCTTGAACGCACGGTCGTATCTTCTTCGCTCTTGAGATTTCAACAGACCAAGGGAGTTCGTCTGGAAATGGAGATGAAGGCTCTGAAAATTCTCTGGGAAAACTAACCTCTGCACTCTCATTCAATTCCCTGAAATTTGGCCGTATATATATCTTTATGCTATCGTCGGCGTTAGCGTTAACGCCCCGCGATAGTGATAACTCTCCGTTGCTTGACACGTGGCACACGTCGCGCGGACTTTCAGATCTGAGTGGTGAACGTGACGATCGTGGGATATCGCTCGGCGATATCGGTATCGCCTCGCGATAACGTTCAACCGTGACATCGTGTGCGGCATCATGTGGTTCAAGGCTGACGTCAGCAGTAACTGTCCATGTTATCGCCCGCGGTAACGTTATCGCCAGCGATAGTGTGACTTTCCATTTCTTCAATGCTATGCTCAGCCATTCCTTAGTACTTAAAAAACCTGTTATCCCTGCACATTTAAAACACATACCAAGATCAAATACATCCAGGATTTGTTATTCTCAAACTAAGAAGTGTGGAACGCATGCTCCAACAATCTCCCCCTTTTGATAATAACAAATCCCCTGAGAAAGAAATTGTGTGAGACCAGTAGAATGTGAAACAATTCAGATAATCATTATGAATCAAAGTGTACAAATAGTTATAATAAACTCCCCCTATAATACACACGAGTTTCTCCCCCTATAATCTCCCCCTATTTAAAAGATCTCCTCCTAAATGTTTTACTCAATTTATTTCGTACTTAATCTCCCCCTTTTGGTATTAGCAAAAGTCGGTGGAGACAAACCAAAAAAATAGCGAGGTGCAAAATGCGGAAGCTTAAAGAAATGAGAGTAGAATTTGGTTATATGAGGAGTATGAGAACAACATTAACAGCCATGGAATAGTATTACCATAAAATTTGGAATTTTATCAGAAAAATTGTTTGTTGTGTAGAAAATTAATTTAAGAGTTGAATTTAAACATTGAAAATTTGTCAGGCCAAGATAGCAAAAGCATTAGAAACGATGAAATAGAAGAGAAAGACTATGTCCGGTCCAATTCTCATGAGAAGAAATTTTATAAATGATAATGATGTGTACATGTGAAGAGTGATTTAGTATACATATTCCTTAAGAAATAATGTTACATGAAGGTTTGCAATATACTAATACATGAAGCTAATATCTTTACATAAATAACTTCATATCATAAAGATTTAAAAAATTGGCCAAGTTTGTTTGCACAAGACACTTTACAATCCTTTTCAAGGTGCTCAACCTCACAATGCTCATTAAGACTTATCAGGAGGGTGAGTAGAGCTTGATTGGAGTATCCTAGTCAGTTTTATTTTTTTTTCATTCATTTTTGTTTGTTTAGAAACTTTGACTTAGGACTCCGAATTCACTTGTATTGCAAACATAAAAAATGTTTTTCTCAGAATGGCCATCAGTTTTGAAAACCAATATGAATGAAGCATAAATTAAAGTTGTAGCGTTGTATTCGAATCGTTGAAACAAACCAAGAACATGTAATAATAAACTTAAGTATGTGTAACTATCACCCCGTGTCAGTGGAAGCACATTATCAAACATAAAATGTTACTCATACTTAGAGGCATGCGGAAACAAGTCTATGCAAGTTCTAGTCATCAAAGGTATAGAAAGATATCGAGAGAAAGACAAATTTAAAAAATGTTTAAAGAACTTATAAATTAATTATCACACATGTAATAGGTAACGTATCCTGATAATCATCCAAAAATTTACAGTAACACTAGAAGCAAGGTTGTTGAAAAGGTGTCAGAATATTAGAGAGTTGTGGCTTAAAAATGCACTATCGCCAGCGGTAGCGATACTGCGTGGTGATAGCGTTTTTGTTAGAAAATTCGAAAACAATGGATAGGGCTGACACATCTCCTCCTTTTTTCGACCCTGGACTGTTTGGCATCGTATTCTTCAGTGGAAACCCTCAAGAACTCGAAAAAGTAAGGTTAGATCCCTCTTAATGATTAGATTTACAGTACTGTCGCCTATGCCATAATTCTAACTCATCATTTTTTGATAAAAACATTTTAAAGTTGAATTTGAAAAGTCATGAAATTTAATCATATATACGTTATGACATCTAGGTGCGGTAAAAACCATTTCATTTGTTTTTGAATCAAGAATTTTTCACAAATTTGTAGAAGATTCAAACAAACTATTTTAACCCTCATCACACAATTAGCTAATAGAAATCAAATTATGTTTTAAGCCTTCTACAAACAAAACATTTGAAATTGAAAAACTTTTGTTACCCACAACACTGATGCCGATGATCTTTTTTTTCATTATCTCCAAATGTTACAACTTCTCCTTTCTTCATCTCCAGGCTAAGGAACTTCTCTTTATTACCTGTCATGTGCTTTGAACAACCCGAGTCCAAGTACCACACGTCTTCTTTGTCCTTCGCCTGCCAATCACACCTAGAAAGAGGATGTGAGTAAAGATCTGGCTACCCAAGTGGTTCCACCCATAGTATAGGTAGAAGTCTTAGGCATCCAGATTTGCTTAATTTTACTTTTTCCTTTCTTCCAGCACGAGTTCGGGGTGTGACAAATCTATTGCATTTGGCACATGTAACGTAATGAGAAGAATATAACTTCTCTGGACTTTTACTGTAAGAAAATGTAGTATCAGTTAATTTATTATTATGATGATTTTTAAAATTTGATTTTCTGGATTTATCACTATCGCCGGCGGTAGTGGTTATCGCCGGGCGATAGTTTCTAGTTGTGTATCCGAGTCCAAATCTTCCAGATCCATGACATTGGTAACCTAAGATCATATCTAGTGATCTTTGACCCATTCCAAACTTTTTCATGGCTAGTGTTAAGTCATGAATCTGGTTCCTCATTTCAGTATTCTCGGATACTATATTTACACATCTACGTTCAAAAGCTTTCTTTCCTTCATGGACTTTGGAAATAGAAGTTTTCAGATCTCTCTCTAAAATCTCATTCTTTTTTGTGAGAATTTTTATTTTTGAATGAGATTTGGAAAGAGATTCTTCAAGCTCTTTTATTCTTCCCATAGAGTGATCACACTCTTGGCAAGATACTTTCTCTTTTCCAATAGTCTTAATTTCATTTAACAATTTTTTATTTTCTTTAATTAAAACTTTATTTTCAGTTTTAAGAAGATCATTATCTTTTAAACTTTTTTCAAAACATTTGCAAGTCTTTAAAAATTCAGAAAATAATTCATCATAAGTTGGAGGAGTTACCTCAGTGTCGCTTTGGACACTGCACTCGTCATCAGATATGACGCTCTTTCCCATTAGGCACATATTGGCCTCCTCTTCCTCACTTGAGCTTGAACTGCTTGCATCCTCAGAAGTAGTATCATCCCATGTTTCAGCTTTCAGGACCTTCTTCTTCCCTTTGTGCTTCTTTTCTTTAAGTTCTTTCAAGTACTTTGGACACTTGCTTCGAATGTGTCCTAACTTCCTGCAGTGATAGCACTCCGGTGGGGGTCTCTCTTCCTCCTCATCGTCATCCTTTTGTTTTTTCTTTCTAACCGTCTCCTTCTTGAAATATTTTTTAAAAGTATTTCTTCTCTCCGGATTTCTCATAAATTTTTTAAACTTTTTAACAAAAAGACTTTCCTCATCCTCTTCTTCCTCCTCAGAGTTACTATCTTCCTCTTTCTTAGATCTTAGAGCCAACCCCTTCTTCTTTGGCTCCATATACTCTTGTTGTTGAATTTTTAATTCAACTTCATGAGTTTTTAAGTTCCCAATCAGGCTTTCAATATTAAGAGACTTAAGATCGTGAGATTCAGAAATAGCCGTCACTTTGGGATTAAATTTAGGGGGAAGAGATCTAAGAAGTTTTCTCACCAAGTCACCATTTGAGAAATTTTTTCCAAGCACTTTTGAGTCATTTACTATCTTGGTGAATCTGGTGTACATTGAATCTATGTCCTCATCCACTTCCATCCTAAACTTTTCAAATTCCGACTCCAGTTGAAACAGCTTCGAGTCCTTCACCTGCGAGGTACCTTCATGAGTAACTTCAAGTAAATTCCAAATTTCATAAGCATTATTGCAAGCACAAGTTCTATTAAATTCAGTTCTATCTAATGCACAAAATAACACATTCATGGCTTTAGCATTATTTTTGCACCTTAGCTTATCCTGATCATCCCATTTATCTTTTGGTTTTTCCATTTCTACATCTCCTACTGTATAAGTGGGATGAGCATAATTAGTCTCTACCATATTCCAAACTTCAATGTCAAGAGAAATAAGAAAACATTTCATCCTAGTTTTCCAGTAATTATAGTCAGATCCAGTAAATAGCGGAGGTCTACTAATTCCTTGCCCCTCAGAGAAAGCATGGTCATGCTGCGCCATAATTCCTGGTGGTGAAACCGTATTAGGAATAACCTCCTCTGATACCACTTGTAGGATCTTGTGGCGCCCTTAGAGGGGGGGGGGGTGAATAAGGGCTCTTTAAAATTTTAACAAACTATTTATAAAATACGAAATTAGATGTAAAGTTTGAGACACACCAATGAAATGAAAATCAAGATTTTATTTCTCCAAAATATATATGTAAAATGATTCCAATAAAGCTTGAAATCAAGGCTTACAATGATAATAGTTTTTAGCTTTTTCACCGGTCCTTCTCCCAAGGACCGGTAGGCTATAGTCAATATCTCCCTAGATATGACTACTAGCCTCCCCCTAAATCAAACCTATGATCTAGACGCTGCTCACAAGGCGGCGATTTACTCCTAAGCCTCACAAGGACCTAGACACCACACACAAGGCGGTGATTTTCCCCTAAGCCACACACGGACTTAGACACCACACACAAGGTGGTGATTTTCCCTTCCCAATTACAGAGATAAAAAGTGAATATGAAAGTACAATAGTAAAACTTAAAAACTCCCTCAAAATAATGAGCTTTGAAGATGATGGTGGACCGATGAGAAGATCTCCAATCTTGAACGCACGGTCGTATCTTCTTCGCTCTTGAGATTTCAACGGACCAAGGGAGTTCGTCTGGAAACGGAGATGAAGGCTCTGAAAATTCTCTGGGAAAACTAAGCTCTGCACTCTCAATCAATTCCTTGAAATTTGGCTGTATATATATCTTTATGCTATCGCCGGCGTTAGCGTTAACGCCCCGCGATAGTGATAACTCTCCGTTGCTTGACACGTTGCACACGTCGCACGGACTTTCAGATCTGAGTGGTGAATGTGACGATCATGGGATATCGCTCGGCGATATCGGTATCGCCTCACGATATCGTTCAACCGTGACATCGTGTGCGGCATCATGTGGTTCAAGGTTGACGTCAGCAGTAACTGTCCATGTTATCGCCCGCGGTAACGTTATCGCTAGCGATAGTGTGACTTTCCATTTCTTCAATGCTATGCTCAGCCATTCCTTAGTACTTAAAAAACCTGTTACCCTGCACATTTAAAACACATACCAAGATCAAATACATCCGGGATTTGTTATTCTCAAACTAAGAAGTGCGGAATGCATGCTCCAACACTATCTACTTCATACCAAGACTAGAACAAGGGGCACTAAACTTAAGGTTTAGTATTTGCACAAGATCGAAACGATTTTTTTTACCAAGGTGCTCATCCTTATAATGCTCATGAAAACTTATCAGGTGGAGTGAGTAGTTCTTGGGGGGTATCCTTGATACATGATTTGAAAGCATGCATAGCCTTTTTTCTCATTTTTTCGTACTATCATTGTTATAACATTTATTTCAAGGACCCTTAATCAATTGAAATCTACCCACATAAATAGATGCACTTTAACTTGTATATAAAAGATATGATATGATCACTAGAGATTCGGCCCAAAGTTCTAACCTTTATATAAACACATGTATATCGTGACATTGATTATTCAAGTTATTTCTAATGTGTTAAACACAATATCACGAGTTATACATGTAAGCATAGAATTTCTAAATGAGTGTTTTGTCCAGGGATGTGTGAACAATATAAAGTCATTACGGTTCCTAAATCCTCACATATACCTAGAGGCATATTCAACACACCATCATGTCTAGTTGCACTCAGTAGCTAAGCACCTATAGATTCGACACATCATGAAAAAAGTAGACAATATTCATAGAGATTAACAATCCTAAATCAAACATTGTACGTAATCGTTATGCTCTAGGTTCTAGTTATGTGTGTCCTAAGTGTAATACCCCAAATCCCAATTTGGAGTTCAGGCTGGGTGACACGGCCTGGGACACGGGCATGTACCAAGGCGTGTCCAGCTCTGGGTACTCGAGTGGGTCTCGAGTAGGACTCGAGTGGGCTAAGAGTGTGTCTCGAGTGAGGAACACGGCCTGGTACACAGGCGTGTCCTAGGGCATGTTCTTCACTGTGTATACGACATGGCCTGGGACAGGGGCATGTCCCAGGGCGTGTCCTGCTCGGGTTGGCAGTCGAGCTGCGTCGTGTGAGGAATAAGGCCTGAAGCCCAGGCATGTTCCGGGTGATATGGGCGTGTCAATATGACACAGGCATGTTGGGAACCCGCGTCCCTTTCAGGATGGTTGGTCCTGTGTCAATTGAGGGACACACCCCTTCAACAAGGGCGTGTACTGGTTGACACGGACGTGCCTAAGCCCGTGTCTTGATCTGGTTTAAGTCGTTTGTGTGCCGCTTAAGGGACATGGCCTGTGATATGGGCGTGTCACAAGCCGTGTCAGCCCTGAAAAGATGCTTTTCAGAGCGAATCGTGGCCGTTCATTTCCTTCTATTTGGATCCTGTGGTCTAAATTCCTTCCTGCTGTTATAAGGACGAGGAGTGAGAGATAAACTCTCATTTTATATTGGCACTTATCTTTCTAAAGAGAAGAGAGAGAGGAGAGCAAGGAAGGAAGAAGGGGAAGGTTTCCAGCCACCGGTGGAGCTTCAACGATCTGAATCGAGAGCCGAGTTCAGCATTGTGGAGGCAAGGCCGCTGCGGTGCTTTCCAACCGGCTAGTTTTTCCATGGCTCTAAAGCGATCATCAAGGGTAACGATCTCCTTTTTGGACAAGTGAAGTCCTACTTTATGCATGTGCATGGGATCCTCAACCAAGAGGTGTAAAGCGTAAGAGATTCCAGCGGGTTGATAATTGATACCCCTAGTTGAGTCTGCATCTAGATCCGGAAATAAGTAGTACGGAATATGTATGCTTTGTGAAGCCCATCTGGATGGTTAGTCTGGATTGGTGATGTTTATATTGCGAACCAGAGAAGACTCCATGTATGTAACGAGTAGGTTACGGAGTTTGTGAGGATGCTTGTGAGTTCCTTGAGTTGTATGCTCTGCATGAGCTATATGCGATGTGTTCGTGAGAACCATTCTTTGGGATTGTGAAGGCTTTGTGGTGAACGAGCAAGGTAAAGCCGTACCTGCGTCAGTCCAAGCTTGAGTCTGACGAATTTGAGTAACGAGAAAGGTGAATCTGTACTCGCATTATGGTTGTCTAACCTTGGGTGCTTAAGGCCCTGTTAGGATCACATAGCGAGAGTCTTAGGCCTGCGCCCCATTAAGACTAAATGCTCAATGGTTGCCGTGAGGTGAACACCTCTTAGTTGTATGGGCGAGGATGTCTCCAACATGCATATTATAGTAGACTAGTGCCCAAGGCCAACAAGATAATAACCTCTGATCGGTGGTGGGACCTGGAGGATTTCGGTACACCATAAGCGAGCCCTAAGTGCACGGAGCGTCTAGCACGAAGGCTGGCATTTGTGATGTGGTTGTTCCTGAGTGCACTTGTTGTGATATATATTGTTATCTCAATGCATGTAGGGAAGGAACCACTGCCCCGGGTAAGGGGTTTGGTCGTTATAATTGGTCAGCTGAAAGCTGACCGTTGCTTTGTTTATCACCCGTGGGGTGGACGTCCATATACAGGTATTGCAGGCTGAACTGGATTGAGCGGGCTGAAGCCCTTGTTGCTGATGCTTATATGTTCTTGAAGGCTGTGCGAAGAATTGGATTTCATGTGTGGCCGGCCTGCATGCCGATGTATGAAACCACATTTTGTAAAGAGAAACATGTAAGGCCTTAAGGCCGTGAGCGTTTGTGTGTTTGTATACATTCCTGGTGTTATATATAAATATGTCATTTATATGTTTAGTGGACATTCATTGAATGAGTTCTTATAAGCTTTAAACTTCCGCTAGAATGCTCTGAGTTAAGATGCCAGTAGAAAGTGTTTTGGTATTCACACGTGATTCCGATGTCTGTCTGTGAAATATGGCGTGGGGCCCCGGCTGGACCCTCTGTTATATTCCATATGACGGATGGATGCGTTATAAAGTGGTATCAGAGGTTAGGTTTTGGTATGGATCACATAATTGAACTCATGAATGTCCATTAGGAATTCAATACATGTATTTGAGGAGAGTGAGCGTGTATATTCAGTATATTTACCATTTTGGAATGGATGTTATTGATGTCTTGTTCACATATATCTGACAAGGAGTGGAGCTTGGTAGTCTAAACCCCAGCATTCAGATGAGAGTGCAACACCAGCTGAGGTGCCCACACCTCCTCCCTTTGCGGAAACCATACGCTTAATTGCGGAGGCGCTATTTGCCATGGTTAATGCACAGCCTATTGGGCAGCGAAGGCCTGAAGTGGAGCAAGTTCAGTTTGGTACGAGGCAAGAGTGCGTTGAGGCTCTGATTGATGAGCAAGCGGCGGATGAGCAATCGAAATGGTTTATGGAGTTTCACCCACCTACGTTTGATGGGGCGGGTTCCTCAACACAGGCTGAAGATTGGTTCGCAAGAGTTAAGAGGATCCTGACAAAGATCAGGACTGTTGAATGCCTTCGAGATGTGCTATGATTGGAGCTTCCGAGTTCGGTGAACCAATGCTTCTAAGCGTTAGTAGATACAGCCTGTGCGCTCGACAAGGATTTGAAGCGGGTGCAGGAAAAGAAGAACTTGGCAGTGGAAAGGCTGGAGTTCAAAGTTCATCAGTCGGACCAATCAGAATTGAGGAAATGAGATAAGAAGAGGTTTAGGCCTGCTGAACAAACTTCTTCGGATGTTTCTTCAGGAGCAATGTTTGGGCAAGGACGTGTGGATACGCGTACATGTTTCATTTGTGGGAAGCAGGGGCATATAGCCTGTGATTGTTGGAGTGGCTCTTCAAGGGGTGAGAAAAAGATAGGTGCCTCTTATGAGGAAAATGGCAAGGCAGTAGTAGGGTCATCTGCATCCTGGGTGCAGCCTCGAATGTACACTCTCGAGTTGCAGGAACCGCAAAGATCGAATCGTGAAGTACAGCAGCCTCATATGTATAATCTGGAGTTACCGGAGGCCGTCAAGCGGATTATGAGGATGTGGACAAGCAAAAATAAAGTAAAGAGTGTACTTTATTGTTGTGGTAATGTAATGTTGTATGTCTGTTTGTAAAAAAACTGTTGTTTGTGCGATGCCGTGGGGCGAGACAAGCTGCGGCCTCTGAGCTCTAAACCTTGATCATTTTTGTTTATATCGCAACAGAGTGGTTGTGTTAGTGTATATGTTGCGCTAAATTTCGGGACGAAATTTCTATAAGGAGGGGAGGGTTGTAACACCCTAAATCCCAATTTGGAGTTCAGGCTGGGTGACACGGCCTGGGACACGGGCGTGTCCCAGGGCGTGTCCAGCTCTGGGTACTCGAGTGGGTCTCGAGTAGGACTCGAGTGGGTCTCGAGTAGGACTCGAGTGGGCATCGAGTGTGTCTCGATTGAGGCACATAGCCTGGGACACAGGCGTGTCCCAGGGCGTGTTCTTCACTGTGTAGGCGACACGGCCTGGGACACGGGCGTGTCCCACGACGTGTCCTGCTCGGGTTGGTAGCCGAGCTGTGTTGTGTGAGGAACACGACCTGAATCCCAGGCGTGTTCTGGGTGACACAGGCGTGTAAATGTGACACATGCGTGTTGGGAACCCGTGTCCCTTTTGGGATGGTTGGTACTGTGTTGATTGAGGGACACGCCCCTTCAACATGGGCGTGTACTGGTTGACACGGGCGTGTCAGGAGCTGACACGGGCGTGTCTAAGCCCATGTCCTGGTCTGGTTTGAGTCGGTTGTGTGTCGCTTAAGGGACACGGCCTGTGACACGGGCATGTCACAAGCCGTATCAGGCCTAAAAAGATGCTTTTAAGAGCGAATCGTGGCTGTTCATTTCCTTCTATTTGGATCCTGTGGTCCAAGTTCCTTCCTACTGTTATAAGGCCGAGGAGTGAGAGATAAACTCTCATTTTATGTTGTCCATTCTCTTTATAAAGAGAAGAGAGAGGAGAGCAAGGAAGGAAGAAGGGGAAGGTTTTCGGCCGCCGGTGGAGCTTCAACGATCCGATTCGAGAGCCGACTTCAACGTTGTGGAGGCAAGGCCGCTGCGGTGCTTTCCAACCGGCTAGTTTCTCTTTGGCTCTTAAGCGATTGTCAAGGGTAACGATCTCCTTCTTGGACGAGTGAAGTCCTACTTTATGCATGTGCATGAGATCCTCCACCAAGAGGTGGAAAGCGTAAGAGATTCCAGCAGGTTGATAATTGATACCCCCAGTTGAGTCTGCATCTAGATCCAGAAATAAGTAGTACGGAATAGGCATACTGTGTGAAGCCCATCCGGATGGTTAGTATAGATTGGTGATGTTTATATTGCGAACTAGAAAAGACTCCGTGTATGTAACGAGTAGGATACGGAGTTTGTGAGGATGCTTGTAAGTTCCTTGAGTTGTATGCTCTGCATTAGCTGTATGCGATATGGTCGTGAGAACCATTCTTTAGGATTATGAAGGCTTTGTGGTGAACGGGAAAGGTGAAGTCGTACCCGCATCAGTCCAGGCTTGAGTTTGATGAATTTGAGCAACGGGAAAGGTGGATCTGTACTCGCGTTATGGTTGTCTAACCTTGGGTACTTAAGACCCTGTTAGGATCGCATAGCGAGATTCTTAGGCCTGCGCGACATTAAGACTAAATGCTCAATGGTTGTCGTGAGGTGAACACCTCTGAGTGGTATGGGTGAGGATGTCTCCAGCATGTGTATTGCGGTAGACTAGTGCCCATGGCCAACAAGCTAATAACCTCTGATCGGTGGTGGGACCTGGAGGATTTCGGTACACCGTAAGCGTGCCCTGAGTGAACGGAGCATCTGACACGAGTACTGGCATTTGTGATGTGGTTATGCCTGAGTGCACTTGTTGTGATATATATATTGTGATTGCAATGCATGAAGGGAAGGAACCACTGTCCCGGGTAAGGGGTAGGGTCGTTATAATTGGTTAGCTGAAAGCTGACCGTTGCTTTGTTAATCACTCGTAGGGTGGACGTCCATATGAAGGTGTTGCGGGCTGAACTGGATTGGGTTGAAGCCCTTGTTGCTGCTGCTTATAGGCCCTTGAAGGCCGTGCAAAGAATTGGATTTCATGTGTGGCCGGCTTGCGTGCCGATGTATGAAACAACCTTTTGTAAAGAGAAATGTGTAAGGCCTTAAGGCCGTGAGTGTTTGTGTGTTTGTATACATTCCTGGTGTTATATATAAATATATCATTTATATGTCTAGTGGACATTCGTTGAATGAGTTCTTATAAGCTTTAAACTTCCGCTAGAATGCTCTGAGTTAAGATGTGAGTAGAAAGTGTTTTGGTATTCACACGTGATTCCGATGTCTGTCTGTGAAATATGGCGTGGGCCCCGACCGGACCCTCTGTTATATTCCTTGTGACGAATGGAGGCGTTACACTAAGAATGAACGATCAACAAATTTTTTTATTTATTTTGGGGTTTTATATTTTTTTAACTTTTTTTGCTTAAAAATGATTAATCAAGTCAAACAAAACAAACAAACAAAAATAAATAGGACTGTGTTAACCCAGAAATCGGCAATCCTCTCCAAGGTGGCTAGCTTGCAAGCCGCAGACTGCTCCGTCTCATCTGGAGGGTTCGGGACCTATTTTCCAGTTAATCGCACAGATAGACTTCTCTATCCGCGCAGCCAGGATAGCCGCCCGGTAGTCGCTAACTTTGCGATGGCGTAGACTGTTTCCCAGTCCGCACCATCAGGTCGCGCGGTTAGCCGAGCGGGTAGCGGTCTCCTCTCCAGCCCGCCATCAGTTCGCGAACTCTCCTTCAGGTCGCCAAATGCAGGAACTGGCCTATGCACTCTTATTCTGTCTGTCTGCGAAAGGCGTCCTCTGTTGGGTACATTGGAAAATGTGTACCAGATTTTGAGAAGTCTCACCTAACTCAATGGTATACATCGAGGTATATTTGATGGAATGTTGAGTTTGAATGTGCAGGTTAAAGAAATGCAGGAAAATATTCTAAGTACAAGTGTCGACACTAGTGAAGGACTTGTGTCGACACCAGAAGCAAGATTATGTCGACACACAGAAATTTTATCAGCAGCAGTTGTGTCGACACCTTCAAGACTTGTGTCAACACACACTCAAAGAAATCTATCAACAACAGTTATACTGAGACTGGAAGGCTTGTGTCAACACACAGGACTTGTGTCCACACACACTCAAGAAATCTATTAACACCAGCTATGTCGAGACAAGAGGCAGTTATGTCGACACACAAGACTTGTGTCAACACACACTCAAAGAATCTGTTAACACCAGCTATGTCAAGACAAGAAGCAGTTGTGTCGACACACAGGACTTGTGTCGACACATACTGTAACATCCCATTTCCGGCTAGACCCCTAGGAGTCGTTTGGTCGTGACGGAACCCTAGGAAGCCCAAAAAAAACCTGAAATAAATCGATCGAGATTTCGGGTCACGGGTTGGTCACGCCTGTGACCGACCCGTCACGCCCGTGACTCTGGGTGGGACTCCTTCGACGATCGTCGATCTCCGTGAGACGATCGTCGAACATGCTGCCGGGGCATGTCACGCCCGTGACCAAGGTGTCACGCCCGTGACCAAGGGCGTGACTCCTTCGACGATCGTCGATCTCCGTGAGACGATCATCGACCTTGCAGCCCGGACATGTCACGCCCGTGACCAAAGTGTCACGCCCGTGACCATGGGCGTGACTCCTTCGACGATCGTCGATCTCCGTAAAACGATCGCCGAAATTAAACTCGGGCCTGTCACGCCCGTGACCTAAGTGTCACGCCCGTGACCTAGGGCGTGACCAGCCTTCGATGACCGTCGATCTCAGTTCGACGCTCGTCGACCTCAGAATTTGCCGTTCGGGCCTGTCACGCCCGTGACCTAGGTGTCACGCCCGTGACCTAGGGCGTGACCACCATTCGATGACCATCGATCTCAAATCGACGATCGTCGGCCCAGAATTAACCACCCGGGCCTGTCACGCCCGTGACCCAAGTGTCACGCCCGTGACCATCCTTTGACGATCGTCGATCTCAGTTCGACGATCGTCGAGCCCAGAATTGGCTATCCGGGCCTGTCACGCCCGTGACCTATGTGTCACGCCCGTGACATTGGCCGAAACGACGGTTTAGGCCCGAAATTATTTTAACATGCGTGGAAATAAATGCTGGTGTGGGAAGTTACACCAGGAATAATTACAGGCCGTTTTTCCTTCTGTAATTATATAATAAAGGAGGAAGATGTGGTCCAATAGGAAACCGCCAACTGGACACACCTGTTCATCTTCCACCATTTCCTATCCCTTCACTGTAACCGAAAGGCTATTAAGAGGAGCCTTCATGGCCATTACGGCTTTACCCTTTCACCTCCCCACTTTCTGACTTATAAAAGCCCACTTGGGGCAAGAGGAGAAGTTTACACGCTCAAGTAAATGGATCAGATCTTTGTTCTTACTATAGGAGAAGTTCGGCTACGCCACCACTGCGCCATGGCACCCCGTCGTTCTTCTCGCCTCCAAACCGCGAACAAGGTCCTCCTCTGCTCCTTCTCTTTCATGGGTAGATCTTAGGATTCTTAGAAAGGAGGTTCGCGCTCAACGGAGCCGGACCCATATCTCGTTTTCATGGAAAACCATGAAAAATGTATTCTTGAGTTCGCCGGAAACCGCCACCTCCGGCGGCCAAACCACCGCCGACCGCTAGCCATCGCCTCAACGGAGGTGGTGGTGGTGGTGGCTGGCTAGGGAAGTGACCGGATGGCCGGCTACGGATCACGGAAATGTTACAGGAAAAATGAGTTTCTGTGTCTGGTTTTCGGGTTCTGTAGAAGATGAACAGTAAAAACTGTTTTTATTATATAAATTATGTAAATAATTTTGTATGGAAATTATACTTGGATGGGCATATTTTAATGCTGCAAAACGAGGCTCTTAGAGGCCATTTTAGGAAAAGTGACCAGACACAAAAATCGTAGCCCTTCAAGTCTAGATTAATCTAAAATTGGTTTCAACTCGTTTGGGTAAGCGGTTCGACAGCAGCACCCGTTTTAGTGGGGGCTGTACCTAGAGTTGGGCAGAAATTAAAACGGATGCCCACTCTTCGTCCCTTGTCTAAATGACCTGAAATTTGGGCAGGGGGTTAACCTTGGTTATACCTAAAGGCAGACCAAAAATGGGAATTTTTGGAGATATCTTGCCTAAAGTTTTTGTTTTAATTTAATAAACTTAGAGGAATTTATTTAGGTGGTCAAATGACCTCCAAACCCTCCCTAAATTTTGGTGAGTGGTCCCTGGCTATAAAACCTAGGTCTGTACAAAATTCCAATTGACTTGGAGGAGTTTTGGGTGAGAAATCTTCTACCCTTAACTAGGCATTAGTGAGACGACTTTTAGTAAAAAGTGCACTAAGAGTTCGGAGAGGTCAAATCACCTTAACAGAGACTGATATTCCGACCTCTGACTTAGAAGGGTGTTATAACCTGCTTGGAGAAAAAATGGAGTGGTTTAGGGTTGACTTACCCTAGGATCCAAGCTCAAACCCTAAATGAAGGGTTTTGAGGTTTGTGAAGAACATAGGAGCAAAAGCTCTTGTATGCCCTTGAAATTTGGAGAAGAGTGGCTTGATATGCTGAAAACCCTCTGGTTGAAATAGTGAAGGAATTGGAGGTAATTAGGTACCTCGAAAGTTGAGATTTTGAATTAGGATAGAAATGTAATTTAGTTATTTTAAGCACTAAATCTAATCCAAAAATCATGAAACTCGGGAGGAGGGAGTTTTAGGATGTTTTAGACTTATGGTAATTTTCCTGGAATTTTATGATTAATAAATATTATACTTCATGTGTTAACGGATTATTAGCCCGATTTGTTGTTTCAAATATTTGGAGGTTTTAAATTAACTGTAATCAGTTAAAATTCTGGATTTAGATCTTGACTAGTAGAACACTGATCCCTGAATTTTTATAGAATTTTATGTAGAGTAAATCTATTACTTTGTTCATAGATATTAGAAAGGGGTTTGTTGTTTAAAAATTAATTATGGATAAATTACTTGCTGGAAAATTATGAAACTTGGCCAGTGCTAATTTTAGGCCTTTATCTGCATGGCATAAAGTATTTATAATTTTTGAAAGAATATTTTCTGTACTTGATTCATAAACAACAGAAGTTAGAGATTATTTCTAAAATAGTTTTCATGCCCTTTTGATGATAGAAAAATTATGATACTTAGGATTTAACCTATTGAGATACCCTACTATTTATCATAAATTTGCTGGACATCTTGCATGATTGCTTAGGGTAGTTCATGTTCAAACCGGTAGTAGCCCTTGGGATTTTCGAGGAATTTAATTAAATGCCAAATAGATTAGGGAAATTTCCATTTTCTGGATTTAGGCTAATTAAATCATGATAAGTCCCCAATAAATAATTTAGGGCATTTGGATGAGTATTAGATCATAGCATAACCGGTTCGACATATAGTCTAGATCGGTCAGCATATAACAAATTTGTGAATTGCAATAGGACATGATCTGAGGAAGACATTGGAGTTAATCATTTTGTCTGGGTGGGCAATAGTGGAGGAAATCGCAATAGGAAGGTATAAAGATTAGTGAGAATTGGTGATAGCTAGAGTTAAGAGGTGCTCGGGTTTCGGCAAAAGATCGCCTTTCCCGAAGAGAGGAAGGTTAAAAATCACCCTAGGAAAGTCTATCGTAATATGAGAAGGGAATCGGGTTAAGGGAGATAAACCAATAATAATAAGTGCCTTGCGAAAGGGAACTTCGGGCCGTATTGCCGCCGTCTTGGTTCCTAGTGCCCCTTGAGAGCCCTTCACTGGGAATACCGGGGGCAGTCCTGGGCTAACGTAAACTGTAATAACAAACCGACAAGAGTAACCTAGTAACTAGGGCTGCACCTTTCACAAACACTGTTGGCACAGGAAGATTGATGGGAGCTTCGGCTCGGTTGGTTAACAGACGGACAGGATGGTCTGGGGAGCTTCGGCTCGGTTGTTTTGGAGACGGACGTTTTGGTCCGGGGAGCTTCGGCTCGGTTTTGTGTGTTTACGAATAAACTTGCATTTTCATAAGATAGGAAAAGTTAAGGTGGTGGGTTTTTCGATATCAGGGAGTTCGATTGCACTGACACCGATATCGTTGACTCGGCGGGGTAATTAGCAATTCGCCAACAGAAGTCCGGTGCGCCAGCCGGCAAGAGTACGCAGGCGTCCGCTTAGTGCACCAAGCGTTGAGGCGTACGATAGGTCAGACCAGTTGTGCTTTTACTGGTTTTGAGGTGGGCGAGGCCCAACCCACCGCTTCCGTCCGCCACTATGGAGGTATCCTGGGAGGTAACGGTTCCGAAAGGGGGAACTAAAGGTCTGTGTGCACAGAGTCGGGTGTGTTAGTTGCACTTGCAAGTTTCATCATACCCACTAGCATGTCATAGCATAATCGATTCATTAAACCCTGACACCTAAAGTATAAGTGGTATGGGACGCTTATACATTAGGACCTGCAAAACGACCCCTTGGTATATAAGCTTGTGTGGGCAAGTTTATAAATCAAAGGTTAATTTCAATATATAACAACCATTGCTGTTTGATAACCGACACCCCAAGGTATAAGTGGTATGGGACACTTATATGGTGGGAGCCTTGCAAAAGATCCCTTTTGCTTATGTGTTCTCGCATAAGTGAAGGTTAAATTCATATATTTGCTTTTCTTACTGCTAGACCTATTATAACAATTATATTAACTGCTCACCGAATAAAACTTGTTAGATTAGTTCCGCTGCCATCTGTTTCTTGATTAATCTCTACCGTCATGTCCTTCCCTTTCTTCCTCCCCGCTCGGTACCTAGGAGCCATGGGGGAAGGGGTAGGGGATGATAGGGCTTAGTCTTTATGACTAACGGTTTTCGAACCGCATCATTTAGGGGATCGTGGAGCCCAGCATGGAGGAGCAGCCCCAGAGATCAGTGCGCCTGGAGATGGGGCAGTCTAGCTCCGGAGTTCATACAGTCGGGACCGTGAGTCTCGACCTTGAGTAGTTTCTGTTTTGCTTCCACATGAGTGATATTGTAGTGAGGACATTTTGTATCGGGCATAAGCCCGCATTTACAGTACTCTGATTATTGATATTCTGTGGACACTCCCATCGTGGAGATTTTATCTTATATACATGTGATTTATTATTGTGGACCGCATTGTTTTTACTTCAAATATTGTGTTACTTTTCTGTGATCGAATTGGCCGGCAGAATCGGCGCCTTGTGGTGATGACCCTTCAGGACGTGAAGGTGTCACCGCAAAGCGGCGACTCTGGGCCTAAGACCCCGGTGGTTGAAAAAGAAAAAAAAAGGGGGTCTTACAAGTGGTATCAGAGGAAACCTCGATCGGAAAAGCAGCAGTCCACTAACCCTGGGTCACCCCCGCTCGAGTTTAGTTTGGGGACAAACTAAGCAGCGGAAGCAGTGGTGTGCCCATATGGGGATCACATATAAATTGTCCACCTTTATGTAATATCTGAATGTTTTCTCAGCATGTGTTTTTGTTACGCAGCCTCCGGCACGGACTACGCCACAAGGTGGAGTTCAACAGGCTCAGGATGTTGCACCACCCCCACCGGCCCCCACTCCTTTCCTTCAGTCAGACATGGGACAGACCCTGACTGCCATCCTGGAGGCCTTTAGGGCCCAGCAGGTTCCGGCCCCGCAGCCAAACCCGGGGGCCAACTGGCTAAGCATCTTCCGAGGACTGTCTCCCCTATCCTACTTGGGGACAGAGTCGGCTGTTCGGACGGAAGAGTGGCTAGATATCATGTATGAGATGCTGACCGGGATACGGTGTCCCTGGGAGGAGAGGGTGGCTCTGGTTGTCTCCTGCCTGGAGTCCCATGCAAAGAGGTGGTGGAAGACGCTGTTGGACACGACATTTGCTGATAGGGAGGTTGCGGAGGTTACTTGGGAGGAGTTCAGGGCCGCACTGCTGGAGCATTTCGTTCCGCAGTCGTCTAGGGATGATTTGGAGGAGCGGTTCTTACAGCTGAAGCAGGGACCCCGGACCGTGGTGGAGTACCATCGAGAGTTCGACCATCTGGCTCGATACGCAGATTCCTACCAGTTGGACGAGGCAGGGTATATCAGGAGGTTCTATAAGGGCCTGCGGGAGGACTTGAGGGAGACTCTGTTGTTTGTATCTGACGGGCCCATCTCCCGGATTTTGGAGATGGAAAAAAGGATTGAGGCAGATTGGCACGCCACCCGGGGCCGGAAACGGCCAGCAGAGGATCAGGGACGGAGAGGTAGAAATGACCAGCGGCGAGGTGCGGTACCATAGGGGAGGAGGACAGAGGACCAGCCTCGTCAGGACGTGAGGCAGGATCCGAGGGAACAGGTGATATTGGCCCCTCCACCTCTTCGGATGCAGGAGATGCCGAGACCCGGGGGAATGGCGTATCCCCCACCAGAGTGTTTTCTTTGTCATCAGATTGGGCACATTCGGAGGAACTGCCCCATGAGGGGGGCACCACCTCCAACACCACAGGGCGGCCCACCAGCTCAGCATTACGGAGGTCGAGGATGCGTCCGCGGTCGTGGATACCAGGGGGGAGATCGTAGACAGGAAAGGGAGCAGGTATATGCCTTGGACCTTGCGCAGCCTCGGAATCCGGAGCAGGTCATAGCAGGTATGCTGCAATGCCTCTTTATTTTCATAGAATTTCCCTTTCAATGGTTAAAACTTTGAATCGCACTAGATAGATTAGCAAGGAAAGTAAACTCACTATAGAACCCTAAGATATCTAATCACCCCAGGTATAGTCTTCATCAGCGGCAAGCCGGCCCGCACGCTGTTCGATACTGGAGCTACTCACTCCTTTGTGTCGGAGACGTTCGTAGAAGGACTGGAAGGTGTGGAGCGGTTCACAGGATCGAGGATGAGGGTGCGACTACCGGATGGATCTGAGCTCCTTACCACGGATCACTGCAATATGGAGACAGAAATTGGTGGAAAGGCATTCGAGGCTCCAGCGACGATTTTGAGGCTGACAGACTACGACCTGATCCTGGGCATGGTATGGCTACACTGGAACCATGCCTAGATTGACTGCCAGGCAAAGAGGATCACCGTGAGACACGGGGACTCTTTCATTACCATCGAAGGTATAAGACCTGTCTCTCGTATACTCTTATCTTCGGTACAGGCCGTTAAGGCCCATCTGTAGGGAGAGGAGGTCTATCAGATTTTATTTGAGATGGCGGAAGTTAAGGAGTCGGTGACAGACATCCCGGTGGTGCGAGATTTCGCTGACATCTTTCGAGAGAAACTGCCAGGACTACCTCCACACCGAGAGCAGGATTTTCAGATACAGCTTGTGCCGGGGGCCAAGCCGGCATCTAGGGCCCCTTATCAAATGGCCCCAAAGGAGTTGGCAGAGTTTCGGACTCAGTTGCAGGAATTGGTTGAGGCAGGATTTGTTAGACCGAGTTCCTTGCCATAGGGAGCACCGGTCCTATTCGTGAAGAAGAAGGATGGGACACTCCGCCTGTGCATCGATTATCGAGCACTAAACAGGCTGACCGTCCGGAATACCTATCCGCTCCCACGGATAGATGAATTGTTCGACCAGCTGGAGGTAGCCCATTACTTCTCGAAGCTGGACTTGAGGTCAGGATACTACCAGCTACGGATCCAGGAGGAGGATATCCCGAAGACGGCCTTCAGTAGCATATATGGCCTGTATGAGTTCACTGTGATGCCCTTCGGGCTCACGAATGCTCCGTCGGCATTCATGAGTCTCATGAACCGGGTTTTCGAGGCCTACTTGGATGTGTTCGTCATAGTATTCATAGACGACATCCTGATCTACTCTAGGAAGGAGGAGGAGCACACTCGGCATCTGGCATTCACTCTGGAGAGGTTGCGGGAGCATCGCCTTTATGCAAAATTCAGCAAGTGTCAGTTTTGGTTGAAGGAGGTGGCCTTCCTAGGCCACATTATCAGCGGAGCCGGATTGGCAGTGGAACCGGCAAAGATTCGGGCAGTTCGAGATTGGCCGCAGTTGAAGACAGCCACCGATGTACGAATTTCTTGGGACTTGCCGGGTACTACCGGAAGTTCGTGGAGGGGTTCTCTCAGATTGCCCTCCCCCTCACATCATTGACGAAGAAGGAGGCACCTTCCGTTTGGACCCCGCAGTGCCAGGCGGCTTTCCAGGAGCTGAAGGACCGACTCATCTCAGCCCCTATTCTGGCCCTTCCATCGGGAAAGGAAGGATTCCAGGTGTACACCGACGCATCATACCAGGGGATGGGAGCAGTGCTGATGCAGAACAGACACGTCATAGCATATGCCTCCCGCCAGCTGAAGACCCATGAGAAGAACTACCCAGTGCACTACCTTGAGATGGGGGCGGTCGTTTTTACTCTGAAGGTCTGGCGCCATTATCTTTATGGAGTCCATTGTGACATCTACTCCGACCACAAGAACCTGAAATACGTAGACACACAGAAGGAGCTGAATATCAGGCAGAGGCGCTGGGTGGAGTTCTTAGCAGACTATCAGTATGGGATGCACTACCATCCAGGGAAGGCAAACGTGGTGGACGACGCATTGAGTCGGAGAGTGGCCACTTCCAAAGCTGGGCCCCAAGTTATGTCCATGGAGCTAGTCCGGTCATTCAGGGATATGCAGATATCCCTAGTGTCCGAGGATGATCCAGAGCTGTACAGGGAGTATCTGACATCGATGGTGGCCATAGACGATATTCGGGATTGCATTCGGGACGGACAGAGGACAGATGCGTGGGCAGAGCCGATGTTCCCAGCCTTGGAGGAGGGTTCGACAGAAGATTATTCCCTGAGAGATGGTCTGCTATATTTCAGAGGCAGAGTATATATACCCGCAGGAGGCCAGATCCGAGAGGATATTATGACAGAGGTGCATTGCAGCCGGTACTCTGTGCACCCAGGGATCACAAAGATGACCGCTGATCTAAAGAAGATGATGTTTTGGCCGGGCATGAAGAAGGACATTACGTACTTCGTGACCCATTGCGAGGCATGTCAGTTGGTGAAGGCGGAGTGCAAGAACCCCGCAGGATTGTTGCAGCCACTCCCGGTGCCGGAGTGGAAGTTCGACGATATAGCTATGGATTTTATACATGGTCTTCCCCGGTCTCGGACGGGGAACGACTCGATCTGGGTGATAGTCGATCGGTTGACGAAGGTGGCCCGCTTTGTACCGATCAGGAAGGATGACTCAGTGGGCGTGCTGGTACGGAAGTTCGTGGAGCAATATATCCGATATCATGGCGTGCCCCGGACGATAGTGTCGGACCGCGACAGACGGTTTACATCCAGGGAGTGGCGGTCAGTGCAGGCATATTTGGGCACCCGGTTGACTTTTAGCACGGACTTCCACCCTCAGACGGACGGGCAGACCGAGCGCACCAACCGGACCTTGGAGAATTTACTACGACTGTGTATACTAGACCGAGGGGAGCCGTGGGAGAAGATGTTACCGTTGGTCGAGTTCTCCTATAACAATAGCTACCAGTCCAGCATCAGGATGGCGCCTTATGAAGCCTTGTATGGAAGAAAATGTAGGACCCCGCTTTCTTGGGTTCAAGACGAGGATCCGAAGCTATTGGGATCGGATTTTGTTAAAGACACCGAGGCTCAGGTGAGACTGATCAGAGATAGGATGTTGGAGGTGCAGAGCAGACAGGCTAAATACTATGACGCCCGACATCGTCAGGTGGAGTTTCGGGTAGGGGATCGAGTGTTCTTGAAGATCCGGCCCATGCACGGAGTCTCACGGGTGCGCGGACGGAAGAAGAAGCTCAACCCTAGGTATATGGGCCCTTACCGGATCCTGGAGCGGATCGGACCCCTAGCCTACAGGCTAGAGTTGCCGCCAGAGCTGGCAGCTCTACACGACGTCTTCCACATTTCTTCGCTGAGAAGGGCTCTACTACGCCCGGAGCAGCGGATTTCGACCACCGAAGGGCCGGTAGCTTCAGACCGATCTGTTCACTTGGAGCCGGTTCGGATCGACGAAAAAGGAGTACGGATCTTGCGCCGCAAAAAGATCCCCTTAGTCAAGGTTCTGTGGAGAAACCACGGTCAGGAGGAGCACACCTGGGAACCGCAGGACCTGATGAGGCAAAGATACCCGGAGTTGTTCAGTCAGGTACATCTCACCACCTCTCGGTATTCTATAGATAGTTTCTTGATTTGGACAGTTAAGACTAGATAAGGAAAAAAAAATCCAGGACCTAGGCATGCGCACTTAATCAGAAAGGTAGGGGCTAATCTTTTGTTTATTGGGGAGATTGTCTTCGTTTATCAAACGAATAGTCGCCTAAAACCAATAGAAAGATCGTATGGGATGTTACAAGTTTAACTTATTCCGATAGAAATCCCCGTAGGCTCAACCTCAATTTCGGGGACGAAATTTTTGTTTTGTTTATTGGGAATTGTAACATCCCATTTCCGGCTAGACCCCTAGGAGTCGTTTGGTCGTGACGGAACCCTAGGAAGCCCCAAAAAAAACTGAAATAAATCGATCGAGATTTCGGGTCACGGGTTGGTCACGCCCGTGACCGACCCGTCACGCCCGTGACTCTGGGCGTGACTCCTTCGACGATCGTCGATCTCCGTGAGACGATCGTCGAACATGCTGCCGGGGCATGTCACGCCCGTGACCATGGTGTCACGCCCGTGACCAAGGGCGTGACTCCTTCGACGATCGTCGATCTCCGTGAGACAATCGTCGACCTTGCAGCCCGGACATGTCACGCCTGTGACCAAAGTGTCATGCCCGTGACCATGGGCGTGACTCCTTCGACGATCGTCGATCTCCGTAAAACGATCGCCGAAATTGAACTCGGGCCTATCACGCCCGTGACCTAAGTGTCACGCCCGTGACCTAGGGCGTGATCAGCCTTCGACGACCGTCGATCTCAGTTCGACGCTCGTCGACCTCAGAATTTGCCGTTCGGGCCTGTCACGCCCGTGACCTAGGTGTCACGCCCGTGACCTAGGGCGTGACCACCATTCGATGACCGTCGATCTCAAATCGACGATCGTCGGCCCAGAATTAACCACCCGGGCCTGTCACGCCCGTGACCCAAGTGTCACGCCCGTGACCATCCTTCGACGATCGTCGATCTCAGTTCGACGATCGTCGAGCCCAGAATTGGCTATCAGGGCCTGTCACGCCCGTGACCTATGTGTCACGCCCGTGACATTGGCCGAAACGACGGTTCAGGCCCGAAATTATTTTAACACGCGTGGAAATAAATGCTGGTGTGGGAAGTTACACCAGGAATAATTACAGGCCGTTTTTCCTTCTGTAATTATATAATAAAGGAGGAAGACGTGGTACAATAGGAAACCGCCAACTGGACACACCTGTTCATCTTCCACCGTTTCCTATCCCTTCACTATAACCGAAAGGCTATTAAGAGGAGCCTTCATGGCCATTACGGCTTTACCCTTTCACCTCCCCACTTTCTGACTTATAAAATCCCACTTGGGGCAAGAGGAGAAGTTTACACGCTCAAGTAAACGGATCAGATCTTTGTTCTTGCTGTAGGAGAAGTTCGGCTACGCCACCACTGCGCCATGGCACCCCGTCGTTCTTCTCGCCTCCAAACCGCGAACAAGGTCCTCCTCTGCTCCTTCTCTTTCATGGGTAGATCTTAGGATTCTTAGAAAGGAGGTTCGCGCTCAACGGAGCCAGACCCATTTCTCGTTTTCATGGAAAACCATGAAAAATGTATTCTTGAGTTCGCCGAAAACCGCCACCTCCGGCGGCCAAACCACCGCCGACCGCTAGCCATCGCCTCAACGGAGGTGGTGGTGGTGGTGGCTGGCCAGGGAAGTGACCGGACGGCCGGCGACGGCTCACGGAAATGTTACAGGAAAAATGAGTTTCTGTGTCTGGTTTTCGGGTTCTGTAGAAGATGAACAGTAAAAACAGTTTTTATTATATAAATTATGTAAATAATTTTGTATGAAATTATACTTGGATGGGCATATTTTAATGCTGCAAAACGAGGCTCTTAGAGGCCATTTTAGGAAAAGTGACCAGACACAAAAGTCGTAGCCCTTCAAGTCTAGATTAATCTAAAATTGGTTTCAACTCGTTTGAGTAAGCGGTTCGACCGCAGCACCCGTTTTAGTGGGGGCTGTACCTAGAGTTGGGCAGAAATTAAAACGGATGCCCACTCTTCGTTCCTTGTCCAAATGACCTGAAATTTGGGCAGGGGGTTAACCTTGGTTATACCTAAAGGCAGACCAAAAATGGGAATTTTTGGAGATACCTTGCCTAAAGTTTTTGTTTTAATTTAATAAACTTAGAGGAATTTATTTAGGTGGTCAAATGACCTCCAAACCCTCCCTAAATTTTGGTGAGTGGTCCCTGGCTATAAAACCTAGGTCTGTACAAAATTCCAATTGATTTGGAGGAGTTTTGGGTGAGAAATCTTCTACCCTTAACTAGGCATTAGTGAGACGACTTTTAGTAAAAAGTGCACTAAGAGTTCGGAGAGGTCAAATCACCTCAACAGAGACTGATATTCCGACCTCTGACTTAGAAGGGTGTTATAACCTGCTTGGAGAAAAAATGGAGTGGTTTAGGGTTGACTTACCCTAGGATCCAAGCTCAAACCCTAAATGAAGGGTTTTGATGTTTGTGAAGAACATAGGAGCAAAAGCTCTTGTATGCCCTTGAAATTTGGAGAAGAGTGGCTTGATATGCTGAAAACCCTCTGGTTGAAATAGTGAAGGAATTGCAGGTAATTAGGTACCTCGAAAGTTGAGATTTTGAATTAGGATAGAAATGTAATTTAGTTATTTTAAGCACTAAATCTAATCCAAAAATCATGAAACTCGGGAGGAGGGAGTTTTAGGATGTTTTAGACTTATGGTAATTTTCCTGGAATTTTATGATTAATAAATATTATACTTCATGTGTTAACGGATTATTAGCCCGATTTGTTGTTTCAAATATTTGGAGGTTTTAAATTAACTGTAATCAGTTAAAATTCTGGATTTAGATCTTGACTAGTAGAACACTGATCCCTGAATTTTTATAGAATTTTATGTTGAGTAAATCTATTACTTTGTTCACAGATATTAGAAAGGGGTTTGTTGTTTAAAAATTAATTATGGATAAATTACTTGCTGGAAAATTATGAAACTTGGCCAGTACTAATTTTAGGCCTTTATCTGCATGGCATAAATTATTTATAATTTTTGAAAGAATATTTTCTGTACTTGATTCATAAACAACAGAAGTTAGAGATTATTTCTAAAATAGTTTTCATGCTCTTTTGATGATAGAAAAATTATGATACTTAGGATTTAACCTATTGAGATAACCTACTATTTATCATAAATTTGCTGGACATCTTGCATGATTGCTTAGGGTAGTTCATGTCCAAACCGGTAGCCCTTGGGATTTTCGAGGAATTTAATTAAATGCCAAATAGATTAGGGAAATTTCCATTTTCTGGATTTAGGCTAATTATATCATGATAAGTCCCCAATAAATAATTTAGGGCATTTGGATGAGTATTAGATCATAGCATAACCGGTTCGACATATAGTCTAGATCGGTCAGCATATAACAAATTTGTGAATTGCAATAGGACATGATCTGAGGAAGACATTGGAGTTAATCATTTTGTCTGGGTGGGCAATAGTGGAGGAAATCGCAATAGGAAGGTATAAAGATTAGTGAGAATTGGTGATAGCTAGAGTTAAGAGGTGCTCGGGTTTCGGCGAAAGATCGCCTTTCCCGAAGAGAGGAAGGTTAAAAATCACCCTAGGAAAGTCTATCGTAATATGAGAAGGGAATCAGGTTAAGGGAGATAAACCAATAATAATAAGTGCCTTGCGAAAGGGAACTTCGGGCCGTAATGCCGCCGTCTTGGTTCCTAGTGCCCCTTGAGAGCCCTTCACGGGGAATACCGGGGGCAGTCCTGGGCTAACGTAAACTGTAATAACAAACCGACAAGAGTAACCTAGTAACTAGGGCTGCACCTTTCACAAACACCGTTGGCACAGGAAGATTGATGGGAGCTTCAGCTCGGTTGGTTAACAGACGGACGGGATGGTCCGGGGAACTTCGGCTCGGTTGTTTTGGAGACGGACGTTTTGGTCCGGGGAGCTTCGGCTCGGTTTTGTGTGTTTACGAATAAACTTGCATGTGCATAAGATAGGAAAAGTTAAGGTGGTGGGTTTTTCGATATCGGGGAGTTCGATTGCACCGACACCGATATCGTTGACTCGGCGGGGTGATTAGCACTTCGCCAACAGAAGTCCGGTGCGCCAGCCGGCAAGAGTACGCAGGCGTCCGCTTAGTGCACCAAGTGTTGAGGCGTACGATAGGTCAGACCAGTGGTGCTTTTACTGGTTTTGAGGTGGGCGAGGCCCAACCCATCGCTTCCGTCCGCCCCTACGGAGGTATCCTGGGAGGTAACGGCTCCAAAAGGGGGAACTAAAGGTCTGTGTGCACAGAGTCGGGTGTGTGAGTTGCACTTGCATGTTTCATCATACCCACTAGCATGTCATAGCATAATCGATTCATTAAACCCTGACACCTAAAGTATAAGTGGTATGGGACGCTTATACATTAGGACCTGCAAAACGACCCCTTGGTCTATAAGCTTGTGTGGGCAAGTTTATAAATCAAAGGTTAATTTCAATATATAACAACCATTGCTGTTTGATAACCGACACCCCAAGGTATAAGTGGTATGGGACACTTATACGGTGGGAGCCTTGCAAAAGATCCCTTTTGCTTATGTGTTCTCGCATAAGTGAAGGTTAAATTCATATATTTGCTTTTCTTACTGCTAGACCTATTATAACAATTATATTAACTGCTCACCGAATACAACTTGTTAGATTAGTTCCGCTGCCATCTGTTTCTTGATTAATCTCTACCGTCATGTCCTTCCCTTTCTTCCTCCCCGCTCGGTACCTAGGAGCCATGGGGGAAGGGGTAGGGGATGATAGGGCTTAGTCTTTATGACTAACGGTTTTCGAACCGCATCATTTAGGGGATCGTGGAGCCCAGCATGGAGGAGCAGCCCCAGAGATCGGCGCGCCTGGAGATGGGGCAGTCTAGCTCCGGAGTTCACACAGTCGGGACCGTGAGTCTCGACCTTGAGTAGTTTCTGTTTTGCTTCCGCATGAGTGATATTGTAGTGAGGACATTTTGTATCGGGCATAAGCCCGCATTTACAGTACTCTGATTATTGATATTCTGTGGACACTCCCTTCGTGGAGATTTTATCTTATATACATGTGATTTATTATTGTGGACTGCATTGTTTTTACTTCAAATATTGTGCTACTTTTCTGTGATCGAATTGGCCGGCAGAATCGGCGCCTTGTGGTGATGACCCTTCAGGACGTGAAGGTGTCACCGCAAAGCGGCGACTCTGGGCCTAAGACCCCGGTGGTTGAAAAAGAAAAAAAAGGGGGTCTTACACATACTCAAAGAATCTGTTAACACCAGCTATGCCGAGACCAGAAGTGGTTGTGTCGACATACAGGACTTGTGTCGACACATCTAATAGAAGCTGTGTCATGAAGTAAAAGTATTACTGTGTCGACAATGTGGGAGCTGTGTCGACACCTTCAAGACTTGTGTCGACACATGGTCTATTTCTATCGACACATTTTGAGTTGTCTCAATGCCGTTTTCTGTTGAGATAGAAGTTCAAGGAGGAGTCAGTTGTCAAGACTGAAGACCCGATAATTGTCATAAGTAACAAAGCTGACACATCTGTCAGATCTCTCAGAAGGCCGTTATGAACCGAATCAACTGGTAACCTTGGATGGATTATATATATAGACCTATTCCATCACAATAAAAAATATGATAGTACAGTAATAAAAAATAAGAGAGGGGGAACGAGAGACAAACCCAGAAGAAGACAGATCCTGAAAAGTCTGCACGTAAAATTCAGATCTGATTCTGAATTCAAAAAGGAAGCTGATTGAAGATCAACTCTAACTCCAATTGAAGATCAACCTTATTTTGTTTAAATTCAAGAAGCTTTGAAGAAGCTAAGTCAGGTTGGATCTAGAGTATTCAGTTCAATCAAGAACTGATCAAGAAGTTCTCAACCTTTTATCTGTTGAACTGGGTGAAGTTTTTTATTTTCTTAAACAAACTTTTATTTGTAAGATCTGTTATAGATCTGTGTTGTAAGCCTAAATTTATAAAGGCTGAGGTAGGGCTGAGTGCCTGAGGTGTAGGACTTGAAGAAGTCTGAGTTGTAGGCCTAAAGATAAAGGCTGAGGTAGGGCTGTTGCCTGAGGTAGGATTCTTGGGAAGAATCTGAGGTAGGACTTGAAGAAGTCTGAGTTGTAGGAACCTATCAGGTTCTGAGTTGTAAGATCTGTGGATCTGAGCTAGTGGAAGGAAGTTTGGCCGAATCCAGTTCTCTACTGGATAGGCAAAGGGGGAAAGTGGACGTACCCACAACTTGGGGAACCACTATAAATCTTGGTGTGCTGTGCTGTGTATTTTCTGTGATTGTTTTTGTGATATTTGTGCTGTGTTAATTGCCTTAATTGTTAAAAAGTATTAGAACCTATTCACCCCCCTCTATGTGTTTAGGCTTTTGAAATCAAATCTTTCAAGTGGTATCAGAGGGAGGTTGCTCAAAAATAGACCTAAAAGTCTGAGTAAATCTCCAAGGCAATTAACAATTAGCAAGAATGGGTTCAAATGAGAATCAGAAGGAATTTGGATCCATGAAACTGCCCATCTGCAGGAAAGAAAACTTTGGGATATGGAAAGAAAGAGTCAGATTGTTCATGGAATCATATGATCCTAGAATTTACATCACAGTACAAGAAGGTCCTTTCATTCCAATGAATATATCAGCTCTTGATGCTAATGTCAAAACCCCAAAGAGCTATTCTGAAATGACTAAGGATGAGATCATTCTAGCAACTTTAGACAAGAGAGCACAAAACATAATTGTGAGTTCTATAGATGATTCCACATTTCAGAATTTGGTACATTGCAAAACCTCCAAGGAGATGTGGGACACCTTGATTGTCTACATGGAGGGAACTGAAGAAGTTAGAGAGGATAGGAAATCTATGTTGAATAAAGAATATGAAAGCTTAAGACAAGCTAAGTCATACAACATAGTAGAATGTTATAAGAAGTTTTTTAGAATTGTAAATGAGTTGATGACCTATGGAAGAGTCTTTAGCACATATGAATTGAATAATAAGTTTCTCAGGTCACTGACCAAGGACTGGGATACAAAAATATGTGCCATCAGAGAGGTAGCCAGGCTTGCTGATACACCTACACCAACCTTGTTTGGAAAACTGCTATCTTATGAGATGCAACTCACTGCAAGAAAGGAGGAGGAGAAAAGTAGTAAGTCTGAGTATAAAGACAAGTAAGTAGCCTTCAAAGCTGAAGCCACAAGAAAGGGTAGGAGAAAGTCTCCTTCTCCACCCAGAAGAAGTGCTGATGCTGAAGCAGAAAATCCTGACATCAGTACATCAGACAGCCACAATTCTGATGAAGACTTTGCTGCCTTTACAAGGCAGTTTCAAAGGTTCATGAAGAAGAAGAAATAGAGAACCAAGCCATCTTCATCCTTCTTCAAGGATGATTATTACAAGAAGAAGAAGACTTCTAAGGAGGACAGGTATACCTTTAATCCTAGTAAACAAACTACCTCTAAAATTGTTTGTTATTGCTGCAATAGGCCTGGACTTGTCATAGCTGACTGTCCTGATAAGAGAAAGGAGACTAAGGATAAGAAGAAGCCTCAAAATAAGGGCAAGAAGGAGAAATCCTTTGTTGCCCAGAAGCAGAAGAGTTGAACTGACTCTTCATCCTCAAAATCTGGAGAAGGGGATGAAGCAGAAGCCTATATTGTATTGTTCTCTATAGAAAAGGATCCTATAGAATCTGAATTCTTGCAAATGATGGATTCTATCAATGGATGTGAAGAATATTATTGTAGATGACTGATGGCTCTATCTGAGGAAAATTAGTGCCAGGATCAGCCTGGTCCCAGTAAGGTATACAATCCATCCTTAGATTCTGAGTATTATACTGGATTAGAATCAGAAGCATCTGCATCAAGAGATGTGGATGGTTCTAAATCTGAAGGGGATGTTCATTAATTAATTGATGAGTATGGTGGTCTGTTGCAGGCTCTTAAGAGAAGCAAATTCCTTATCAAAAAGCAGGCTGAGGAAATTGAATCTCTCAAACTGGCTGCATCAGATTCAGCAAAGATGTTGGATTTGAAATTAAATGAGGTTGTCAAACTGAAAAACATAACTATTATTCAGATGGGTACAATCACTTTCAAAAATAATCACATCAAGAATCTGGAAGTAAAACTTCAGAAAGAAAAAGATCTAGTGGCTAAATTCTCTAAGCCAAAGTCTGTCTTACCCATAATTGATAATTTCATCTCCCAAAAGGGTAAGATAGGATTAGGCTTTAAGGGAAGAACAAGGGCAGCCAATTCTCAAAGAAAAGGCAAAGCCCCAGTTCAGCCACTAGCCTTCAAACCCCCTATTTCTTTTAGGAAAGTGATGCAGCCTACTAATAGGTATGATCATGACATCACTCATGGTCACTGTAAGTATGGTGATCTGAATATCAAGGGTGCAAATGCTAATATGGCACACCATGAGCAAACCCATTAGGTTCTTAAGGAATCCTTAGTATTTGCTGCTCCAGCACCTGCACTTAAAAGGACTGCTGACAACAATATTATTAAGCCAGTACTTAAGAAAAGGTACAACAGATTTGAGTGCTGGTGTTATGGCAAGGTGGGAAACTTTTCCATTGACTGTTGGTTCAATGCTAGTATTTAGGATAAGGGCAGCTTACCTGTCAGAAAGGCTGTATGTATGTATGTCAAAAATTAAACTAACCTGAACCTAGGACCCAATAACTATTAGGGTTCTAAGGATATGTAATTTTATTTGATACAGCTGAGTCCAAGTGGCCATACTCCTATATGGTACTTGGACAGTGGATGTTCTAGGCACATGACTGGAACAAGAAGGATGCTGAAGGACTACTTCCCTATTGAAGATGGACCCAAAGTGATCTTTGGTGGATCTGAAAAGGGAGTCATCAAAGGGTTTTGTAACATTTCCAATAACTCCATTACCATCACCCAAGTGGCTTATGTGAAAGGTCTAAAGCATAACCTAATTAGCATAAGCCAACTAAGTGATCTTGGTTATGACACTTCTTTTCACAAGGGTGTGTGCCAAATTAGAAGGTCAAATGATCAAGAGATCATCTTGACAGACACTAGGAAAGGAAATGCCTACTCTCTTAACTTTGATTGTGAGAATAAGTTCTCACCTATCTGTCTAGTTGCAGATGAGAAAGCATCTCATTGTGTCTAATGGCACAAAAGGCTGGCTCACCTGAACTATAAGTTAATAGGCCAACTCTTTAGTATGGAGTTAGTGAGGAATGGTCCTCAGGTCAAGTGCATTAAAGAGGGTGTATGTTCAGCTTGCCAAAAGGGCAAACAGACCAGGACCTCTTTTCATGGACATGATACCAAAGATTCAGTAAGATGTCTATACCTCTTGCATATGGATCTATTTGGTCCTATGCCAGTTCATAGTCTAGGTAGGAAAGTCTATATATTTGTGGTTGTGGATGACTATTCTAGATTTACATGGGTTTTCTTCTTGAGGCAGAAATCTGAAACCCCAACTGTTTTCTAGAATTTTGTTAGACAAATTTAGAATGAACTTAACAATTCAGTGGTCAAAATCAGAAGTGACCATATGACTGAATTTCAGTCTTAATGTATTACAAAGTTCTGTGAAGAATTTGGGATTCATCAGGAGTTCTCCTCACCTAGAACTCCCCAACAAAATGGGGTTGCTGAAAGAAAGAATATGACTCTTATTGAGGCAAGTAGAACTCTACTAAGTGACACTTCTCTCCCTGAATACTTCTGGGCTGAGGCAATAAACACTGCATGTCATGTTCTCAATAGAGCTTTCATCAACAAGAGACACAAAAAGACTCCTTATGAGATTATGAAAGGCAGAAAACCAAACATATCCTACTTTAGGATCTTTGGTAGAAAATGTTATGTTCTGAATAATGGCAAGCATTATCTAACTAAGTTTGCTGCCAAATCCATAAAAGTGATATTTGTTTGGTACAACAATAACAGTAGAGCATACAGAATCTACAACTTGACTACACAAGTTGTATAAGAATCTGTCCATGTAGTATTTGATGAGTCTAAGTTAATTAACAGTGAATTGTCTAGAACTTTTGGTAGTTCTACAGGTTTAAAGGAATGGATGGACAAGCTAACTATTAGTGAAGACCAACCTACAAGACTGGATGAAGAAAAGGATGGATACTGTCCAGGGGGAGTACAAGACTCTCTGGATGAAGATGAAGACAATGAAGTGCATAAGAATGAGGAAAGTGAAGAAGACCAAGAGGTTGACAAATTTCCTCCAGCTAGAAGACACTTGAAGGATCATCCAACACACCAAATCATTGGTGATGCAAGTCATGGAGTTCTGACCAGAAGCAAAAGCATGAACACAGTTATCTGTTCAAGCTTCTTATCCCAGATGGAACCTAAGAAGTTTTAAGAGGCCATACAAGACACAAATTGTATTTATGCCATGCAGGAAGAACTGAATCAGTTCAGAAGATGTAAAGTCTGGGAGTTGGTTCCTAAACCAAAGAATCATAATATAATATGAACCAAGTGGATATATAGAAACAAGTTAGATGAAAATGGCACCATAATCAAGAATAAAGCCAAACTGGTAGCAAAGAGCTACAAACAGGAAGAAGGGATAGACTTTGATCAGACATTTGCCCCAGTGGCAAGGTTGGAAGCAATAAGATTGTTCTTGGCTTATGCAGCTTTTCAAGGGTTCAATGTATTCCAAATGGATGTCAAGTCAGCTTTTCTGAATGGAGACTTGAATGAAGAAGTATATGTAGAACAACCATCAGGTTTTGTTGTTTCTCATTATCCAAACTATGTATATAGGCTTAAGAAAGCTCTATATGGATTGAAACAAGCCCCTAGGGCTTGGTATGAAACTTTATCTGCCTTCCTTATTGAGAATAAATTCTCAAGAGGGAAAATAGACAAGACTCTATTCTTTAGGCAATCAAAAGGTAAGATCATCCTAGTCCAGATTTATGTTGATGACATTATCTTTGGTTCTACTAAAAACAACCTTTGTAGTAAGTTTGCCAAACTTATGCAAGGGAAGTTTGAGATGAGCAACATGGGTGAGCTGAAATTCTTCTTGGAACTTCAAGTTAGACAGAATGATGATGGATTGTCCATATCTCAGTCTAAGTTCACCAAGGAGTTAATCAAGAAATATGGCATGGAGTCAGCCTCCACCATGAAAACTCCAATGGGGATAAGTATGCCTATAGGCAAAGATGAAGCAGAAAACCTGTTGATGAGTCTTTGTATAGAGGGATAATTGGCTCCTTTACTTGACTGCTAGTAGACCTGACATCATGTATGCTACATGTGTCTGTGCTAGGTACCAAGCCTGCCCTAAGGAATCTCATTATTCTGATGTCAAGAGAATTTTGAGATATCTTAAGGGCACACTTAATCTTGGTCTTTAGTACCCTAAGAATAGAGGTTTCTTACTAATAGGTTTTTCAGATGCAAACTGTAAAGAAGACAGGAAAAGCACCACAGGAACATGTCAGTTCCTAGGTGGTAGGTTGGTGTCATAGAGCATCAAAAAGCAAACAAGTGTAGCTATTTCACTACTGAATCAGAGTATATAGCTGCAGGCAGTTACTGTGCCCAGTTGTTATGGATACAACATCAACTTGAAGACTATGCCATCAAGGTAAGTAGAATTCCTTTATATTGTGATTCTACTAGTGCTATTTCTATAGCTAGAAATCCTGTTTCACATAGAAGAACTAAACATATAGAAATAAAGTTTCACTTCATCAAAGAACATGTTGAAAAAGAAGACATAAGTCTAGAATTTGTCAACACTAATAATCAAGTTGCTGATATATTTACAAAATATCTGGATGAAAGTAAATTCAATCATTTTAAATTTTAATTAGGTATGTTGAACCTAGAATGAGATATTTAGTCAGTATAAAACTTCCTCAAGAAATTTGCCTAAGTTAGAAAGTTTTTGTCGACACAAGCTAACTGTGTCGACACTATCAGCAGGTTGTGTCGACAAAGAAATAGACTGTGTCGACACAGAAATAAAATCTGTGTCGACACAACTCTGTCAAGACCATGTATTAGAAGATTTTTATGTCGACACGCAAAAATCTATGTCGACACTTACAGTGTTCTGCCGAGACTTCAGTAGTCTATATCGATACAGGAAAAAGTATGTCGACACATTGACATGTCGACTTCAATAAAATTTTGTCGACTAGTTTAGGCGCGTCGTTTGAACTACCCTTTACAAGCACACTATAAATTGGAGAAGACAAAATCTGGCCGACTGTGCTTTCAGAACTCTCGACTCTAGACTTTGTGTCGACAAGAAAATCTCCCGTCGACTCTCTTCTCTCTTGTTCACCAATGGAGCTCAACAGGAAGAAAAGATCAATGAAGGATATGAACTAGTTCGCAAGGCATTCGAGACTGCCTCGCCAGACATCAAGGGGGTGATTACCCTAATCACAGAAAATGGATTGGAATACTTGGTCTCTGAACCGATAAGGATATGGAAGAAAGAGGTTCTTGAATTTTACTCTTTCGCAAAAATGGATTCTCAAGGAAAGAAGTTGAAGTCCACTATAAATGGTTCTATAGTAAAACTCTCCCAGAAGAATATCAAGAAGGCACTTCAGCTTCCAAAGATTAAGAAAGAAGAAGATATCACATCCTCCATGACAAGGGATGCACTCCAATGGTGTGGGCTGAATCCCAATACCAAGATTGGATCTTCACTTTCCAGGAAGGGAATGAATTCCCAGGGTAAGTTTCTATCCGAAATAATGGGAAAAGTTATTCTCTGCAAAACATGAGGACATGATAGGATCTCTGCCTACATGTTCAAACTCATGACAAGAGTTATCTTCAAAGTGAAAAAAGACTGGTCCGCTGTAATTTATGACAAGATCAAAGAGAGTGCCAAGAAACCTAATCTGGGTAGGATATTGAGCTTGTATCTGGCTTCTACCATCCCAGAAGTGATGAATCAAACTTCAGGAACCAAGATAAATCACATGAGAAGGGTGGATTTGAGAATACTATCCAGATGGGATATAGTTTTCACCAAAGATGTTTCTACTCCACAGAAAACAGTGAAGAAAGATAAGAAAAATAAACCTACTACCCAGGAAGCAGAATCTTCCAGTGATTCTGAAGAATAGGTTGTCTTCAGCTCAGATGAAGACCAACCAAGAAAATCACCCACATCACAACAAGCTAAAGAGGCTTAAGCCCAAGGGGAGGGAATCCAAACTAATTACACTCAGGTGGTATCATCTCCAGGGGGAGAAAACAATGAAACTTCAGTTGTTCAAGACCCTGAACAATCACAGCTGCCTGCCCAAGGGGGAGTTATTGCTAAAGTTGCTCTGGAGAGTGAGTATGCAACTTATACTATTATGGATATAGTATCAGAAATCAATAATGCAGCACCAGTTTTTACTGAGAATATAACATAGGATGTGCATATGCCAGATCCAGATAAAGATGAGCACCTCCACTCCTTCAGCTTAGAGAAAACCCTGGACAAGGATCTTGATGACCAGGGAGAACCATTTATTGGACAAGAGAAAATTATACCTCCTGTTCAAATGCAACAGGAGGTAACTTTGGAAGAATTGTTTCCTGACCTCCAAGATGCAAGGACTGAGGGGGAGCTGCCAAGGACTGAGGGGGATAAGCAACTACATGCCTCCAGCCCTAAGGATACTGTGGATATAGAAAGTTCCTCAAATTCTTTTGATGATGAAGAAGCTTCCATGGCTAAGAAAAGGAAGCTAGTGGCTCTCAAGAAAAGGAGCACAGGCTATAAGAATGCCTTACAAACTGTCCTTCCAACATCTGCTCTAGGAATATACTTCAGTTCACTATTGGTGCAACTACAAGTGAAATTGGATGAGCAAAGACTTGCTTAAAAGTATGTGGATGAGTCCCATAAAGAAGTGCAGTTCCAGCTAGCTTAAGATATTAAATCTATCATATTTGAGGTCAATTTGAATAAGAAAGAGATGATAGATTGCTTCCACAAGGAAGGTAATGCTGTAGTATATCTTGCCACCCAACAACAAGAAATGAAGACTACAATAGATGACATAGAAGAAAAAACAAGGATATATTCTAGAAAATTAATTCAGATCAAATGAAAATCTCAAGGACTCACATGATGAAATTCTCACAAAACTGGGAGGTATTACTACTGATTTGAAAACTGAAGTATCCAGGCAAATACAAGAAGATCTAACTGCTGTACAAATAGCCATTCAGGAATCTCAAATGGCTATTTCTGATCACCTGAACAAATTAAGAGCCTACTACAAAGAAGGTACATAATATCTAGCTGATCAAGTAAGGTTTCAGAAAGATGATCTAAGAGATCATGTGGCCAGAGAAGTCATAAAGGGGGAGAGAGTGTTAGTCAAAGCCAGCTCTGATCATGCTAAATGGGTATCTAATACCATGAGAGCTACTCTTGGATATCCACCTCTTTGTGATGAAGATAACACTACTGAATCTGGTATTCAACCTGATCACATTGAAGGGGTTCAGCAGGAAGTTGCAAAGGTCATATATCCTCCATCAGATTTTGAAGCAGTATAGCATATGTATAGCCCTCCACAGGAGGCTCATAATGTTATTATTGAAAAAGTTGAAATGTCTAAAGCTGCTAAGGATGCTCAGAAAGAGGCTCAACTTTCTAAGAAAAGATTCAGAGAACAAACAGAATTAAAGCCTGATTTTGAGTAATGGAGTCCAACCTCCAGAAATATCATTCTTACTGCCTGGAAAGCTGTAAAAGACAATCTACATGATAGAGGCAAATGGTACTCTTAACAAGAATGGAGCAAGTATAAGAAGAGGCAAGATGCCATACATCAGCTCAGAAAGGATATCAAAGCTGGAAAGTTACCTGCTAACTCTGTGGAGCCTAGCAAGTACTTTCCAAAGTCTTTTCATTACTTTGAAAGGAAGAAGATTAAGGCTGAAGAGCTCAAAAAGAAAGATCTGAAAGGGAAGAAGCCAGCTGATGATTCAGAAACCAATGTGAAAGAAAAGATAAAATCTGGCAAAAGAATTGTGATCAAGGAGCCTGATCAATCTTAGGGATAAATAGGCTAGTCTTAGAACTATGTAAATTTTGTTCTAAACAATCTTGTAAATCAAACAATTATTCCTGATTAATGAATGTTATCATATTCTGTGATGATAATAAATATTATTCCTTGCTATTTCTGTTTATGAGTTACTCTGCCTGTGAAATGATAATATACATCTTCTTTGTTTTATTATAAGTGGTGTATATTATTGACTAAGGGTTATGACTTCTCAAAATAGAGGGAGATTGTTGGGTACATTGGAAAATATGTACCAGATTTGGAGAAGCCTCACCTAACTCAATGGTATACATCAAGGTGTATTTTATGGAATGTTGAGTTTGAATGTGCAGGTTAAAGAAATGCAGGAAAATATTCTAAGTACAAGTGTCGATACTGGTGAATGACTTGTGTCGACACAAGAAGCAAGATTGTGTCGACACACAGAAATTCTGTCAGCAACAGTTGTGTCGACACCTTCAAGACTTACGTCGACACACACTCAAAGAAATCTATTAACAACAGTTATACTGAGACTGGAAGGCTTGTGTTGACATACACTCAAGAAATCTGTTAACACCAGCTATGTCGAGATAAAAAGCAGTTGTGTCGACACACAGGACTTGTGTCGACACACACTCAAAGAATCTATTAACACCAGCTATATCGAGACAAGAAGCAGTTGTGTCGACACATAGGACTTGTGTCGACACACACTCAAAGAATCTGTTAACATTAGCTATGTAGAGAGCAGAAGCGGTTGTGTCGACACACAGGACTTGTGTCGACACATCCAACAGAAGCTGTGTCAAGAAGTTAAAGTATGACTGTGTCGACAATGTGGGAGCTATATCGACACCTTCAATACTTATGTCGACACATGGTATATTTGTGTCGACATATTTGGAGTTGTCTCAACGCCCTTTTCTGCTGAGATAGAAGTTCAAGGAGGAGTCAGTTGTCAAGACTGAAGACCCGACAACTGTCATAAGTAACAAAGCTGACACATCTATCAGAGCTGTCAGAAGGCCGTTATGGACTGGATCAGCCGGTAACCTTGGATTGATTCTATATATAGACCTATTCCATCACAATCAAAAATATGATAGTACAGTAATAAAAAACAAGAGAGGGGGAACAAGAGACAAACCCAGAAGAAGGCAGATCCTGAAAAGTCTGCAAGTAAAATTCAGATCTGATTCTGAATTCAAGAAGGAAGCTGATTGAAGATAACTCCAACTCCAATTGAAGATCAACCTTATTTTGTTCAAATTCAAGAAGCTTTGAAGAAGCTAAGTCAGGTTGGATCTAGAGTATTCAGTTCAATCAAGAACTGATCAAGAAGTTCTCACCCTTTTATCTGTTGAACTGGGTGAAGTTTTTATTTTCTTAAACAAACTTTTATTTGTAAGGTCTGCTATAGATCTGAGTTATAAGTCTAAATTTATAAAGGCTAAGGTAGGGCTGAGTGCCTGAGGTGTAGGACTTGAAGAAGTCCTAGTTGTTGGTCTGGAGATAAAGGCTGAGGTAGGGCTGTTGCCTGAGGTATGATTCTTGGGAAGAATTTGTGGTAGGACTTGAAGAAGTTTGAGTTGTAGGAACCTATCAGGTTCTGAGTTGTAAGATCTGTGGATCTGAGCTAGTGGAAGGAAGTTTGGCCGAATCCAGTTCTCTACTGGATAGGCGAAGGAGGAAAGTGGACATACCCATAACATGGGAATCACTATAAATCTTGGTGTGTTGTGCTGTGTATTTTTTGTGATTGTTTTTGTGATATTTGTGCTGTGTTAATTGCCTTAATTGTTAAAAAGGATTAGAACCTATTCACCCCCCTCTAGGTGTTTAGGCTCTTGAAATCAAATCGTTCAGCCTCACATCCCAGTCTGCAATAAACTTGACCGCTTTGAAGTGGACCGCCCAAGCATGGGGCAGACTCCACCTTAGTCCGGTAGCAGTAAGCGACCTGCCTCTAGGTCGCCCAGTAGTTGGCAACTTTCCTCCAGGTCTCCCAGTAGTTGGCGACCTGCCTCTAGGTCGCCCGGCAGTTGGAGACCTACTTCCAGTTCGCCCGACAGTTAGAGACCTGCTTCCAGGTCTCCTGACAGTTGGCGACCTGCATCCAGGTCGCCCGATAGTTGGAGACCTGCCTACAGGTCGCCTGGTAGTTGGCGACCTACCTCCAGGTCGCCTGTCAGTTGGCGACCTACCTCCAGGTCGCCCGGCAGTTGGCGACCTGCCTCCAAGTCACCCGATAGTAGAAGACCTGCCTCCAGGTCGCCCAGTAAGATGCATCCAGCTTCCAGGTCACCTAAGAGAGGGCGTCCTACTTCCTTAGCCCGCCTAGCAGGTGCGACCTGCTCCTTCTATTCTACAGAAGGTGGCAGACTCGGTCTCAGTCCGCCTAAGGGAGGTGGACTTGCTCCTCCCTCCAGTACTCTGTCAACCCGCACAACATCCATCAGACTCAATTTCAGTCCACCAGAAGGTGGCGAACTCGCTCCACTAGCAAGGGAAACCTTCTCCTTCTATCCGCCAGAAGCATCTGCTTCCTAGCACCAGCTTCTCCCAGCAGTCTGCAGCATGTCACGGACTCGATCACACCTCGCTCGTATCATCGAGGTGACATCATCAAGCCCAGTTCTAGAAGATTCCTCCCCGATCCTATAGATATCCCCCATACCTATCATGAGGGGAATGATAGTCGAGGACCAACCAGTGCAGCAGACCCTACGGATACAATATTCTGTCCGCAAGCACTGTTCATGGACTGATCCTTAGTCCGGGCGGCCCCCACAGCTAAACCTTGCAGTTTAGTCCCCAAACTTGGCTCAAGCAACCTGTCCCAGCAACCTCAGTGGTCCTCTCGGCCTGATCGCACAGTCCGCCCGACCTTGTTTAGTGAGCTGCGGGATCAGCACTCTTCGCGGTCTGCCGACCTGTTTGGTTAAACCGCGCGGCCTCTGGTAATCCTCTTTCTTGTAGCCGCCAGCTTCCCCTTGTACCCTTTATATTTTTCCCATGTAAAGGAGCAAATTCAAGCTGTAATACTAATTCATAATCAAAAGAAAGCCTGTCTCAGGAGTGACATTTAAGCCGTGACGGGTGAACTCTGTTGTTTCCACTGCAAGCGGCCTCTCTTCTCCCCTTCATGCTTCTCTCGGCCTCTACCGCAAATCCCTAACTGTTAAAGTAACCGATTGCTCAACAGATCCTCATCAACCTCCCATTATCTCCTCATGTTCCTGTGAGATTTCGAACACCGTTACCTGGTGGTGCCATTTTCTGCATCAAAAGTTAACATGCGGCCTTCAAATTTCGAACAGACAGTGAAAATCAATGGTTACCCATGTCAGACCATTTACCTATCGAAAACCTTGCACCATCAAGTCCTAGTGAAGATCATCTCTCGGAAGCCTTGGAGTGACCGCGTTAGGTAACTGCCCAGCAGTTTCAAGCAATTAACAGTACTCTAATTGCTATCACACAATGATTAGAGGTGTAATCCACATCATCACTAGTTCCTCCAGTCAATCCAACACAAACATTATAGAATCCGCAAACTTATCCTCCAGCATATCCGCCGGTCTATCCTCCTAGTTACCCACCAATCTATCTTCCAGGACAGGCCGTTGCTCCTTTGCGATCTCAAAATGACGAGTTCATAGCTCATCAAAACTTCTTTCGGGAAGCTACCCGAGGAGGTCCAGCTAGATTTTTGAATTTTCTGGGAAGTTATCCATACCCTTCAGCTCCCGCAGTTGCTCCTCCCGCAACAACTTTTCCTTTCTATCCTCCTGCTCATTTTTCAACTGCAACTCATGCTCCATTTTTTTCCTTTTCCTTATGTTCTAGGAGAACAGGGAGAGCCATCCCCGTTTACAGATAACATCCAGCAAGAACCAACTCCAGCTCACTTCAGAGAGCCGTAATTACCAACTTATACTTGGGAGTCTGACCCAGTTGCACACTTACAAGCTTTTGAGTCAGCCGTCTCCCTCAAGTCTCTTACCGATGCAACCAGATGAAAGTTCTTCATAACGTCCTTTGATGGACAAGAAAGAGAGTGGTTCTATGGACTGCGCCCTCAATCCGTCGCTTCCTTTGCTGATCTACAAAGAGAGATTCTACTCATGTTTTCTACTTCTACCAAGAGGAAGAGTGGGCCGGAAGCCCTATTTGAGATCAGGTAGCGAGAGAATGAGACTTGGGCTCATTTTGTCGATCACTTTCAAAGAGAGATTCTTGACATTGAAAATTTCGATCTAGAGATGTATCGAGTCGCTCTGATAAGTGGTCTAAGAGAAGGACCACTAAAAATTAAGGCTAACATCCGGGTGCCGAGAACATACCAGGAGATGATCAGTCTTGCCAACTTCTACATACGAGGTAAAAAGAGTAATCCTAATTACATCTCAAGGCTTGTGACAGAGAAAAATCCTCCTCCTTCATACGAGAAACCTCCCAAGTCTCCTCGGAAGGATTTTCAATCGCGAATAATAAAGGGAAGAAATTTTTGACGTCATCAGTGCCTCTTCCCAGGCCAAGAGAACTTCCAAAGTCAAAGATCACAATCGTCAGTTCCTCCCACTTATCCAACACCAGCTCCACTAGCAGCTTCAGTTTACCAGCAGTAGAGTGGCAGCTTTCCAGAACTTGAACTAGACCAAGTTAGCAGGAAGTAATCCAAGTGATGAAAGGCAAGACCGGTTATAAGAGACCGTACCAACCCGCTAATCAATGATTTAAGGAATCAGATCCCTATTGCGAATTCCATATTGAGAAAGGGCATCCAACTGAAAACTATCGAGCTCTTCGTCAACTGGTGGAGAAGATGCTGAGGCAGGGCAAATTTCGTGACTTATTCTAGAAGAATGACCACTCTAATCTGTATACTTCAAAAGGAAAAGAAGTAACAGACATTCCTTTCGGCTTAAAGGGAGTGAGCCAAATCAACAATAATCTTAATTTCATTGACGGAGAGACCATTAATGCGAATGACATAGGCACCCTTGGAAATCTATTCTGAGGTGAAGATGGACATGACAAAGTTCCAAAAGCTCTTCGCGATCATGCCTGATCGGTTTTGTTCTCCATATTGAACATTTCTCTTACATATGTTCTGAAAATTTTCTAAGTTCTCTTTCATTCATTTTAATAAATGTTTACGTCAGAGATCCCGTACTGACACATTTCCCTTTTTGGAGTGCCTCCTCCTCTATTTTCTCTTTGCCAAAGGGATCGCTGAACCGATGAGATAACGCCAAGTCTTGTTTAATCCCCCCATAGATTGGTCCCTGGAATAATACCACCATGACCACATATAACGGGGAGTGTTCGCATATGTGCAGTGGGAGCCGTCCAATCAGTGCAGGCGGACTTCAAGGATTCAGATCCTAGCTGGTATCTAACACAAAGCGTGCATCAAGAAAGGTCCCATTTGTTAGCTCTACTGTGCTCCGTTAGTGATACATTACAGTTAATATGATTGTTGCTTGATAAGCAATGGAGTTCAAGTGTAGCCTTGTCTCTACAATCATCTCACAACTATAATGGTCGAACACTCTGAGGTACTCTCAAGTCGTGCCTTCCGGGGACCCACAACATCGCTGATCTTTTAGGGCGAGCAATGTTATAGACCAGTTGGCGCACCTGGCCTAACTGATCAGCGTAGCTTGTAGCCCTAAGGCATGAGAGCAGTGTGTCCATCGTTCCTTCTTAGGAGTTTTGCATTTTCTCTTTTGTGCCCTTTCGGGGGAGCGCGGTTAATCCGCCCTTGGTAGTCTACACTTTTTATGATCCTTTAGGGCAAGCAATGTTTTAGACCTTTTGGCGTACCTGGCCTAATTTATCATCTTCAGGTGTAGATCTCTTTCAAACTGCCTTTCCTTCAGGTTAACAGGTTAAATTCAATCTCTACGAAGGATTTATGGCATTATATTCCTTGCTTATGCTCGCTTTATATACTCAGCCTCCATTAAGCTCTATCTGCTTGCAGTACATCCACTATGCTTATTAATATTCTTGACACCAATTGTTGAATCAAAGAATCTGGTTCTCTTGGTCGACAAACCATGTTATTAAAATCTAATCAAAGTGTTTTCACCTGGCTAATCCGTATTTCATATTATGGATATCATATCTGACTGTGCGAGAAGATTATGGTCATGGCTTGACCCCTACTCGACTAAGCTCATTCTTTTACTCGGTTAAAAACTGGATTTATTGGATTTTCCTCCTGCCAAATTATATCTACCTTACCGAACCAATATCTGCAAGTTCCCCTCAGGTACTTTCAAATCATTTTTCTTTCATATATGCTTCTTACTCTTCTTTTTGCAGAGATTAACAGATGCTTGCAAGTTCCCCTCAGGTACTTACAAATCATTTTTCTTTCATATCTGCTTCTTACTCTTCTTTTTATAGAGATTAACAGATGCTTGCAAGTTCCCCTCAGATACTTGCAAATCATTTTTCTTTCATATCTGCTTCTTACTCTTTTTTTTACAGAGATTAGCAGATGCTTGCAAGTTCCCCCTCAGGTACTTACAGATCATATTTCTTTCATATCTACTTCTTACTCTTCTTTTTGCAGAGATTAGCAGATGCTTGCAAGTTCCCCCTAAGGTACTTGCAAATCATTTTTCTTTCATATCTGCTTCTTACTCTTCTTTTTGTAGAGATTAGCAGATGCTTACAAGTTCCCCTCAGGTACTTGCAAATAATTTTTTTTTCATATTTGCTTCTTACCCTTCTTAGTTGCAGAGATTAGTAGCTGCTTGCAAGCTCCCTTCAGGTATTTGCAAGCTACTATTCTTTTATACCTCCTCTCACCTTTGTTTTGCAGAGCTCAGTAGAAGACATTCACAAGTCTTCTTCACCTTGCAAGAACAACTCATGTACACACAAGATGTGTCTTTTTTCACTTATAGTATCTTCCTTTGCAGGAGAAAAATAAGATTACAGACTTCTCTGAGGAGATACATATGGTTCTATATCTCTCCCTCTGTATTTCATTTTCCAACTTGGGGCAGATTGCAATTTCAGTGGTTACCTCTACTTTTTCGAAGTTTCCTGCAAACTTAAAAAAGTACAGGGATTATGTTAACCTAGAAATCGGCAATCCTCTCCAAGATGGCTAGCTTGCAAACCGCAGACAGCTCTGTCTCATCCGGAGGGTTTACGAAATATTTTCCAGCTACTCGCACAGATAGACTTCTCTGTCCGAGCAACTAGGCTAGCCGCTCGATAGTCTCTAGCTCTGCGTTTGCACAGACTGCTTCCCAGTCCGCACCATCAGGTCGCACGGTTAGAAGGGCGGGTAGCGGTCTCCTCTCTAGCCTGCTATCAGTTCGCAGACTCTCCTTTAGGTCGCCGCAAGCAGGAACAGGCCTAGGCACTCTTCTTCAGTCCTCCTGCGAAAGGCGGCCTCACATCCTAGTCCGCAACAACCTTGACTGCTTTGAAGTGGACCGCCAAAGCATGGGGCGGACTCCACCTCAGTCCGCCAGTGTTGGATATTGCAACCACAATAACCCAGATTTGCATGAAGTCACCCTTGAACTAAGATGAATTAAGTTGTATTTGATCTTCTATTTTAGTTATGTGTTTACAGGCTCTATTGCTAAGTGTAGACCAATGTCAGTCTACAGTGGGTCATAAACACAGGACCATACAATGTAATCCCTCATTGTGTGATCCAAGGTATTGACTCATGTGTAGTCTGTCTATTGGGATACACTTCATATTCAAGCACTTGGACCAATGGATGAAGTGTTGGTGATGATTGGATTCAAGAAGGAAAATTTTCTACAAGTCAGAAATTTTCTAAGTCTTTTACTTGAGTAGACTGTTTGTACTCGAGTAGAAGGAGTAGAAGTTCTCGAGAAGTCAATCTTATTACTCAAGTACAAAAGTTGGTTCTCGAGTAATACTATTCTAGTTCTCGAGTTACCAGGTTTAGTTCTCGAGTGGACTTTATCTCTACTGTTGGGTATTGTATCCACAATGTACCTGATTTGAAGAAGCCCATGAACACGCTAAGTTGAATTGACAATGTATTTGACGATCTTCTATCAAGTTGTGCTTGCAGCTATTCAATTCTAAGTACACACCAATGTCAGGGTGCAGTGGGTCAATATACACGGGTCTGCGCAACGTAATTCATCGTTGAGCAGATCAGTGTGTTGACTCACGTGTGCTCTCTCTATTGGAGTGTACTTATTTTCAAGTACAGGGTCAAGATAGATCAAGAGCAGAAGAGGAGCAAAGATGGGTCAAAGACCAAGTTCATAGGAAGGAAGAGAAAAATCGTCTAAGTTAAAATCGACGGGAATCACTAAGTCATTCCCGCCGACTTCGATGGGAGTCACTTGTGATTCTCGTCGATTTGACGGGAATCAGTCTGCATTCCATCCGACCTCTTCCGAATGACTGTTTTCTTACAGAAATTCTGCTATGGCAGAATCGACGGGAATCACCAAGTGATTCTCGCCGACTTCGACGAGAATCGTTCTGATTCCCGCCGATTCGACGAGAATCAGGTTGCATTCCCGCCGATTCCCTCAAGCTGACATGCTTTTCAATTGGAATTCGGCTAAGGCAAAATCGACGGGAATCGTGAGTGATTCTCGCCGACTTCGACGGGAATCACCAACGATTCCAACTGATTTTGCATTAGGAAATTTTCTCCTGTTCGCTGGACTGAACCAAGAGACAGTGCGCTGTTTCGGCCGGGGCTTGGGTTTCTCCTTGTGGGTCCCACAACGGTCTTTTAGGGTTGGCTCGGGTATATATACATGCGTATTTCGAACCTCTACAGTAAGCCATTGACGGAAAATCTGAAGTAGCCGACGCGTGCCCTAGCAGATCGCGGAACGTCGCCGATCGCTGTCGCCGCTTGCAAGCTAGTCGCCGCCGCAGATCTCAGAGGTTCTTTGATCTTCCGACGACAGTACCGAGGCTAGCAGTGCATCTCATGCTTCTCGCTTGAGATATCTTGTCTCTCGATTCGTTGAACGAGGTTAGTTCTTCATTCCGAATCGATTGAGACGACTAATCCGACATAGATCGTTCGTAGACCTTGCTTGCCTCGTCAAGAAGTTTGGATATACAAGTATCGCCGCCGCAATCACTTGCCGTCGCTGATCTTGACAAAATCCTCTCCAAGAGAGAAGTCCGGTTGTGGATTCTTCGTTATCTTCAAGCAAGCTTCAAAGAACAAAGAAGGACATCGGGATCTCCAAAAGCGTTGTTTGTATTTTCTAATACATTCTATTTTTTGTTTTGTTGTAAAAGAATTTTTATTTCTAGTTGTAAGGGTTGGGTGCAACCCGTGGTGGTGGAGTTGTGACTCCGTTGTTGGAAGGGTTCCTTCTGTAGTGTGAGGATTGGATTTCAATCTGTTTGATGAAGTGACTGAGTTGTCCCTTGGTGGGAGATAGGTCGAAGGGGGAAAATGGACGTACCCAAATCGGGGAACCACTATAATTTCTTGTGTGTTTTCTGTGCTGTGTTTATTTAATTATGCAGGTAAAGTTAATTCTGCAAAAGACTGCACGACACCTATTCCCCCCCCATAGGTGGATTTAGTCGACACTAGAAACTTTCATCTACATCTTGAGTGTTCAGGATCTTAGCTCAGAAAATTTCTAAGTATAGTTCTCGAGAAGTTATCTTGTACTCGAGTAGTCGATAGTATGTCTCGAGTGACAGCAATCTTTCTTTCCAAGAATTTTTGTAACTCCAGTTCTCGAGTAGTTCTCAAGAACAATCCCTAGTTCTCGAGTAATCCTATATTTTGTTCTCGAGAAGTTCTTCTTTTCTCGAGTAATCATTTCTAGTTCTCGAGTAACCTTCTTCCAGATCTAGAAAAACTTTCTAAGTATTTGTTCACGAGAAATTTTATTCTACTTCTCGAGTAGATTCCCTGTTCTCGAGTAATTCCATTCTACTCGAGTAATGATTCTTTCTATCTCGAATTCTTCTGTTAAACTTCTTCTCGAGTAATTCAAGTTGATTTCTCGAGAACCAATCATGTACTCGAGTAATGCTTTCTTCTTCTCGAGTAATTTTAGAAATTCCTCTTATCGAGTAATCTTCATTTTCCACTCGATTAATAGCTTCACTTCTCGAGTAATATTACTTCACTCAAAAAATGCAGTTCAGATTTGCAGAAATTTTGTTAAGTCCATATTTGATTGGATTTTCAAATGACATGACGTGATTGGTCCACGTGTACGTCATTAAGGATAATTATTACCGTTAGGGAGATCTTATATAAGGTCTTGTCAACCGACTAACCCTAAGAAGGAGTTTTACAAGCTGTCATAATATTCTAAGTTCTCTGAATCTCATTTTCTCTCTCCAAAATGAAAGTCTCCGCCGCTGATCTTCTTTGTGCAAGGGATAGGGTTTTCGATTCAAGGATTTATATCAAGATTGATTTCCAGATCGGGATTATTGTTCGTTCTTCATCATCTCTCCGATCGGGTGAAATCAAAAGAAGTTTTCAGATCTCATTCTTGCCGAGTTATCTTCTTCAACAATTCTGACAGATCCGCAAGTTATAAGAAGAAGATCCAGGTAGATCGATTCAAGATTTGAAGATTATTGTTTGTATTTTCAAATTTCTCTCTATTCAATTCTTGTAGGAGAATTATCTCCGAGTTGTATGAAGTTTTATCTTCCGAGTGTAAATCCGTTTGGATCGAGTTTGTAGGAACTTTGTTCCGAGATGAAGGATTGGTTTTAAATCCGAGATAGTGGAGTAGCCGAGTCTAGTGGTTTGCTAGATCGGTGAGGGAAAGTGGATGTACCCAATGTTGGGGAACCACTATAAATCTTTTGTCTTCTGTGATTGCTTGGTTGATTTGTGTGCATAGTCGCTAAATTTTTATTCCGTAAAAAGACGCACAACTCACCTATTCACCCCCTCTAGGTGATTTAGGTAGACAACTGAACTCATTCAATTAGTATCAGAGGGAGGTTGATCAATAAAAGGTTAACACCTTGATCGGATCCGTCCCTAGTTGTCTCTTGAGATTTGCCAAGCATGGACAAGGCTAAAGATTTTGCCAAGCTTCCTTTATGCACCAAGAATAACTTTCCCATGTGGAAAGAAAGGATAAAATTTTTCATGGAAGTTGTGGATCCAAGGATCTTCATGATTGTTGAAGAAGGTCCTTACATTCCCATGACTACCTCCATAATAGATCCAACAAAATAAGTTCCAAACAAATTGTTGGATCTTGATAAAGACGAGATTGCACTTATCTCCTTGGACAAGAAGGCCAAGAATATAATAGCAAGTGCAGTCGATGACTCAATGCTGCAGAACCTGATCCACTGCCAGTCTGCTAAGGAGATATGGCAGTCCCTTATCACTTTGATGGAAGGCACAGAAGAAGTTAAGGATGATAGAAGATCCCTTTTGAATCATAGATACGAAGCCTTCCGGCAAGGACCGAAAGATACCATTGCTGATATATTTGAGAATTTCTTCAAGATAGTAAACAGCCTAAGAGTGTATGGCCGAGTCTTCACAAATGGAGAGCTCAATGATAAGTTTCTGAGGTCCCTCACAAAGGAATGAGACAACAAAGTTTGTTCCATCCGAGAATTTGGCAAATTAGCTGAAACAGACCCTCAGAACCTATTTGGCAAGTTGATGGCCTATGAACTGCAGATAAACTCCTGAAAGGCTGAAGAAGAGAAAAGTCAATTCTCTTCAAAGGAAAAGTCTGTTGCTTTCAAGGCAGATAGTTCAAGGAAGGGCAAAGCTGCCTCACTTGCACCTGCTCCAGAAGAAAGTGAAGTGGAGTCATCTGAGCCAAGTACTTCAGGCTCAGAGCTATCTGAAGGAGAGTTCTCACTGCTCTCACGACAGTTTAAGAAATTTTTGAACAAGAGGAAGCAATGGAGGGGAAAGGATGCCTCATACAAAAGATTACGACATGACGGTGATCGACGAAAGAAAGGCACAAGTAGACATGACAGGTATAATTCTAAACCTAACAAACATATTTCGATTGACATTGTTTTTTATTGTTGTAATAAGCCAGGTCATGTCATTGCTGATTGCCCCCACAAGAAAAAAGAGGGTGGAAAGAGAGAAGAAAAGAAGTCCTCATATAATAAGAAGAGGACAGAGAAGAGCCTGATAGCCAAGAAGGGAAAAACTCTCAGTGAATCTGACTCATCTGAGTTGAGTGAAGAAGAAGAAGCCTACTTTGGGCTTATGGCTCAAACAGATGATGAATAAGAGCCCCAATTCACAGGGAAGGTAAACTCTCACACTCCTCTTTCAGAATCTGAAGCTTCTGATCAAGATAATGAGGACAGCTCTTCTGATGATGAGTCTGAACACATGACCCAGTATAAGGAGTTAATCAAGGCTTACGACAAATGTCGACGAGTCGTGAAAACTCAAGCTAAGGAGATAAAGTCTCTAAAAGCTGAAGAGAGCACCTTGAGAGAGGAAGTTGCTAAGAATGACTCACTCATGGAGAATGAAAGACTTTGTTTCAAGAGCCCAAACACCTAGAGGGGGGGGGGGGTGAATAGGTTCTTATCTTTTTGAGTCTTTTATATTCTAAGGCAAACAGATATTTGTAATTTCTTTTAGCACAGAATGATTCTATCTACAGAAATTACGTACAACACAGCAAACACCAGATCTATAGTGGTTTCCCAAGATATGGGTACATCCACTTTCCCCCCTCGCCTATCCAGCAGATAACTTGATTTAGTCTAACTTCCTTCCACTGGCTCGGATCCGCAGATCTTACAAACTCAGAACCCAAAATGGTTCCTACACCTCAGACTTTACACAAGTCCTACCTCAGATTCTTCCCTGAATCCTACCTTAGGCCTCATCCCTACCTCAGCCTTTATAATTAGGCTTACAACTCAGAATTTCCACAAGTCCTACCTCAGGCACACTGCCCTACCTCAGCCTTTATAATTTTAGGCTTACAATCTCAGATCTAACAATAGATCTTACAAGAATTTATGATTAATAAGTATCAAAAAACTTCACCAGCTAGATTTCTCTGTTGATGTTGTCTTCTTGATCAGTTCTTGTATAAACTAATCCTTCTGATCCAACCTAACTTAGCTTTTCAAAGCTTCTTGATTAGGACAAATAAGGTGGATCTTCTCTTGAAGTTGAAGTTGATCTTCAGTCAGCTTCTTCCTTAGATTTAGATTGAACTCTGAATCTTTCTTGCATAACGGTCGTGATCTGTTAGAGTTCTTCTTTATGATCCAAAGATCTTTCTTATTGATGCCTCACGTTGTTGTTCTGTCATTTCCAATCTGGCTCTTATATAGAGCTTACTTCATGGTTACCGGCTGATCCGGTTCATAACAGACTTCTGACAGTTCTGACAGTGGTGTAAGGCCGGTTAGTTATGATAGCTATCAAGTCACCAATCACGTCACCGGGTTCTTTAATGTCTTTTCAACTCATCATACAACACTCAACAGACTGCTTCACATGTGTCGACACATATAGACTAAGTGTTGACACAAGTCTTCATGGTGTCGACACAAATACTCCAAGTATCGACCTAGACATACTTTTGCTTCTCGACACTACTTTTTATTGTATGTGTCAACACAAGTTCTGTGTGTCGACACAGCAGCTTCTTGTATCGATATTTCTGTTGCAAACAGATGTCGTTGAGTGTTTGTCAAATGGCGTTGAGTGTGTGTCGACACAAGTCCTGTGTGTCGACACAATTACTTCTGAACTCGACACAACCTCTTGAGAGTCCGGTGTGTCGACACAAGTCCTGTGTGTCGACACAATTGCTTCAGGTATCGACATAGCTCCTGAGTGTTGACTCATCTTCTGTTTTAAGTGTCGACATAATTCTGTTTTAAATTGTCGAGACAATTCTGTTTTAAGTTGTCGACACAATCTTGTTGTCGACACAATTGCTTCTTTAGGTGTCGACATAGCTTTGAGTGTCGACACAACTTCTTTATAAGTGTCGACACATTTTGCCAATGTGTCGACACAGCTTTCCTGAGTTTCGACATAACAGCTGGGTGTCGACATAGCTTCTTCATAAGTATCGACACATTTCGCCTGTGTGTCGACACAGCTTACCTGAGAGTCGACACAGTCTCCTTGAGTGTCGACACAGATTCTTCACAAGTGTCGACACCTGTACTTAGAAAATTTTTCTTCAAATTTTTAAACCTGCACAATGAAACTCAAACTTCTATCAAATACACATTGATGCATATTATTGACTAAGTTGTGGCTTCTCCAAATCTAGTACACATTTTCCAATGTACCCAACAATTTCCCCCTATTCGGAGAAGTCATAACCCTTAGTCAAAGATATACATCTCTTAAGATAAAACAAAATTGTAATAGAAGTAAAAACATTTCATAGCAGGTTATTACATAATCATTGTAAACAACAAACACTTAATACTGAAATAGATTTCATTAATCAGTAAAATTATGGTTTACAAGAATTTCTTATAGAACAAAAGGAAAAATAATACATTGTTCTATTACAAGAACCTAGCAATCCTATTACTGACTAGGCTCCTTAATAACTATCCCTTTGCCAGACTTGATTTTAGCCTGCACAGAAGGTTAAACATCTTCAGCTGGCTTTTTCCCTTTGAGAGCTTTCTTCTTTAATGCTTCAGCCTTGATCTTCTATCTTTCAAAATAGTGGAAAGGTTTGGGGAAGTACTTGCTTGGCTCTTAAGCATTAGCAGGTAGTTTCCCAGCCTTAACACTTCTTCTATGCTGAAGAATTGCTTCTTGTCCAGCTTGATATTTATTCCACTCTTGTTCAGAATACCACTTACCCTTGTCATGGGTTTTATCCTTAACAACTTTCCAGGCAGTAAGTATGATATTTCTATAAGTTGGGCTCCACTGCTCAAAATCTGGCTTCAGCTCAGCCTGCTCTCTGAATCTCTTCTTAGAAAGTTGAGCTTCTTTCTGAGCTTCTAATACAGCTTTTGACATTTCAACCTTTTCCAAAATTACATTTTGTACCTATGGCGGAGGACTATACATTTTCAGCACTTCTTCTTGAACCATCTCAAAATCAGCTGGGGGGGGGGGGTAGATCACCTGAGCAACTTCAGGCTGATCTCCTTCAAAATATTCTGGTTGTATCCCAGACTCAGCTACATTAGCATCATCACAAAGAGGAGGATATCCAAGAGTAGCTCTGATGCTATTGGTAGTCCATTTAGCATGGTCAGAGCTGGCTTTGACTAGTAATCTCTCCCCCTTTATGACTTCTCTTGCAACATGATCTCTTATATCTTCTTTCTGGAATCTACCTTGATCAACTATATATTTAGTTCCCTCTTTAAAATAAGCTCTGAATTTAGTCAGGAAAGTTTTAATTTTCTCCTGAGATTCTTGGTATGTGGCTTTGATATAAGATATATCTTCCTAGATTTGCTTGGAGATTTCAGCCTTTAGAGTAGTGCTAGAATTAGTGAGCTTTGTCAATATTTCATGATGTGAATCCATGAGATTTTCATTCATTCTAATCTGATTCTCTAGTACATATCCCTGCTTTACTTCAATCTCATCCACTTTAGCTTGTATATCTTGTTGTTGCTTGGCCAGGAACACCACATCATTACCTCCTTTATGGAAGTAATCTGTCATCTCCTTTTTATTTTGATTTACTTCAAATCTAATGGATTTGATGTCCTGGGCCACCTGAAACTGTAACTCCTTATGATTTTCATCCACATATTTTTCTATAGTCTGCCTTTGATTATCTAATTTTATCTGCATCTGGACCAGTAAAGAACTGAAGTCCACAGTTGATGTAGATGGTGCTGTTCCCACTTGCAAAGCTTTCTTATATCCAGAACTCTTCTTCTTTAACACAGACAGCTTTCTTTTCTTAGCCAATGTGGCTTCTTCATCTTTAGAAGATTCAGATGTACTTTCAATTTCAATAGTGTCCTTTTTCGCTGGGGTATCCTTGGATAACTCCCCCTCAATCCTTGGAATTTCCTTTTCTTTTTCAATTTCCTCTCCCTCATTCCTATTAGTAAGAGGATCAGGAAACAATTCTTCCATTGTAAATTCCTGCTGTATCCGTTTAGAATAAATAAGATTAGTTTAAAAAAAACTACTTAAAAGACTAATACCACTTTAAAGACCTCTTTTGTTGTGTAAACAAAAGTGTCCTTTTGAACAATTTTTGAGGAGAATACTATAATACATCACTAGTCTGTGGAGAAGATACTTAATGGCTCTTTTTGAGCATTATTCTTATCAGTTACTTCAGCTACAGTATTAATTTCAGATATAATATTCATTATTGTGCCTGCAGCTAGGTCACTATCCAGGAAATCATCATCAATACCTCCTCTTTGGGCAGGCAACTCAGTTTCTTTTTTCTAGGTTTTCTCCCCCTTGAGTAGAGTCAATTTGTTTCTCTTGGGGCTCACAGTCCTTTGCTTGAGCATGAACATCTTGTTGTTGCTTGTCTTAATCAGAACTGAAGACCACTTCCTCCTCAGAATCATTGGAGGACTCAGCCTGTACAACCACCTTATTTTTCTTCTTATCTTTGTTATTTTGCTCCTTAGGAGCAGAGACTTCCTTGGTTAGAACTCTATCCCACCTTGACAGTATCCTTACATCCATTTTTCTCATATGATTTATATTAGTTCCATTTGCTTGTTTCAGAACATCTGGAATTACTGATGTTAAGCATAGGCTGAGGATCCTTCCCAGGTTTGGTTTCTTTATTACTTCTTGTAGTTTATCAAACACTACTGCTGCCCAGTCAGTGTTTATCTTGAATATGATTCTCACCATCAGATTGAACATGTTGGCAGAAATCCGATCATGTCCACCTGTTTTGCAGATAATCACTTTGCCCACTACTTCTAAAAGAAATTTTCCTTGGGAATTCATCCCTTTTCTATTGATAGATGAACCAATCTTAATGCTGGGATTCAGTCCACACCAGCTTAATGCTTCAGTTATTTGGGATGGAGTAATTTCGTTTGTATCCTTAATCAATGGCAGATGTAGTGCTTTCCTGATTGATTTCAAAGTGAGCTTCACCTGGGTACCTTGAATAGATGCCTTGATTTTCTTTCCCTTAGTATCCAATGAGGCAGTTGTGTAGAACTCCATAACTTCCTTCTTCCAAATTTTGGTCGGCTCTGAGACCACAAATTCTAGTCCATTTTCAGAAATTAGGGCAATAACTCCCTGAATTTCGTCAGAAGCAGTTGTGAAACCGTCGCGAACCAGTTCGTAACCTTCATTAACCTTGTCTCCTTGGGTTGGCGCCATTGACGTAAGTGCTAGAGGAGAGGAGAAGAGAAGGTCTATGTCGACAGAAGGTGTAGAGTAAGAAATTTTGATAGCGTAGTCGACAAGATTTTGGATTCACCTTTTTATAGTACTTGTGTCAAGGGCAGGTTAAATGACGGGCCTAAGTTGACCGGTCAGTTTTCGTGTCGACATTCAAATGACCTAGGTCTTGACAGAACTTAAGTTGAGTTGACACAACTATGTGTCGACATACTAATATCTAAGTCGACAAAACATATTTTAAGTCGACACGTTTATGTGTTGACATACTTGAGTCTGTGTCGACATACTTGCGTCTGTGTCGACACTGAAAACTTAAGTCTCGACAGAGTTGTGTAGACACCAACTTTTTGTGTCGACACAAATATCCTTACGATTTATAGTCTCGATAAGGTTGTGTCAACACCTATTCTCCTGCCGACACAGATACTGTTTCTGTGTCGATACATCCTTTTCCTGTGTCGACACAACATACTGAGTGTGTCGACACAACTTACTTATGTCGACACAAACTTTGTACTTAGACAAATTTCAAGAGAAATTTGGTGCTTACTGATGCTACTCATGGAAACTTATGTTAACCTATTCTAGGTTCAACATACCTAATTTAATTTTGAAATTATTGAATTTAGTTTCATCCAGTGGTTTTGTGAAAATATCAGCTATTTGATTATCTGTTTTTACAAACTCTAGACTAATATTTTACTTTTCAACATGTTCTCTAATAAAATGAAACTTTATTTCTATATGCTTGGTCCTACTGTGTGATATAGGATTCTTAGCAATAGAAATAGTACTTGTAGAATCACAAAATAGTGGTATTCTACTTACCTGGATGTCATAATCTTCTAGTTGATGCTTCATCCACATCAATTGTACACAGCAGCTACCTGCAGCTATATACTCTGATTCAGCTGTTGATATAACTACACTGGTTTGCTTCTTACTGCTCCATGACACAAGCCTCCCACCAAGGAACTAACAGGTTCCTATGGTACTTTTTCTGTCTTCTTTGCATCCAACAAAATCTGCATCTGAGAAACCTGTTAATAGAAAATATCTATTCTTAGGGTACCAAAGGCCTAGATTAGGTGTGCCCTTAAGATATCTCAAAATTCTATTAGCTGCAGTATAATGAGATTCCTTAGGGCACACTTGATACCTAGCACAGACACATGTTACATACATGATGTCAGGTCTGCTAGCAGTCAAATATAGTAGGGAGCCAATTATCCCTCTATACAAAGACTCATCAACAGGTTTTCCAGCTTCATCTTTGCATATAGGCATACTTGTTCCCATTGGAGTTTTCATTGTAGAAGCTGAGTCCAAACAATACTTATTAATCAACTCCTTAGTGAACTTAGATTGGGATATGGACAACCCACTCTCAGTCTGTCTAACTTGAAGTCCCAAGAAGAACTTCAGCTCACTCATACTGCTCATCTCAAACTTCCCTTACATAAGTTTGGCAAACTTCCTACAAAAGCTATTTTAAGTAGAACCAAAGATAATGTCATCCACATATATCTGGACTAGTATTATCTTGCCTTTTAATTCCCTATAGAACAGAGTTTTGTCTATCTTTCCTCTAGCGAATTTATTCTCAATGAGGAAGGCAGACAAGGTTTCATACCAAGCCCTTGGAGCTTGTTTCAAACCATATAGAGCTTTCCTAAGCCTATATACATAATCAAGAAAGTGAGAGTCTACAAAACCTGAGGGTTGTTCTATATAGACTTCTTCTTTTAAATCACCATTCAGAATGCTGATTTCACATCCATTTGATATACTTTGAACCCTTGATATGCAGCATAGGATAAGAACAGCCTTATTGCCTCCAGCCTTGCCACTGGAGCAAAGGTTTGATCAAAATCAACACCTTCCTCTTGCCTGTAGCTTTTGTTACCAGTCTAGCCTTATTCTTGACTATAGTGCCATTCTCATCAAGCTTGTTCTTGTAGATCCACTTAGTTCCTATTATGTTGTGATCCTTAGGTTTTGGCACCAGTTCCCAGACCTTACACCTTTTGAACTGACTGAGCTCTTCTTGCATTGCATCAATCCAGTTGGTGTCTTGCATGGCCTCTTCAATATTCCTGGGTTCTATCTGAGACAGGAAGCTAGAACACAAAACTGTATTCATACTCCTGCTCCTTATTAGAACACCTTGACTTGCATCACCAATGATCTGGTGAGCTGGATGATCCTTCAGGTGTCTCCTTGCTGGAGGAAATCTGTCAGCATTATGGCTATCTCTAGTTTCCTCATCTTGATGCTCCACATTTTCTTCTTCACATAGAGGGTCTTGATCTCCCCCTGGATAGCTGGCATCTTTATCCTCATCCAGTTTAGCAGGAACATCTTCATTGATGGTCAGCTTGTCCAGCTTATCTGTTAGACCTGTAGAACTAACTGAAGAACTAGACAATTCACTGTTAATAAACATTAAATCATCAAATACAACATGCACAGATTCTTCTACAACTTGAGTAGTCAAGTTATAGATCCTGTATGCTCTACTTTGGTTTCTGTACCCAACAAATATCCCTTCTAGGAATTTGGCAGCAAACTTAGTTTGGTAGTGTTTACCATTGACTAGTACAAAACACTTACTACCAAAGATTCTGAAATAAGATATGTTTGGTTTTCTGCCTTTTAAAATCTGGTAGGGAGTCATCTTGTGTTTCTTGTTGATGGAGGCCCTATTGAGTACATGACATGCAGTATTTACTGCCTCAGCCTAGAAGTATTCAGGGAGAGTAGTGTCATTCAGTAGTGTTCTACTGGCTTCAATTAGAGTCCTATTCTTTCTTTCAGCAACACCATTTTGCTGAGGAGTTCTAGGTGAAGAGAATTCCTGATGAATCCCAAGTTCTTCACAGAATTTTTTCATACATTCAGACTGAAATTCAGTTCCATGGTCACTTTTGATTTTGACCACTAAGCTGTTGTATTCATTCTGTATTTGTCTGACAAAGGTTTGGAAAATAGTTGGGGTTTCAGATTTCTTGCCTCAAGAAGAAAACCCATGTAAATCTAGAATAGTCATCCACAACAATAAGTGTATATGCTTTCCTACCAAGACTATGGACGGGCATAGGGCCAAACAAATCCATAAGAATGAGATACAAACATCTCTTTGAATCTTTGATGTCAAGTGATTGAAAAGAGGACTTAGTCTGCTTCCCTTTTTGGCAAGCTGAGCACACACCCTCTTTTATGCACTGAACTTGAGGACCATTCCTCACTAATCCCATGCTGAACAGTAGTCCAATTGACTTATAGTTCAGATGAGCTAGCCCCTTGTGCCATTTGACACATAGAGAAGCTTTCTCTCCTGCAACCAAATAAATAGGTGAGTTGTTAGACTCACACTCTAGGTTAAGGCAATACACATTTCCTTTCCTAGTGCCAGTCAAAATGATCGCTTGATCACTTGACCTTTTTACTAGGCACACCCCTTTGAGGAAAGAAACATCATAACCTAGGTTACTAAGTTGACTTATGCTAATCAGGTTATGTTTTAGACCCTTTACATAAGCCACTTTAGTGATTGTAATTGAATCACAAGATATGTTACCAAATCCTTTGATGATTCCCTTTTCTGATCCACCAAAGATAACTTTTGGTCCATTCTTTATGGATACATAGTCCCTCAACATGCTTCTTGTTCCAGTCATATGTATGGAACAACCACTATCCAAGTACTATATAGGGGTATGGTCACTTGGATTTACCTGCAACAAATAAAGAATCACTTACCCTTAGAACCCAACTTGCTAGTGGGTCCTAGGTCCTTGTTAGTTTGAAACCCTGTGACTGATCTAACAGGAATCCTACTTTTGGTTTTAACACTTAAGTTAAACAAGCAATCCATGACAAAGTGGCCCACCTTGCCACAACACCAACACTCAAACCTATTATACCTATTCTTAGGTACATGCCTTCTTACTTTGTTGTCAGTAGACTTGTTAAGTGTTAGTGCTGGAACAACATTCTTCAAGAACTCCTCTTGAATATGATGGGCATGCCTATAGATTGGTCTATTGGCATTAACACCCTTGCTCATTAAATTTTCATGCTCACAGTGACCATGTGAAATGTCATGATCATACCTGTTAGTAGGATTCACTACCTTCTTAAAGAAAATAGGGGGATTAACAGCTAGATGCTTAACTGTGGCTTTACCTTTTCTATGAGAATTGGTAGCCCTAGTTCTTCCCTTAAAGCCTAGACTAGTCTTTCCTTTTTGTGAAACAAAATTATCTATCAAAGGTAAGACTGATTTTGGCTTCGAGAATTTTGCCACTAGCTCTCTCTCTTGCTGAAGTTTTCCCTCCAGTTTCTTGATATGATTCTCTTTGAATGAGATTGTTCCCATCTGAATAACTATAATGTTTTTCAATTTGGCAACCTCATTTAGTTTTTGATCCAGCAGTTTTGCTGAAACTGCTGCAACCAGCTTAAGAGACTCAATCTCTTTGGCTTGCTATTTAATAAGAAACTTGCTCTTCTTTAGAGCATGCAACAACCCACCATACTCATTTATGAGTTGGTGAACATCCCCCTCAGACTCAGATCCATCCACTTCTTTTGAAGAAGATGCTTCTAATTCTGATCCAGTAAAGTAATCTGAGACTAGGGGTGAATTGTTTACCCTACTTGGTCCAGGATGATCCTGGCACTTGTCTTCTTCATATTGAGCCATCAGCCCTTTACAACAATATTCTTCCACTCCATTTATGGAGTCCAGCATCTATAGGAATTCCATTTCCCTAGAATCCTCTTCTGTTGAGAAGAGTCCAACATATGCTTCTGCCTCTTCTTCTTCAAATTCTGAAGATGAAGAGTCTGTCCAACTCTTCTCCTTCTGAGCCACTAGAGACTTCTCCTTCTTGCCTTTGACCAGCTTATTCTTCTTGTCCTTTGACTCCTTTCTTTTGTCAGGATAGCCAGCTATGACATGCCCAGACCTATTGCAGCAATAACACACAATCTTAGAATTAGATTGTTTACCAGGTTTAGAAGCATACCTATCCTCCTTAAGTGCTTTCTTCTTCCTGTAGTATTCATCCTTGGAATAGGATGTAGATGAAGGCCTGGTTCTCCAATTCTTTTTCTTCATGAACCTTTGGAATTGTCTTGTGAAGACAACAAAGTCTTCATCAGATGTATGACTATCTGATGTACTTGTTTCAGGAACACCTTCTTCTGCTTCAGTACTCCTTCTAGGTGGAGAAGGAGATTTTCTCCTACCCTTCCTTGAGCCCTCAGCCTTGAAGGCTACTGACTTTTCTTTATGTTCAGGTCTGCTGCCCTTCTCTTCCTCTTTCCTAGCAGTAAGCTGCATTTTATATGAAAGCAGTTTTCCAAAAAGTGTAGGTGGTGGTGTGTCAGCCAGTTTGGCCACTTCCCTAATTGCACATATCTTAGTGTCCCAATCCTTTGTTTGGGACCTAAGAAACTTGTCATTCAATTCATAAGTACTGAAGACTCTTCCATATGTCATCAGTTCATTCACTATTCTGAAAAACTCTTTATAGCATTCAGCTATGCTGTCAGTTTTATTCTGCCTGAAGCTCTCATATTCCTGATTTAGCATAGACTTTCTGTCCTCTCTGACTTCTTCTGTGCCTTCCATATAGACAATCAATGTATCCCACAATTTTTTTGGAAGTTTTACAGTGCACAAGATTTTGGAATGTTGCGTCATCTATGGCACTTACAATTATATTCTAAGCTCTTTTATCTAATATAGCCAAGATGATTTCATCCTTAGTCATCTCTGAATAACTCTTTGGAGTTTGAATGTTTGCATCAAGAACTGAAATCTTCATTGGGATGAAGGGGCCTTCCTGTACTATGATATAGATTCTTGGATTAGATGCTTCCACAAATAGCCTGACCCTTTCTTTCCAATGCCAAAAGATTCTTTCGTGCATATGGGCAATTTCATAGATCCAAATTCCTTTTGATTTTCACTTGAATCCATTTTTGATATCTATTATTTGCCTTGGATAAATCCTCTGACTGTTAGGTCAAATTTTGAGGAACCTCCCTCTGATACCACTTGAAAGACTTTGTTTCAAGAGCCTAAACACCTAGGGGGGGGTGAATAGGTTCTAATCTTTTTGAGACTTTTTGATTTTAAGGAAAACAAATATTTGTAATTTCTTTTAGCACAAATTGATTCTATCTATAGAAATTAAGTACAACACAGCAAACACCAGATCTATAGTGGTTCCCCAAGATATGGATACATCCACTTTCCCCCCTCGCCTATCTAGCAGATAACTAGATTCAGCTTAACTTCCTTCCACTGACTCGGATCCGTAGATCTTACAAAATCAGAACACAAAATGGTTCCTACACCTAAAACTTTACACAATTTCTACCTCAGATTCTTTCCTGAATCCTACCTCAGGCCTCAGCCCTACCTCAGCCTTTATAATTAGGCTTACAACTCAGATTTTCCACAAGTCCTACCTCAGGCACACTGCCCTACCTCAGCCTTTATAATTTTAGGCTAACAATCTCAGATCTAACAATAGATCCTACAAGAATTTGTGAGTAATAAGTATCAGAAAACTTCACCAGCTAGATTTTTCTGTTAATGTTGTCTTCTTGATCAGTTCTTGTATAAACTGATCCTTCTGATCCAACCTAACTTAGCTTTTTAAAGCTTCTTGATTAGGACAAATAAGGTGGACCTTCTCTTGAATTTGAAGTTGATCTTCAGTCAGCTTCTTCCTTAGATTCAGATTGAACTCTGAATCTTTCTTGCAGAACGACCGTGATCTGTTAGAGTTCTTCTTTATGATCTAGAGATCTTTCTGATTGATGCCTCACGTTGTTGTTCTGTCGTTTCCGATCTAGCTCTTATATAGAGCTTACTTCATGGTTACCGGCTGATCCGGTTCATAACAGACTTCTGACAGTTCTGACAGTGGTGTCAGACTGGTTAGTTATGACAACTGTCAAGTCACCAGTCACGTCACCAGGTTCTTCAATGTCTTTTCAACTCAGCATACAACACTCAGCAGACTGCTTCATATTTATCGACACATATAGACTAAGTGTCTACACAAGTCTTCATGGTGTTGACACTCCAAGTGTCGACACAGACATACTTCTGCTTCTCGACACTGCTTTTTGTTATATGTGTCGACACAAGTCCTGTATGTCGACACAGCAGCTTCATATCTCGATATTTCTGTTGCAGACAGATGTCGTTGAGTGTTTGTCAAATGGCGTTGAGTGTGTGTCGACACAAGTCCTGTGTGTCGACACAATTACTTCTGAACTTGACACAGCCTCTTGAGAGTTGGTGTGTCGACACAAGTCCTGTGTATCGACACAATTGCTTCAGGTGTCGACATAGCTCTTAAGTGTCGACTCATCTTCTTTTTTAAGTGTCGACATAATTCTGTTTCTAGTTGTCGACACAATTCTGTTTTAAGTTATCGACATAATTCTGGTTGTCGACACAATTGCTTCTTTAGGTGTCGACATAGCTTTGAGTGTCGACACAACTTCTTTATAAGTGTCGACACATTTTTCCAGCATGTCGACACAGCTTTCCTTAGTGTCGACATAACAGCTGAGTGTTGACATAATTTATTCATAAGTGTCGAAACATTTTGCCTGTGTGTCGACACAGCTTGCCTGAGAGTCGACACAGTCTCCTTGAGTGTCGACACAGATTCTTCACAAGTGTCGACACTTGTACTTAGAAAATTTTCCTTCAAATTTTTAAACCTGCACAATGAAACTCAAACTTCTATCAAATACACATTGATGCATATTATTGACTAAGTTGTGGCTTCTCCAAATTGAGTACACATTTTCCAATATACCCAACAGATAATTTCAATAATGCTATTGAAGAATATAATAAGGCTCTAGAGCACCTTGACTTAAAAGAGAAAATCATCAAGGAGTTGGAAGAACAACCCGTTGCTGAAAAGAAACTTGTTGAAAGTTTCTCGAAGCCTAAGACTGTCCTTCCTCTTGTTGCTGAATTCTCAGCTAAGGCCAAGGGTACTGGGCAAGGCCATCTAGAAGCTCCTAGTAAATCCTCTAGGAGGAATAAGGCTCAGAGAAAGAATAAGGCCGCCAAGAAGGCCTCGGCCAAAGAAAAAGGAAGGCCCCTCAAGATCAGACTATCTTTAAGAAAGTCATATTTCCAACTAATGAGTTTAATCTTTACTCATCCTACGACCACTTGACTAGGCCTACTTATGTAGAGCCAAAGTCTCGTTACCAAGGATGGACTCGCCCTAGAAACTTTGGTGAGAGTGTATTTAAGGCACCTTATGAAGAAGTCATTCTTCAGGGCTATGGTCCTTATGATCATGGTCATAACTTCAAGAAAGCACCAAAGGTAAAACCCATTGTGGAAGAGCCTGTGAAGGAGAAGAAATCAGGTGATTGTCATCATCATGAAGCCTCTTCCTCCAAGAATTCAACCCCTGATAGACCACTATCTCCGAAGTTCAAGCAGGAGAACGTAAGGCAAAGATACAATAGGTTCGACTATTGGTGCTGTGACAGAATTGGTCATTTTGCCATCGATTGCTAGTTTAATCCAAGAAGTTTTGCAACTCCCCAAGTTGGCAACATGAGAATGACCACTCATAATGCTAATCCTCGTAGGGGGAGTGTTATAACACGATACTAAGGTCCCAAAAGTGTTTGGTTTCCTAAGGAAAACTGATTATTATTGCAGGTATGTCCAAAGTCCACCAAAATGCCTATCTGGTATTTGTACAGTGGATGCTCTCGGCACATGACCGGGACAAGAAGCCTACTTCAGAACTTCTCTCCAGTTTTGAACAGACCAAAGGTCAACTTTGGAGGTTTAGACCGAGGAATCACTAAAGGTTACGATATGATCACTAACGGTAGCGCATCCTTTTCGGATGTAGCTTATGTTGAAGGATTGGAACACAATCTCATTAGCATAAGTCAGCTCTGCGATAAAGGATACATTGTTAAATTCTATGTTGACAAGTGCTTGATAAAGTCTGTTGATAATATAGAAACGATTCTATCAGACACTCGAAGCAGGAATATATTTTGTTTAAATTTCATTTGTATAGACTCTTCTAAACCAGTGTGCCTTTTAGCAAAAGATAGTGTGTCTCTTGGTGACCAATGACATAAGAGATTAACACATATTAATTTTAAAACTATTAATAAATTATTTTATATGAATTAGTACGTGATGCCCTGAATGTCAAGTACGTCAAAGATAGACCTTGTCATGCATGCGTAAAAGGCAAGCAAACAAGGGCTACCTTTAAAAGCATTAAAGGAAAAGACTCTAACAGGTGTTTACACCTGCTTCATATGGACTTGTTTGGTCCACTGCAAGTTAGAAGTTTAGTAGGTAAGGATTATACGTTGGTTATTGTTGATTACTACTCGCGCTTTACGTGGGTGTTTTTTTTGAAACACAAGTCAGATACCTTCGATGTCTTTACAAATTTTATCAGGCAGATCCAGAATGAATACCATTATTCCATAGTCAAGATCAGAAGTGATAATGGAACTGAATTCAAATCTGGGGCGATGACAGAATTTTGTGTAATCCTAGGTATCTTTCATGAGTTTTCCTCTCCTCGTACTCCACAGTAAAATGGAGTAGCTGAGAGAAGAAATATAACACTCATAGAGGCTTGCAGGAATATGTTGAGTGATGCTTCACTACTAGAGTTCTTCTGGGTTGAAGCCGTCAACACTGCATGCCACGTGAAAAATCGAGCACTCATAAATAAGAACCATGATAAGACACCTTACGAACTTTTAAAGGGCAGGAAACCGACTTTCTCCTATTTTAGAATTTTTGGCTGTAAATGCTTCATGCTTAACAATGGTAAGTATCATACTACTGAGTTTAGCAAAAAGAGTTTTCAAGGTATTTTTGTAGGTTATAGTAGCCATAGTAAGGTATACAGGATATTTAATAGAAAAACTCTGGTTGTAGAAGAATCAATACACGTTGTATTTGATGATACGAGCTTGCTGCAAAGCAACTCTTCTAGTGTGTTCATTGAAGATGCAGGTACAAAGCTGAAAGAAATTAGCTTGGATGAACCAAACAAATATGAAGGTGAAAAGTTCATCAAGATCACCACTCCAACCCCTATTGGAGAGGTAGATGATCAAGATGAAGAAGTAGTCCAAGTTTATGAAGTTACTCTAGTGGTTGAAGTTCTAGATGCAAGGACTCTAGAGCTCAGACATCTGAAGGATCACCCAATGGAACAAATCATAGGAGATCCCTGGGATGGTGTCAGAACTCGTAGAGGTACAACTAACGAAAATTTATATTTAAGTTTTCTCTCACAGGTTGAACCAAAGAAGTTTGAGGAAGCAAACTCAGACGCATCATGGATCTTGGCCATGGAATAAGAATTGAACCAGTTCAAGCGCTGCAAAGTTTGGAAACTTGTTCCAAGACCCAAAGGTAAGAATGTCATCGGGACAAAGTGGGTCTACAGGAACAAGATGGACGAAGATGGATCGATCATAAAGTACAAGGCCAGGCTTGTTGTGGATATTGTCAAGAAGAAGGAATTGACTTCGAACAGACATATTCCCCAGTGGCAAGGCTGGAGGAAATCAGGTTATTCCTGGCATATGCTGCACTGAAGGGCTTCACTGTCTATCAAATGGACGTGAAGTCCGCCTTCCTTAATGGTGACATAAAGGAAGAAGTGCACGTGGAACAACCCCAAGGTTTCGTTGATTCTAACTCTCTTGATTACGTTTATCTATTATCTAAAGCGCCGTATGGTTTGAAATAAGCTCCTCGAGCTTGGTATGAAATGCTATCTAGCTTTCTCCTTGAGAACAAGTTCATAAGGGGAAAGATAGATTAGACATTATTTCTTAGGGAAATTAAATGTAAGATTTTGCTAGTGTAAATATATGTCGATGACATCATTTTTGGTTCTATAGACGACAACCTCTGCAAGATGTTCTTTAAACTTATGCAAGGGAAGTTTGAAATGAGTAGTATGGGAGAGCTGAAGTATTTCTTAGGACTTCAGGTGAAATAATCTGAAGATGGAATTTTCATCTCGCAGACTAAGTTCACCAAGGAGTTGATTAAGAAACTTAGAATGGAGAGTACAACCTCTATGAGGACTCCAATGGGTTCAGTCATGTCTCTGGACAAGGATGAGAAAGGGAAACCTTTTGATGAAACCAAGTACAGAAGCATAATTGGATCTTTGCTCTACCTTATGGCCAGTAGACCGGACATAATGTTTTCTACATGTGTCTGTGCTAGATTCCAAGTGAACTGTAAGGAATCTCACTATGCTGCTGCAAAGCGGATTTTGAGATACCTTAAAGGTATACCGAATCTTGGCTTATGGTACCCAAGAAGTAATGACAGCGAGCTGATTGGTTTTTCAGATGTTGACTTTGCAGGTAGTAAAGATGACAGAAAAAGTACTTCCGGGACTTGTCAATTCCTTGGAAGCAAACTTATTTCATGGAGTAGAAAAAAGCAAAACTGTGTCGCAATCTCAACGGTCGAGTCATAAAATATTTCTGCCGGCAGTTGTTGTGCACAGTTGCTTTTGCTAAAGAATCAGATGGAAGACTACAACATGAAGGTCAAAGACATTCCATTGTTTTGCGACTCCTCCAGCGCGATAGCAATTTCCAACAACCCAGTCTCGCACAGCCGGACAAAACATATCGAGCTACGATATCACTTCATCAGGTAGCATGTGGAGCAAGGGGACGTAGATCTGCAGTATGTTCCAACAGATAGGCAAGTTGCGTACATTTTCACGAAGCCGCTGGACAAGGCCAAGTTCAACTTCTTCAAAACTGAGCTTGGCATGCTCAACAAAGAAGGATAGACAAGGTGGAATCATTTCAAGGCTCAGAAATTGAGGACAAGTCAAAAATGTTAGAAATTTCTCTAAGTGGACATCATTTCTCGAGACATGGAATGACTTCTCGAGAAGTAATATCTAACTATTCGAGTAATCCCCTTCTTCTCGAGAACCAAGAAATTTTACTCGAGTACCATCACTCGAGTAGTAACCTTCTTCTCGAGAAGTTAAAAATTTACTCGAGTACTAAGCTTTGATTTCTCGAGAACTAAAATTCCCTCTCTCGAGAACTAAGACTCCACTCGAGAAATGACCCGACGCATTTCGAATTATTTCGATTTCTTCATTTTCGCAACCCGCTTAATTTCTGCCGTAATCTAAGGCATGTTATATTGTAATTAGACTCCTAATCATCAATTCTAGGTTGATATAAATAAAAAATCTTAGACTTCATAAACCTACTCGAACTTAAAATCCTCTTTCTCTCAAAAACCTCTTCGCCTTCCGCCGCTGACACAGAGCAACCGTCGTCGTCTTCATTCTTCCGTCTGCCGGTCATCGTTTTCTGAAGATTCAATGGCGCCACAGTCCAAGATTGGTGTTGACAGTGAGTTAGTGATTGCAGGAATCGCAGAGATATCAGACGATTTCAAGAACTTGCTGATCTTACTCAACAACACCGGGTTAACCTTTGTTCTAAAGGAACCCAGCAAATCCTCTTTCCCCAGGTTGAAGAATTCTTCCAGAATATCAATGTAAGGAGAAATAGCACAGTTTTAAAGTCGAGGGTGAAGGGAATTAAGATCAAACTGAACAATACCATTGTGTCTCAACTTCTAAAAATGCCGATTGTTGATGAAGAAGATGATCTCACCGCAGAGGATAATGACAGGGCTTGTGGATTCTGTGGAATTTCTACTGAGATCACTTTTATCAGAAGGCCTGATCTGAATGCTAAAAGCAAGTTGTTAGTGGACATCAATTGAAAAGTTCTCTGGTGCAAGACCTCTTCTATAGGGTTCATCTCATATGACTTATTCAATGTTATGACTGCAATAATCTGCCGGAAAAAGATGCAATTTGGCATGATGATTCTTGATAAGATAAGGGAGAGAATCACGACTCCTAGTTTTGCAATGATAATCTCTTTGATGCTTCATGAGATTAATCCTCAAGTGTTTGACATTTCCAAAGGTACTCCTATACATCATATTAAGAAGGTCTCTATTTCTTCTATCCAAAGATGGGAATTGAAGCTGAAAAATCCTACTCAAGCTGCTAAGGTTCATGAGGTTACTGCCTCAGAGGGCAGGACTCCATCTCCTTCTCAGCATCAGCTTGCTGGCACTTCAGGTGTAGCATTTGAGGGGGAGCCTGCTCCTTCTTTCCAAGACAGAATTACTTCTCCTCCTGTAGATTCAGAACAGCCAGAAAGGATTCCCTCCCCTCCTCCAGTCAGATCACCCCTTCCAACTATCTCAACTGAGTTCCATACAGATTATCAAGTTCAGGAAACCATCATATATACAGCAGAAGATATTGACAAGATGATAGAATAGCTTACTTCCAATGAGCCCATACCTCCACTCAATTCTTGAACTGTTGAAGAGCCACCAAAAGTACAAACTCTTGTACAATCTCCATCACCTACACCATCTCCAAAATCAACCTCAAAAGAGCAACCCAAGAAACCCACTCCTGTTCCTTCTTAATCTCCAACACCTACTCCCTCACCTATGCAATCTCCTAAGTCACCTACTGCTCATTCTCCAGCTATTGAGAAAGACAAACCAGATACTGTTCTACTTTCAGATGAAGGTACAAGTTCTCTAGAGCCTGTTGATGCTCCCTTGAGGAACCTAGACTTCTCTATTCCCACCTTCACTGGTGAGGATGAAGTTGTTTTTGTCCATACTACAAGAGCTCAAAGCTCAATAGTAATTGAAGCACCGGTTCCATGTAAAGCTCCTCCTCCTCCAGCTTCTGTTCCTCCTGCTACTACTGCTACTATTTCTGCTACATCCACTTCTTTTGATATTGTGAGTAAGATTGAATAGATGTTGACTGATCAAAGAAAGCAATTTGATGACTCTCTGAAACTTGGGCAAGATAAAGTAACTGCTCTTAAGAAAGAGATGAGCAGAGGATTTGCTGAGATATAAAATAACACAGATCAATTGAAGCACCTTTTTCAGGTAGGTGGCAAAGATCTGGACCACACTATTACCAGTGTTGGTGAAGTGATGAACTAATCTGTAACTCTGGCCAACAATCAAATTCAACTTGAGAAGAAAGCTCAAGAACATGTTATGCAAGTTTGTGAAGAAGTTGGAACTTTCAAAGATGACACCATAGATACCCTCTGTGTAGAATTCAGAAAGGGGGAGACTCTAGTGAAAGAACATGTACAAAATTTTGTAGATAAGTTTGCTGTAATTGCTAACACTCTTTGGACTGAGAAGTTAAATGAAATCAACAAAAATGTGCTAGCTCAGATCCAGTCAATAAAGTTTTATACCTATGACACTATAGTTTGGATGCATAACCAGATCTTTTCAGATTTTCAAGCTGATCCAAACATCATTCCTCATCATTTAAATCCTCTTATTGAAGGTCAGCCAACTGCTTCAGCTCAGATGCCTTCTCAAATGCCAATATTCTCTCCTAGGCCTTATGATGCAACCCTTCCTCCTGAATGCTATTCTCAAGTTTGGGAATTTGACATCCCCAAAGATTTACCCGAAATTTAGATCCCCAAGAGAAGGAAATATGGAGAAGGTCCCTCTGCCAACAGATCAGTTCCAGTTCCAGAATCAGAAAAGAGGAAAGCTCAAGAATTTGCTGAAGTTTGGAGCCGAACTTCAAAGTCCTTGATTCTAGATACTCTGAAACTTGTGATGGAATATAATGAAAGCAGAGATCTCCATTATAGTTTTTCTGAATGGGAAATGTATGAAAAATCTATCATGAATAGAACGATTTATGATAGAGAATATGGAAGGAACAACCCAAAGTCACCTCCAAGACCTCAAAAGTACTATCCTAAGCCATTCAGCTATCAAAGGAGGCAACATGAAAAGTTTTACAAGCAACATCATCAACAACATTAGAGCTAGAACTGAATTTTTATTTTTGAGATTGAGGATTTAATGCTTGTAGAAATGAAATCTAAAACACTTCTAATTATATAATCTCTAATTTTGATGATTATGTGTTTTTTTTCTTTATTTCTTGCATTTTATTTCACTCTTACCTTTTCATATCTAGTTCTTTCTCTTGTGGTATAATTCACCTTAGTGTAGAGGGTTCTGACTTCTACAAATAGGGAGAGATTGTTGGGTATTACATCCATAATATCACAGATTTGCATGAAGTCACCCTTGAACTAAGATGAATTAAGTTGTATTTGATCTTCTATTTTAGTTATGTGTTTGCATGCTCTATTGCTAAGTGTAGACCAATGTCAGTCTACAGTGAGTCATAAACACAGGACCATACAATATAATCCCTCATTGTGTGATCCAAGGTGTTGACTCATGTGTAGTCTCTCTATTGGGATACACTTCATATTAAAGCACTTGGACCAATGGATGAAGTGTTGGTGATGATTGGATTCAAGAAGGAAAATTTTCTAAAAGTCACAAATTTTCTAAGTCTTTTACTCGAGTAGACTGTTTGTACTCGAGTAGAAGGAGTAGAAGTTCTCGAGAAGTCAGTTTTATTACTCAAGTACAAAAGTTGGTTCTCGAGTAATACTATTCTAGTTCTCGAGTAACTAGGTTTAGTTCTCGAGTGGACTTTATCTCTACATCTCGAGTGTTCAGGATCTTAGCTCAGAAAATTTCTAAGTATAGTTCTGGAGAAGTTATCTTGTACTCGAGTAGTTGATAGTATGTCTCGAGTGACAACAATCTTTCTTTCCAAGAATTTTTCTAAGTCCAGTTCTCGTGTAGTTCTCGAGAACAATCCCTAGTTCTCGAGTAATCCTATATTTTGTTCTCGAGAAGTTCTTATTTTCTTGAGTAATCATTTCTAGTTCTCAAGTAACATTCTTCCAGATCTATAAAAATTTTCTAAGTCTTTGTTCTCGAGAAGTTTTATTCTACTTCTCGAGTATATTCTAAGTTCTCGAGTAATTCCATTCTACTCGAGTAATGATTCTTTCTATCTCGAATTCTTCTGTTAAACTTCTTCTCGAGTAATTCAAGTTGATTTCTCGAGAACCAATCTTGTACTCGAGTAATGCTTTCTTCTTCTCGAGTAATTTCAGAAATTCCTCTTCTCGAGTAATCTTCATTTTCCACTCGATTAATAGCTTCACTTCTCGAGTAATATTACTTCACTCAAAAAATGCAGTTCAGATTTGCAGAAATTTTGATAAGTCCATATTTGATTGGATTTTCAAATGACATGACGTGATTGGTCCACGTGTATGTCATTAAGGATAATTATTACCGTTAGGGAGATCTTATATAAGGTCTTGTCAACCGACTAACCCTAAGAAGGATTTTTACAAGCTTTCATAATATTCTAAGTTCTCTGAATCTCATTTTCTCTCTCCAAAATGAAATTCGTCGTCATCGATCTTCTTTGTGTAAGGGCTAGGGTTTTTGATTCAAGGATTTAGATCAAGATTGATTTCCATATCGGGATTATTGTTCTTTCTTCATCATCCCTCCGATCAGGTGAAGTCAAAAGAAGTTTTCAGATCTCATTCTTACCGAGATATCTTCTTCAACAATTCTGACAGAGCCGCAAGTTATAAGAAGAAGATCCAGGCAGATCGATTCAAGATTTGAAGATTATTGTTTGTATTTTCAAATTTCTCTCTATTCAATTCTTGTAGGAGATTTCTCTCCGAGTTGTAGGAAGTTTTATCTTCCGAGTGTAGATCTGTTTGGATCGAGTATATAGGAACTTTGTTCCGAGGTGAAGGATTGGTTTTCAATCCGAGATAGTGGAGTAGCCAAGTCTAGTGGTTTGCTAGATCGGTGAGGGAAAGGGGATGTACCCAAGATTGGGGAACCACTATAAATCTTTTGTCGTCTGTGATTGCTTGGTTGATTTGTGTGCATAGTTTCTAAATTTTTATTCCGCAAAAAGACGCACAACTCACCTATTCACCCCCCTCTAGGTGATTTAGGTAGACAATTGAACTCATTCATCTAGGTTGCCCAGTAGTTAGCGAACTGCCTCTAGGTCACCCGGCAGTTGGCGAACTTCCTCCAGGTTGCCTGGCAGTTGGCAATAAAAGTGAGGGATAGATCTAACTTTACTCTAGGGGGGGGGGGGGTTAATAGAGTATTTTAAAAACTTTGATTTATTTTTATAGTGGATTTAAAATTAGTGATATATATATATATATAATAAACATAGCACACTAAATAGAAAACAACAATCACAGACGACACAAGGATTTTATAGTAGTTCTCCAATAAATCTGGGTACGTCTACTCTGCAACCACCCTGGTAGGAATCCACTACAGGTTTTTGAATAGGTGCCCTGCCACCTGAAGATCTATTTTCTAAGGGAGATCTAGCAATCCTTTGGGCTTTTGACCAGGTACCCAAAAACTAAGCTTATGTCTTTTGATCAGGTGACTTAGGAACCAAAAGTAAACTTTTGAAGGGAGTTAAAACCCTGTACACAGTTTGGGAATAAACTAAAAGAGTTAGATGTTATCTTCTCTTTCAAGAATCTCTGAGAAGACTTAGTGGATGATGTTGCAAAAATCTCCCCCTGATTTGAATAGAATTTGTGATCAAGGGAGGAGACTTTTCTTCACGTGTAGGCCTTCTTGTATGTTGTTCCTCTCCAGCAGATGTTTGAGACAGATGTGTATTTTGATGTCTCAAGGAGAGTTTGAAGCAGAAAGAAAGTATATTTTTGTATCTCTATATCTCTAACTCCTTGTCTCTGCTGAAGCATCAATCTCTTATATATGTAGAATATCAGGGAAGATTTCAATATTTGAAATAAAACGATTCTAAAGCGTCTGAATCACTTGAGAATTTGTAACTACCTTGGAATTAATTAGAATAAAAACTCTGTGATAAATCCATATTTAATGCTGCCTTAAACAGCTATATTCAATAGAATATTTAGCATTAAATATCATAGTTGTAACTGACTGCTACCAAGCTTTTGAAATCATTCTACCTTCTGTTGATAGAGAAACCGTCGGATTCGTCGAACTCAGCAAGCATTTTGTCGAACTGAGCCTGACTTTTGTCGAACTAAGCTTTGAGTTGAGATTTGAGTTCGTCAAACTTAGCCCTGTATTCTTCGAACTAAACATAGAGTTAGAATTCAGAGTTCGTTGAACTGAGCTCAACATTCGTCAAACTAAGCTTAGCTTTGTCGAACTGAGCTTCTCTAGAATTCCTTCTAAACTAACAACCCTGGATATAACCTATGACCCTAGTCTATACAAGTTGGGTCAAAATAAAATCCTAATAGTAATCCTAGCCCAAATCAGTAATAAGAAGTTCCAACAATCTCCCCCTATTTGGGTGAGGATACTATCAAAAATGAATAACACAAAGAATAATTATCTGAAAGAATTATAGATTTTCAACAGATATAAAAAGTGCTTTGAGAAAGTTTATAAACATAACAACAAAGTTCAAAGTTATAATCAAAAATTAATAGTCCTTTTGAGGTGCAGCTGAAGAAGAATTTGAAGAAGATTTGGTGAAAATTAGCTTTCTTGATGGATCTTCAGACTCTCCTTTGCTTAGCTTTAGATCTTGAACACCAATAATTTTCTGGGAAGAGGCTGTAGGAACAACAGCTTGTGGATGCAAGCTCATGTATTTGTCAACATTGAACAAGCTTTTCTTCAAATATTTTTCCAATTCCTGTTGTTTGTAAGAGGACATTGTAGTAAATTGAGAAGTGTCTTTACCTTCAGTCCTTGCTTTCTTTATCCGAGCAATTGCAACTTGTTCCTTGAACCTAGCTATCTTGTAAACAGGATCTAGCTCTGGTTCTATCACTGGAGAAGCTGGCCTATCTTGGCTTGAATGTTGTTGACTGATCTGAATGTTATAAGACTCAGACCTTGTAGGTCTATCCTACCTATACTGATTTGGTCTAAAATAATGTGAAAAGGGCCTCTGAGAAGAAGATAAACTACCTGCTAATCCTGCTGCTGAAGGAGGAGGACCTCTCCAAGACTTTGGAGGTGAATGATACCTCTTCATTTTCTTCCTCCTTTTCTGCTCATTTTTAGAGTACCTCATCCAATGTGGATGGTATAGTGTAAGAGTATTCCCATGCAGAATATAATAAGGGATATCAACTGTAGATGAAGGTTGAGGATCAACCTTGACTGGAGCCTTTTTTGTTCTTTTCCTTTTCTTATTACCAGAATCTTCTGATTCATCAGAATCTGTATTATCATCAGACTGCACTTCTAGGTATTTATATAATTCATCAATTTGACTACCTCATCAATTTTATCTTGTTCTTCCATATCTTCATTAAATAAATAATCAAAATTAGGCATAGGAGTTTCATCCCATGCAAACGTAGGAGGGGAAGAATCCTGCTCCATAATATCTATTATATTATCAATAGTCTGTGAGACTGGATCATCAATTATCATAGACTGTGATAGATTCTCAAAACTAGTAGAAACATCTCTTAAAAGATGTTCTAAAGCAGAAGAAGTAATAGGAGCAGAGTTTCAGACTATTGCTTTAGAATGATCCTTTTCAAAAACTTGTAGACTAGGAATATAACTGAGCAGTAAATTAAAATCAGATAGTAAAAAATATATATTAATTGTAGGATTAATAATAAGATCACCAACAGTAATAATCTCTGGAAGTTAATCCATAACTGTCACAAAATCTGTGATGACTTCAGTCATTTCTGTATCAGGAATTAGAGCTTCTTCACTGGCAGCTGCAACTAGAGCTGCTTCATTTGGAGATTCTTCATTAAGCATCTCCCCCTGCCTAGATTCAGGGATAACTGAATCTAGGCATCCAGAAGAAGGGACAAAATGGGAAGAGGTAACTTTAGAAGAGAGTTCTTAAAATAAAAGCAATAATAGGAGCCAAAGATTCATCCAAGAGCTTCTTGAGTGTAGGAGTGATGAACTCAAGAAGTTGAGAGGCAATAGATGAAAAATCTAGATACATAAACTCAGGTGCATTCTGAGTAGATGCAGAGGATGGATTTTGAGTAGATGAAGAGGGAGCTGATCTGTTTGCATAGTTTGTACAGATAGAGAAAGGTTGTGGTATAAATGGACGATTAATGATAGGGGGAATGTCATCAGTAATTATCTCCTAGATGGGTGAGTGAGGCTGAGATAATTGAGGTAGATATGAATGAGGTGGAGATGAATGAAGTAGAGAGAAATAAGGTGGAGATGAAAGAAGTGGAGATGAATGTGGTGACTGATGAATGGGGGAATTTGTATGGAAGGATGTGGATGGAACATCTTCATATAAATTATGCTGTAGAGAAGGTGGTGTGGAAGGTCTAGGTGAATGTTGTGGAGTGTGTGGAGTGGAATAAATAAGAGGAGAAACTTCTTCTGGAGTAAGGAGAGTGGCTGGGACAACCCTAGTGCTTTCAAAAGAAGCACTAGAGGGTGCTACCCTGGAAGTCTTAGGAATCACCCTCTCCCATTTTCCAAACCTGGCAGAGGTTATCCTCTTGGAGGCATTAATGTGTATGGTCTGAGAGACCAAAACATCTGGACATTTAGCCTGAAGGAAAATTCCCAGAATTCTGCCATAACCTCCAAATTTGCTATGAATCTTCTTTTTAATTGAATCAAACAGAATTGTCCCCCAGTTAATGTTCTTCTGATCAACCAAGGCACACATCAATAGAAATTGGTGCCTGGTAACATAATCATGGGCTGAATGTTCGCCCAAAAGTACTTTTCCAACCACATCGACTAAAAACTTATATTCTATAAAAAAATTCTTTTTCAATAAATGGTTAGGGTTTCCTTGAGAGTGACCCAACCTATCTAGCATAACATCAAATTTTGTACTAGATAATTCTATATCATCTTAACCATTGACTAAGCAAAAAATTTCAGATAAAATTTCTGGTGTAAGAGAAACCTGATGTCCTGAGATTGAACCAGTAATGGTTGAGATATCCTGAATCTTAGCAGTATGAATCCATTCCTTAATCTCTCTGACTGGAAGCTTGATTTGGGTAGTCATAAAGTTTCTCAGATACTGTGCCTCAAAGAGTTGTAAGATGTCCTGGAAAATTTGATCTGAATGAAAAAAAGATTCCATGTCAATATCAAAACTTGCATCGAACTTCATTGCAGAGAGAATTGCTTGTGACACCGCCATTAGCCTGCAAAATAGAAAGATCAATCATAAGAGAAGGGAAATGGAGAATGCGCGGGATGGAGTCCGATGAAAAACTAAATATAAGTTTTCAGAAGTTTAAAAGACGAACTCCGTCCGACGATAAACAATTCATCGAACTCAGTTCGATGAAAATTTCACAAAAGAAATACAATCCGTTGATCTCCGTTCGATGAAAGGTTTACGAAAGGATTACAATCTGTCGAGCTCCATTCGATGAAAAGTTCACAGGCTATCGTTCGACGAAGGGTTCACAATTCGTCGATCTCCGTTCGACGAAAAGTTGAAATTCATCGATCTCCGTCAAAATCAATTTAATGTCCCACCATCAATCATTCCTAACTAATTTAAAAAGAAAATATGTTTCTTTTCATCTAATTGTTTGGTGAAAATGTCTGCTCTTTATAAATCAGTAGGTATAAATACAAGGTTAATTTTATTTTTATCTATATTATCTCTGATAAAGTGGTGTCTTATTTCTATATGTTTAGTCCTACTATGAAGGACTGGATTCTGTGAAATTGAAATTGCACTGGTATTGTCACAATATATGATTGAATTATTTAAGTTGTAACTATAATCTAGTAATTGATTTTGAATCCACAAAATCTGTGAACAACAACTTCCCGCTGCAATATATTCAGCTTCAGCAGTTGAAGTAGAAACAAATGTTTGCTTTTTACAAAACCATGACACAAGCCTATCACCAAGAAATTGACAAGTTCCTGATGTGCTTTTTCTATCAACTCTGCATCCATCATAGTCAGCATCTGTGAATCCAGTTAATTCAAATCCTGACTCAATCGGATACCAGAGTCCTAGATTAGGACAACCCTTTATATATCTCAAAATTCTTTTTACTAAAATAAGGTGAGATTCTTTAGGGTTAACTTGGAACCTAGCACAAATACAGGTTGTAAATATAATATCTGGTCTACTTACTGTTAAATATAATAGAGACCCAATGATTGTTCTATAGGTTTTCTGATAAACAGGTTTGCCCTATTCATCATTATCAATTACAACATTAGTAGGCATGGGTATTTTCATAGAAGAGGCATCTGACATCCCAAATATTTTAATAAGCTCCTTAGCATATTTAGATTGAGATATAAAGATGCCTTCAGATGTTTGCTTTACTTGCAAACTAAGAAAGTAAGATAATTCACCCATGCTACTCAGTTCAAACTTGGAATGCATTAGGTCAGAGAACCTTTTGCAAAGTTTGGAATCAGTAGAACCAAAAATTATATCATCAACATATATTTGAACTAGTATAATTTTAGTTTTATGAAGTCTAAAAAATAAAGTTTTGTCTACCATGCCTCTACAAAATTTATTTTCTAATAGAAAATTAGCAAGTGTCTCATACCAAGCTCTTGGAGTTTGTTTAAGACCATAAAGAGCTTTATTAAGCTTAAAGACATGAGATGAATGAGTTAAAAAGATAAAACCTGGAGGTTGTTCTACATTGATTCCCTCTTTGAGTTCTCCATTCAGAAATACACTCTTCACATCCATCTGATATACTTTGAATTTCTTGAATGCAGCAAAAACAAGAAATATTCTAATAGCTTCTAATCTTGCAACATGAGCAAATGTTTGATCATAATCTATTCCTTCCTCCTGTAAGTATCCTTGAGCTACCAATCTTGCTTTATTTCTTACTATAATTCCTTGAGCTTCCAATTTATTCTTGAAGACCCATTTGGTTCCAATTACTGGATAGTCTTTGGGTCTTGGAACTAAGTCCCAAACTCTACATCTCTCAAACTGATTGAATTCCTCTTACATTACAATGATCCAATGAGGATCTTGTTCTGCATCTTTTATTGATTGAGGTTCAATCTGAGATAGAAAACAAGTATGCATTTGATCTTGATTGATTTGATGCCTTGTTTGCACACCAACTGATATATATCCAATCACTTGAGTTCTAGGATGATCTCTAAGTGTGACAAAATCAATAGGTGGAGTTGGTTCTTCAATAACTTGTGTAGTTAATTCCTCTTGGGGAATTTCATTAGCTACAATTTTTTCAGCATAAATTTCTGGATTGTCTTCATCACTGTCTTCAACAAACTGTTGAGAAGGATGAAATGTATCCTCTTGCTTAATGTTTAATTCATCTAACTTCTCACAAAGAATTGGTACCTGAAAAAAGTCTATAATAGAAGTATTCTTCTCCTTATAAAACATGTTAGTTTCATCAAAAGATACATGTATGGATTCTTCTATTTTAAGGGTAGATTTATTAAAGACCCTATAAGCCTTGCTGACTTGAGAATATCCAAAAAATATGCCATCTGCATCTTTGACTTTAAATTTTCTTAAATGTTTCTTGTCATTATTATGAATATAACATTTACACCCAAAAGGTTTCTTTTTTTTAAGCAATTCATAGGGAGTCTTACCCTTGAGTTTATGGATGAGACTTCTGTTAAGAACATAATTTGCTGTGCTTACTGCCTTTGCCCAAAAAGATAGGGGTAAGTGAGCATCTGCAAGTAATGTTCTAGCAGATTCAATTAGGGTTCTATTTTTCCTTTCTGCAACCCCATATTGTTGAGGAGTTCTAGAAGCAGAGAAAGACTGCCTGATTCCTTCTTTCTCATAGAATTCTCTCATCCGAAGAGATTCAAACTCAGTGCCATGATAACTTCTATAATCTGAGTAGAATACTCAATCTTGATGTTCCTAAGAAAGTCTGTAATAACTTTGAAGTTATCTGACTTATTGCTAAGAAATAACACCCAAGTGAAGCTAGAGAAATCATCAATAATCACTAAAGTGTATGACTTTCTTCCCAAAATTTGTATAGCAATAAGTCCAAAAAGGTCCATATGTAGCAAATACAAAATTTTGAGTGAATCACTCTTAGATATGGATTTAAAACTATTTTTAGTTTGCTTACCTAATTGACAAGCCCGGCTAAGTCCTTTCTTCTTGTAAGAACTAGAAGGTAGTCCTCTGACAAGGTTGTCCTTAGACAATTTAGTAATAGTTCTAAGGTTTATATGCCCTAATCTTTTATGCCAAAGTTCATTAGATTTACTTATCTGATTAAATAAACTTATTTCAGTTTTAGCAGAATTAAAATTGGCTAAATATATGTTACCTTGTCTAACCCCAGATAAAATAATTTCATTTTCATTAGATATATTAGAGCATACAGATTTATTAAAGGATACCTGATAACCTTCATCACATAGTTGACTCATGGAGATAAGGTTATGCTTAAGACCTTTCACATAAGCTACCTTTCTGAAGATAACTACTCCAATTTTTACATTGCCATAGCCCTCTGTATGGCAAGAGTTGGAGTCTCCAAATATGGCTTTTGGTCCAAGCTTTGTTTTGAAGTCACTTAGGTTAGCTTTTCTTCCTATCATGTGTTTAGAGCACCCACTATCCAAAACCACTGTTCCTTTGTGTTAGGATAGTTCTTTTCCTTTATAAAAACAAGTTAGGTGTTCTTGACCCAGATTACCTTGGGTCCTATTTTTCTGTCATTATCAATAAACATATAAGAATATTCAGGTTGATTTTTATATCCAAGTGGATGATATCTCCTGGGGGAATGATCTACTCAGTAAAAGGGTTTATCAACTTTTGTGTTTGATTAATCTTTTGAAAAGAGGTATATTTTTTGTTTGAAAAGTTTGAGTTCGATGAATTATACTGATTTCGTCGAGCTTTGTTCGATGAATAGTAGTGAGTTCGTCGAGCTCTATTCACAGAATAGTAATATTCATTTTTTGTGTTCAACATTCGTCGATCTCAGTTCGATGAGTAATATTGATTCGTCGAGCTTGGTTTGACGAATTATGTTGAACAAAGTTTTTATGAAAATTTTTATTTTGTTTTAGAACATTCTTTGGCAAAAATTTAGTTTCTGTATCTTCTAATATTTCTTTTCCTTTAGTCGAAATAAATTTTACAGGGGTAGTTAAAATATTTTTCTGAAGGAGGTGAGGTTGACTAGATGAAGCTCCCAATCTAAGTTTTCCATTTAATCTGGCATTGACTGTACTTGTGATATTCATCAGTTTGATAATTCTCCCATTAAGAGATTCTTCAAACATCTTAGCCTTATATAATTTGTTTTCTAGAGAAACTATTTGTTCATTAGCAATTTTCAAATCTTCATTAAGTTTAAAGTTTTCTGAAGATAAATTATTCAGTTCATTTAATTTTTCTCTGAGAAGTTTTATTTCCTTCTCAAATTATATCAAATCTTTACAAAGTAATTTAAAATCTATTCTGAATTGATCTGATGAAAAATCAAAGGTTTAAATTACCCAATCTTCTTCAGACTCAGATTCAGAATTAAAATTGTTATTTGATGCATTGATTGCCAATAGACAGACTTTTTTAGCTTTTGATTCTTCTTCATCTTCACTTGAACTGGATGAAGATTTAGTATCCGACTCACTCCATGTTTCAGCTACAAAGCCTCTCTTCTTCTATTTGTGTTTACTAGAAGAGGGTTTGTTGGAATACTTCTTAGAGTCTTTTTCCTTCTTCTTATCTTTCTTATGATTTTAAGGACATTATGGAAGAATGTGTCTTGGTTTCCTGCAACCATAACAAACAATTTCCTTAGTAGGTGCTTTGTCATACCTTGGTTTATCCTTGTTTATGGAAAATCTTCTCCTGAAGTCTTTTTTGGCCATTTTGTAAAATCTTTTAGCCAAAAGAATCATGATTTCTTCATTTTCTGGAAGTTATTCTTCCTCATCAGTTGCTTGGAAGACAATACTCTTCTCCTTCTTTACTAAAGATAAGGTCATTTATTCAGCTTCCCTTGTTTTGATGAGCTACTCATATGATTTGAGCATGTCCAACAATGTTTCTGTTGAAATTTCATTTACACTTCTGGCTTCTTTAATTTGCCAAATTCTTGAATCCCATGTGCTAGGGAAACACATTAGAATTTTGTCATTGAATTATGTCAATGTAATGTCTTTCTCCAAGGTTTTCAGTTCATTAATTATGAGACTGAGTCTTGTGTACATATCAACAATAGATTCAATTTAACCCTTTTTAAAATTCTCATATTGAGAAATCAGGTGAGATCTTCTATCTTTTCTTTCATCTGCTGATCCAACTACCATTGCAGTGAGGGAGTTCTAGATATCTTTTGCTGAGGTGCATTCAACAACCTTCTAAAAAATATCATCTAAAATTGTTTGGTCTAGTATACTCATAGCCTTTGCATCAGCAGTTTTTGCTTTTTACGAGCCTCTGTCCATTCTGGTGGAGGTGTAGCACTGGTGCTTGTTGTTTCTAGAGGTAGAGTTGGACCTGTCAAAATATAATTATAGATATTCTCATCAATAGAATTCATATATAATCTAATCCTTGCTTTCCATAGTACAAACTTATTAAGATTGCAAACAGGAGGTCTAGTGCTTGAGTACTCCTTATTTTGTGCCATGATAAATTTCTAGATAAAATAAGATCTATCAGATCTGTTGGTTCAGGTGTTAGCCTGTAAAACCAAAAACCAATCTCTGATACCAATTGAAAGTGAGGGATAGATCTAACTTTACTTTAGAGGGGGGTGAATAGAGTATTTTTAAAACTTTGATTTATTTTTATAGCGGATTTAAAATTAGTGATATATATATATAATAAACACAGCACACAAAATAGAAAGCAACAATCACAGATGACACAAGGATTTTATAGTAGTTCCTCAATAAATCTAGGTACGTCTACTCTTCTACCACCCTGGTAGGAATCCACTACATGTTTTTGAACAGGCACACTGCCACCAGAAGATCTATTTTCTAAGGGAGATCTAGAAACCCTTTGGGCTTTTGACCAGGTACCCAAAACCAAGCTTAAGTCTTTTGATCAGGTGACTTAGGAATCAAAAGTAAACTTTTGAAGGGAGTTAAAACCTTGTACACAGTTTGGGAATAAACTAAAAGAGTTAGATGTTATCTTCTCTTTCAAGAATATCTGAGAAGACTTAATGGATGATGTTGCAAAAAGCTCCCTCTGATTTGAATAGAATTTGTGATCAAGGGAGGAGACTTTTCTTCAGAATGAAAGTATATCTCTGTATCTCTATATCTCTAACCCCTTGTCTCTGGTGAAGCAGTAATCTTTTATATATGTAGACTGTCAGGGAAGATTTCAATATTTGAAATAAAACGATTCTGAAACGTCTGAATCCCTTGAGAATTTGTAAAATCCTTGGAATGAATTAGAATTAAAACTCTGTGATAAATCCATATTTAATGTTGCCTTAAACGGCTATATTCAATAGAATATTTAACATTAAATATCAGAGTTGTAACTGCTATTACCAAGCTTTTGAAATCATTCTGCCTTCTGTTGATAGAGAAACTGTCGGATTCGTCGAACTCAGCAAGCATTTCATCGAATTGAACCTGGCTTTTGTCGTACTAAGCCTTGAGTTGAGATCAGAGTTCGTCAAACTTAGCCCTGCATTCGTCAAACTAAACTTAGTGTTAGAGTTCGGAGTTTGTCGAACTGAGCTCAGCATTCGTCGAACTGAGCTTAGCTTTCGTTGAGCTGAGCTTCTCTGGAATTCCTTCTGTAGTAACAAACCTGAAAATAACCTATGACCCTAGTCTATACAAGTTGGGTAAAAATAAAATCCTAATAGTAATCCTAGCCCAAATCAGTAATAAGGAGTTCCATCAGGCAACCTGCCTCCAGGTCGCCCGATAGTTGGCGACCTACCTCTAGGTCGCCCGGCAGTTGGAGACCTGCCTCCAGGTCGCTCGACAGATGGCAACCTGCCTCCAGGCCGCCCGGAAGTTGGCGACCTGCCTCCAAGTTGCCAGGTAGTTGGCGACCTGCCTTTAGGTCGCCCGGTAGTTGGTGACTTGCCTCCAAGTTGCCTGGCAGTAGGCGACCTGCCTCCAAGTCGCCTAGTAAGAGGTGTCAAGCTTCCAGGTCGCCCAAGAGACTGAGACCTGCCTCCTCAGCCTGCCTAGCAGGTGCGACCTGCTCCTTCTATTCAATAGAAGGTGGAAGACTCAGTCTCAGTCCGCCAAAGGGAGGTGGACTTTCTCCTCCCTCCAGCACTCCGTCAACCCTCACAACATCCAACAGACTCAATTTCAGTCCGCCAGAAGGTGGAGAACTCGCTCTACCAATAGGGGCAACCTGCTCCTTCTATCCGCTAGAAGCATCAGCTTCCCAGCACCGGCTTCTCCCAGCAGTCTGCAGCATGTCGAGGACTCGATCACAGCTCGCTAGTATCATCATTGTGACATCATCAAGCCCAGTTCTGGAAGATTCCTCCCCGAGCCAATAAATAGCCCCCCATACCTCTCATGAGGGGAATGATAGTTGAGGACCAACCAGCGCAGCAGACCCTGCGAATACAACTTTCTCTCTGCAAGCATTGTTCACAGACTGATCCCTAGTCCGCGCGGCCTCTGCGGCTAAACCTTGTGGTTTAGTCCCTGAACTTGGCTCAAGCAGCCTATCCCAGTGACCTTAGTGGTCCTCCCGGCCTGATCGCGTAGTCCATCTGGCCTTGTTTAGCAAGTTGCGGGATCAGCAATCCGCGCGGTCTGCTGACCTGTTTGGTCAAACCACGCTGCTTCTGGCAATCCTCTTTCTTCTAGCAGCCAGCTTCCCCTTGTACCCTTTATATTTTTCCCATGTAAAGGAGCAAACTCAAGCTATAATACTGATTCATAATCAAAGGAAAGCCTGTCGCAGGAGTGGAATTTAAGCTGCGACGGGCGAACTCTGTTGTTTCCGCTGCAAGTGGCCTCTCTTCTCCCCTTCACCCTTCTCTCGGCCTCTATCACAAATCCCTAACTGTTAAATTAACCTACTGCTCGACAGATCCTTATCAACCTCCCATTATCCACGCAACCTGGATCGAACATGCTCCACTCTCGAGCGTGCAGAGACATTTTCCGCATCAACTGCTAAGTCGTCTCTTCTCCTCCCCTTCTCCTCATTCTCTCATGAGATTTCAAATACTATTATCTAGTGATGCCATTTTCTGCATCAACAGACATCACAATAGAATATTATGCATGTTATTGGAGAACATGAGACATGAATCAATGTTCATACTTTCTATAGGAACAATCATTAGAATGTTCAAGACACAATCAACCCAAGCAATATGTCGTCACCCAAGCACTGTACAAAGTGATGGATGGGCATGAGGAGCTGCACAAGTTCCGTAGGGTGGGGTGTTAATCCCATATGCCCATACAAGAACCAGCTCAACCAAACACTCTTTCCCCCCAGTGCCACACAAGGACCTACTAGAACCCTAACACGGTTATGGACAAGATGTGGATTACAAGTTAGCGTTCCTAATGCACACAAACATATGCTACCACTATTATGAGACACATTACGATTAGTCTTGAGTTAAAAACAAACTAAGTTTGTCGGCGCTGATCGTCGAATCCTTCATACTTCCTTTTCCACTCTCTCCCTTCCAAGCACAGTTCTTCCGCCGGTGCTTCTTCAGATCCAGGTAATACTCCCTCCTTCTCTCCCCTATTTCCATTATTTGAGTGTAAATCAAGGAGGTTTTGTCATTTTGGAAATGATCCATGGAATTTTCAATACGTTTTTAGTTTGATTTGATGGATTTCTTCATAGATCATGGTAGATTTCTCAGATCTGAATGATGTGTGCTCAGATTTCGTTCCTCTCTAGATTTTAAGCAAAAAATTGTGAAAAAATCGGATTTTGGGGGAGATTCGGTGGAAGCAGATGAAGTCCAGTATGTCACGCTATCATGCGACAGTATCAGATTACCGCGTGGCGGTAGCAGATTACCACATCGCGGTAGCCTTACAAAAAGGTTTTTCTTATTTTTAACGAGAGAAATGTTTTGTGTTTTTACAGGCTATGACTTCTTCTATCTCCCAACCATCATGATGAAGTTTCTCTAAGCAATCTCGAGTACCCGCATCCACATTCTCAGCGATAGACAAGGCCATCGTAAGTGTGCCGATGGTCATCGACATCGATGACTGATACACTCATATTTACTGTTATTTGGAACATTCGAGAATCCTCTCTGCGATTTCAGCTGGTGATCTTTTTTCTTCGATACTTACTCGAGAATTCTATAAAAACCTTAGGGATCCAGCTCACACACAGATAGATGGAGGGGTGCAGTCATACATCAGGTCTAAAATCGTTACTATACTGCATGAGGATCTGGCGAGGAAGTACACCTGGTTCGTTGGTGGGGAGAAACCTGATATCGTCGAGTCCTTTAGATATTTTCGGGACTGGGGAGACATCAATGAGGTTCTTTATAGAGTGGAGAACTGTCGAGATCTCATTATCACTGTGGAAACACTCACGCTAGATGCTCGCATCATCTAAGATATTATGCGCCACTCATTGATGTTCAAGCCTGGGGACACAAAGAAGATAACGACCCAACTTTCTACGGTAATGTTTTGCATCCTAGCCGGAAAGCACTTTAGCATATTTGAAATCAATCTATCGATGATGCGTTATACATTTTAGCTCAAATCTCCTGACCGCCAGCGGCTGAACACTCTGCCATTGGGCGGAGTGATCTAGAGTTTCCTCATGGAGAAGTATCCGACCATCGACTAGATATAGTACCCTACTGATAGCTTCCCACATATCTACAGAGTAGGTGAGATTCCTACCTCATCACGACCCCGACCCCCTGCTGCATATCCTCCTTTTACATCATGGAGTATACCTTAGGGAAACTAGTAGGGATATCTATGGGTTAGTGAAGGAGCAAGGGCGGGAGATTAGGTAGATGGCTAAGTAGGTGAAGGGCGTAAAGAAGATGTTGAAGAAAATGATGAGCAAGATGAATATTTCTCTGATTATCTCTGAAGAGTAGCGTTCTATGTTTTTTTAATTTTGTATTTTGATATTGTACCTAAAATAGGTTTAACACTCATGATGCTTCTGGTGAACTCTCTTGCTGGTAGCTATACTACTGGTAATATTTATTATGCTTTTATATTTGTTAATTTTAATTAGTTGTGTGACACTACCCTACTTACCCCGATTGTGATTAGTTCATAAAACATATGGCGTGATATTAAAAAAATGGAATTGAACAAAAGAACAAAAAATTGAAACTAATAAGTATATTTATGAAGTAAGTTATAGTGTAGTTTGTTTTGAACTTACTTCACGCAATTTGTGGATGTTATCGGAAAGGAGATTTAGGTATCCAAGTGAGATCGTGTATGACGATTCATTTGGGTACCCAAACACTGCGTGTCAGCTTATGGGATGGTAATGATGAATGTGCCCTCTCGAGTAGTATATGTGCGTCATTTTTAACTATGGGCCTCCATTCATACTTCAGTTTAAGTTTATGTTTATATTGCAAATTTCCATTAATATTTCTATGAGTCTTTATGTGATGATCTTCAATTGAAAAATATTGCGTTAGAGGTTTAGATATATTGAAATTGTTCTTGAAGTTAAAATTCATTGGCTTAACATAGGGACTCATAGTGTAGTGATTGTTTAAAGGAGATTTACATTCATTTGTTTTTAAGTAGGGAGTAATTTGTTTTGCAAGTGAGGGTGATTTCTATAGTTTGGAATTTAATTTGCTTTAGCTAGAAGTTTTCTACTCCATTTAATTGACTTGGTAATTGTATGATGGTTCATATTCAACATGCTTTCGGGTTTTGCTTGAAATTTAGAAGTTGCATTTTGTGAGTGTTTTAATCATAATTTCCTTAAGCATGTTGATTTTTATAGCTAATTCTTTATTTTTAATTTTAAGATTATGTGTAGATTTGTTGCACGCGATTGTGCTATTTTTATGAGTGGAGACTACAGATTCAATATGAGCTTCATACTTATTTTTATATTCCTCAAAAGTCTCATCAATCTCTTTAATTTCAATTTTATAATTCTTACACCCAACACAATCACTTTTCAACGATGAGTTTTCTAAACATAATTTATCATTTTGTTCTTTTGTAAAATGAAGCTCTTTTTCAAGAACCTTATATTTTTCTTTTAATTCATTATACTCTATATAAGGTGTAGAAATGTTATCTAAAGGGCATGTCAGAGAGCTAGGCACACCACTAGTAGGTTCTATATTGGCATTTAATTTCAACCTATTATTTTCTAAACACAATTTTGAGTTAATACTTATCAACTTCTTAATTCTACATTTAGCCGCATCTAGCACATGTACTGTAGAAATAGAGTTATGGACAATAAGGGAATTTAATTTTCTTACAGTACTCTTGGATGAGGTAAGATTGGAGCATAGAGTTTCTTTAAATCCTTCATGTGTTTCCTCATCCCATGTTGAGATCTCATCTTCCCTTCCCCGTGATGTTGCCATGTATTTTTCCAAGAGCAAGTCTCCATTTGGTTGTTCACTTGGATACATGATAAATTGCTCATACTCATCATTTGCAGAAAGAGAACTATAAGCAGACTCAAGAAATTTTCAAATATCACAGGCAGTGGGAAGCGTGTAGATGAGTTTGATTTTTTTTTGACTAAGCCCACTAAACAAACTATTCATAGCTTTGGCCTTTATTTGACACTCATGCTTAGTTAGGTTATTTGGGGCTTAATACAAGTTATGTTCCACATTTCTATATCTAATAATATAACGAATATTCTCATTACTATTATCCATTCGTTATAGTTCACTTCTGTAAATAGAGGTGGTGCTAACGAATTTTCTGTGTTCAATTTTTCATCCCCACTAGTCGATTCGAGATCAGGGATGACCATTATTCCCAGTGGTGATCCGTTTTGGAATAACCTCTCTCTAATACCACTTGTTGGATCTAGTGGCCAACCTTAGAGGGGGGGGAATAAGGTTTTACGAGTTAATTAAAAATTTGAAATATTTTGTCCAGAAAAACTAGTTCTGGAAGCTACCGTGGGGGTGCTAGCTTGCTATCATGCGATGGTAGGTCACATACCTCATTTTTTTAAACAAATTTCTCCTTGGAGATGCACATACCCTTCAGTGATCTACCGACAAACAATCACAACATCTCACACAGAATGAAGAGCAAGAAATAATTTTTATTCAAACAAAAACAAAATGTGTTTACAATTACAATTACAAACACGAGATCTCCATAATGCCGGAGATAGGAGGCGGTGAAAGTCTCTTTTTGTTTTCTATACTGACCCACTACCCGGACCAGTTGGCTCTCCCTCTTTCCCTCCAAGAAAGGTCTTCGAGTCGTCTCTTCACCTTCACACACGGAAGTGTCTTAGAGCCCCATTAGATCCCCCGATCTAGACGTCCCTTCCGTAGGATAATTTCTCACGGAATCCTTCCCAGATTTCGGTGACCTTCACCGATCGATTTTTATCACCACAACCACACAGAAATGAGAAAAGTACTAAAAGAGTAAAGAAGGTTTAAGATTGATTATCCCTCAAAATGATTCCTCTGTTGAGCGATGTGTGATTGATGCTAACGATCTTTATTTAGTTGAAACCGATCTACTCCTCTTAGTCATTGTAGTTCTTTGCTCGTCGGAGATCTTCGTGTGCGAACGGGAGGGATGTGGCTTTCTCTTCCTTTGACGGAGATGGCAGAATGGTGCTCAGAGGCGGCTCTTGAACCCTATGATGTAGTTCTGTCTCTCTTAATTCATACAAGGAATGAGAAAATGAAACCCTTTTATTCGTCTTTGAAAAACAGGCTAATGCCGGCAATAAGTCTAGCGCCCAGCGGTAGGTCATTATGCGTTGACGTGACAGTTGTCCCGCGTATTTGGAAAAATATTCCAAAAAGATTATTTTCCACTTTTTCGTGCTAGCGTGGAGCAGTACCCAGCTATCGCCTGGAGGTATCTCAAGTCTCAACGAATCCATCTCGACGATCATTGAGAGAGCTAGCGCTGCGCAGTAGGAAGCTATCACTATGCGATAGGTTCAAGAGCGCATGTATAGGATAAATCCTGAAGCTAGTGCGGGCTGTAGCGCTAGCACGGGCAGTAGCGCTTGCGTGTGACGGTAGGTCACAGATTGGAGTTCTTCGCTTCTCTTGAACCTATAAACCTGCACACTATACCAAACTCAAATGTTATCAAATACAATATGAGATTTGATATTGTCAAACTGAGGATATGTAAACTGTCATCTCCAACTTGATTAACATTTAATCTTGATTAACATTTAATCACTATGCATATATTTTGTACAAATCATATAAAATTATTACAACATTCACAATCCAGATACATTCTAGATACACAATAAAGAAAACTATCAACAATTCATATTTTGGACTAAATCAAAACATTTTGATCACTTCTACATCTTTGGATTTATATATAGTGGATGCAAGCACAAAAGTTTCTCCTTATGAAAATAGAAAACATCATCATTCTATGCTTTAGTTTCACAAACTAACATAGAGGAAGACGATTACTGCGAAGGAAATAATTATTGAAACATGGAAATTGTAGCGACATAGCTTTGATACCACTATTGGGTTTTCTTTGGTGGTGACTCATCTTATGTGTAAATCAAAAATTAGGTTCTAAAAACTCTAAATAGAAACTGACCTTGCGATAATCATGAATCAAGAACAAAAATCCTTTCAGATGAAAAGGTACATGTGTCGGAATAAGGATTCACGACAAGATTGGCCTTCAAAATCTGCTTCAGGAATTATTCTGGTTGTGAGAGTAATCTTTAGATGGATTTAAATTAAATTGAGTCTTGGGAAGATATCTCTCTAGGGTTTATCACTACTAAGGACTTGGAGAAGAATTTTGAGCTTGAGCACTCGCAAAATCTTCGAGTAAAAATATATATGTATATAACTCTTCAATTCTTCAAACCCTTTTTATAGTTGTTTTGGTCGTCAGATGCTTGTGTTGTTGATAAGGAAATACGCTAACGACTAGAAAATATGAATATGGAATTCTTCTCCAACAACTAAATTCAAAATTCAATTTATATTAATCATTTCCTCATGAAACCCCTTGATTAATAAAGCAGAAGGCGAGATTCAAATGAAATTGAATGAGCACGCAATCTACGGCTTAATCTTTGCATCAGGTTGTTAGACAACTCTTCAGGCCGACATAGTTGATAAAGGTTTTCTAGTATTCTGTCTAGCCGACATGATCGATACAATCCTTTAACATTTTATTTGAGATGATCTAGCTAATATACTTCTTCTTTCTACAACTTGATGGAATCGACTTCTGCTTTTCATCCAGTTGATGCTGTAGATATCTTCTTTTGAACGTCTAAACAATGAAGTCGATATTTAACTTAGCCTTCCAGATGATACAGTTGATATTTTCCTTAGTCTTCCAAATGATGCAGTCGATAATTTCCTTAGTCTTCCAGGCGATGCAGTCGATATTTCCCTTAGTCGTCTATGCGATGTAGTCGTTATTTCTCTTAGTCATCCAGGTAATGTAGTCCATATTTCCCTTAGTCATATTGTTTGCTTTGTGTTTAAATTCCCTTAACTCCACTAGAATTTTTCTAGATAATGACATGTCTGATATAAGATTAGGACATAGGTCAACATGAGTTTTTCATCTTGAGGGATTACAAGAACAAAACCTTGTTTGGGCGACCATAAGCCCAACACAACATTAGCCAAGCCTTTTAGTAGTACATGTAGCATCATCAACTTATACAAGCATCAAAAATAAGATGTTTTTATTGTCATCTTAGGGGTTTCTTCAAATTAGGAATCTTGTGATCAATATTCCCAACATTTCTCCATATGCGTGCCTTAAGGATTCACTGTTGATTCAAATTACGAGTAGGTATAATAGATCAAAACGCAATTTTGAAAATATATGCTAAATCGTATGCATGGAAGATTGTTTGCTCGGGATGAGCAAATGAGTAAGTTTGGGGGTGTGATGAGTCTATTTTATATAGCATTTTAAATACTCAGCTGTGTATGTTTTCATAGATATTCACATCACTTTTGATGTGCTTTCATTCATATTTTATAAAACATAATTTGCACATGAAGTGCATGATTTGCCTAAGTTGGTGTGTTATTGCTCACTTAATTATTATCGGGGTGAGCCCATCGCTTCCCCCATCATTGCATCTTTGCACTATGGCAATTGGCTGCACATGTCGGTGCCAATTGGCCCCGAAAATCTCAAATTGTAGAACACAAGGGCAGATCCAAATCTATTAAATGAGTTTTGTATAAATCGAATGATCGTGCAATTTTCCTTCGGGCATGGGAGTTTTGCCCGTGCGAGGTCATACAGATGTCATGATGCCACAAACCCAATATCACACGATCATGAGAATTCCTTCGCGCACGATTTCTTTGGACCAACGCAGATCTGGTGATGTGGTGTTTCACCCTTTTCAGGTTTGCACGTTAAAAATGCCTCTTTACACTACTACTTGATTTTTAATTAGCTATTTGTGTGATCGGTTTGACTTGGAGCTAAGGCGTTCCAATTCTCCGAACCGGAGAAAATGCAGGCGACCCGCAACAAGAATACAGAAATTAATGAAAGAGAATTTAATAAATGTACTCAAAAAAAAAGTTGATGTCTTCAACAACAACTTATCCAAGAGGAATACATATTAGACTATTAATTTTAGAATATTTGACATTGAACTCGTATAGGGTTAATTAAAATTTGAATGTATGAGGAAATGCTATAAGCAAAGATATAAAAAAAGAATGTACATTTTAAGCACACAAACGTATTAAAAATAAAAATTACTCGAACATATTAAATACAGTTGTTGCGGGTCACTCGAGGCTCCTGATAGATCGGACTAAATTGGACTGCATAAGTCCGTGGAGTTGTCGAGCACGCAAACAGTTACAGGAATAACAGAGAGCAGGTAAGACAATTTTTTTGTGGAAAATCCCAAAAGGGGTGAAAAACCTCGTGGTCGGAGCTGTGATGAACAAACCTCCACTATCTTCTTTTGTTGTTACAAAGCTTTTTAGAGAAATCGAGGACAACAACCCACCTCTCATTATAATTGTTGGGAGAGAGAGAGAAAGAAGCTCCGAGGGTGATAGGCTACTGCTCACGTAGCTAAGTATTTCTTCTTGCGTAAAGAAGAGCGATGCACTATGGAGTATTATGTTGATGATCGGAAGTTGGAGCGAGGCACTTTGCGCGATCTGGAGTCTGCTACGGGTTCTTATAAGCGGGAGCGGCATACTTGTCATGATCTAGAGACTACGGCTTGCCTCCTATGACGCACTAAGTCTGGAACGGCGCATACGACACGATCTAGATTCTGCGGCTTTCCTCTTGTTACGCACAGGGGAGTGGAGCGACGTTCTTTCAACGCCAGGTTGGGCACAAAGTTCCCTATGTATGAAGTGGACAAGGTGAATTATGCCCAGTTAAATATGAACAGGGCACAATATGCGTAGGTTGTAATGTGTGCATGACGTAATGTGCGCATGGAACAATTTGAGCGGCGGGCACAATGTGTGCCAGGCGTAATGTGTGTAGGGTGCAGTGTGTGCAAGTCTCAATGTGCGTAGGTAGGAACATGCATATGGCTTAATGTGTGCTTGAAGGAACACGCGCAAGAAGGAACACGTGTAAGGAGAAACGAGCGCAAGGGCGCTCGAAGCGGATCAAAGATCTTTGTGGGATCTTCGAAGACGCACACTGATCTTTGAATGATTTTTCGAAGATGCAAAGAGATCTTCATGGGAGGTATCAAGTGCGTAGAAGGAGAAGCAGAGGAGTATAAGACGAGAATGAAGAAGAGACTAAGGTCCTATTTGTAGGCCTCAGGTGTGGTTATAGTGGTTACGCGGCTATCCGTAGACCGTAACTGTAAGACCCCCCTCTCGGGACACAAGACATGACACGAGGGGAGTCTTATGCCCAGAGCAGCCGCCTTGCAGTAGCGCCAGCACACGGGCTAACCTATACAACAAGATGCCTATTCTGCCGGCTATAACCAATATCAATCAATGCCAACCCAACCAAGAATATAAAACAGAAGAAGTCAAATCCACACATAAGTAAAAGGTCCAAAAGTATAACAAATAAAGAAGCTACAACAAGCTTTTAAAATATCAGAGTACTGGTAAAACTTGCCCAAAGGGGGCTACATCATGAGTCTCTCAAACTCATATCGGTGACTGACGGTAGCGACGACACCGTCCCTTCAGGCCCCGTCGTCCTGGCCTGGCTGTCCTGCTGCATGACCTGTTGTTGCTCTGTCTGCGGGGTTTCCTCCTAAAAAGGGAGATGTAGCAACCGTTAGTCATAAAGACTAAGTGGCTTTCACATCCGCTCCCCCGAAGACTCCTCAGCACTGGGCGGAGAAAGGAATAAGGGTACAATATATTTAAGTAGCATATAAGTACAAGCAGGTGGAGTAAGTATACATGTCATGAGTATCAATAAGAATAATGTATAACAATATTAACAACATTCCATTCTAGAAATTCTACACAAGCTATATCAATCCATCCAAGCATATAAATCTACAACAGGAAAGTAACTTAACTTATAAGAATGAACATACAAACTTATAAGTTAAGGATCTGCTTAACAGTAAAGTAACTCATTGTATAAGAGTGCCAATACAAACTCATACGATGAGGATCTTGAGTATGCAATGTAATGCAATGATATGTATGTAATACATGACTCACACATGATCACGCACATGTAATTTCCATGTCGACACAGACTTATAGTTCCCACTTTTCGAGCAGGTAGCTAACCTCTCGGGCGTCAACTGTCGTGGCCAAGCGGTGACAGTGGAGCGGGCTTCTCCACTACTAGGCAGGCATCCACACTACCAAGCCTAGGCCTCCGTACGCCTCAATGCTATGAACACAACAACGGAGCTCACAAGCGTACTACAGCTCAGCGGGAGTCTCGGATAGATGTGCGCCAAGAACCAAGCCCCCAACTGGCCGATATTGTAAGACCCCTTTTTTTTTCTTTTTAAACCACCGGGGTCTTAGGCCCAGAACCGCTGCTTTGCGGTGACACCTTCACGCCCGGGAATATCGTCACTACAAGGCGCCGATTCTGCCGGACATATCGATCGTAGATTAGTAGCAATGTATATGAGAGTATATAAAACAAACTCTAACATATATGTCCACAAAAGATCACATATAAAAAGAAGTAATAATCTCCACGAAGGGAGTGTCCCTAGATATAATAACAGTATGAAAAGTACTGAAACGAGGGCTTATGCCCGGTACATCAAAATCCTCACTATAGAGTCACTCATCGCGGAAGCAAAACGGAACACTACTGAAGATCAGGACTCACAGTCCCAGCTATCTGTACTCCAGTGTTAGACTGCCCATCTCCAAGCGTGTCGAACTCTGGGGCTGCTCCTCCTTGCTGGGCTCCACGATCCTCTAAATGATGTGGTCCGAAAACCATTAGTCTATAAGACTAATCCCTATCATCCCCCACCCCTTCCCCCATGGCTCCTAAGCACCGAGCGGGGAGGAAGAAAGGAGAGGACATGATAGTGGAGATTAATCAAGTAATAGATGACGGCGAACCTATGCTAGCAGTTCTATGAGTATAATGGAAGTAAGTGCAAATATGAGAGTAATCTTAACTTATATGAGAGCACATAAGCTAAGGGATCTTTTGCAAGGCTCCTAGCGTATAAAAAGTCCCATACTAATTTATACGTTAGGGTGTCGGTTTTCTAGCAGGCATAATATATAAATCTACTAAATAAAAACCTTGATTTATAAGCATGCTCTCGCGAACTTATAAACCAAGGGGTCGTTTTGCAGAGCCTATTGTATAAAGCGTCCCATACCACTTTATACAATAGGTGATAGGGTTATATGCAATGGTTATGCTATGACATGCAATTATGCCATGATGTGAACATGCAAGTGCAACTCACACACTCGACTCTGTGTACACAGACCTTTAGTTCCCCCTTTCTGGAGCCGAACCTTCCAGGATACCTCCGTAGTGGCAAACAAAAGTGGTGGGTTGGGCCTCGCCCACCTCTAAACTAGTAATTGCACTAACGGTCAGACCTATCGTACGCCTCAACGCTTGTGCACTAAGCGGACTCCTATATACTCTTGCCGGCTGGCGCACCGGACTTTATTTGGCCAAGTGCTAAACCACACTTGCCGAGTACACGTATTGGCGTCGGTGCATCGACCCTCCAATATCGAAGACCCACCACCTTTCCTTTTATGAAAATGCAATAGTTATGAATCCATTCTCCGAGCCAAAGCTCACCAGACTATCCCGTCCGTCTCAATCACCAACCGAGCCAAAGCTCACCGGGCCAACCTGCCCATCACCAAAACCCCCAGGGCAACAGCCCATATGAACCAACCTAGCATTTCGAGACATCAAGGTGAGTGAAAGTGAAGCCCTAATTATGCTAGTTACTCTTGCAAATTAGTTTTCCTATAGTTTAGGTTAGCCCAAGACTGCCCACGGTATACCCCGTGAAGGGTTCTCAAAGGTCACTAGGAACTATGATGGTAGCTGAAGCCCACCATTCTCTTTCACAAGGCACTTAATATTATTGGTTAATACCCCGATTCCTGATCCCTTTATGTTATAATGGAACTAGTCCTAGTGTGATTTGACCTTCTCTCTCCTTCTACCGGGAAGACGATCTTTCGCCGACCCCGAACGCCACCTAACACTAGTCAACTCCACACTTTACTCAACCTGTCTTCCAGAGATTCCCCCAATTTTTATCCAATTCAGCAGACTATTAGAATCCCAAACCCTATGTCAACACTCACTCACCAACCTAGGTCCCGCACTTTTGCTATCTGCAGACCATCCTTAGCGATATAAAATGCATAGTAGGTAGTACTATAATTATTCATCCAAATGCCTCAAGATAAATAATGGGGGTCTATCATGACCTAAATAGGCTAAATACAGTAAATTATATTTTTCCTAATTAATCTGGCATTTATTTAATTTTCCCAAAAGATCTAGGTGCCCCTAGTTTGAACATGAAGTACCCTATATAGTCCTGTAAGATGCCTAAAATAATTATGATAAATAGTAGGCTTAATCAATACTATAAATACAAGATATAACAATTTTTCCAGTACCTTAAGGACCCTAAAATTATATTGGTAATATGTCCTATTTTCCCATATTAATGAAGTAAGTACAGAAAATAATCATCCAAAAATTAAGAATAAATTCCCTTATGCAACTACTATCCTACCAACATCACTGACATAGATTCTTAATTTTTCAATAGGAAATAAGCTCTGAATAAATTATACATCAAATCCCCAAAATTATGGGTTTGTAAAGTATGTACTATAAATAATCATCTAAAAATCATGAATTAATTTATCCAAGTGGTTATTGACCTAAAATTATCATGGACCTAATTTTACAATTTTTTCAACAAGTAAGTGGCTCTAAATAATTTATTGACTATAATTGCACCTTTTTAAACTTGTGAAGAAAGTACTAAAGTTATTAAACTAAAATTTCTAATAAAATTCAAGAATAATAATTTTGACTTAAAACATCTTCTGCCCAAATTTCATGAGTCTATAATGTACAGTGTGATAATAATAAATAAAATAACATTTAGGGCCATATCATGTATAACAAAGGAGGTGCTAATAATATTATTATAAAATTCCAATAAATTCACCAGAGGTCCTATCTAACTTAGAGTCCAAGCTACCTAAGTTTCTCACCTTTTTTTAGTAAGTTTTAGTGGCTTATTCTATACAAACAGTGATTATGCCCTAAGCTAGGGTTAGTGTCTTGAGATGTCTACTTTCCTCCAAATCCTATAAGGTTCATACCTGAAAACTTAGGCTACTCAATCATCATTTCCACCAAGTTACAAGATCACACAAGGGAATTTGCCCCCATACCCTTCACAACCCTCAAAAGCCCCTCCTTAGGGTTTGAGTTTGGATCCTAGGGCAAAAATACCCTAGACTACCCCATAATCCCTATGGGGGTATTAGAGGTCATGAAAATTCAGTGGTCAAAATATGAGCCTCTGTTGAGGTGATTTGACCACTCATCCTCAAGGTGCACTTTTACTTAAGAACCCCTCATTAAGGAAAAATTAGGGTTAGGTCATTACCTATCCAAAACACATCCAAATGAAGTGAAAATTTATACAGAGGCATGCCATGGATCCAGGGACCACTCACCAAAATTTGGGAGGGTTTGGAGGTCATTAGAATACCTAATTAAATTACCCTAGTATTATTAAATAAAAATTAAAACTATAGGAAAAGTATCTCCAAAAATTCCCAACTTTGGACAAGCTCTAGGTATAGCTAAGGGTGACCCCCTGCAGAAATTTCAGGTCATTTGGACAAGGGATGAAGAGTGGGTACCAATTTGAATCTCAGGATAGCCCTAGGTATAGGTCCCACAAAAACGGGTGCCCTAGTCCAACCAGAGGTCCAAATTGGTTCAAACTAATTTTGAATTTAACTATACCCTTAGGGCTACAAATTTCATGTTGGTGACTTTTTCAGTAGAGGAGCCTAAGCATTTTTAAAAATTAAAACTAACTACTGCAAAAAGTGTGATAGAAATGAAATAATAATCAAAATAAAATGAATCTTATCTAAGCTGGCACACGAATCTTGGCGCAGATCCAGCGGCCCGGGCTCATCGTCTACCTCCAGACAATGGCTGAGATAGCCCGAGCCTGGAGCCACTTCTAGTCGTCATTGCCACCCATCCCGGCTCTTCCCCGGCCAGCCACCGCCACCAACACCTCCGTCGAGGTGGTGGCTATCGACTGACGGCGACTCAGCCTCCGGAGGGGCGAATTCCGGCGGTTCTACCAAGCGGATTTCTCGGCCCGAAACCATGAAAACCAGGAATTGGTTTGGGCTCAATTGAGCCCGAACCTTGTACCTAAGCATTACTATGATCTACCCATGAGGCAAGGAGAGGGGGAGGACCTTGTCGGCGGCCTGAAGTCGAGAAGATCGCCGGGAAACCATCTTTGAAGTCAGCGCCACTCGGCTTCTGCAACAGCACAGTGGGAGGGCTCGAAATCTTCAGGTAAAGGCTGGGAAACATTCCTCTGGGGCCATTGATGGTGTTTAAAGGCTCGATTGAGGAGGGGAGAGGCTGGATTATCAATGACCATTAAAGCCATTAATGGCTAGGCTCGGGTTTGGAGGAGGGGGCTGAACTAGCCCCTTGGTGGTCGAGAAATGGCCGGAAACTTCTCTCCTTCCCCAGGGGAGTTGAATCCAGCCATTAAGGGTGGCCTTTGGCCTCCCTTGGCCGGGTTTGACTTGCCCCTTCTTTCCCTCTTTTTCTCTCTCCTCCATTAACATGGAATGGAGCTCACCCTCTCTCCTAGTCACCAAGTTGACTTGGTCAACCTGGAGGGCTATTTGCAGCCCATCCATCCACATTATTCCCTAATGAAGCCACATGAGGAGGCTTGAGCTTAGGCTAGCCCACTTGGGCAAGGTTGACCCAATTTATGCTTGGGTTGACTTTGGTCTTTTTGACCTTTTGGGTTGCCCCCAATGGATCCTTGGTGACCTATTGGTCTCCCCTAAGGCCTAAGTAGGGTTGGGTAGGACTGACTTGGCACCTTGGAGGTCACTTGTCCCTATGTAAGGGCACTTTGACCACTTTTGGGGTAGAGTTGACTTAGGTCAACTTAGCCTCTATGGTTGACCCTAATGGGTCCTTGGTGACCCATTGACCCCACTTTAGGTCTTGAGAGACATTGGTAGGGTTGGTTGAAATTACTAAGGGCACCCTATACTTATTTAGGCCCCTTGCCCAATGTAGGCCTAGGATGGTCCTAAGTTAATCTGGCCATCTAGAGTTGACTCCAATAAGTCATTAGGGCTTTGTTGGGCCTTCCCAAGGGTTGGTGAAGTCTTGGAGTCATGGTGAAACCACTTGGTCATCCTAACCTAGGATTTAGGAATCTGCTATTTGCAGACCAAAAATTACCTCAACTATATTCCCAAGTCCACCTGATCCTCTTAGGTTGTCTAGGGTTTTGTCATGACCTAATCATGACAAAAACCACTCCTAGGAGGCATAGTTGCCTGAGGGATATTACAGATGTTGTGACCCGTAAGGAGCCTCAGAAAAAGCATGAGGACCAAGACCAAACGTTCACTTGGCACGAAAGGAGCCCCAGGAATGAGCACCGAGGACCAAGCCCAACCACCCAAGGTCTAACCATTAACTCCCATCGGTGTGACGACTGGCGAGCCCGTAGACCTGCCACACTATCCCGCACCCGGGATTACAACACCGCGTGTCGACTCACACCGCATGAAAGATCACATCATCGTGGCACGGAAGGAGTCTCGGGAATGTACATCGAGGACCAAGCCCAACCGTCCACTTACGTCTCTTCTCATTATTACCATACCTGTGCGGTCAAACCCAACACTTACACCCTTTCACAATGCTACCCGTAGGGAGACACCACTCTAAGTATTGGTGTACTAAATACATTCCGTTAAACAACGATTCATATGGCCATAAATTAGCATCCTACAATTCATTCCCAAATTGATAGTTTTACTTTCAAGACAACCTAAACACCTAGAGGGGGGGGGGGTGAATAGGTTCTAATTGCTTGTTTATACTTTTAGGCAGAATTCAACTATAGAATTAAAACATCCAGCACAGCAATCACAGAAATTTAATCATCACAAATTGCACAATGTTTTATAGTGGTTCCCCAAGGTTTGGGTACATCCACTTTCCCCCTTCACCTATCTAGCAGTATGCTAGATTCGGCCAAACTTCCACTATTCTCAGATCTACAGATCCTACAGCTCAGAACCTGGATAGGTTCCTGCAACTCAGGCACAACAGCCCTACCTCAGCCTTGCCACAAGGCCTACAACTCAGAGAAGAACCTTCTCCTACACTCAGGCAAACAGCCTTACCACTCAGAGATCAACTCTCCTACACTCAGCCTTTATATCACAGGCTTACAACTCAGATCTGTGTAAAACAGATCCTACAGAATTTTAAAAAAGATGTTTTAATGTCTTGCCTTTGTTGAGAGAGAAGAGGACAAGACAATTCTTGATCAGCTGATGAAATCAACTGAAACTTGAGCTTTCTTCAAAGCTTCTTGAATCTGAACTTAGCTGAGTTGATTTCCAAATAGCTTCTTGAGAAACCACTGATGGCTTCCTTCTTCTTCTTCAAATGGGTGGATCCCTCTCTATCCAACACCTTTGATGATACTTCTGAATTCTTGTTAGAACTCTTCTTAGATCAATCCTGAGATCGTCTGCTTAGATCTTCTGATGAAGATCTTCTTTAGTGCCTAGCACTTTCTTGAATTGATACTTCAATTGGATTGTAATCCTTCTTCACCCTTTTTTTTATGTATCTTTATTTTTTGCTTTCTACTTCCTTCTGAATCTGTCTATTTATAGACCTTCTTCATGGTGACCGGCTGATCCGGTTTCTAACTGTTTTCTGACAAGTCTGACAGCATCAGTTAACCGGTGGCAACCCACAGCTGTCAAGTTTTCAAATAAATCCTGTGCCTTAGACTTGGACAGCAAAGTGTCGAGACAGTCTGTCAGACAGTGTCGAGACCAACTGTCTATATGTGTCGACACAAGTGACTTTGGTGTCGACACAGTCTTTAAAGATGTCGACAAGTTCGCCATTAAGTCGACACAGCTTCTTCAGAAAATAACTTGGTCTTGACTCTGTAGTGTGTTGACACAAGTCCTGTGTGTCGACACAGTTGTTGTAGATTCAGGTACACATTTTCCAATGTACCCAACAATCTCCCCCTATTTGGAGAAGTCATAACCCTTAAAGCCAATGATATACACCATTTATAAAAAGTATAATATGATAATATATGACATAACAGGAATACTTAATAAAAAACAAAATATGAACAATCCATCACAGAGTGAACATTATATGATTCCAAACAATATTTTGTTTAAAACTTAGTAATGTTTGATTACAGATTTTTACATTGAATGATTTAATCAAAACATTACAAAATACTTTTAAAAGAACTTAAAAATTAAGACTGATTAGGCTCTCTTATGACAATCCCTTTGCCAGATTGGATTTGAGCCTTCACAGGAGCTTCAGCAACTTCAGCTGGCTTCTTGCCTTTTTGATCAGCCTTCTTCTGTGCTTCTTCCTTGAGCCTTTGCCTTTCAAAGTAATGAAATGGCTTTGTAAAGTACTTGCTCGGCTCCTGAGCATCTGGTGGCAGCCTACCCAGCTTGGCTTTTCTTCTGAACTGTACTATTGCCTCTTGCCTAGCTTCATGCTTTTGCCATTCCATTTCGTTATATCACTTTCCTCTTTCATGAACTTGGTCTTTTACAGCCTTCCATGTAGTGAGTATAATATTTCTTGAAGTAGGGCTCCACTGCTCAAAATCTGGCTTATGTTCAGCCTACTCTCTAAATCTTTTCTTGGATAGTAGAGCATCTTGTTGTTCTTTCAAGTTGGCATCAGGCTTATCAACTTTTTCAATAATAACCTTGGTAACCTCCTTTGGAGGACTATACATATCCTGAATTTGCTGATCAATCATATCAAAATCTGGAGGAGGGTAAATGACTTGGACAATCTCAGGTTGATTGCCTTCAAGTAGACCTGTTTGAATGCCTGACTCAGCCACCATAACATCATCACACAAAGGTGGATATTCCAATGTGGCTCGAATACTATTTGTCACCCATTTGGTGTGCTCTGAGCCAGCATGAACTAACAACCTCTCCCCCTTTATGACTTCTCTGGTAATATGATCTCTTAGATCTTCCTTTTGAAATCTGATCTGGCCATCTAGATAATTCACACCCTCTTTAAAAAATGGTTTTAAATTTTTAAGCTTGTTAAATATGTCCTTTTGAGAGGTAGTGATAGCAGTTTTAACTGATTCAATAGCATCTTGAAGTTTCTTATCAAATTCTTCCATTTCCTTTCCTCTTGCTGCAGGCAACCCTTCAGTAGTCTTTTTCAACTCATTAAGAATCTCATTGTGAGAGTCTTCAAGATTGGCATTCATGTTTATCTGATTTGTAAGAACATAGCCTTGCTTCAGTGCTATATCATCTGCTTTGGTAATAATTGATTGCTATTGTTTTGCCAAGAATACTACAGCATTACCTCCCTTATGGAAGCAATCTGTCATCTCCTTCTTATGCATGTTGACTTCAAATATAATGGTCTTTATATCTTGAGCCAAGTCACATTGAAGGGACTTATTGCTCTCATCAACATATTTTTCAACAGCCAATCTATGTTCATCCAACTTAACTTGCAAATCAATCATAAACTTGTTATAATTAAATTCAGAATGGGATTGTTGAGTTGTAGCCTGTAGTGCTTGCTTATAACTTTTTCTCCTTCTCTGGAAGACAACAAGTTTTCTCTTCTTAGCCATTCTGGCTTCTTCAGTCTCAGATTCAGATGAACTATCAATTTGAACTCTTTCTTGAAGAGGAGGAGGAATATCTGTCTCAGTGCTATGTTGTTCAGCCTCAACATGCACAGACTCCCCCTCCACCACTTGCTCCTCCTCAATTTCTTTCTCCTTCTCAACCTCTTGCTCGATCTCAGCTTCTTGCTCTATCTCCATGTCTAGGGCCTTCTCAATATCTTGCCCCTCTTCTACTGTATCAGTAGCAATATCAACATTAGGAAATAACTCATCTAGAGTATATTCCTTCTGAGTTTGAACAGAATATGCGTCATTCAGAATTTCAATATTCAAATCTTTGGAGATATCAATTTGTTTTGCCTCTTGCACTGGGTCAGACATCTTCTCCCCCTGTACTTGTTTAGTATTGGTAATGTCCTGGGCAGATGAGTACACTTGCTCCCCCTGCACCTATGCAGAAATAGAAATTTTAGAAATGTCTTTTGTAGGAAAATACACCAGCTCCCCCTGCAACTGTACCTGGTCAGGAGTAGATACATTCTATGCAGGAGAATGAGCTTGTTCCCCCTACATCTATGCAGGTATAGTTTCTTGCTGGGCTGGAGTAGATTCAGGCTGATCTTCAACCTGCTTTCTCACTAGTTCTTCTTGAAGCTGCTCAGTATCTTGAGCATGAGAAGGAGATTTCACTGGGGTGTCCTGCCTGCTCTCATCAGGCACATCCTTAGACAGCACCCTATCCCACCTAGAAAACAATCTCATGTCCATCTTCCTCATGTGATTGATCTTTGTTCCTGGCAGTTGTTGTATTACCTCAGGGATCACTCCAGTCAGATATAAACTCATAATTCTAGCCAGATTTGGCTTCTTGATTCCTTCCTTGATCTTTTAAAAGATTACAGCTGACCAATCAGTTGGAATTGTAAACATAATTCTGGTCATTAGGCAGAACATATAGGCTGAAATCCTATCATGTCCCCCTGGTTTGCACAGAATCACCTTTCCAACTACTTCAGACAAAAATTTCCCTTGCTGATTCATCCCTTTCCTGTTGAAAGAAGCTCCAATCTTCAAGGTGGGATCCAATCTGCACCATTGGAGAGCCTCCCTTGATTTAGAAGCAGGGACTTCTTCTTCATTCTCAATTAGTGGTAATTGGAGAATCTTCCTTAAACTCCTTGGGGTAATCTTCACTGTCGACCCATGAACAGTGGACTTTATCTTGAGAATATCTGAATCCACTAATGCAGAGTTAAAGAATTCATGCACCTCCTTCTTCCATATCTTAGAAGGTTCAGAAACTAAAAACTCTAATCCTGATTCGGAAATAAGAGTGATAACCCGTTTAACATCTGTTGGGGCTTCTACAAAGGCATTCCGGACCAACTCATAACCTTCGTTGACGTTGTCTTCAATCTTCGGCGCCATTGATCAGTTGAGAAAGCTTGAGAGAAGAGAGAGAGAGAGAATGTAGGCACAGGGTTTCAGTCTTGAAAACCTTGTAAGCGTGTCGACAGATTAAGTTCTTGAACTATTTATACTTTCTATTGTAAGAAGATCAAAAGTCGGTAAAAACAGACTATAAGTGTCGACACAGATGGAATGTGTCGACACAAGCTTCTATTATCTCGACATCAAGTCTGTCTACTATGTGTCGACTCCAATTTGTGGATATGTCGACATTTGGGATATATAGTAGAGCATCAGAAATTCTGTGTCGACTCTTAGTATAAGTGTCGACACAAAATCTGTAAGTGTCGACACCATTATTCTGGTGAAGTCGACACTACATTCCTGGATAAGTCGACAATATGATTCTTAAGTGTCGACACATATTCTCTGTGTCGACACAATATCTCTGACTTGTCGACATTACACCACAGAGTCGACACATTATCACTGAATGTGTCGACACCATTTTACTTAGCCATTTTCTATTTTTGTCAATTCCACTTGAGACCACTTGATAATCTAATATTTTACTTGTAAGTTTGTTGATAAACTAATCAATGGTCAGCATGCCTAATTCAATTTTAAATTTATTGAATTTTGTTTCATCCAGTGGCTTAGTAAATACATCTGCTATTTGATAATCTGTTTTAACAAATTCCAATGTGATGTCTTCTCTTTCAACATGTTCTCTAAGAAAATGGTATTTAATTTCTATATGCTTAGTTCTACTATGAGAAACATGATTATTAGCAATAGAAATTGCACTCTTAGAATCACACAAAAGAGGTGTTCTACTTACTTGAATACCATAATCTTTAAGCTGATGCTGTATCCACAATAGTTGTGCACAGCAGGTGCCAGCAGCAACATACTCTGACTCAGCTGTGGATATAGCCACACTGGTCTGCTTCTTACTACTCTATGAAATCAGTGTTCCTCCCAGAAATTGACAAGTACCTGTAGTAATCTTCCTATCCTCTCTACAGCCTGCAAAATCTGCATCTGAATAACCTGTTAGTAGAAAATCTCTATTCCTAGGGTACCAAAGGCCTAGATTAGGTGTGCCCTTAAGATATCTCTGAATCCTTTTGACTGCAGTATAATGAGACTCTTTAGGGCAGGCTTGGTACCTAGCACAGACACATGTAACATACATAATATCTGGTCTACTAGCAGTGAGATATAGTAGAGAACCAACTATTCCTCTATACAAAGTCTCATCAACATATTTACCTGCATCATCTTTACATATAGGCATACTTGTTCCCATAGGAGTTCTCATGATGGAGGATGACTCCATACCATACTTCTTAATTAATTCTTTGGTGAACTTTGACTGGGATATGGACAAGCCATCATCAGTCTGTCTTACTTGGAGTCCCAAGAAGAACTTAAGTTCCCCCATACTGCTCATCTCAAACTTCCCTTGCATAAGTTTGGTAAACTTTTTACAAAGGTTGTTTTCAGTAGATCCAAAGATTATGTCATCAACATAGATCTAAACTAAGATGATCTTGCCTTTGGATTCCCTAAGGAATAGAGTTTTGTCTATTTTTCCTCTTGAGAATTTATTCTCAATAAGGAAAGTAGACAGGGTTTCATACCAAGCCCTTGGGGCTTGCTTTAACCCATACAAAGCTTTTCTAAGCTTATAAACATAATCAGGTTTAAGAGGATCTACAAAACCTGATGGCTGCTCTATATATATTTCTTCTTTAAGATCACCATTAAGAAATGCTGACTTCACATCCATCTGGTATACTTTGAAGTCTTTATAGGCTACATAGGCAAGGAACATTCTGATTGCCTCCAGCCTTGCTACTGGGGCAAAGGTTTGATCAAAGTCAATCCCTTCTTCCTGCCTGTATCCTTTAGCAACCAATCTTGCTTTATTCTTCACTATTACTCCACTCTCATCCAACTTGTTCCTATAGATCCATTTTGTCCCAATTATATTGTGGCCTCTTGGTTTAGGAACAAGCTCCCAGACATTGCACCTTCTGAATTGATTCAGCTCCTCTTGCATAGCATCAATCTAGTGCTGGTCTTGGATAGCTTCTTCAAACTTCTTAGGCTCCATTTGTGACAGGAAACTTGAATGCAGAACTGAGCTTTGACTTCTGCTTCTAGTCTGCACTCCCTGTCTTGGATCACCTATTATCTGATCAGCTGGATGATCTCTTAAATGTCTTGTAACTGGAGGAAGATTCCCTTCTGGTTGAACATCTCCAGCTCCTTCATTATGCTGAGCCTCTTGGTTTTCTTCATCTTCTATTGCGTCTTGTACTCCCCCTGGACAGTAGCCTTCATTTTCCAATGCTCCTTCTTCCCTTGAAGCTTCAGCAATGGAGAGCTTGTCCATCCTTTTGCTTATACCTGTTGAGTCATTTGATCCACAAGGCAACTCACGGTTGATTAATCTTATTTCATCAAACACAACATGCACAGATTCTTCAACAACTTGAGTAGTCAAGTTGAAGATTCTATAGGCCTTACTATTTATGCTGTACCCAACAAATATCCCATCCTGGGATTTGGCAGCAAACTTAGTCAAATATGACTTACCATTGTTAAGTATATAGTATTTGCAACCAAAGATCCTGAAGTAGGATAGATTTGGTTTTCTACCTTTCATAATCTCATAGGGAGACTTTTTATGGCACTTGGTGATAGAAGCCCTATTGATCACATGACAAGCAGTGTTTACTGCCTCAGCCCAGAAATATTCTGGTAGAGAGGTGTCACTCAATAGAGTTCTACCAGCTTCAATTAATGTTCTATTCTTTCTTTTAGCAATTCCATTTTGCTGAGGTGTTCTAGGTGAGGAGAACTCTTGGAAAATCCCAAAGTCTTTACATAACTTTGTCATGCTTTCAGATTGAAACTCAGTACCATGGTCACTTCTGATTTTGACCACTGTACTATTCAGTTCATTCTGAATTTGCTTCACAAAATTAAGTAAGACACTTGGGGTTTCAGATTTCTGTCTCAGAAAGAACACCCATGTAAATCTAGAATAGTCATCTACAACCACAAAAGTGTAGACCTTCCTACCTAGACTATGAACTGGCATAGGACCAAAAAGATCCATATGCAAGAGGTATAAGCACCTCACAGAATCCTTGTTTTCAAGGCTTTGAAATGAGGATTTTGTCTGCTTGCCCTTTTGACAAGCTGAGCATATCCCTTCCTTTATACACTTAACTTGAGGACCATTCCTCGCTAACTCTTTGCTAAAGAGTTGGCCAATTGTCTTATAGTTAAGATGAGCCAATCTCTTGTGCCACTTAACACAATGAGAAGCATTGTCATCAGCTACAAGACAGATGGGAGAAGCCTTATTCTCACATACAAAATTAAGACAATATACATTTCTCTTCCTATACCCAGTCAAAATGATCTCTTGATCACTTGACCTTTTGATATGACATCCATCCTTAACAAATGAAATGTCATATCCTAAATCACTCAGCTGGCTTATGCTTATTAGATTATGTTTCAAACCTTTTACATAAGCCACTTGGGTGATAGTAATTAGGTTAGAAGAAATGTTACCAAACCCTTTGATGACTCCTTTTTCAGATCCACCAAAGATCACTTTAGGTCCATCTTTGACAGATGAATACTCCTTCAGCAGCCCCTTTGTTCCAGTCATGTGCCTGGAACAACCACTATCCAAGTACCATATAGGGGCATGGCTACTTGGATTCACCTGCAACACAGTTTTACTTACCCTTAGAACCCAAGCAAGTCTTGGGTCCTTGGTTCAGGTTAGCATAAACAAAGCTACCATTATCTCTTCTAACAGTTAAACTATTGTTCTTTCTAACACTTGTGTTGTACCAGCAGTCTAGTGCAAAATGGCCTCTTTTGCCACATCACCAACATTCAAACCTATTGTATCTAGTTCTAGATACATCCTTGACAAAAGAATTTCTGTCCATTGCTGGTGCTGCAGCAGCTTCACCCACTGATTTTTTATAACCATTGGGTTTATGAACATGGGTAGGCCTGTTGGCATTTACACCCTTGTTTTTCAGAACATTAGTCTTAATATGACCATGAATATTTTCATGATCATATTGGTTAGAAGGCACTTGCACCTTTCTAAACTTAATAGGAACTGAAAAGTTCAGTGGCTTGACAGGTGCTTTGCCTTTCCTCTTGAATCGGCCAGCCCTGGAGTTACCTTTGAATCCTAATCCTGCCTTACCCTTTTGATTCACAAATTCATCTATCAAGGGTAAGACAGACTTTGACTTAGAGTAACTAGCCACTAAATCTTTTTTAATTCTTAGTCTGGCCTCCAGACTCTTCACTTGATCATTGGTATAATTAATTGTGCCCATCTGAATAATAGTTATATTCTTCAGCTTGGCAATTTCAATTAACTTCTGATCAATTACTTTCTCTAACTCAGTTGCTGCTACCCTTAGTTTAGCAATCTCATGAGCCTGCGATTTAACCAGGTTCTTGCTTTTCTTGAGAGCCTGCAACAAGTCCCCATACTTATCTATCAATTGATAGACATCTCCTTCAGAATCAGATGCATCTACATCACTTGATGCAGATGTAGCTGATTCTGTGCTTGTACTTCAAATAGATTTCATAGAAGGACATTGTACCTTATTAGGACCAGACTGATTCTGGCATATGTCCTCTTCAGATCCTGCCATCAGTCCTATGCACTGATGATCCTCTTGATCATAGATGGAGTCTAGCAACTGCAAAAACTCCTCTTCTTCAGATGCAGCATATAGTCCAATATATGCTTCTGCTTCAGATTCTGACTCTGAAGTTGACTGATCTGTTAGGCTCTTATCCTTCTTTGCAACAAAAGATTTCTCCTTCTTGCCCTTTTTATGAGTCTTCTTCTTGTCTGAAGATTCCTTTCTCTTATCAGGACAGTCATCCACTACATGTCCAGGTCTATTGCAACAATAACAGACTATCTTTGAAGTAGTAGCCTTACTGGGCTTTGATCTGCTCTTTTCTTTAGACTTCCACTATTTCTTCTTCAAGAACCTCTGGAATTGCCTTGTGAATGCAGCAAAGTCTGCATCTGAATCACAACTTTCTGAACTCTGATTATCTGAATTTTCAGAACTGACTTCTACAATTTCCTTAGGAGGGGATGGTGATATCCTCCTATTCTTTCTGATGGCTTCTGCATTGAATGCCACAGTCTTTTCTCTATGCTCTCCTCTTGAATTCTTTTCCTCCTCCTTCCTCACCATAAGTTGCATTTCATAGGATAGCAGTTTTCCAAACAAGGAGGGAGGAGAGATCTCTGCCAATTTAGCCACTTCTCTTATGGCACAGATCTTTGTGTCCCAATCCTTTGTTAAGGATCTTAAGAATTTGTCATTCAGTTCATAGGTACTGAAGACTCTTCCATATGACATTAGCTAATTCACAATTCTATAGAATTTCTTATAGCATTCAGTTATGCTATCAGTTTTTCCTTGTCTAAAACTTTCATATTCCTGGTTGAGCATAGACTTCCTATCCTGTCTTACTTCTTCAGATCCCTCCATGTAGACAATCAAGGTGTCCCACATTTCTTTGGAGGTCTTACAGTGAATCAGATTCTGAAATGTAGAATCATCTATGGCACTCACAATAATATTCTGAGCTCTCTTGTCCATGGTTTCCAAAATGATTTCATCCTTGGTCATTTCAGAGTAACTCTTTGGAGTTTGAATATTAGCATCAAGAACTGATACCTTCATTGGAATGAAGGGTCCTTCCTGAACTGTGATGTATATTCTTGGGTCAGATGCTTCCATGAACAATCTGATTCTTTCTTTCCAAATTCCAAAGATTTCCTTCCTGCAGATGGGTAACTTCATTGACCCTAACTCCTTGTGATTTTCTCCAGAACCCATCTTCTTGAATCTTGATTCTGCCTTTTAGATCTACCTCAGACTGTTAAGTCCTTTTTGAGGAACCTCCCTCTGATACCACTTGATAGTTTTACTTTCAAGACAACCTAAACACCTAGGGGGGGTGAATAGGTTCTAATTGCTTGTTTATACTTTTAGGCAGAATTCAACTATAGAATTAAAACATCCAGCACAGCAATCACAGAAATTTAATCATCACAGATTGCACAATGTTTTATAGTGGTTCCCCAAGGTTTGGGTACATCCACTTTCCCCCTTCACCTATCTAGCAGTATGCTAGATTCGGCCAAACTTCCACTATTCTCAGATCTATAGATCCTACAGCTCAGAACCTGGATAGGTTCCTACAACTCAGACACAACAGCCCTACCTCAGCCTTGCCACAAGGCCTACAACTCAGAGAAGAACCTTCTCCTACACTCAGGAAAACATCCCTACCACTCAGAGATCAACTCTCCTACACTGAGCCTTTATATCACAGGCTTACAACTCAGATCTGTATAAAACAGATCCTACAGAATTTTAGAAAAGAAGTTTTAATGTCTTGCCTTTGTTGAGAGAGAAGAGGACAAGACAATTCTTGATCAGCTGATGAAATCAACTGAAACTTGAGCTTTCTTCAAAGCTTCTTGAATCTGAACTTAGCTGAGTTGATTTCCAAACAGCTTCTTGAGAAACCACTGATGGCTTCCTTCTTCTTCTTCAAATGGGTGGATCCCTCTCTATCCAACACCTTTGATGATACTTCTGAATTCTTGTTAGAACTCTTCTTAGATCAATCCTGAGATCGTCTGCTTAGATATTCTGATGAAGATCTTCTTTAGTGCCTAGCACTTTCTTGAATTGATACTTCAATTGGATTGTAATCCTTCTTCACCCTTTTTTTTATGTATCTTTATTTTTTTCTTTCTACTTCCTTCTGAATCTGTCTATTTATAGACCTTCTTCATGGTGACCGGCTGATCCGGTTTCTAACTGTTTTCTGACAAGTCTGACAGCATCAGTTAACCGGTGGCAACCCACAGCTGTCAAGTTTTCAAATAAATCCTGTGCCTTAGACTTGGACAGCAAAGTGTCGAGACAGTCTGTCAGACAGTGTCGAGACCAACTGTCTATATGTGTCGACACAAGTGACTTTGGTGTCGACACAGTCTTTAAAGATGTCGACAAGTTCGCCATTAAGTCGACACAGCTTCTTCAGAAAATAACTTGGTCTTGACTCTGCAGTGTGTTGACACAAGTCCTGTGTGTCGACACAGTTGTTGTAGATTCAGAACTCAGTATGTGTCGACACTGCCTTCAGGTGTCGATACAGTAATTGTCGACTCTGCCAAAATGTGTCGACTTAGTCTTCTGGTGTCGACACAAGTATTGTCGACTTCTGCCAATGTGTGTCGACTCTGTCTCATTGTGTCGACACAGTCTCCCAGTGTCGACACAAATGTGGTCGACTATCTTTCTGTGAGTCGACGCTGCTTCTCAGTGTCGACATTAATGTGGTCGACTATCTCCTTCTGTGTCGAGGTCGACTATCTTTCTCTGTGTCAACTATCTTTCTCTGTGTCGACACAAATGTGGTTGACTATCTCCTTCTGTGTCGAGGTCGACTATCTTTCTCTGTGTCGACTATCTTTCTCTGTGTCGACACAGCTTCCGTCAAGTGTCGACACAAATATTCTGAAGTGTCGACACTGTTGCTTCAGGTGTCGACACATGGACTTAGAATATTTTTCTGCATTCTTTAATACTTCTTCACCTGCACATGTCAACTAAAAACAACATCAAATACACCTTGATGTATATCATTGAGCTAAGTTGGACTTCTTCAAATCAGGTACACATTTTCCAATGTACCCAACACAAATGATATCCAACACATTGTTAATATGAAGCGCATCCCTATCAGGTCACATAGTTGAATCATTCTTACCATCCAAACTCATCAACCATTTGTTCACTAATTTTCACCAAATCATTTCGTTCAAGTACGTTTCACTACGCCTTTTGTTTACGAAGGATCTATCCAACACTCATTTCAATCCTTCATACTATTTTTCTACAATCTCTCCATCAAATCCTAACTTGGATTTACATAAACCAGAGAATAAAACGTGTACGAAACTTGCTGGACAACCACTTCGATTGGGCATTCCCGAGTCCACGAGACTCGTATGAAGACATATAATCATTCGTTGGAAAGGTATTTCCAAGAACCACAACTTTTTTATTCGGTCTTTCACCCAGATCAGACTGTAACACACTTGAAATCGGCTTCTAAGATTGTTACGTTCAGAATACAGTTTCTGCACGTTTAGATTATCAACCATCAAGTTTGATTAGACTTTACCATGACTACAGACTTTGCATGAAGACGTGTAACCAATCGTTGGAAAGGTATTTCCATGGGCTATGACTTTAGTGTTTAGTCGAAAGCCCAGATCTGGCAGTCTCATATCTAAAAATGGCCACGAAGATCGCTGCGCGCAGAAAATAGATTTTTGCATGCATCTTAAGGCGGAATGAACGACATCGGTTCGTCTTCCTCCTCTAACCGATCTTCCCAAATCACATCCAGAACTTCTCCTCCCTTATTCACCCTCATAAGGCCACATCTCTTCACAAAACCAGTCCACCTTCTACTAAGGAAGAGAGGAGAGGTTGAAGACATCACTATCCATAGAGCACAAGCCATAGAATGGCCTCTTCCTAGGAAATCATCATCTCGCAAGTCAAGACTCTTTTGAGTCGACATCTCACTTAGAAATAACAACAGATCTAGCACCAAGGGAGAGGGGAGGAAGCTCACCTCGTTTCCGGCATTTCCATCATTTCCGGCCAAGGATCTCGTCACCCTTCTTGGCGACATCTTCCTCTCCTCGGCAGTGTTGGTTCTTCACGGGAAGAAGATTGGCTCCAGCACCTTCATCTCCAATAGTTTTCATACAACAATGGCTTGGTAAGGAAGATTAGAAAACGGCTAGGGTTTTCCCCCTTTTTATGTGGGAATGACACGGGTAGGGACATGCCCGTGCCACTACCTGTGTCCTGCTCGGGTGGAGCGTGTGCGATGGTTCGATTGCTATTTAGACACACATATGGGTAGGGACACACCCATGTCTCTACCCGTGTCCTGCTCGGGAAATACGGTCGACAACTCGACTGCTTCCTAGACACACACACATGGGTAGGGACACACCCGTGTCTCTACCCGTGTCCTGCTTGGGAAACGCGGTCGACAACTCGACTACTTCTTGGACACATACACACGGGTAGGGACACTCCCGTGTCTCTACCCGTGTTCTGCTTGGGAAGCAAGGTCGACGATGTTAGTTACACAAATGGGTAGGGACACGCCCGTGCCACTACCCGTGTCCACATACATACGAGTAGGGACACGCCCGTGTCACTACCAGTGTCCTTCTCTTGAAATTTCACGAAAAAGATGCAAAGGCACTAGAGTACCACACGGGTATGGACACGCCTGTGTCACTACCCGTGTCCTACTCTGGAACAACTTCACCTCCCTTACATAAGTGTAAACCTAGCTGGCAGCATTCCCAGAGCCCAAGTCAGCTCTCCTGGCTTAAAAACGCGCACGAGGGACCTAGCGCGAATCGGGACGTTACAGTAACCACCATATTCAATATTTACAGTCCAATTCCATATATTTTTGGATGCGTATTTTTAGGAAATTTACTATGCCCACACCATCATGGTTTTCAGCTATGTGCACCCCCATAATGGGTGGATTTTACTATTCATACCCCATGATGAGTGATTTTACTATTTACACTCCATGATGAGCAATTTTACTATTTGCAGCCTAATGTTGGAGAATTCTACTATTTTCAGCACATGATGAGGAATTTTTCTATTCAGACCCTCATGTTAGAGGAGTTTACTATTTGCACTTCATGATGAATAAGTTTACTGTTTGCATCCCATGTAAGAGAATTTAACTATTTGCACCCTTATGTTGGAGGATTTTACTATTTGCACCCCATGATGATGAATTTTAGAATTTGCACCTCATATTGGAGATTTTATTATTTGCACCCCATGGTTGAGAATTTTACTATTTGCACCCCATGAAGGGGAATTTTACTATTTGCATCCCCATGTTGGAGGATTTTACTATTTGCACCTCATGATGGGGAATTTTACTAAATGCATCCCCGTATTGGATGATTTTAACATTTGCACCTCATGATGAAGAATTTTACTATTCACACCCAATGTTGGAGGATTTTACTATTTGTACCCCATGGCAGGGAATTGTATTATTTGCACCCCATGTTGGGGAATTTTACTATTTACACCATCATGTTGGAGGATTTTACTATTTGCACCCCATGTTGAGAAATTTTATTCTTCACCCCCACATATGGGAGGATTTTACTATTTGCACCCCCATGATAAGGAATTTTATTATTTGAACCCCATGATGAGGAATTTTACTATTTGCACCCCCATGTTGGAGGACTTTACTATTTGCACCCCATAATGATGAATTTTTTTTATTTGCACCCCAATGTTGGAGAATTTTACTATTGGCAACATATCGTGTAGAATTTTACTATTTGCAGCCCATGATGAGGGATTTTACTATCCGCATCACATGATGGGTGGTGCTGTTGGCTTATATGAGTGCACGAGTGTCTTGATGTCTGTTTATAAGGCCAAATGGACTCAAAATCGCATGAGACTAGGCCCATTGGAACTGTGTCGGTGAGCCAGTCGAGATCGCGATAATTCGGTTTGACTAAAACTATTTTGAGGAACCCTATTAATTCCCCCCCCCCCCAGTCCTCAGAGTCTAGACCTGGAGCGAAAGGAGGGCAGATAATTTTTGCTGAATTGTTTGTGTGATGATTTGCGACGATCATGACAGGGGTGAACAACATGGCAGAGGCACGTTCTTGTGTGATGTTTATAGGTATGAGTGCATTGTGTGTATTTGTTGCTTTATATTCACAAAGACTTGTGTGAATTTCGCTTATCATGTAACGAGGCGGCGCTTGTAGGTAAGGCCGATGTGGTAGGGATCAGTACTAACTATAGTGCAGGTTAATGTTTGGGGGAAATGTACAAGTTACATGCGTGATTGGAGGTGAAGATCCCTCATATGGTGGCGTACTCGTATTTGTACATTTATACTTGTGTTGATGTGGCTATAGTGCTTTGGACGCTTTTTGCACTTTGTATTGTTATTCATAGATTTCTCTAGCTTGGAGCATTATTGGTGCAGTGATTCAGCTCTTGTGAAGGTGGCACTGTAATTTTGTTTGCGTGCAACTTTACTTAGCCCCATTTGTATAAGGGCAGGCCTCAAAGTTCCGGTGAATGGCAAACTGTTGGGTACACTGAAAAATATGTACCAGATTTGGAGAAGCCTCATCTTACTCAATGATATACATCAATTTGTATTTGATGGATGTTTGAGTTTCATTGTGCAGGTGTAAGGTTTGTAAGAAATTTTTCTAAGTACAAGTGTCGACACTTGTGAAGAATTGTGTCAACACCCAGAAGTTATGTCGACACTAGAAGCAAGGCCTGTGTTAACACCCAGGCATTGTGTCGACACCTGAAGAAGAAGCTGTGTCGACACCTAGAATTGTATTGACACCTAAGGAAGGAATTGTGTCGACACCTAAAGCAGAAGTTATGTCGATACCCAAGAGTTATGTCGACATCAGAAGAAAGGCATGTGTCGACACTCAGGAATTGTGTCGACACCTGAAGAAGGTTTGTGTCGACACACAGGACTTGTGTCGGCACACACTCAACGCCATCTTACAGCAACAGCTATACTAGGTCTAAAGACTTGTGTCGACACACACTCAATGATAGCTAGACATACACTCAACGCCATTTGTCTGCATCAGTTATGTCAAAACCAGAAGTTGTGTTGACACACAAGACTTGTGTAGACACACACTCAATAACAGCTAGATATACACTCTATGCCATCTGCCAATATCAGTTATGTCAAAACTAGGAGCAGTTGTGTCGACACATAGGACTTGTGTCGACACATACAAACAGAAGCTGTGTCGAGTAGCTGAAGAATGATTATGTCAACACATGGAGTGTTATGTCGACATCATCAAGACTTGTGTCGACACTTAGTCTATTTGTGTCGACACATGTGAAGCAGTTTGCTGAGTGGTTATGCTGAGTTGTAAAGTCTATAAGGAATCAACTGTCATGACTTGTGACTCGACAACTATCATAACCAACAGGTCTGACACCTTTGTCAGAATTGTCAGAAGGTTTTTACAAACCGAATCAGCGAGTAACCATGAGGAAACTCTATATACGAGACTGATCCTTGACAACCAGAACAACAACAGAACTAAGGAAGTAATCAAGCTATTTCAGGAAAGAGAATCTGACAACAAGAAAAGGGGAAACCCTTAAGAAGGCAGATCCAGAGCAGTTTTCAAGAGAAGATTCAGATCTTATTCTGAATTCAAGGAAGGAGCTGAGAGGAGATCAACTTCTACATCAAGAAGAGTTCAACCTTATTTTGTTCTATCAAGAAGCTTTGAAACAACTAAGTCAGGTTGAATCTGAAGATTCAGTTTATTCAAGAACTGATCAAGAAGCTCTCACCTGTAGAGTGATCTATCTGGTGATATCTTTGTATCTCCTAAACAATTAATTTCTTGTAAGATCTGAGTTGTAAGCCTATAATTATAAAGGAAGAGGTAGGGCTGAGGGCCTGAGGTGTAGGACTTGTGATAGTCTGAGTTGTAAGCCTAGTGATAGAGGCTGAGGTAGGGTTGAGGCCTGAGGTAGGATTCTTGGGAAGAATCTGAGGTAAGACTTGTATAAGTCTGAGCTGTAGGAGCCAATCTGGTTCTGAGTTGTAAGATCTATGGATCTGAGCTAGTGGAAGGAAATTTGGCTGAATCCAGTTCTCTATTAGATAGACGAAGGGGGAAAGTGGATGTACCCATACCTTGGGGAACCACTATAAATCTGTTGTTTGCTGTGCTGTGATTTCTGTTCTGTAGATTGTATTTCCTGTGCTGTGTTAATACTAGTTAATTGCCTGAATTATAAAAGAAAATTAGAACCTATTCACCCCCCCCCCTTCTAGGTGTCTAGGCTCTTGGAATAAGTTTTTTAAGTGGTATTAGAGGGAGGTTGCTCAGAGATTGACCTAACAGTCTGAGTGAATCTCCAAGGCAATTAATAGAATTCAAGAATGGGTTCAAATGAGAATCAAAAGGAGTTTGGATCTATGAAACTGCCTATCTTCAGAAAAGAATGCTTTGGCATTTTGAAGGAAAGGGTCAGATTGTTTATGGAAGCTTCTGATCCAAGAATCTACATTACTGTACAAGAAGGACCCTTCATTCTAATGAAGGTATCAGCTCTGGATGCAAATGTTAGAACCCCTAAGAACTATTCTGAAATGACAAAGGATGAGATCATTCTGGCAACACTAGACAAAAGAGTACAGAACATTATTGTAAGTGCTATAGATGATGCCACATTTCAGAATCTGGTGCATTGTAAAACCTCCAAGGAAATGTGGGACACCCTGATTGTCTATATGGAGGGAACTGAAGAAGTCAGAGAAGACAGGAAATCTATACTGAATCAAGAATATGAGAGCTTTAGACAAGCCAAGACTGATAGCATAGCTGAATGTTACAAAAAGTTCTTCAGGATAGTTAATGAGCTGATGACCTATAAAAGAGTCTTCAGCACTTATGAACTGAATGACAAGTTTATCAGGTCTCTGACAAAGGAATGGGACACAAAGATTTGTGCCATCAGATAGGTGGCCAAGCTTGCTGATACACCTCCTCCCATATTGTTTGGAAAGCTGCTATCATATGAAATGCAGCTTATTGCCAGGAAGGAGGAAGAGAAGAGCAGCAGGTCTGAGTACAAGGACAAATCAGTAGCCTTCAAGGCTGAAGGCACAAGAAAGGGCAGGAGAAAATCCACTTCTCCACCCAGAAGGAGTGTTGAGGCAGAAGAAGGAATTCCTGATACTACCTCATCAGACAACAACACCTCTGATGAGGACTTTGCTGCCTTTACAAGGCAGTTCAAAAAGTTCATGAAAAAGAAGAAGTAGAGATCCAGACCATCATCATCCTTTTCCAAGGATGAGTATTACAGGAAAAAGATGACTCCCATGGAGGACAGGTATGCCTCAAAACCTAGTAAACAAACTAACTCTAAGATTGTTTGCTATTATTGCAACAGGCAAGGACATATAATAGCAAACTGTCCAGACAAGAGGATTGAATCTAAGGACAAGAAGAAGCATCAACTGAAGGGCAACAATGAGAAATCCTTTGTTTCTCAGAAACAGAAGATTTGGACGGACTCTTCATCTTCAGGATCAGGAGAAGAAGATGATGCAGAAGCATATGTTGGGATGTTCTCAAAAGAAGAGGATTCTAGGGAACTAGAATTCCTACAAATGCTGGACTCCATAAATGGAGTGGAAGACCATTACTGTAGAGGGCTGATGGCTCTGTTAGAAAATGATCAGTGCCAGGATCAGCCTGGTCCAAGCAAGGTATATAATTCTCCCTTAGAGTCTGATTATTTTTATGGATCAGAATTAGAAGCATCTGCATCAAGAGATGTGGATGGTTCTGAGTCTGAAGGGGATGTACACAAACTCATTGATGAGTATGGTGGGTTGCTGCAAGCTCTAAAGAGAAGCGAGCTTCTTATCAAGGAGCAGGCCAAGGAGATTGAATCTCTTAAGCAGGCAGCATAAGAATCAGCCAAGCTGATTGATTTGAAACTGAATGAGATTGACAAACTGAAGAACATAACTATCATTCAGATGGGCACAATCTCTTTCAAGGAAAATCATATCAAGAATCTGGAGGCAAGACTTCAAAAAGAAAAAGAGTTAGTGGCTAAATTCTCTAAGCCAAAATCAGTCTTACCTTTAATAGACAACTTCATTTCTCAAAAAGGTAAGACTGGTCTAGGCTTTAAGGGAAGAACAAGGGTCACCAATTCACATGGAAAAGGTAAGGCCCCAGTTCATCCACTAACCTCTAAGCCCCTTATTTTCTTTAAGAAGGTGATGCAACCTACAAACATGTATGATCATGAAATTACTCATGGTCACTGTGAGTATGGAGATCACATTGGCAAGTGTACAAATGCCAGTAGGACACTCTATAGGAAAGCCCATCAGGTTCAACAGGAATTCTTGGGGTTTGATGCTCCAGACCTACACTCAAAAGAACTGCTGGCAAACAAGGTTGTGAAGTCTGTACCTAAGATAAGGTACAATAGATTTGAGTGTTGATGTTGTGGCAAGGTAGGCCACTTTGCTATGGATTGCTGGTTTAACACAAGTGTTAAAACCAAGAATAGTTTACCTATCAGAAAAGCTATAGGTAAACATGATAGTTTTCAAACTAACAAGAACCTAGGACCCAAAACTAATTTGGGTTCTAAGGATGAGTGATTCTTTATTTGATGCAGGTGAATCCAAGTGGCCATACCCCTATATTGTACTTGGATAGTGGATGTTCTAGACACATGACTGGAACAAGAAGAATGTTGAGGGACTATGTAACCATAGAGAATGGACCCAAAGTGATCTTTGGTGGATCAGAAAAAAGAATCATCAAAGGATTTGGTAACATCTCTAGTGATTCAATTACCATCACTAAAGTGGTTTATGTGAAGGGGCTAAAACATAACCTGATCAACATTAGTCAACTTAATGATCTAGGTTATGTCATCTCTTTCCTCAAAGGGGAGTGCCAAATAAGGAGGTCAAGTGATCAAGAGATCATTTTGACTGGCACTAGGAAAGGGAATGTATATTGTCTTAACCTAGATTGTGAGTTTAATAACTCACCAATTTGCCTAGTTGCAGGCGAGAAAGCTTCACTATGTGTCAAATGGCACAAGAGGCTAGCTCATCAGAACTACAAGTCTATAGGACAGCTGTTCAGTATGGGATTAGTGAGGAATGATCCTCAATTCAAGTGCATTAAAGAGGGTGTGTGTTCAGCTTGCCAAAAGGGCTAACAGAAAAAGTCCTCTTTCTATGCACCAGATACCAAAGATTCAATGAGATGTTTATATCTCTTGTATATGAATTTATTTGGTCCTATGCCAATTCATAGTCTTGGTAGGAAAGTATACACTTTTGTTATTGTGGATGACTATTCTAGATTCACATGGGTTTTCTTCTTGAGACAGAAATCTGAAACTCCTACTGTTTTTCAGACCTTTGTTAGACAAATTCAGAATGAATTTAACAATTCAGTGGTCAAAATCAGAAGTGACCATGGAACTGAATTTCAGTCTGAATGTATGAAAAAGTTCAGTGAAGAACTGGGGATACATCAGGAGTTCTCCTCACCTAGAACACCTCGGCAAAATGGTGTTGTTGAAAGAAGGTATAAGACTCTAATTGAGGCAAGTAGAATACTGGTTAGTGACACTACTCTCCGTGAGTACTTTTGGGCAGAGGAAATAAATACTGCATGTCATGTACTCAATAAAGCCTCCATCAATAAGAAACATAAGATGACTCCCTATCAGATTTTTAAAGGTAGAAAACCAAACATTTCCTACTACAGAATCTTTGGTAGCAAGTGTTATGTTCTAGTTAATGGAAGCAATACCAAACTAAGTTTGCTGCCAAATCCCTAGAAGGGATATTTGTTGGGTACAATAATAATAGTAGGGCATACAGGATCTATAACTTGACTACTCAAGTTATAGAAGAATCAGTTCATGTTATATTTGATGAGTCTCAATTGATTAACAGTGAATTGTCTAGTTCTTCAGTTAGTTCTACAGTTCTAACAGACAGGCTGGACAAGCTGACCATCAATGATGAAGCTCCTGCTAGGATAGATGAAGAAAAAGATGCATGCTGTCTAGGGGGAGACAAAGACCCACCGGATGATGAAGACAATGAGGAGCATCAGGTTGAGGAAAATGAAGAAGGCCATGAGGTTGACAGGTTTCCTCCAGATAGAAGACACCTGATGGATCATCCAACTCACCAAATCATTGGTGATGCAAGTCAAGGTGTTCTAACAAGGAGCAAAAACATAAACATAGTTTTATGTTCAAGCTTCTTGTCACAGATAGAACCCAGGAAGTTTGAAGAAGCCATGCAAGACACAAACTGGATTGATGCTATGCAAGAAGAGCTGAATCAATTCAGAAGGTGTAAAGTCTGGGAACTAGTTCCTAAACCAAGGATCATAACATTATAGGAACCAAGTGGATCCACATAAACAAACTTGATGAGAATTACACTATAATTAAGAATAAGGCCAGGTTGGTAGAAAAAGGCTACAGGCAAGAGGAAGGGATTGACTTTGATCAAACCTTTGCCCCAGTAGCAAGGCTAGAGGCTATAAGGATGTTCTTGGCCTATGCTGCATATCAAGGGTTCAAGGTATATCATATGGATGTAAAGTCAACATTTTTGAATGGTGACTTAAAAGAGGAAGTCTATGTTGAACAACCAATGTATATAGGCTTAGGAAAGCCCTATATGGTTTGAAACAAGCCCCTAGGGCCTAGTATGAAACTTTGTCTACTTTTCTTATTGAGAATAAATTCTTTAGAGGAAAGATAGACAAAACTCTATTTTTTAGGGAATCTAAAGGCAAGATAATCCTAGTCCAGATATATGTTGATGACATTATCTTTGAATCTACTGAAAACAACCTTTGTAGAAAGTTTGCCAAACTTATGCAAGGGAAGTTTGAGATGAGCAGTATTGGTGAGCTGAAGTTCTTCTTGGGACTTCAAGTAAGACAGACTGATGATGGATTGTCCACATCCCAATCAAAGTTCACCAAGGAGTTGATTAAGAAATATGGTATGGACTCAGCCTCCACCATGAAAACTCCAATGGGAACAAGTATGCCTATAGGAAAAAATGAGACATGGAAACCTGTTGATGAGTCTTTGTATAGAAGGATAATTGGATCCCTACTCTACTTAACTGCTAGTAGACCTGACATCATGTATGCTACATGTGTCTGTGCTAGGTACCAAGCTTGCCCAAAGAAATCTCATTATACTGCAGTTAAAAGAATTTTGAAATATCTTAAGGGCACACCTAATCTAGGTCTTTGGTACCCTAAGAGGCTAAGAATAGAGATTTTATACTAACAGGTTTCTGAGATGCAGACTTTGCAGGATGCAAAGAAGACAGGAAATGTACTACATGAACCTGTCAATTCCTAGGTGGAAGGCTGGTGTTATAGTACAGCAAGAAGCAGACAAGTGTAGCTATATCAAAAGCTGAGTCTGAATATATAGCTGCAGGCAGTTGCTGTGCATAATTATTGTGGATAAAGCACCAACTTGAAGATTATAACATCAAGGTAATTAGAATTCCACTGTTTTGTGATTCTACAAGTGCTATTTCTATTGATAAGAACCCTGTATCTCACAGTAGAACCAAGCATATAGAAATTAAGTTACATTTTATAAGAGAACATGTGGAGAAGGAAGATATTAGTCTAGAATTTGTAAACACAAATAGTCAGATTGCTGATATTTTTACAAAATCTCTGGATGAAACTAAATTCAATCATTTTAAAATTGAATTAGGTATGTTAAACCTAGAATAGGTCAGCTCAAGCATTCCTAAGTAGAATATGTAAGCACAATTTTTCTCAGGAAATTTGTCTAAGTACAAAGTTTGTGTCGACACAAACAAATTGTGTCGACACACTCAGTATGTTGTGTCGACAAAGAAAAAGGATGTGTCGACACAGAAATAGTATCTATGTCGACAGAAGTATGGGTGTCGACACAACTATATCGAGACTTTAAGTTAACTAATTTTTGTGTCGACACACAAAAATCAAAGTCGATACTCAGTATCGAGACATGACCAGTCCATGTCGACACTGACATAAGTATGTCGATACATAGACGTGTCGACTAAACCTAAGTAGTGTCGAGACCTAGATCTTTTCTGTTGACACATATAAGTGTGGTCGAGACCTAGTATTATTACTTAGGAGCGTCTTTTGAACTCCCCTTTACACCTAGACTATAAATAGGTGAAGCCAAAATCTTGTCGACTACACTTTCATATTTCTCGACTCTAGACCTTATGTCAACTTCGATATTCTCTTCTCCTCTCTCTCTCTCTCTCTCCCGTTCATCAATGGCGACCATCAAGGAAGACAAGATGAACGAAGGCTATGAGCTGGTTCGTGGTGGATTCACGACATTGTCTCCAGAAATCCAGGGTATAATTACCCTAATTTCAGAGAATGGTTTGGAATTCTTGGTCTTAGAACCGACTAAGATCTGGAAGAAGGAAGTCATGGAATTTTATTCATCAACCTCTGTGGACATAGACGGGAAAAAGATCCAAGCCACAGTACAAGATTCCCGAGTGAAACTTACTTTGAAGACGATTAGGAAATCACTCCAACTTCCTAAGGTTAAGGATGACGATGACATCATTCCATCAATAACAAAAGATGCCTTAAGATGGTATGGGCTAAGACCTAATATAAAAGTTGGATCATCCATTACCAGGAAAGGGATGCATTCACAAGGAAAGTTTCTGTCAGAAATCATAGACAAGGTAATTCTGTGTAAGACTTATGGACATGACAGAGTTTCAGTCCCCATGTTGAATCTAATGACAAGGGTCATCTTCACTATAAAAACAGATTGGTCCTCTGTAGTATTTGACAAAATACAAGAAGGAATAAAGAAACCAAATCTGGGAAGGATCCTCAGCTTATGTGTTGGTACCCTAGATGTGATTTGGCTTATGTAATCCCTTTCCAGCCCCTCTTGATCCATATAACTATATATGATCATGATTAGGCCTTGTTCAGTTTCCCTAGGACAGTTTATAACTGACCTAGAGCTTAGGCTAGAAGTTCTAGATGTATTTTTGGTTAAGGCATTTTCCGTTCGACCATCGTCGAACGAGGCCTCGCGATCGTCGATCATTGGTCGACGATAGCAGGGCTATAGAATCGTTGAAGTCAAGACAATTATCGTCGACCGATGGTCGACGATCTCAGAGCAAGTTTATTATGCTCTGAAGGTTGGTCGACGATCTGCCATCAGCAGTTCAACGATCGTGTTCTTGCTTCACGATTTCTGTCTCGACAGATATTTGCCTAAGTCGTCGACATCATGAGATGTTCGACGATTTCTGTTTAAACAGATTTTCTGCTTTAGTCGACGATATCTTGAGCTGGTCGACGATTTCTGTTCGACGATTTCTGTTTCGACAGATTTCTGCTTTTAGTCGACGATCTGTTAGCTAGGTCGACGATCATCGAACCCCTGTTCTACGATTATTGTCTGCCTTTATCTTTTTGTATTCATTCTATTCCTTGGTTTATTTCCAAGTGTTTTAGCTTGTGGTTAGAGAATTTTCTGAAGTTGTTTTTGCAGATTTATGGCTTAAATTCAAAATAAATTAATTACCAAATATGTCAAGCTTAAATCACGGGATTCAGTATTTTGATAAAGCATTTTTGTCCTATTATACAAAATATATTGCCAGGCTGTATTCTAGCCGTTGGCACTGTTTGCTATTTCCAAGAATGGTAAGTCCTTGTACTGAAGTATTTTCCCACTTATTTAATTCCTTATTGGGATTGACAGTAAGCTAATATGTCATTCTATTCCTATTGCTATATTCTATTTTGAGATAATCTGTTGTAGGGCTCGAGAATTCAAATCAATAGAGCCGTTCCAAAGGAAAAATGAGAAGACATATTTAAGAGAGATTTTTTTCTCAGAAAAATTACAAGTTACAGATACAGAGAGATTTTTTCTCAGTGCTGCATTCTCTCAAGCATCTTCAGAGCAACTCTTCACCATCTCACAAAAAGAAGAAGAAAAGCTCCCCTGAAGAAAAAGCCCAGAGCAATTACTTTCATTCTCAAGTCTCCTGAGCATCTGCTTAGAGTTTTCAAGACTTCAGAAAGAGCTCCAGTTCTGCTTCAATTATTCCAAAATCTGAAGACCTGATAAAAATCAGTCTACAGATCTCTGAGGATTTAGTTTCAGTATATCTGAAACTCCTTCATCCTGAAGCAAAGGCTTTCCCTGGACTTTCACTGAGCCAGGGGGAGACTTTGATTCTTTAGAGAATCCACAAGTCTTCTCTAATCTGTATTTACAACAGAGAAGATAATCTAACCCTCTCAACCCCTTTGTAAAAGAGTTTGTTCACACCTCTTCAAAAGTGAACATTGGTGACAGGGCACCTTATCAACAACCTGTGGTTGAGCATCCTTATCAAAAGCTCAAAGGGTCTGTTTGATCTACCTGAATCAGATCATTGGTGGCAGGGCACCTTAGCAAAAACCTGTAGTGGATTCCTACCAGGGTGGTAGAAGAGTGGAGTACCTATTTAGAGGGAACCACTATATATCCTGTGTCTCTGGCTATCTTGTTTAATTGTCTATTCTGTGGCTGTGATAGAACTACCTAGGATTGCTAGTTGTTGTGATAGGCTTATAGTTAAACTGAAATTTCAGTTAACTCTCTCACTTGTGCACTTCACTGTGTTAGGCTCTTAGGGTTCAAGTATCAGATTATTTATTCCGCAAATAAACTCCAAGGGAGCTGACTAGTTGTTCATAAAATTTGAATACTCTATTCACCCCCCCCCCTCTAGAGTAGTTTACAACTTATCCCCTCACTTTCAATTGGTATCAGAGGGAGGTTAGCTGTTCATACAGGCTAACACCTGAGTTAAAAGATCCAGTGATAAGTTGTTTCCTGATACCATTCACAAACACTTTCACACATGGCCCAGTCTAAGGATTATGCAAGCACCAGACCTCCTGTATGCAACTTGTCCAAGTTTGGCATATGGAAGGCCAGGATAAGACTATACATGAATTCTATTGATGAAGATATCTTTTCTTCTATTTTGACAGGACCACCTGCTAGGCCTGCTGCTGCTTCTATCACATCTGCTGATCTCAGTGCTGTGCCACCTCCTGATTACAATGAAAGCTACAAGAAGGCAAAAGCAGCTGATGCAAAAGCAATGAATATCCTAGCTCAGACAATGTCTGATGAAATATTCCAGAAGCTTGCTGAATGTACCTCAGCCAAAGCTATGTGGGATTCCCTCAACCACATAGTTGCTGGCTCAGCTGATGAGAGGAAGGACAGGAGATCCAACCTCACCTCTCAGTATGAAAATTTCAAGAAGGATGATGCTGAAGACATTGACTCAATGTACACAAGACTCAGTTCAATAATAAGTGAACTGAGGTCTTTGGACAAGGAGATAACTTTGTCAGAAGTCAATGACAAGATCCTGATGTGCCTTCCCATCTCTTGGGACTCAAGGATATGGCCCATCAAGGATGGAAGAAACACTGTGGAACTCTCCACAGAAGCTCTGTTGGGAAAGCTCAAGTCATATGAGCAAACTTTAAAGAGCAGAGCTGCTGCAACTGAAGTAAAAACTCCTACACCTACAAAGAAAGAGCACTCTCTAGCTCTTAAGGCTGCTGAGACTTCTGAAGGAAGTCAATCAAATGAGGAGTTACTGGCACTCATTGCCAAGAGGTTCTTCAACATGGGAAGAAGAGACCTCAGAAAGAAGCTCTCCAAGTATGAGGACAAACCAAGGTATGACAAGACTCCATCTAAAGAAATCATCTGTTATGTTTGTAGCAAGCTTGGACACATTACTCCAGATTGTCCAGAGAAGAAACACAAGGAGAAGAAACATGAGAAAGAGTACAGGAAGCACCACTCCAAGTCCTCCTCACACAAATACAAGAAGAAGGACAAGGGATTTGTGGCTGCTACCTGGAGTGAAACAGAAGAGGATACCTGCTCCTCTAGCTCCAGTGATTCAGAAGGAGAAGAAGAGAAGAAAGCCAAAGAGGTCTGCCTCATGGCTATCAATGCCTGCAGCTCTTTGTCAGCTGCAGAGAATTCTGAAGAAGAAGGAGACAATGAAGAAGATCTTCCTATGGAAGACCAGGTAATCAACTCATTTGATTTTCATCTCCTGAGTTCAAATTAAAATTTAAAACTCTATGTTTAGATCTACTGTTATCTGAAAAAGAAATCAAGTCACTTAGATCAAAGATAATGGAACTAGACATGGAAGGTACTGAAATAATCAGATTAGAAAAAAGAATTAGAAAGCTTAAGAGGAGAAGTAACATTCCTAAAATTAGAACTAGCTAAATCTAAGAGCTTAGAAGAACAATTAAATGGCAGAAGCCTTAAATTATCTGAAATAACCAGTATAGCAAACACTAGGGTTGGTAATGATAAACTAGGCTTAGGTGCTACATCTAGTGAACCCATCCTCCTCACAAAGGAGAGATTTAGCACTCCAGTAAAATTTATTTCTGAATCAGGAGTAAAGAATACTGAGGAAATTGTAAAATGTAAGAAAATTCAGAATAAGATTAAGAAAGAGAACAGGAAGAAAAAATTTCTAGCTTTACAAAAATCGTCGAACATTAATCGACGATCGTCAAACCAATCGTCGAACGTCTATCGACGATCGCTGAACACCTTCACCAAGTATGATATCTTTGGTGCAAGAGATCGACGATCTCATCTTGAGTCGTCGACCAGTGATCGACGATCTCATCTTGAGTCATCGACCAGTGATCGACGATCGTGGAATCCAGAACATAGCACTACTACAAATGATCGACGATATGGCTTACGATCGTCGACCGTGGATCGACGATCTGGACTTAAGCTGGAAAATAAATTTCAAACTTCCAGAATTGCAAATCCCAATCACTACCCTAGGTTGTTTAATCCTTCAACTGAATGGATTATCCCACCTAGGAGATCATACCCTTTAGGATATAAATCTAAGCCTGCAAAATCTTTTATATCTAGTTTTTCTTTTGTGAAGAATACTGGACCCAAGGTAACCTGGGTCCACAATGTATAACTGTTCTCTCTGCAGGTGAAGACCTATCCAGTCATACATGACAAATGGTATCTGGATAGTGGATGCTCAAAGCATATGACAGGAAAGAAGAAGAATCTGTCAGGGTTCAAAGCCAAGCTGGGACCAAAAGTTGTATTTGGGGATTCCAGCTGTGGACAGACTGAAGGGTATGGCAGCTTCACCATAGGAGTTGTAACATTCAAGAAGGTTGCTTATGTCTCAGGACTAAAGCACAACCTAATCTCTGTAAGCCAAATGTGTGATGCTGGGTACAAGGTATGGTTTACTAACACTGCTTGTAATATTGCTTTAAATAATACTATTGTGTTAGTAGGTATTAGAATTGGTAATGTTTATGTTGTAGATTTTAACTCATCCAAATCTGAAATATGCTTATTTAATGAAGTAACCAGTAATAATACCCTTTGGCATAAGAGACTTAGTCATGTAAATTTGAAAAACATTTCTAGGTTGGCTAAATACAATCTTGTAAGAGGCTTACCTTCTTACCCCTACAAGAAGGAAGGCCTGTGCAAAGCTTGTCAATTAGGTAAGCAAACAAAAAATAGCTTTAAATCAGTTAATAAAAGTGATTCTCCCATGATTCTGTACTTGCTACATTTGGATTTATTTGGTCCTATTGCTGTACAGAGTCTTGGAGGAAAGTCTTACACTCTAGTAATTGTAGATGACTTCTCTAGGTTCACTTGGGTATTCTTCTTGAGAACTAAGGCTGATAACTTCAAGGTTCTTACAGATTTTCTAAAGTGTATACAGAGTGAGTATTCTACTCAGATTGCCTTGATCAGAAGTGATCATGGTACTGAGTTTGAGTCTCTTCTTATGCAAGAATTCTGTGAGAAGGAAGGTATCAAACATAGCTTCTCTGCTCCTAGAACTCCTCAACAAAATGGGGTAGTTGAAAGGAAAAACAGAACCCTAATTGAAGCTGCAAGTACATTGTTGGCAGATGCTAACATGCCTCTGTCCTTTTGGGCTGAAGCTGTTAGCACAGCTAACTATGTATTGAACAGAAGTCTGATACATAAACTTAAGGGTAAGACTCCCTATGAGTTACTTAAGCAAGTGAAACCTAAAATAGACTATTTTAGAGTATTTGGCTGTGTTGCTTTTGTTCATAACAATAACAAAGAATACCTTAGAAAATTTGAGGCAAAAGCTTCAATGAGAGTTTTTCTAGGATACTCTCAAGTAAGCAAAGCCTATAGGGTCCTTAATATATCCTCTCTTAAGATAGAAGAGTCTGCACATGTCTCTTTTGATGAGACAGTCATGTATTATAAGGAGAAGGATTCTTCCTCTAATAGTACAGTGCAAGTCCTAGGAGTAAGTAAGGATTTGGAAGGTTTGAGACTCACACAGGAGAATCATCCCCAACAAACTCCTCAGGTTGCTTCTTCAGATTCTGAATCTGATGTAGAACTTTTAGAAGTTAAAGCACCTGCTCCAACAGTTGATCAAATTCCACATGAGGAATTAAATCTTGAACATGTTGAAGATCAGATCATTGTTGAACCTACTAATCTTGTCACACTTAGAGATCACCCTGTATCTCAAGTGATTGGAGACATTTCAGTAGGAGTCCAGACAAGACATCAACTCAACAAAGATGTGATGTTTGCTTGTTTCCTTTCTCAGGTTGAGCCCCTAACCATTAAAGATGCTGAGCTTGATCCACACTGGATTATAGCCATGCAAGAGGAACTTAACCAGTTTGAAAGATGTAAAGTTTGGACTTTGGTTCCAAGACCAAGAGGTCAACTGATCATAGGCACCAAGTGGGTGTTTAGAAACAAGCTTGATGCCCAAGGCATAGTAGTTAGGAATAAGGCTAGACTAGTAGCTCAAGGCTATAGACAGGAGGAAGGCATAGATTATGATCAGACTTTTGCCCCTGTAGCTAGACTAGAAGCCATTAGGATTTTCCTAGCCTATGCTGCCTATAAGAGATTTAAGGTCTTCCAAATGGATGTGAAGAGTGCCTTCCTCAATGGAGATTTAAAGGAAGAAGTGTTTGTTGAACAACCACCAGGGTTTGTTTCATCAACCTTACCCACTCATGTGTTCAAACTCCAAAAGGCTCTATATGGACTTAAGCAAGCTCCTAGAGCTTGGTATGAGACCTTAGCAAATTTCCTTCTAGAACACAAGTTTGTGAGAGGTGTAGTAGATAGAACCCTATTTATTAGACATCATAAGGACTCACAACTGTTAGTTCAAATCTATGTAGATGACATTATATTTGGCTCCACTGATCCCAAACTATGCAAGAGGTTCTCTGAACTAATGCACTCCAAGTTTGAGATGAGCAGCATGGGTGAGTTATCCTATTTCCTTGGTCTCCAAGTGAAACAGTGTGTTGATGGTATCTTCATTTCTCAATCAAAATATGCCAGAGAGCTGGTTAAAAGATTTGGAATGTCTGATGCTTCATCAATGAGCACACCTATGGCCTCAAATGCAGTTATTGATTCTGATGTCAATGGCAAGTCTGTTGATCAAAAGAATTATAGAGCCATTGTTGGTTCCCTGCTGTATTTGACTGCAAGTAGGCCTGACATAATGTTTGCTACATGCCTATGTGCTAGGTTTCAGGTCAACCCAAAGGAATCTCACTTAACTCTTCTCAAGAGGATCTTGAGATACCTTAAGGGATGCCCTAACTTAGGACTGTGGTACCCAGCTGAGTCAAGATTTGAATTAATTGGATATTCAGATGCTGATTATGCTGGTTGTAGAGTTGATAGGAAAAGCACCTCAGGGACCTGTCAGTTCCTGTGAGAGAGACTTGTCTCTTGGTTTTGTAAGAAACAGGCATCTGTGTCTACTTCAACTGCTGAGGCTGAATATATAGCAGCAGCTAGTTGTTATTCACAGATCCTGTGGATTCAAAATCAGCTAGTGGATTATGGGTACACACACTCAAAAACAAAAATCCTGTGTGACAGTACCAGTGCAATATCAATTGCTCAAAATCCTGTGCACCATTCCAGGACCAAGCACATTGAGATTAGACATCATTTTCTGAGAGATAATGTGGAAAAGAACAAGATAGCAATGGAATTTATATCCACAGACCTGCAGAGAGGAGATATTTTCACTAAGCCCCTTGATGAACAAAGGCATTTGTTCTTCCTGAACCAGCTTGGTATGATTAATGGTTCAGAGTACTGAAAATTTGGATAGATTTGTTTTCTGTCTAAAATCGTCGAACGACTGCTCGACGATCTTCGACCAGGTTAGGTATCTATCGTCGACCAATGGTCGACGACAGATCGTTTTTGTAGTAAGGCAGAAATCGTCGACCAACTGGTCAACGATCTCTCCTTAGGTATCTATCGTCGACCAATGGTCGACGACAGATTTTCTGTGCTGTGTGGAGAATCGTCCATCAACCTATATTGATCGACGATCGTGGTGATTGCTTGTAGTCGGTCGATGTTTAATGATTAGTCAAATATTGACTATCGTCGGTCATTGTTCGACGACCGATTTTGTTCCAGGTTCGACGATCGCAGATTTATATCTGATAGTCGATTTAGGTCTGGAGATCGTCGTTCTTCCGCTCCGTCTTTTCATATTCCATCTTCTGGCTTAGAATTCGCTCTCGAACTCTAATCCCGCGCGATTCTCTTCTCCCCTGCCTTGCATCTCGATTCTCCATTCTCTCTTCAATCCAATGGCGATTCCTTCAGCAGTTCTCTTCGGGATGAAGTTCGACGCTGGATTCTGTGTCAACTTCGATTCCTTCAGTCGATGTGATCAACCCATCCAAGACATTCTGCAGCTGTGTAAAGATCAAGGCCTAAAGAGATTTATGTCATTCTCACCGAAGATTCATATACCAGAGATTCGAGAATGGGTATATACTTCGTCCTCCAGCGACGAAGCCATGACTGGAAAGATAAATGGAGAGGAGGTCATTCTGACTCCTGAAGTTCTGACTGAGCTGTTTGGACTACCAACCGGTACTGAGGACTATGAGCAAAATACAGAGGAATATGGCCGCATGCTAACTGTGATGGGCCATGCTGAGGGTATTCCAGCTAAGCTGCTGAAGATCAATCTGTCTCCAGAGTATAAGTTTCTGGCAGACCTGGTGGGCAAGGTCGTTTTGGGAAAACACTCTGCTCACGACAACATCAACAGGCAACAATTTGCCTTAATGTCAGCTTTGGTGAATAAGACGCAGATAGCCTGGGGAAAAGTTCTGTTTGAACTGATAAGGAGAAAGAACAACAAGAAAGAAGTAAACCTTGCTAGGGTGTTGGGTGTGTTTCTGTATATGAAAGCACCCCTGCTGCTTGTTTCTGCACCCTCTGCAGTCAACGCCAGCAAGAGGTTGGACCCCTCTATGTTCAAGAAATCCCATAGAGTCATCAAGAAGTCAGCCAGGGTTGATCCTAACCCTCCATCAGACACAAGGGCTGATTCAGCCACTCTCCAGCTTGCTGGGGAAGGCTCAGTAATCCCTCCATCCTCCCTCTTTACCCCTGCATCCTCATCTCCTGCATTACCCTCCACACAATCTGCAGTGCCACCACAACATGAATCCCTACATGCATCTCCCATCCTACATGCACCTCCACCCCAGTCACCCACACCACAACATCTGGCAACCTCAGCCAGTGTTGACATAGTAACTGCTACCATCCTCACACACCTCTCTCAACATGAATCCCACACTCGTTTTGATGATCACCCATCTCAACATGATTCATTTGATCATGTGGCAGATCATACTGCTTCCATTCCATCACCACCTCAATTTGCATCCCACAGTCATCCATCCACCTCCACACCCTCAGCATTTCAGATAACTCCTGAATTGCTTGCACATATTGTAGAGCTCATCACTCCATCCATCCAAAACATGATTGAGGCTGCCAATGCCCCTCTCATTGCATCCATCAATGCCCTTACTGAAGCCATCAAATCACTTCCACCCTCTGCTGAGCCCTCTTTAGTAAGATGCATGACTCCAGTCCCCACTGAAGTCATGCAGGGGGAGATGTCTGTTGAAGTGGTCTCAGGTGATGCCTTGACCCTTCAGGACAATTCTTCCCTTCCCCTTCCAACAATTGTAGAAGAACCTCAAGAGCTTCCAGAGGAAGCTATTCTAGAGAAAGAGTCTCTGATGAAAGATCCAGAGCAACCAGAAGGTAAAACACTTCCTCTAAAGGTTATAATCAGGACTTTAAATTGATATCTTTATCTAACAAAGACATTCACTTCCTAGTGCATCTAGCTTCTGATGAAGAAGTCTCTGAGAAAGATAATGAGGAAGTCCTCATGGACTTGTGTGAAAAAGTTCCAATGAACACTACTGACTCAGAAGTAGTGGTTCAACAACTTGAGAATGCTGCTGCTGCTGCTGGAGAAGCTGAGGCTGTGCAAGACTTACCAGAGAATGCCTCCAAGATGACTGAAAAGGAATCAAGCTCAGGTACTCTAAACCTTGAACAATATATAGCCTTTATGGCTGAGAATATTGCCTCTGAGTACATTGAAAAGTTGGCTAAATCTCATATGGTTTCCCTAGCCATCTCTCTAGGAAAAGCATCTGCCCCTGCAGATACAGTCATCTTTTCTCCACCTATCCTTACCTATCCTCTATCCATTCCTTCTATTGCAGAACTGGTCCCCAGGATAGTTCCTGACTTGTATCCTGAATCAGAACTCTGGAAGAGATCTCCAAATGTTGATCTTGATGCCCTCCTTGGGCAAGATGCCATTGAGGAAGCAAGAGAAAAAGAAGATAGAGAGAAGCAGGAGAAAGAAAAGGCTGAACATGCTATAGTTGCCAAGGATATCTCAGAACAAGACTTTGATGATTATGCTGGCAGAACCTCATCCCACTCCTCTGATGATGATGATTCTGAGGATTCTGATAGCACCCAGAAAAAGAAAAAGGTTGTATCCAAGAAAAGAAAAGCATCTTCTCCTCCTACTGCTAATCCAGACAAGGATGTTCCCTATTTCATTCTGAAGGGAATTGATCCCAAGAGCAAAGAATTTCAACCATGGATGAGACTCTCAAAGAATTAGACAAGAGAGAAGAAGAGAACAAAAAGATATGACACTCCAATTCAGAAATTCCCTCCCAGAGGTCCTCCTCCACCTCCTGGTGCTGGAGCCTCTGGAAGTCTCTCTTCTGCCCCATCTGCAAAATCAGCCAGTTCTAACATCTTTCAGTCCTACCAGAGAAGGAGTAACCAAAGCCAGGGAGGCCAAGATGTATCAGGACAAGGAAGGAAAAGAAATGAAAATGTTCCCATGGAACAAATAAAGGAGATGACATTTCAGCAACCTACTTTCTCTCCTCCTCCTTCTCCTAAAAAGAAAGTTCCAGAATGGAAACCTTCTCCTCCCAGGAGAGGTCCATCCTCCACATCAAGGAAACCTGCTGCTTCTGAGACAGTTGAAACAAAAGGAAAAAGAGTGGTCTATTCAGAGAAATCCCACAAGAAGTTCATTGAACTTGCACCTCCAAGATCTCTATATGCTGAAACTGATCCTAAGAAGGCTGCACAGATTTCTCTTGACTCAAGCAAATTAGCCACAGCTCTTCAAAGGAACATGGAGATTGCAGCTCAAGCTGATACTGACAGACCACCCTCTCCATCAGATATGACTGAAACTGAAAGAATTGCCTCTATGGCAAGATTTAAGGAATCTATTGCACTAAGCATGATGGAGAGAGCCAAAGCTCAAGGACTAGACCCTACAGCATATACAACTATGTCTGAATTCAGAGAAAAGGAACTCAGCAAAATTCAAGTCAACTCTGAAATTTTTAATACTGAAGAATACATGAAGTTGCACCCTGCTGCAGTTCTGCCAAGCTATGCTGAAAAGAAAATTATTGGTGAACATGACCTAATGCTATCCAAAAGACAAGCAGCAAATCCAAACAGAGAAATTATTTTCAAACCAGCTGTAATCCCTAAGAACTCATCTGATGCTAAAACCTCTGATAAATCTGCTTGATACTTTATAGTTCTGCTGATTTATGTTTTTATGTTTTTTTGTGGATTGCCTGTGATTTAAATTTTTGGTTAATCTCTGCTTTTGTTATTGTGTGCATTAGTTTTTAGATCGGATTGGATAACATAACCCAAATAGGGGGAGATTGTTGGTACCCTAGATGTGATTTGGCTTATGTAATCCCTTTCCAGCCCCTCTTGATCCATATAACTATATATGATCATGATTAGGCCTTGTTCAGTTTCCCTAGGACAGTTTATAACTGACCTAGAGCTTAGGCTAGAAGTTCTAGATGTATTTTTGGTTAAGGCATTTTCTGTTCGACCATCGTCGAACGAGGCCTCGCGATCGTCGATCATTGGTCGACGATAGCAGGGCTATAGAATCGTTGAAGTCAAGACAATTATCGTCGACCGATGGTCGACGATCTCAGAGCAAGTTTATTATGCTCTGAAGGTTGGTCGACGATCTACCATCAGCAGTTCAACGATCGTGTTCTTACTTCACGATTTCTGTCTCGACAGATATTTGCCTAAGTCGTCGACATCATGAGATGTTCGACGATTTCTGTTTAAACAGATTTTCTGCTTTAGTCGACGATATCTTGAGCTGGTCGACGATTTCTGTTCGACGATTTCTGTTTCGACAGATTTCTGCTTTTAGTCGATGATCTGTTAGCTAGGTCGATGATCATCGAACCCCTGTTCGACGATTATTGTCTGCCTTTATCTTTTTGTATTCATTCTATTCCTTGGTTTATTTCCAAGTGTTTTAGCTTGTGGTTAGAGAATTTTCTGAAGTTGTTTTTGCAGATTTATGGCTTAAATTCAAAATAAATTAATTACCAAATATGTCAAGCTTAAATCACGGGATTCAGTATTTTGATAAAGCATTTTTGTCCTATTATACAAAATATATTGCCAGGCTGTATTCTAGCCATTGGCACTGTTTGCTATTTCCAAGAATGGTAAGTCCTTGTACTGAAGTATTTTCCCACTTATTTAATTCCTTATTGGGACTGACAGTAAGCTAATAGGTCATTCTATTCCTATTGCTATATTCTATTTTGAGATAATCTGTTGCAGGGCTCGAGAATTCAAATCAATAGAGCCGTTCCAAAGGAAAAATGAGAAGACATATTTAAGAGAGATTTTTTTCTCAGAAAAATTACAAGTTACAGATACAGAGAGATTTTTTCTCAGTGCTGCATTCTCTCAAGCATCTTCAGAGCAACTCTTCACCATCTCACAAAAAGAAGAAGAAAAGCTCCCCTGAAGAAAAAGCCCAGAGCAATTACTTTCATTCTCAAGTCTCCTGAGCATCTGCTTAGAGTTTTCAAGACTTCAGAAAGAGCTCCAGTTCTGCTTCAATTATTCCAAAATCTGAAGACCTGATAAAAATCAGTCTACAGATCTCTGAGGATTTAGTTTCAGTATATCTGAAACTCCTTCATCCTGAAGCAAAGGCTTTCCCTGGACTTTCACTGAGCCAGGGGGAGACTTTGATTCTTTAGAGAATCCACAAGTCTTCTCTAATCTGTATTTACAACAGAGAAGATAATCTAACCCTCTCAACCCCTTTGTAAAAGAGTTTGTTCACACCTCTTCAAAAGTGAACATTGGTGACAGGGCACCGTATCAACAACCTATGGTTGAGCATCCTTATCAAAAGCTCAAGGGGTCTGTTTGATCTACCTGAATCAGATCATTGGTGGCAGGGCACCTTAGCAAAAACCTGTAGTGGATTCCTACCAGGGTGGTAGAAGAGTGGAGTACCTATTTAGAGGGAACCACTATATATCCTGTGTCTCTGGCTATCTTATTTAATTGTCTATTCTGTGGCTGTGATAGAACTACCTAGGATTGCTAGTTGCTGTGACAGGCTTATAGTTAAACTGAAATTTCAGTTAACTCTCTCACTTGTGCACTTCACTATGTTAGGCTCTTAGGGTTCAAGTATCAGATTATTTATTCCGCAAATAAACTCCAAGGGAGCTGACTAGTTGTTCATAAAATTTGAATACTCTATTCACCCCCCCTCTAGAGTAGTTTACAACTTATCCCCTCACTTTCATTATGTTTATCTTCAGCAATACCAGATGTAATGAGCCAACTTCCTAGATCCAAGATCAACCATATGAGGAGAATGGATGTAAGAATTTTGTCTAGGTGGGATAGAGTATTTACCAAGGAGGTTTCTACTCCACAAAAATAGACAAAGAAAGAAAAGAAGAAGAAGGAAGTTGTTCAACAAGCAGAATCTTCTAGTGATTCTGAAGAGGAAGTGGTCTTCAGTTCAGATGAAGACAGGCCACAAAAAGATGCTCAAGATCAAGTAGAGAGCAGTGAGCTCCCAGAGCAACAGGTAGTCACTACTCCAAGGGGAGAAAATCCTACACCAACAGCACAAGATACTGTACTTCCTGAGCTACCTGCTCAAGGGGAAGGAATTGATGCAGCTACTCTAGGGAGTGAGTATGCAACTGATACAGTCATGGATATTGTATCAGATATAAATAAATAAGCTCTGGGAATTGCTAAGAAGGAGGCACAAGATGTGCAGAATGAGCAAGTATCTCCTTAATAGAATAGGCCCTGGACAAAAATCTGGATGTCCAGGGAGAACCTTTTGTTTTCCAAACTAACCTTGTTCCACCTGTACAGATACAACAAGAGGTAACAATGGAAGAGCTATTTCCTGATTTACCAATTACAAGGACTGAGGGGGAGCAATCATAAGTAGAAAAGGACCTGCCAAGAACTGAGGGGGAGGAGCTACTGAATGAACCATCTAATAAAGAAAAAGTTGATATAGAAAGCTCATCACAACCTTCTATTGATGAGGAAGCCACTATGGCTAAGAAGAGAAAGATGGTTGAAATCAAGAAAAGGAGCTCAGGCTATAAGAAAGCCTTGCACACAGTCACACAACCACCTGCTCCAAGCATGGACTTCAGTTCATTACTGGTCCAAATGCAAGTAAAATTGGATGAATAAAGGCAATCTCTAGAGAAGTATGTGGATGAGTCAAATAAGGAACTGCAGTTTTAGCTGGCTCAGGACATAAAGTCAATCAAATTTGAAGTCAATCTGCACAAGAACGAGATGATAGATTGCTTCCATAAGGGAGGCAATATTGTAGTATATTTAGCTGAGCAACAACAGCTGCTGAAGACTGAGGTTGAGGACATTGCCACAAAGCATTGGTATGTTTTGGAAAATCAATTCAGGTCCAATGAAAACCTCAAAGACTCCCATGCATAAATCATTAAGAAACTTGGAAGTATTTCAATAGATTTGAAAACTGAAATATCAAAGCAACTACAAGAAGATCTAGCTATTGTCCACACAGCTATTGGAGCCTCTCAGAAGACCATTTCTGAGTACCTAACTAAGTTCAAAGCTTACTATCAAGAAGGTACATAATATCTGGCTGATCAGATAAGATTTCAAAAGACTGATCTGAGAGATCATATCACTAGAGAAGTCATAAAGGGGGAGAGATTGTTAGTCAAAGCTAGCTCTGATCATGCAAAATGGATCTCTAATTCCATCAGAGCTACACTTGGCTTTCCTCCTTTGTGTGATGATGACAATATTGCTGAGTCTGGAGTGCAACCTGCTAATATTGAAGGAGATCGGCCTGAAGTTGCACAGGTTATTTACCCTCCTGCTGACTCTGACATGGTTCAACAAGAAGTGCAGAAAATGTACATCCCTCCACAGGAGACACAAAATGTGATTATTGAAAAAGTAGACATGTCAGAGGCTACCAAGGAAGCTCAGAAGGAAGAACAGCTATCAAAGAAAAGGTTCAGAGAACAGGCTAAGTTGAAGCCAAATTTTGAGCAATGGAGCCCCACTTCCAAGAATATTATTTTGAATACCTGGAAGGCTGTAAAGGATAAGACCTATGATAGGGGTAAGTGGTATTCTAAGTAAGAATGGAATAAGTATCAAGCCAGGCAAGAAGCCATTTTTCAGTACAGAAGAAGTGCAAAAGATGGGAAGTTAGCTGCTAATGCTCTAGAGCTTAGCAGGTACTTCCCCAAGCCTTTTCACTATTTTGAAAGGCAAAGGATAAAGGCTGAAACTAAAGAAGAAGGATCTCAAATGGAAGAAACCTTCTGAGGATACATAACCTACTATGTAGGCAAAGATTAAGTCTTGGAAAGGCATTGTAATTAAGGAGCCTAATCAATCATAGGATAGATAGGCTTATGTGTAGAACAATGTAACTTTTTTTGTTCTAAGAAAAAACATGTAAACCCAGAACTTTCTGATTAATACATAAAATCAGCTTCACTATTGATTTGAGTTGTTTACATTATTTATATGTTATCTTGCACTTAAATGAATGTACATCTACTTTTTATGTGCTTTATTATGAGAGATGTATATCTTTGACTAAGGTTTATGACTTCTCTAAAAAGGGGGAGATTGTTGAGTACACTGAAAAATATGTAAAAGATTTGGAGAAGCCTCATCTTACTCAACGATATACATCAATTTGTATTTGATGGATGTTTGAGTTTCATTGTGCAGGTGTAAGGTTTGCAAGAAATTTTTCTAAGTACAAGTGTCGACACTTGTGAAGAATTGTGTCGACACCCAGAAGTTATGTCGACACCCAGGCATTGTGTCGACACCTTAAGAAGAAGTTGTGTCGACACCCAGAATTGTGTCGACACCTAAGGAAGGAATTGTGTCGACACCTAAAGCAGAAGTTGTGTCGACACCCAGGAGTTATGTCGACATCAAAAGAAAGGCATGTGTTGAAACTCAGGAATTGTGTCAACACATGAAGAAGGTTTGTGTTAACACATAAGACTTGTTTTGACACACACTCAACGCCATCTTACAGTAATAGCTATACTGAGTCAGAAGACTTGTGTCGACACACAGGACTTGTATCGACAGACACTCAACGACAGCTGGGCATACACTCAATGCCATTTGTCTGCATCAGTTATGTCAAGACCAGAAGTTATGTCGACACATAGGACTTGTGTCGACACACACTCAACGACAGCTGGATATACACTCAATGCCATCTGCTAGCATCAATTATGTCAAAACCAGGAGCAGTTGTGTCGACACACAGGACTTGTGTCGACACATATAAATAGAAGCGGCGTCGAGTAGCTAAAGATTGATTATGTCAACACATGAGTGTTATATCGACATCATCAAGACTTGTGTCAACACTTAGTCTATTTGTGTCGACACATGTGAAGCTGTTTGCTGAGTGTTATGCTGAGTTGTAAAGTCTATAAGGAATCAGCTGTCATGACTGGTGACTCGACAGCTTTCATAACCAATAGGTCTGACTGCTTTGTCAGAACTGTCAGAAGGTTGTTATAAACCGGATCAGCTAGTAACCATGAGGAAACTCTATATAAGAGACTGATCCTTGACAACCAGAACAACAAAAGAACTAAGGAAGTAATCAAGCTATTTCAGGAAAGGGAATCTGATAACAAGAAAAGGGGAAACCCTTAAGAAGGCAGATCCAGAGCAGTCTGCAAGAGAAGATTCAGATCTTATTCTGAATTCAAGGAAGGAGCTGATAGGAGATCAACTTCTACATCAAGAAGAGTTCAACCTTATTTTGTTCTATCAAGAAGCTTTGAAACAGCTAAGTCAGGTTGAATCTGAAGATTGAGTTTATTCAAGAACTGATCAAGAAGCTCTCACCTGTAGAGTGATATATCTGGTGATATCTTTGTATCTCTTAAACAATTAATTTCTTATAGGATCTTTTGTAAGATCTGAGTTGTAAGCCTATAATTATAAAGGCTGAGGTAGAGCTGAGGTCTTGAGGTGTAGGTCTTGTGATAGTCTGATTTGTAAGCCTAGTGATAGAGGCTGAGGTAGGGCTGAGGCCTGAGGTAGGATTCTTGGGAAGAATCTAAGGTAAGACTTGTATAAGTCTGAGCTGTAGGAGCCAATCTGGTTCAGAGTTGTAATATCTATGGATCTGAGCTAGTGGAAGGAAGTTTGGCTGAATCCAGTTCTCTACTAGATAGGGGAAGGGGGAAAGTGGATGTACCCATACCTTGGGGAACCACTATAAATCTGCTGTTTGCTGTGGTGTGATTTCTATTCTGTAGATTGTATTTCCTGTGCTGTGTTAATACTAGTTAATTGCCTGAATTATAAAAGAAAATTTCAACCTATTCACCCCCCTCTAGGTGTCTAAGCTCTTTAAATAAGTCTTTCACAAATGCTTCAAACTATTGGCAACTGTGAAGAGGGTAGCCCCTGACGGTGGAGGGCATAGATTTGTCCTTACCCATTATAAATATGGTAGGGGCCGAGCGCCAATGGGGGAAGGCCCCTATCCATGACGGACATAGGCTTGGCCTTACCCATTATAATTTCGTAAGGACTAAATGCCAAAGGCGGCAGGCCCATAATGATGGTAGGAGTAGGTCTTGAAACTTACCTATTATAAATCTGGCAGGGACCGAGCGCTAAGAGGAGCAAGCCAGTGGCGATGGCGGGTGTAGGCTTGGCCTTACCCATTGTAATTTGGCGAGGATCGAACGCCGAGAGGGGTTGGCCCTTAACGATGGCAGGCATAGGTCTAGAGACCTTAACTATTATAATTTTGCAAGGAATGAACACCAATGAGGTAGGCTCATGGCAATGATAGGTGTAGGTTTGAAGACCTTACCTATTGTAATTTGCTGAGGACCGAACACCAAGGGCGATGGCCCTTGGCAATGGCAGGCGTAGGTCCGGCGACCATACATATTGTAATTTGGTGAGGACCAAATGTCAAGGAGGGAAGGCCTGTGGAGATGGTAGGCATAGGTCTGGTGACCTTTCCTATTGTAATTTTCGAGGACTGGATGTTATGGGAGGAAGGACCCTAGCTAAATCAGGCATAGGTCTAGCGACCTTACCTATTGTAATTTGGCAAGGATCAATTACTAAGGTGGGGGGGGGGTGGCAGGTGTAACATCCCATTTCCAACTAGACCCCTAAGAGTGGTTTTGATCATGACCAGGTCATGACAAAGCCCGAGGGAGCTAAAAAAAGGGCCAGGTGATCAAAGGCCAAGGTGAGAATCACCTTGGTCTGCCTATGACACAACCTCATCAGCAAAGCTAGAGTTTGACCTTAAGGCTTCACCATGACTCCATGACCCCACCACAACACCACTAACCTATTAGAGGACCCACTAGAGCCTTAAGGGTCCATTAGAGTAAACCCAAGGTGACCAATTTGACCTAGGACCACCCTAGGCCTAAATTAGGCAAGGTGCACTAACAAAGGGCAGTTGGCCTCTAATGTGCCCAACCAATCTTGCAAAGCCTTCCTAGACCTAAAGTGGTGTCAATGGGTCACCAAAGATCCATTGGGGTCAACTCTAGAGCCTTAGTTGACCCAAGTCAACCCTTGATCTAAAGTAGTCAAAGTGCCCTTACCAAGGGTCATGTGACCTCCAAAGTGCCAAGTCAACCCTACGCAGACCTACCTAGACCCTAAGAGAGGCCAATGGGTCAATAAGGATCCATTAAGGTTAGCCCTAGAGGCTAGGTGGACCAAAGTCAGCCCAAGCCCATTTTGGGTCAACCTAACCCAAATGAGCTAGCCCAAGCTCAAGCCCCCTCATGTGGCTTAATAAGAATATAATTTGTATGAGTGGGCTGCCTTTAGACCACAAGATTGACCAAGTCAACTTAGTGACTAGGAGAGAGAGAGAAAATGAGCTCCACCTCATTTTAATGGAGGAGAGAGAAATGGGAAGGAAGAGGTGGAATATAGGGGGCGGCCAAAAGGAGGCCAAAGGCCACCTTTAATGGCTGGATTCAACTCCCCTAGGGAAGGGGAGAAGTTTCCAGCCTTTTCCCGGCCACCAAGAGGCATATTCAGCCCCCTTCTCTCAACCCGAGCCATGCCATTAATGGCTTTGATGGGCAATGAAGGATCCAGCCACCCCCTTCCCAATTGGTCTTGTAAACACCACTAGTGGCCCAAGAGGAAGATTTCCCGGCCCTTTACTGAAGAATTCGAGCCCTCCCACTTTACTGTTGCAGAAGCCGAGCGCCACCGCCGTCAACCATGGTGTCCTGCCGCTCCTCTCGCCTTCAGGCTGCCGGAAAGGTCCTCCCCCTCTCCTTGTTTCATGGATAGATCCTAAGAATGTTTAGGTTCGAGGTTCGGGATCAATTGAGCCCGATCCAAGTCCTCGTTTTCATGGTTTTCGGCCGAAAATCGGCTTGGTAGAATCACCGGAATAGGCGTGTCCGGCGGCCGTGCCGCCGGCTGGGGGTAGCCCCCACCTCCCCGAAGGTGGTGGTGGCGGTGGCCGACTGGGGAAGTGGATGGGTGGCCGGGAAACCAGCCCGCAATGCGACCCAGGACGGGAAGATCATGGCCGTCGGCTCAAGGAATAAGACGACTCGGCTGCCCTTGGATTTGCGCAAAGATTCGTGCGGCAAGATTCATAGAAATTAATTAATGTTGATTTATTTCATTTTTCTGTCACAATATTTACAGTAGATGGTTTTAATTTTTAAAAATATTTAGGGCCCTCTGGTGGGAAAACTTTCAACATGAAAGTTGTAGCCCTATGGGTCTACTTTAAATAAAAATAAAATTGGTGCCCACCCTTCATACCTTGTCCAAATGGAGTGAAATTTGGACAGGGGATAAATTTTAACCATATCTAGGGTCTGTCCAAAAATGAGAATTTTTGGAGACACTTTGCCTAAAGTTTTTATTTTTATTTAATAATGCTATGGTAATTAAATTAAGTAGTCAAATGATCTCCAAACCCTCCCAAATTTTGGTGAGTGGTCTCTGGCAATAGTACCTAGCTCTTCAAAAAATTTCAACTTGTTTGGATGAGTTTTGGTTAGGGAATCACCAAACCCTAGTTAGGCCTTAAAGAGGTGCTTTTGAATAATGGTGCACTTGGGATTTTGAGTGGTCATCTCACCTCAAAAGAGGCTGGGGTTTTGGTCACTGACTTGGTATAGCCAATGTCACCCTCTTAAGGAGAATGGTGTAATTTAGGGTCGGTTTACCTTAGGGTTCAAACTCAAACCCGAAGGAAAGGCCCTTGAGTGTTGTGAAGGGCATAGGGGCAAATGCCCTTGTGTGACCTTGTAACTCAGTAGAGTTGAAGGTAGTAAAACCTAAGTCCTCTGGTAGGAATCTTAGAGGATTTGGAGGTAGGTAGACACCTCAAAACACTAACCCTAGTTTTAGGGTAGAAGCTCAAATATGGTAACACAGTCACTAAATTATAGTTAAAAGTTGTGAAACTTGGGTAGAGTAAGTTTTAGTTTAGGTAGAACCCTAACTAATTTTTATTAAAATTTTATGGGTTATATTTCTAGTACTTTATTTGTTAGGTATCAATTTGCCCAAACTTGTGTTTTAATTATTTTGATTACTCTGTTCATTTGAATCAAATAAAACTTGGCCAGCATGATGATTTAGCTCTAAATGAATATCCCTGAATTTTGTTACCAATTTTTAGTTGATTATATTTAGTACTTTCTTCACAAGTTCCAAAAGGCAATTATTGTCAATAAATCATTTAGAGTAATTTACCTACTGTAAAATTATGAAACCTGGCCACTGATGTTTTCAGATCAATATTTAGTTGTAGGATTTTATTCATGATTTTTAGGAGAACATTTACAATACTTGCTTTACAAATATAGTTTTTTGAGATTTTGGTAATTATTTATTCTAGAGCTCAATTCCCATTGAAGAATTATGAAATTTGGCCACTGATGTTTTTAGGACAGTATCTGCTCTAGAAGATTAATAAAGAATTTTTGGATTATTATTTACTGCACTTACTTCTTTAATGAAAGGAAAAATGATTTATTGTCAAAATTAAATTAGAGTTCTTAAATTTCTTGAAAAAATTGTTATATCTTGGATTTACTGATAAATTGTTGTTTAGAAATTATCATGATTTTATGAAGCTTTATTCATATCTAAAAAGTGCACTTTATGTTCAATTGGTAGCTCTTGGAACCCTTAAGAAAATTAATTAAATATCAGAATAATTAGGAAAATTATAATCTTCTTGATTTAGTCTATTTGTGTCATGATAAGTCTCCAGTAAATAATTTAGGGCATTCAAGTGATTATTTAGATTATCTCCTATCCAGTTCGACGTATAGTCTAGGTTGGTCTGCACTTAGCAAATCATTAAAGTTTCAATAGGATATGATTTGGGATAGTTGTTGGAGTTAGTCATTTTGCTGGGTCGGATAGATGTGGATGATTTCACCATAGAAGGATGAGAGGGGTAGTGAGAAGTGGTTTGGCTAGAGTGTAGAGGTGCTCGGGTTCGACGAAAGATCGTCTTTCCCGAAGAGAGTAAGGTTAAAAATCACACTAGGTTAGTCTATCGTAACACGAGTAAGTAATGGGTAAGGGAATCAACCAATAATAATAAGTACCGATGCCAATATGCTGACTTGGCAAGTGTGGTTAGCACTTCGCCAACAGAAGTCCGGTACTCCAGTCGGCAAGAGTATGCAGGAGTCCGCTTCATGCACTAAGCGTTGAGGCATATGATAGGTCTGACCGGTAGTGCTTTACTGGTTTAGAGGTGGGCGAGGCCCAACCCACCGCTTCCGTCTGCCACTACGGAGGTATCCTGGGAGGTTACGGCTCCAGAAAAGGGGAACTAAAGGTCTGTGTGCATAGAGTCGGGTGTGTGTGTTGCACTTGCATGATCCATCATACCCACTAGTATGTTATAGCATAATCGATTCATTTTACCCCTAACACCTAAGGTATAAGTGGAATGGGACGCTTATACATTAGGACTTGCAAAACGACCCCTTGTCTATTAGCTTGTGTGGGCAAGTTTATAAATTAAGGTCAAATTCTTTATATATATATTGCTGTTAATAATCGACACCCCAACGTATAAACTGGTATGGGAATATTTATACGATGGGAGCCCTGCAGAAGATCCCTTGGCTTATGCGTTTCCGCACATAAGTTAAAGTTATTTTTCCATACTTTACTTTACTGCCACATGTATTATAAAATTACTAGTATAGGTCCGCTGCCATCTATTTTTGATTACTCTCCACCTTCAAGTCCTCCCCTCTCTTCCTCTCCGCTCGGTGCCTAGGGGCCATGGGGGAAGGGGCGGGGGATGATAGGGCTTAGTCTTATAAACTAACGGTTTTCGGACCACATCATTTAGGGGATCGTGGAGCCCAACATGGAGGAGCAGCCCCAGAGGTCGACCCGTTTGGAGATAGGGTAGTCTAGCTCAGGAGTTCAGCCAGCTGGGACTGTGACTCCCGACTTATAGTAGATGTTATAGTTTGATTTCGCTTGAGCATCCTATAGTGAGGATTTTGATGTATCGGGCATAATCCTTTTCTTTCAGTACCTTATTTTTAGTACTATAAAATATTATTCTGTGGACACTCCCTTCGTGGAGACTTTTATTTCTATATATGTGATCTCTGTGAACTTGTTGTTCTCTATTTCCTTGCTACGGTTATGATCGATTTGGCCGGCAGAATCGGCATTTCGTGGTGATGACCCTTCAGGGCGTGAAGGTGTCACCGCGAAGTGGCGGTTCTGGGCCTAAGACCCCGGTGTTTAAAAGAAAAAAAAAGGGGTCTTACAAGTGGTATCAGAGCAAACCTAGATCGGAAAAAGGTAGCAGTCCACTAACCCTGGGTCACCCCCGCTCGAGTTTTGTTTGGGGACAAACTAAGCAGCGGAAGCAGTTGTGTGCCCATATGGGGATAACATATAAATTATCCACTTTTAGTAAAGATTGAACGTTTTCTCATTTTGGATTTTGTTATGCAGCCTCCAGCATAGCCTACGCTACAGGGTGGAGTTCAACAGACTCCGAATATTACACCACTTCCTCCGGCCCCCTCTCCGTTCCAGATGTCGGAAATGGGGCAAACCTTGACAACAATACTAGATATGTTCAGGGCCCAACAGGCCCCGACTCCACAGCCAAACCCGAGGGCCAACTGGTTGAGTATCTTTAGAGCTTTGTCTCCCCCATTCTACTTGGGAATAGAGTCAGCCGTTCGGACAGAGGAATGGCTTGACATCATGTATGAGGTGCTGACTGGAATTCGGTGCCCTTGGGAAGAGAGGGTGCCCTTGGTGGTCTCCGGCCTGGAGTCGCATGTAAAGAGATGGTGGAAGACCTCACTGGACACGATATTTACGGACAGGGAAATAACCGAGATTTCTTGGGAGGATTTCAAGGGCGCGCTATTGGAGCACTTTGTTCCACAGTCGGCCAGGGACGAACTTGAGGATAGATTTTTACAGTTGAGACAGGGGAACAAGTCGGTGGTGGAGTACCACCGAGAGTTTAACCACCTAGCCCGATTTGCAGACTCGTATTAGTTAGACGAGGCTGGATATACCAAGAGATTCTACAAGGGCCTCCGATAGGAGCTGAGGGATGCACTACTGTTTTTATCCGATGGGCCCATTTCCCGGATACTAGCGATGGATAAAAGGATAGATGCTGATTAGCAAGCTACTCGGGGCCGGAAATGGCCAGCGGAGGATCAGGGTCGATGAGCAAAGAACGATCAGAGACAAGCCCGTATCTCGGACGGGAGGAGGGTCGAGGACCAGCCTCGTCGGGAGATAAGAAAGGAGACAAGGGAGCCAGCGGTGGTGGCTCCACCACCTCTTCAAGCACGAGAGGGACAGAGACCCGGGGGAATGGCATATCTTCCGCCAGAGTGCTTCCACTGTCATCAGGTTGGGCACATCCACAGAAATTGCCTCATGAGGGGGGAACCCCCACCAGCACCACTGACTGCCCAGCCAGCGTAGTATTTTGGAGGCTAAGGACGTGGCCTAGGACGAGGATACCAGGGTAGGGATCGTAGAAAAGAAAGGGAACAGGTGTATGCTTTGGACCTAGCATAGCCTCGGAACCCAGAGCAGGTCATAGCAGGTACGCCAAGATGTTTAATGGTTTAAATAGAATTCCCTTTCTCAGTTGTTAAATTTGTAGAACTGCACTAGATAGAAAACTCGTTATAGAATCCTAAGATATTTAATTGCCCCAGGTATAGTCTTCATCAGCGGCAAGCCTTCCCGCACACTTTTCGATACCGGAGCTACTCACTCCTTTGTGTCAGAAACGTTCGTAGAAGGACTGGAAGGCATGGAGCGATTCACGGGCTCGGAGATGAGGGTGCGACTACCCGATGGATCTGAACTCCTTACCTCGGACCACTGCAACAAAAATTCGTGGAAAGACAATCGAGGCTCCAGCGACGCTTTTGAAGATGATGGACTGCGACTTGATCCTGGGCATGGCATGGATGCACTGGAACCATACCCAAATTGATTTCCAAGCAAATAGGATCACCGTGAGGCACGGGGACTCTCTTATTGTTATCGAAGGTATAAGACTTGCCTACTGTATTCTGTTATCATCAGTTCAGGCCGTTAAGGCCCATCTACTGGGGGAGGAGGTTTATCAGGTTCTATTTGAGATAGCGGAGGTCAAGGAATCTGTGATGGACATTCCAGTAGTACGAGATTTTTCCGACATTTTTCCAGAAAAGGTGCCAGGTCTACCTCCGCACTAGGAGCAGGACTTCAAGATACAGCTTGTGCCGGGGGCCAAGCCGGCATCTAGGGCCCCTTACCGGATGGCCTCGAAAGAGTTGATAGAGTTCCAAAGTCAGTTGGAGGAATTAGTAGAGGCAGGGTTTGTCCGGCCAAGCTCTTCACCTTGGGGAGCCCCGGTGTTATTCGTCAAGAAGAAGGACGGAATTCTCCGCTTGTGTATTGATTATCGAGCACTGAACAGACTAACGGTCCGGAATACATACCCGCTGCCACAAATTGACAAGTTGTTCGATCAACTGGAAGGAGCGCATTTCTTCTCGAAGCTTGACTTGAGGTCAGGTTATTACCAGCTACGGATTCGAGAGGAGGACATTCCGAAGACCGCCTTCAGTAGTAGGTACGGACTATTTGAGTTTATAGTGATGTCCTTCGGGCTGACAAATGCATCGTCAGCATTTACAAGCCTCATGAACAGGGTATTTGAGGAGTATTTGGATGTATTAGTCATCGTATTTATTGACAACATCCTCATCTACTCAAGGACGGAGGAGGAGCATACACAACACCTGGCTTTGACTCTAGAGAGGCTACGGGAACACCAGCTATATACAAAGTTCAGCAAATGCAAGTTTTGGCTAAAGGAGGTGGCCTTCTTAGGTCATATTATTAGCGATGCTGGGTTGGAAGTAGACCCGACCAAGATTCGGGCAGTTCAGGATTGGCCACCGTTGAAGACAGCCACGGATGTACGGAGTTTCCTGGGGCTTACCGAATATTACCGGAAGTTTATCGAAGGATTCTCCCGAATTGCACTCCCTCTTACTTCCCTGACAAAGAAGGAATCCCCTTTCATTTGGACGCCACAGTGCAAGGCGGCCTTTATGGAGTTGAAAGGTCGGCTTACCTCGGCTCCCATTCTCTCTCTTCCGTCAGGAAGGGAGGGATTCCAGGTGTACACGGATGCCTCCTACAAGGGGATGGGTGTCGTTCTGATGCAGAATGAGCACGTGATAGCCTACATCTCCCGGCAGCTGAAGATACATGAGAAGAACTATCCGGTGCATGATCTGGAGATGGGTGCAGTGATCTTTGCTCTGAAGATTTGGAGACACTACCTCTATGGGGTTCACTGTGACATCTTCTCAGATCACAAAAATTTGAAATACATGGACACAGAAGGAACTCAACATCAGACAGAGACGTTGGGTGGAGTTCCTGTCGGATTACCAGTACACCATGCACTACCATCCCGGGAAGGTGAACGTGGTGGCAGATGCTTTGAGTCAGAGAGGAGATACCTCAGGGAGGGGACCACATTTAATGTCCATGGAGCTAGTCCGGTCATTCAGAGATATGCAGATATCCCTAGTATCCGAGAATGATCCAGAGCTGTATAGGGAGTATCTAGCATCGATGGTGGCCATAGATGATATTCGGGACCGCATCTGGGACGGACAGAGGACAGATGCATGGGCAAAACCGATATTCCAAGCCTTGGAGGAGGGTTTGACGAGAGATTATTCACTGAGAGATGGATTACTATATTTCTGAGGTAGGGCCTATATACCCGCAGGAGGCCAAATTCGGGAGGACATCATGGCGGAAGCACATTATAGAAGATATTCTATACACCCGGGGATCACCAAGATGACGGCAGACTTGAAGAAGATGATGTTTTGGTCGGGGATGAAGAAGGACATTATATACTTTGTGACTCATTGCGAGGCATGCCAGTTAGTGAAGGCGGAGTGCAGAAACCCCGCAGGATTACTACAGCCACTTCCGGTGCCGGAGTGGAAATTTGAGGACATCACGATGGATTTCATTCATGGCCTTCCCCGATCATGGATGGGAAACGATTCGATTTGGGTCATCGTCGATCGGCTAACAAAGGTGGCCAGATTCATTCTAATCAGGAAAGATGACTTGGTTGGGGTACTGGTGCGGAGATTCGTAGAGCAGTTCATTCATTACCACAGGGTTCCCAGGACGAACGTGTCGGATCGGGATGGTCGGTTCACATCCAGAGAGTGGAGATCCGTGATGACTTATATAGGCACGCGGCTGACCTTCAGCACAGCTTTTCATCCCCAGACGGATGGGCAGACAGAACGCACCAACCAGACATTGGAGGACCTCTTAAGGCTATGCATCTTGGATCGAAATGAACCTTGGGAGAATCTTTTACCACTAGTTGAGTTCTCCTATAACAACAGCTATCAGTCCAGCATTAGGATGGCTCCCTATGAAGCCCTGTACGGGAGGAGGTGTAGGACTTCGCTCTCATGGATTCAGGATGAGGATCCGAAGGTGTTGGGATCAGAGTTTGTCGAAGACACCGAGGATCAGGTGAGATTGATACGAGACAGGATGCTGGAAGCGCAGAGCAGACAGGCTAAGTACTATGACGCCCAACACTGTCAGGTAGAGTTCCAGGTGGGAGACCGGGTTTTCTTGAAGATCCGGCCCATGCACGGAGTTTCACGGGTGCGTGGTCAGAAGAAGAAGCTTAGCTCTAGGTATATGGGCCCTTACAGGATCCTGGAGCGGATCGGGCCCCTAGCTTACAGGCTGGAGTTGCCACCGGAACTGGCAGGGTTACCCGACGTGTTCCATATTTCTTCACTTAGGGGGGCTCTACTATGCCCGTAGCAGCAGATTTTGACCACAGATGGGCCGGTAGCTTCAGACCGGTCAGTTCACTTAGAGCCGGTTCGGATCGATGACAAAGTAGTACGGATCTTGCGTCGCAAGAAGGTTCCGTTAGTCAAAGTTTTGTGGAGGAACCACGGCCAGTAGGAGCATACCTGGGAACTGCAGGACCTGATGCGACAAAAGTATCCATAGATGTTCAGTCAGGTATACCTCACAACCTCTCAGGATGTTCAATTTACTTTCCTATTTTAAACAAGTAGGACTGGAATTTCAAGAGTAGGGGCTAATCTTTTGTTTATTGGGGTCTAGACGTTGCCAATTGGGCGAATTAGTCATAGATGTGAGTTTTCCCTTTAAACCTCACTTAGCAAACATGGCATCGTGATGTAATATTTCACTTCTCATGGGATGTTACAAGTTTCTTTCTCTCCGATAGGAGTCCCCGTAGGCTTAACCTTGATTTCGGGGACGAAATCTTTGTTTTGTTTATTGGGATTTGTAACATCCCATTTCCAACTAGACCCCTAAGAGTGGTTTTGATCATGAACAGGTCATGAAAAAGCCCTAGGGAGCTAAAAAAAGGGCCAGGTGATCAAAGGCCAAGGTGAGAATCACCTTGGTCTGCCTATGACACAACCTCATCACCAAACTTTAGGTTTGACCTTAAGGCTTCACCATGACTCCATGACCCAACCACAACACCACTAACCTATTAGAGGACCCACTAGAGCCTTAAGGGTCCATTAGAGTCAACCCAAGGTGACCAATTTGACCTAGGACCACCCTAGGCCTAAATTAAACAAGGTGCCCTAACAAAGGGCAGTTGGCCTCTAATGTCCCCAACCAATCTTTCCCAGGTCTTCCTAGACCTAAAGTGGTGTCAATGGGTCACCAAAGATCCATTGGGGTCAACTCTAGAGCCTGAGTTGACCCAAGTCAACCCATGATCTAAAGTGGTCAAAGTGCCCTTACCAAGGGTCATGTGACCTCCAAAGTGCCAAGTCAACCCTACCTAGACCTACCTAGACCCTAAGAGGGGCCAATGGGTCAATAAGGATCCATTGGGGTCAGCCTAGAGGCTAGGTAGGCCAAAGTCAACCCAAGCCCATTTTGAGTCAACCTAGCCCAAATGGGCTAGCCCAAGCTCAAGCCCCCTCATGTGGCTTAATAAGAATATAATTTGTATGAGTGGGCTGCCTTTAGACCACAAGATTGACCAAGTCAACTTGGTGACTAGGAGAGAGTGAGAAAATGAGCTCCACCTCATTTTAATGGTGGAGAGAGAAATGTGAAAGAAGAGGTAGAATATAGGGGCGGCCAAAAGGAGGCCAAAAGCCACCTTTAATGGCTGGATTCAAATCCCCTAGGGAAGGGGAGAAGTTTCCAGCCATTTCCCGGCCACCAAGGGGCATATTCAGCCCCCTTCTCTTAACCCGAGCCATGCCATTAATGGCTTTGATGGGCAATAAAGGATCCAGCCACCCCCCTTCCCAATTGGTCTTTTAAACACCACCAGTGGCCCAAGAGGAAGATTTCCCGGCCCTTTACTGAAGAATTCGAGCCCTCCCACTATACTGTTGCAGAAGCTTAGCGCCTCCGCCGTCAACCATGGTGTCCCGCCACTCCTCTCGCTTTCAGACCGCCGGAAAGGACCTCCCCCTCTCCTTATTTCATGGATAGATCCTAGGAATGTTTAGGTTCGAGGTTCGGGCTCAATTGAGCCCGATCCAAGTCCTCGTTTTCATGGTTTTCGGCCGAAAATCAGCTTGGTAGAATCACCGGAATAGGCGTGTCCGGCGGCCGTGCCGCCGGCTGGGGGTAGCCCCCACCTCCCCGAAGGTGGTGGTGGCGGTGGCCGACTTGGGAAGTGGATGGGTGGCCGGGAAACCAGCCCGCAATGTGACCCAGGACGGGAAGATCATGGCCGTCGGCTCAAGGAATAAGATGACTCCGCTGCCCTTGGATTTGCGCCAAGATTCGTGCGGCAAGATTCATAGAAATTAATTAATGTTGATTTATTTCATTTTTCTGTCACAATATTTACAGTAGATGGTTTTAATTTTTAAAAATATTTAGGGCCCTCTGGTGGGAAAACTTTCAACATGAAAGTTGTAGCCCTATGGGTCTACTTTAATCCAAAATTGATTTGGACCCATTTGGACTTCTAGTTTTGGCCAGGGCACCCATTTTGGTGGGGCCTATACCTAGGGCTAACCTGAGGTTCAAATTGGTGCCCACCCTTCATACCTTGTCTAAATGGAGTGAAATTTGGATAGGGGACAAATTTTAACCATATCTAGGGTCTGTCCAAAAATGAGAATTTTTGGAGACACTTTGCAGAAAGTTTTTATTTTTATTTAATAATGCTATGGTAATTAAATTAAGTAGTCAAATGATCTCCAAACCCTCCCAAATTTTGGTGAGTGGTCCCTTGCAATAGTACCTAGCTCTTCAAAAAATTTCAACTTGTTTGGATGAGTTTTGGTTAGGGAATCACCAAACCCTAGTTAGGCCTTAAAGAGGTGCTTTTGAATAATGGTGCACTTGGGATTTTGAGTGGTCATCTCACCTCAAAAGAGGCTGGGGTTTTGGTCACTGACTTGGTATGGCCAATGCCACCCTCTTAAGGAGAATGGTGTAATTTAGGGTCGGTTTACCCTAGGGTTAAAACTCAAACCCTAAGGAAGAGCCCTTGAGTGTTGTGAAGGGCATAGGGGCAAATGCCCTTGTGTGACCTTGTAACTCAGTAGAGTTGAAGGTAGTAAAACCTAAGTCCTCTGGTAGGAATCTTAAGGGATTTGGAGGTAGGTAGACACCTCAAAACACTAACCTTAGTTTTAGGGTAGAAGCTCAAATATGGTAAAACAGTCACTAAATTATAGTTAAAAGTTCTGAAACTTGGTTAGAGTAAGTTTTAGTCTAGGTAGAACCCTAACTAATTTTTATTAGAATTTTATGGGTTATATTTCTAGTACTTTATTTGTTAGGTATCAATTTGCCCAAACTTGTGTTTTAATTATTTTGATTACTCTGTTCATTTGAATCAAATAAAACTTGGCCAGCATGATGATTTAGCTCTAAATGAATATCCCTGAATTTTGTTACCAATTTTTAGTTGATTATATTTAGTACTTCCTTCACAAGTTCCAAAAGAGCAATTATGGTCAATAAATCATTTAGAGCAATTTACCTACTGTAAAATTATGAAACCTGGCCACTGATGTTTTCAGATCAATATTTAGTTGTAGGATTTTATTCATGATTTTTAGGAGAATATTTACAATACTTGCTTTACAAATATAGTTTTTTGAGATTTTGGTAATTATTTATTCTAGAGCTCAATTCCCATTGAAGAATTATGAAATTTGGCCACTGATGTTTTTAGGACAGTATCTGCTCTAGAAGATTAATAAAGAATTTTTGGATGATTATTTACTACACTTACTTCATTAATGAAAAGAAAAAGGATTTATTCTCAAAATTTAATTAGAGTACTTAAAGTACTGGGAAAAAATTGTTATATCTTGGATTTACTGATAAATTGTTGTTTAGAATTTATCATGATTTTATGAAGCTTTATTCATATCTAAAAAGTGCACTTTATGTTCAATTGGTAGCTCTTGGAACCCTTAAGAAAATTAATTAAATATCAGAATAATTAGGAAAATTATAATCTTCTGGATTTAGTCTATTTGTGTCATGATAATTATCCAGTAAATAATTTAGGGCATTCATATGATTATTTAGATTATCTCCTATCCGGTTCGACCTATAGTCTTGGTTGGTCTGCACTTAGCAAATCATTAAAGTTGCAATAGGATGTGATTTGGGATAGTTGTTGGAGTTAGTCATTTTGCTGGGTTGGATAGATGTGGATGATTTCACCATAGAAGGATGGGAGGGGTAGTTAGAAGTGGTTTGGCTAGAGAGTATTGGTGCTCGGGTTCGACGAAAGATCGTCTTTCCCGAAGAGAGGAAGATTAAAAATCACACTAGGTTATTCTATCGTAACATGAGGAAGTAATGGGTAAGGGAATCAACCAATAATAATAAGTACCTCGCGAAAGGGAACGATGGGAGTATTCCCATCATAGTTCCTAGTGCCCCTTGAGAGCCCTTCATAGGGAATACCAGGGGCAGTCCTGGGTTAACGTAAACTGCATTAACAAACTGAAAAGAGTAACCTAGTAATTACGATCTCACATTTCACAAATACTGTTAGCACATGAAGATTGTTGGGAGCTTCAGCTCGGTTAGTTTTGAGACGGACAGTTTTGTCCGAGGAGCCTCGACTCGGTTAGTTTTAAGATGGACAGTTTGGTCCGGGAAGCTTCGGCTTGATTAGTTAAGAGACGGACGGAATGGTCAGGGGAGCTTCGGTTCGATTGGTTTGATACGTTAAATTTGCATGTGCATAAAAGGAAAGAAAATAAATGTGGTGGGTCTTCGGTATTGGAAGGTCGATGCACTAATGCTAATATGTTGACTCGACAAGTGTGGTTAGCACTTCGCCAACAAATGTCCGGTGCACTAGCCTGCAAGAGTATGCATGAGTCCTCTTCATGGACCAAGCGTTGAGGCATATGATAGTTCAGACTGGTAGTGCTTTACTAGTTTAGAGGTGGGCGAGGCCCAACCCACCGCTTCCGTCTGCCACTACGGAGGTATCCTGGGAGGTTACGGCTCCAGAACGGGGGAACTAAAGGTCTGTGTGCACAGAGTCGGGTGTGTGTGTTGCCTTGCATGATCCATCATACCCACTAGCATGTAATAGCATAATCAATTCATTTAACCCCCGACACCTAAGGTATAAGTGGAATGGGACGCTTATACATTAGGACTTACAAAACGACCCCTTGGTCTATAAGCTTGTGTGGGCAAGTTTATAAATTAAGGTCAAATTCTTTATATATATATTGCTGTTAATAACCGACACCCCAACGTATAAACTGGTATGGGACTCTTTATACGATGGGAGCCCTGCAGAAGATCCCTTGGCTTATGCGTTTCCACACATAAATTAAGTTTATTTTTCAATACTTTACTGCCACATGTATTATAAAATTACTAGTATAGGTCCGCTGCCACCTGTTTTTGATTACTCTCCACCTTCAAGTCCTCCCCTCTCTTCCTCTCCGCTCGGTGCCTAGGGGCCATGGGGGAAGGGGCGGGGGATGATAGGGCTTAGTCTAATAAACTAACGGTTTTCGGACCACATCATTTAGGGGATCGTGGATCCCAGCATGGAGGAGCAGCCCCAGAGGTCGACCCGTTCTGAGATAGGGCAGTCTAGCTCAGGAGTTCAGCCAGCTGGGACTGTGTGTCCCGACTTATAGTAGATGTTATAGTTTGCTTTCGCTTGAGCGTCCTGTAGTGAGGATTTTGATGTATCGGGCATAAGCCTTTTCTTTCAGTACCTTATTTTTAGTACTCTGATATATTATTCTGTGGACACTCCCTTCGTGGAGACTTTTATTTCTATATATGTGATCTCTTTAGACTGCTTGTTCTCTATTTACCTTCTGCAGTTATGATCGATTTGGCCGGCAAAATCGGTGTTTCGCGGTGATGACCCTTCAGGGCGTGAAGGTGTCACCGCGAAGCGGCTGTTCTGGGCCTAAGACCCCGGTGTTTAAAGAAAAAAAAGGGGGTCTTACAGCAAGCCCCTGGAGATGGCAGGCATTATTCTGGCGACCTTACCTTTTGTAATTTGGTAAGGACCGAACACCAAGGGAGTAGGCCTCTGACGATGGCAGGCATAGGTATGGTGAACTTACTGTTGGATCAGGCGGCCAACCTTAGAGGGGGGGTGTGAATAAGGTTTTAAATTAAATTTAGAATTAAATGAATTTCAGCAGGGCATCCTATTATGGAAGCTATCGTAGGGTGGTAAGGATACTATCGCGTGGAGGTAGGTCACAAAAAATAATTTTCCCTATAGAATATTGTTTTTCAGATTTCTAACACAGTATATAATGCACTAACAACATGCAGTCACGAACAATAAGATGAAATAATGAAAATAGATTTTATTCAAAACTAATAAAATGTTTACACAGAAAAAAAAACTAGATCTCTATGATGCAAGAGATTGGAGGCAACTCCCCACCTAAAATGTTTAACTCGAGGACCGGTTGGCTCTCTCTCCCATTCCTCCCTAGAAAGTTCTTCGAGCCAACTCCCCACCTTCCTCCCCAAAAGGGTCTTAGATCAAACTAGATCTCCCTTACAAGATGATTTTCTCCTCACCTTCCTCCCCAAAAAGGGACTTAGAGCCCACTAAATCTCCCCGATCTAGACGTCCTCCCAGGATGATTTCCCACGGAAACCTTCCTAGGTTCCGACGAACTCCCCGATCTATTTTCCTCACACACAAAAAGTTAGTAAATAAAAAAAAATATAGATAGAGAAATAGAAGTTAGAAACTATTGCTCCCATAAAAAGAGTTTCCTCCGTAGAGTGGTGGGCGATCAATTGAATATCATTCTTCTTGCACATAATCAACTGCAGATGGTCATTATAGACTTCGATCTTTGGTGATCTTCAATCACGAATGGGAGGGAGATATTTCTTTTTTATTTGCTTAGAGACGGATGTTCACTGCAAAAAAGGTGGAAGCGGAACCCTAATCATGTAACTCTTCTGTTTATCTTCCCGGGAAAAAATGTGCGCTTTTATAGTCATTTTAAAATAAGCTACTGTCAGTGCTAGGGTCATCACGTGACTGTAGGTCTTTTCACGTGTTATTACCTGCTATCCATCATTAAATTGGGAAAAGATCCTAAAATATTCTCTTGCCTCTTTTTGATAACACAACGCGGTTTCTAGCACGATTTCTAGCACGATACGGTAGCCTGGTCTACCTGTATCTTCTCAGCGCTACCAGATCTTCTCGACGCTACCTGATCTTCTCAACGCTACCGAATCCACAATCATCGACATGGATAACGCGATGTGGTAGTCTTAGCGCTTGGCGGTAGGTCACAGAGAAATTTTTTCATCCCCAGCTTGTAAGCCAAAATAGCTAGCATATGCGGTAGGGCTAGAGCCCAGTAGTAGGTCACAAACAGTGGATTTTTGGTGTCTTCATACCTATAAACATGCACATTATACCCAACATAAGTTTTATCAAATACAAATTGGGATTTTATATTGTAAAACTAAAGAGATGTAGAACACAAGTTCCATTAAACTCCCCTTTTGATAATATCAAATCCCATTCATATGATATAAATTATTAGTAACATGGTATAGTGTAGTCCAACAATAATCATGATATATGAACAGGTTTATGTATCAAAATTGCATGGTGTGAAAGTAGTACAACTCCCCCTACATGTGTGCTCCTCTTATCAATGTGCATGTTAGCCGCATAACTCCCCCTACATATGATCTCCCATAGGTGACTAGCATTAGACTAGTTCATGAACATTGTAATCTCCCGCCTTTGATATTATCGAAAGGGTTGAGCATGATCGTAAATGGTTTGTGTTTTCAAAGAGATATGCAGTTTTTAATACACATAAAAAACAATGCACGAGATAAATATGAGCATGAAATTCATAAGAGTGACCAAAATATATTATAGAATTAAAAACATAGGTCAAAAGTACGAGCGGGGAAAAAGAACTACAGAATTGGACAATACGGGAAAATCATGTGATTTTTAAACTGGGGGAGCATATGAGTTTTGGACAAAAGCATATGAAACTAAATACACTAGATTTGTCGTACAATGTTAGGTGATTTATAAAGTTAATACAATGTAGCATTGTAAACATCATGAATAATAATCAGGTATTAGTATAATCGTTCAGTAAACATGAAGTGAAGTTTAAGTCCAATTCTTATGCATGGAAGTGTTAGATAGAATAATGACAGGTGTATGTATAGCATTAAAGAAAAACATCAGGTAGAAATAATCAGTAGCACATGCTATATCTCAATAAATCTATATACTTACACAAGAGTGATGAAGTGAACAATCATGTCATGTTTTCTATCTACATAATACCAATATTAGAACAAAGGACACTAGCTCATTTGATTTTCATTTCACAAGATCGAAATGAGTAAATAAAATAAGGAGCTCATTCTCACAATGCTCATAAAGACTTATTAGGATAAATGAGTAGTGCTTGGGGGTATCCCTAACATATAATTTGATAGCATATATATGAGTTTCCTTTTTTTGTTATTAATATCAATTTTATACTAAATATTTTTTCATGGTTCCTGAATCAATTGAAATCTACCAAGATAGATAGATAGATACACTTTAATTTGTATACAAAGACCTTACTCAGATAATATTGGCCCAATATTCTAAACTCTATATATGAAAATGAACAACGTAACATTGATTTTTCACGTCATTCCTAGCATGTTAGACGCAATATCATGAGTTAACATATAAGATTTTGAAATTTTTACAAGAGTGCAATTTCTAGAGATATGTCATAAATGAAATGTCATTATTCTACGTAAATCCTCACACATACCTAGAGGCATATTAAACATAAACTATTCCATTTAGTCGCACTCAATATCTAAATATTAATAGATTAGACACATCATGATAAAGGCATACAATGATAAATAGAGATTAAGAATCCTAAATCAAACATTGCACGTAATCTTTATGCTTTAAGTTCCTGTCATGCATGCCAATTTCTTTAAAAAAAATAAAAAAATAATTTTAAATAACAAACAAATGCAAATAACAACAAGCACAAAGCAAAAAAAATAAAACGTGTTTTTGTTATTTTGGAAAGCAAGCGGCCTACGGAAAGACAAATAAGAAGACTAAAGAAATCATAATCAGAAAATAAAAATGAAGTATGCATGGAACCTACTTACCACCAGTGATAATGCTAACACGCGGTGGTAGCTCACAGAGACTCGATTTCACCGAAAACATAACCCAGATTTCATTATTTTTCGCTCTTCAATTATTTTAAAATACTTGTGTTTTACAAAAAAAGCATAATGACTCAAAAGTATATAGTATGCAAAAAACAAAAGGTTCGCATGTTTGTACTGGCAAAATATGCTTGAAACATATAATCATGACCTATAGTGAGATACTAGTCACGCATATGATGCAATATAAGCATGTCCAAGATTATAACTTCCCAAGCTATGCTTCTACACCCTAGCCCCGTATTAAGTGATGGATGGTCATGAGGAGCTGCACAAATGCCATAGGTTAGGGTATTTGTCCCATATGCATACAAAAGAACCCACTCAACCTAACACTCTTTCCTTACAGTGCCTCGCAAGATCCCACCAGAACCCTCCTCAGTTAAGGACAAGACATGGTTTATAGGTTAACATCGCTAATGCCCACAACACTATGCCCCCGCTATTGTGAGACACACACAATGGATGAATGATCGTGGTCATACTTATGCATTTTGTTCCCATTTTGACATTTATGTATGATGAATTTTAGATTAATCTTAAAGTTATTTATCGTTCATACCTACACAGATGTGATTTCAAATGTTCATCTTCTGCTTAATATACCATGTCATTGAAATTAAGGTGTCTAGCATAGATATCAATCCATGCACAAAATAAGAAAATGATACTAGGGTGATGACAAGGTGCAGTTTTATTTCATTTATAATCAAGTTTATATCATGTTATTAAAGAGCTTGCATGTATTCAAGACACCAATTATTTCACAGACCTAGAATATCGTTATTAATCATTTTTTATTTGTGTTTGACATAAATGATTGTAGGATTTACCTAAGAAAGAATTACATGCAAATGCAAGTGAAACACATCTCACATATAAGAATACCGAGTAATGCACACAACTTGTAATACCAATATCAATTAATTATAATAAATCATTATGGTGTATGCGATGCTCATATTCATCATTATTAATTTATTTTTCAGAAAACATTCACTTTTACTTTAGCACAACATGACATGATATAACTAGCATGAACATTGATGTTTTCATATAGTTAGAGACGATGCTAGAATGATAAGATAGGGTAACCATGTGTAATGCTATGAAAGGTTTAACAAATATATAATTGATATGCAGGCACCAAAGATGGACTTTCAAATTAAATGTTCATTCAACTATAATAATAAGATTAAGCTCTATGATTTATGTTGATAAATATACAGTTGATTCTCAAGTATAGATACGAATGAGATACAAGCGAACTAGAGTAAACCACAATAAATTTTTTTATTGTATTATTTTGTATATTAGGGGCTATCTGATGCAGCATAAAAATTAGGGAATTAATAAAAAATTTGTGCACTAAATGTTTTTGCTTAAGACCCCTACTAAACCATTTAAATCCAATTCTTTTAAATAACTAGTCTTGCACAAATCATACACTCCACATTACTGTTGAAAACTGAGAGCAACTTTTGAATAGTCATTTTTAGAAACTTGTGGATTGTACCATTTTAGCATAAGGAGTTCAAGGAGGTTATTTAATTACTTTTGAGAATATCATTTAAAAATTAACACTCAATTTTTAGTGATATTATGAAAGATACTTGACTAGCATTGATGAAAAACTTCATTATAGTTGATGCTAGAATAGAGAGATAAGTAGGTCACTTGAAATGATGACTTTTGATTCAATTACTTCCAATTTAATTGTTAAGAAATTAGGCTTAACTTGTACAAGTCATATCTCATCATAAATCTAGTGTGACCACATAAATCATGTTTGCTCAAACAAAAAATGCAATACCAAAAAAATTATAGGCATATTGTGAAGTAAAATATAGTGTATTTAGTTATGATTCTACTTCACACAATTGATGGATACTAATAGATTAGAGATTTAGGTATCCAAGTGAGACTGTGTTAGACGGTTCCCTTGGGTACCCAAATACTTCGTGTTGGCTTATGGGGAGGTAAGGATGAATAAGCCATTTCTATTGGAACCGGTGTGTTATTCTTACTAATGGGTCTCCATTCATACTTTGGTTGAATGTTCCGTTTATACATCAAATTTTCATACACATTATTTTGAGTCTTCTTATATGAATATTTTCTTAAAACACAATGCATGGAATATTTATTTGTGATGAATTAGTTTTCTAAGTTAGATTTACATTGTTTAACATAAAGACTCATAGCGCAGTCATTCTTTAAATGAAATTTTCGTTCATTTGGTTTTAAATTGAGAGTGATTTGAGTTTGCAAATGAAGGTGATTTTTATGTTTTGGAATTTCATTTATACGAGCTTGATGGTTTCTACTCCCATTGATTGACTTAGTTATTATATGACAATTCATATTCAACGTGCTTTGAGTTTTGCTTGAAATTTTGGAGTTGTATTTTGTGAGTTTTTAATCATAATTTCCTTAAGCATAATGATTTTTGTAACCAATTCTTTATTTTTAATTTTAAAATTATGTCTAGCATTATTATACGTGATTATGCTATTTTTAAGAATTGATATTAATGAATTAATGTGTTTTTCAGTCATTTATCAAATCTTCAAATGTTTCATTCATTTCTTTAATTTTTATTTTAAAATTCTTGCATCTAGAAGAATCAACTTTCAATGATGAATTCTCTAAACAAAATTTCTCATTTTGTTCATTTGCAAAAGAAACTCTTTTTCAAGATTCTTGTGTTTTTCTTTTATAACATTATAATAAGTACACGATGTAGGATTTTCAACTAAGGAGCTTGTAGATGAACTAAACACACCATAATTAGATTCTACATTAAGTTGTGTTTTTAAAAATTTTATTTTCTAGTCGTAGATTTGAATTAATATTTTTTAATTTCTTAATTCTATGTTTGACATTTTCTAGCACACACAATATAGAAATAGATGTTGTAACAAAAGAATTTTTACTCACAGAGGTTTCAGAAGAGACATGATTTGAACACAAGGTTCCTTTGAATTCTTCTTGACATTCTTCTTCAATAGTTGAGATTTTATCTTCTATTATACATGATGTACAACCCAAATTCGCTTGGTAGAACCCGGAGGCATCAACGGTCGGGGTTGGATCAGCCTCGGGCTAGCTGGGGCCTGAAGACAAGAAGAGCTCTCGCTCCGGAGGAGCTCCTGCCTAGGAGCGGGCGATATACCGCCCGTGACCAGAAACGGGCGAGAAGGCATTGAGTGGTCTCAATGCCACGCTGAGTGAGCTCCACTCACTCAACGCCGTGGTCAGTAGCAAGGGTGCCGAGTGAGCTCCACTCACTCAATGCCATAGTCAGTAGCAAGGGAGTTGGGTGAGCTCCACTCACTCAACGTCACGTCCAGTAGCGACAGCGTCAAGATTAAAGGAGGTACCGCCTGGAAACGGGCGGGAGCGTTCACCATCGGTCAGCCGGGACCTGCTTCCGGTAGAGTCGGCGAGAAGGATTGTGTCTCACAAAAGGTGGGGCCAGCACAGCTTGAGGCTTTCAACACTCCTTTTTAGCTCCCGCCAAATGAAGGAGAGAGGGTTCTCGGCATAGAGTTCTCATCGAGTGGGGCCCAGGGTTCAGGGTAAAATTACTTAATTGCCCACGGGTAAAATTACCCTTATACCCCCAGGGGATTCATTTAACACTTCTTAAATAGCAGGATTTGGCTATTAACAGACCAGCAATGGGTATTTTAGTAACTTCAGGTCAGCAAAAGGCTATAAATAGACCCATAAGGGCTCCTTAGAAAACAGACTCTCATTTTTCTCTGAATCTCTAGTGCTTTCTGAGGAGCTCCTAGCCCAGCTTTTGGCTTTGGAGGGGTAGCTCTTAGAGATCTTCCGGGTGTGAGGTGGTACCTCCCTGCTTAGGCTTTGGGTCAGTCCTAGGTCGTTAGATACCAGTCAAGGGGTGGTGCTTGAGAGAAGTAGGTGTAGGATGCGCCCCTATTTTGAACATTCGTTGAGGTCAATTTTTGCTCCAACAGTTCTGGTGCGGTGAGCGTGGAAGGCAGCTGGTACATGAAATCCTTGAGTTTCGTCCCATGATTGGGGGTGATGGTGAAGTGTCTGGCTCAGGGGGTATCCCCATCCCGGGGGAGGAAGTGATGGGGAAGATGTTGGAGGACTTTAGGTGAGAGGTCCTACAGACCATCAGCCTGGACTTCTCGGCAAGGAGTGAGTGGGAGACGCCTCAGGTTCCGGTGGAGGCGGTCCCGCTTCTGGGCAAGAACTCCCCTAGGCAGCACCCCCGGAAGGTGGTCCCGGCGGAAGTTGGAGAGAGAGACGTGGCCGCTCGGGAACTCTTCCCAGGCCAGCGCCACGGAAAGGAGGTTCCGACAGTAGTTGGCGAGAGGGAGGCAACAGTGCGAGAACTATTCCCTAGGCATGGTCTCGCGGATTAGGCCAGTCAGCCGAGGGCGCGAGATGTGCCCTCTTGCTAGGCAGGAGGCGAGAGCCCTTTTGCAAGCTTATCATCTCGGCTCTGGTGCCAGAGGGGTTCCGGGAGCCGGACATGTCTTACTACTCAAGGAAGGGTGATCCGGTACAGCATGTTCAGTGGTTCAAGGATGTGGTCTCGATCAGGCAGATGAGGGATGCCTTCAAGTGTCGTCTGTTTGCCATCACATTGAAGGAGAAGGCCCGGGACTTGTTCCACCACTTGCTGGCAAGTTCCATATACAGCTTTGAAGATCTTTGCAGGGGGTTCCTGTTGAGATTCTCTACATCGAAGAAGCGGAAGAAGGAGGCAGAGTGCCTATTTGCAGTAAGGCAGAAGCAGGATGATACGCTGGGCCATTACGTTGACCGGTTCCAGGAAGAAATCCTCCTAGTCCAGGAAGTCCCGGGGTATGCGCTGATGCTCTCCTTTACCTTGGGGATGAGACCGGGATTCTTTAGCATGGAGCTGAAGAGAGTTCCCCCTCTCTAGTTTGAAGAGCTAATGGAGAGGGCGGCAAAAGAGATTGATTTCGAAAAAGCCAACCCGGATTTCGCTAGGAAGTTGGTCCGGTTGGCAGAGGACGATGTGAAGGACCAGCATCAGGGAAGCAGAGGGAGCTGAGGGAGCTGAGGGAGGAAAGGAGAAGAGAAGAACTCCAGAGGCAGGGGCAGAACTAAGGTTGGGGGGGCTCGGGAGCCACACAACCGGTTGGGTTGGAGGCCTTAGGAGGGTCGCCCCCAGGGTCAAGGAGGAGGTCTGCAGGGAAGGGATAACCTTCAGGAACTGAGGAGGTTCGATCAGTAGGCGTGGAGGCAGGGACCGAGAGACCACTTCCCGCCACCGCAAGAAGCGATGGAGGTTGGTAGAGGAAGAGGAGGAAGAAGAGGAGTCCGAGGGGCCGGAAAAAGGGGAGGTGGAGAAGGAAGAGGGGGCAAGGTGGCGTTGCCCTTCTGCGAATTCCACCAGGAGGAGGGTAACGCGACGACCACCTGCCCGGAGTTCTTGGAGATGCGGGAAGCTAGAGGAATGGGAAGACAGGATCTTCTGGTAAGGATCGTGGAAGTACAGCATGGAGGGGAGGAAGATAGATGCAAGGACCGGGTAGACGTGGGGACCCGAGAAGGGATCGGAGTGATCCACGGAGGGGTCGGGATTGAGGCAACTCGCAAGGGGAGCCTTCAAACCATGTTCCGAAGAGCGGTTGTCTCGACCTCCTTAGCTCCCCCTCCGGAAGAAAAAAATCATATTTTCATCCGCGGATATGCCGGACTACAAGGATCCATTCTGCGAAGCCCTGGTGATTCAGAAAGCGGTGGAGAACTTCACGGTCTCTAGGATACTGGTGGACAATGGGAGCTCGGTGAACGTCATCTTCAAGAGAGCCTTCGATGAGATGAAGGTTGAGGGGAAGAGGGTCCTAGCCTCAGATGGACTGTTGGAACACCCTGTTACTAATTTGGGTAAGGATCACTATGCTTGTCTTAGGAATCCCAGTTGACCTAGTTGTATAGTTGAAAAGGTCAACATTAGAATGAGTCTAGGTCTTAGAACTTAGGTTTGGAGCTGCCCCCAGGACCATTCCAAGATCAAGGTTGAAGAGCTTAGTCTAAGGCAATTTACGTCGAGCTCAGGTCGACGAATCGTCGAACTCCGTTCGACGCTCTCTGAGCTCATCTTCAATAAAACGTCGAACTCCGTTCGACGCTCTCTGAGCTCATCTTCAATAAAACGTCGAACTCCGGTCGACGATCTTCGAGCTCAGATCGACTATCTGCTTTTGTCTAGCTTCTGCTGAGTCGTCGAACTCCCCTCGACTATCTTCTAGCTCAGTTCGACGATCCCTCCCTAAAGTTATTTCTCAGGTCTCTGAGCTCGGTTCGACGATCTTCGAGCTCAGATCGACGTTTTCTGTCTGCTTGGCTCTGTTCATCTCTGAGCTTAGTTCGACGCTCGTAGAGCTCAGATCGACGTTTTCTTTAGAGAGATCGACGCTTTCAGGAATTCAAATGCTGCTGTTCTTTGGAATGTTTTTGAATGTTATCAGCATTTATGTCAGAAGATCTCCCAGCCGTTTGTCTTTATTCTGGAGCAAGTTTCAAGGAATTTTTCAGAGAATGTTTGCTGGACTTTCCTCTAGAAGATAAGACTATTTTTGGAAGACATTTATGACTCCCAACGGCTAATTTTGGACAAGGAAACGTCAGAAAACTTTCATTCCTTTCTTCTGTGTTATTAAGATTTACAGAATATACAAGAAGAAGAGACACAGAGATTGATAAGAAAAAAAAAGGGAACACACAGAATAGAGAATACTGATAGCAGAAGAACTGTGACTCCAAAAAAATCTTCTTGCTGACTGAAACGTGTTCACAATCTCATCTCAGAACTCCAGACACCTTATTTTCAGCCTTCTTGCTGAAACCATCCTGGGCTGGAGATCAAAGTTCTGAAGACCTATCACCCTAGAGCAAAGCTTCTTTTCTTGAACCTTTCTACATCTCAGGGGGAGCTTTGACATCATCAATCCATTGTGCTTCTCTCATTTGATTGAGAACAGAGAAGACACCCTTCACTTTTATTTTCCTTTTTTTTTGCTGTAAAAGGGTTCTTGAATTCCCTTCAAAAGTTCTGTCTGGTTCTGAGAGCCTTGTCAAAACTCAGTGGTGGCAAGACACCTTATCAAAAAATCTAGTTTTGGTTTTTGGGCACCTTATCAAAAGCTCATTGGTGTCAGGACACCTGATCAACTCATCCTGAGTGGATTCCTACCAAGGGTGGTAGAAGAGTGGATGTACCCAGGTTTTTGGGGAACCACTATATTTCCTTGTGTCTTCTGGTTTGTTTGTGTGATTAGTTTGCTGTGTGCTGTGCTTTTTACTTCTTAGTTTTTAACTTCTTACTAGCACTCTACACTATATCATAAATTGAATTTTATATGTGCTGTTTATTTCAACTGTGAAAAATTATTTTAAAATACTCTATTCACCCCCCTCTAGAGTTGAGATAGATCTTAGCCTCACTTTCAATTAGTATCAGAGGGAGGTTGGTTGCTCATACAGGCTAACACCTGAACCAAAAGATCCTTGATAAGATCAATCTCTTAAGGGGATTATTTTCTATACATCTACCTTTTTATTTAAAGACATGGCACGGAACAAAGATTATGCAAGCACCAGACCACCAGTGTGCAACCTTTCTAAGTTTTCACTCTGGAGGGCAAGGATTAGATTATACATGAATTCTATTGATGAAGACATTTTCAATTCTGTCTTGACAGTTTGTCCAACTCCACCAGCAAGCTCAAGTATAAATGCTGTTCCACCTCCTTCTGGAACAGATGCAGATATAAAGAAGTGGAAGATTGCAGATGCTAAGGCTATGAACATCTTAGCCCAAACAATGTCTGATGAAATCTTTCAGAAGGTAGCTGAATGCCATTCAGCCAAAGAAATCTGGGACAAACTCTGTGAAATTGTCTCAGGATCTGCTGATGAAAGGAAAGATAGAAGATCTCATCTGATAAGCCAATATGAGAACTTCAAAAAGGGAGAAGCTGAATCAGTGGCTGACATGTACAATAGACTAAGTCTAATTGTCAATGAGCTAAAAACCCTAGACAAAGAAATCTCACTGACTGAGCTGAATGACAAAATCCTGATGTGCTTCCCCAGCACTTGGGATTTAAGAATCTGGCCAATCAATGATGCCAGAAGTTTAAATGAGATTACTACTGAAGCTCTCCTAGGCAAGCTCAAATCCTATGAGCTGCTCATTAAAAATAGAGAAGAAGAACAAAAGGCTATCTCTCCAGCTACAAGGAAAGAAAAGACCATAGCCTTCAAAGCTGTAGAAGAGGAGCCTGAAGATAAAGCTACAGGAAATGATGAGCTCATAAGTCTACTGGCCAAAAGATTCTACAAGATGGCCAGAAAAGACTTCAGAAAGAGACCATACAAGGGTCATGATAAACCAAGGTATGATAAATCAAACAACAATAAAGAAATTATATGCTTTGGTTGCAGGAAACCAGGCCACATTGTGCCTGACTGTCCAGAAAACAAGAATAAGGACAAGAAGGAAAGAGGAAAAAGAAGAAAAGAAAAGGATTACAAGAAGAATAGCTCAGACAAAGCCTCCTCCAGCAAGAACAAACATACAAGGAAGGGCTTTGTTGCTGAGACATGGAGTGAGACTGAAGAGGAATCTGAAGCCTCATCCAGCTCCAGTGATGATGAGGATGATGCAGATGAAAAAGAATTTTGCATGATGGCTATCAATGCATCACAGCAAAACTCTGATGAAGAATCAGATTCAGATTCAGAAAGTCAACCAGATGAGGATCAGGTAATCAACTCTTTTGATTTTAATTCTGAGGACTTCAAAGATGAATTTAAGACACTGTGTCTAGATCTATTAAAATCTGAGAAGGAGATAATCTCTCTCAGGAATCAATTATCTGAGCATAGTGTACTAAACTCAAAGAACCTCAAACTCTCTGAGGAGTTAGAATGCTGTAGGGAGGAGATAGCTTCAATGAAAAATGAACTATCAAAGGCCAAAAAGTTTGAAGAATCCCTAAATGGGAGAAGTATCAGACTGATGGACATCACAAGCACAGTGAACTCTAGATTTAATAGCACACTGGGCTTGGGTGCTTCATCCAGCCAACCTATAATTTTGACAACTCCAATCAAGTTTGTCTCTGACAAAGGAAAGGGAGTAATAGAGGTACCCAGGAAGAATGCAGATCTGTCAGAGAAGAACTCAGTTCAACAGATGGCGTCGAGTAGAGCTCGACGATCGTCGAACAGAGCTCGACGATCTAACTACAGATCGTCGACCTCAGCTCGACGATATCCAAACTCTGAACCTCAGCATAGTCGATCTTCGAACGGAGATCGACGATCTGACCCAAGATCATCGACCTCAGTTCGACGATCGTCGAATAGAGGTCAGGCTTGTGAACACTCCTTCAATGGCACATTCAGATTCAATCCTAGAAGCTCCACATCCCAAGGCTTTAATCCCTATACTGAATGGATAGTACCTCCTAGGAGATACCATCCTGAAGGTTATAAGGATCAACCTGGGATGTCCTTTATTTCAGAATTCAAGGGATATCAACCTAGGCCCAAGGTTAACTTGGTCAAAAACAAATAAGCTGTTTTTGTGTAGGTGAAGACCTATCCAGCATCAAACCATCAATGGTATCTGGATAGTGGGTGCTCAAAGCACATGACAGGGGACAAGGACAACTTCACTTCCTTCAAAGCCAAGCTTGGACCCAAAGTAATTTTTGGAGACTCAAGCTTTGGAACTACAAAAGGATATGGTGCAGTCAAAATTGGCCCAGTCACATTCAAGAAGGTGGCATATGTTGAAGGACTCAAGCACAACTTGATAAGTATCAGTCAACTGTGTGATGAAGGATATCAAGTGACCTTCAACAAAGCCACATGCAAAGTCAAGTCAGTGGACAACACAACTGTGTTGACAGGTAACAGAAGAGGTAACATTTACTTAGTGGATTTTCATTCACCAGTGGTAGATATTTGCCTGTTTAATTCCATTTCAAAATCTAATGTTTTATGGCATAAGAGACTAGGGCATATTAACCTTAGAACCATTGCTAAGCTATCTAAAGACAACCTTGTTAAAGGACTACCTTCTGGTCCCTACAAGAAGGAAGGACTTTGCAAGGCTTGTCAATTAGGCAAGCAAACTAAAAGTAGTTTTAAATCAATTAATAAGAGTGATTCACCTAGGATTTTGTACCTGTTGCACATGGATCTTTTTGGACCCATATCTGTGCAAAGCCTAGGAGGGAAGTCCTATACTTTAGTGGTTGTAGATGACTTCTCAAGATTCACTTGGGTATTCTTTCTGAGGAAGAAGTCTGATAACTTCAAGTGTTTGACAGATTTTCTCAAATGCATTCAGATTGAGTTCAACACTCACATTGCCCTGATCAGAAGTGATCATGGGACAGAGTTTGATTCTCTTCTCATGCAAGAGTTCTGTCAGAGTGAAGGGATCAGGCACACTTTCTCAGCTCCTAGAACTCCTCAACAAAATGGGGTAGCTGAAAGGAAAAATAGAACACTCATTGAATCTGCAACTACATTATTGGCAGATGCCCACTTACCTCTGTCCTTTTGGGCTGAGGCAGTGAACACCTCCAACTATGTGTTGAACAGAAGCCTGATACACAAGCTGAAGGGCAAGACTCCTTATGAATTGCTCAAAGGGAAGAAACCTAAAATAGGCTATTTCAAAGTTTTTGGTTGCACTTGTTTTATTCATAATAATGACAAGAAATATCTAGCAAAATTCCAAGCTAAAGCTGATGAAGGAGTGTTTTTGGGATACTCCATGATCAGTAAGGCCTATAGGTTTATAATAAATCTTCCTGTAAAATTGAAGAATCTGTTCATATTATTTTTGATGAAGCTAACATGTCTTTCAAGGAGAAGAATGCTTCTACCATAGAACCTCTGCAGGTACATTCTCTAGCTGAAGACTTGAACAAACTGCAAGTTGCTGAAAAGAATGAGTGATGATGAAGAAGAAGTTCAACATCTTGAAGAAAATCATCCTGAAGAGCCAGTTGCTGCTCCACTAGAGGAGACAACAACTCAGGCTAGTGAACAATCAACACTCCCTGTTGACTTAGTAACAACAAGAGATCATCCAATCACCCAGGTAATTGGAGAGATCTCAGCTGGTGTGCAAACTAGAAGTCAGGTCAACCAAAACCTGATGCACACTTGCTTCCTATATCAAATTGAGCCTCAATCCATTCAAGATGCAGAGCAAGATCCACACTGGATCATTGCAATGCAAGAGGAGTTGCATCAATTTGAAAGGAACAAGGTTTGGGAACTAGTGCCTAAGCCAAAGGATCATCCCATTGTTGGAACAAAGTGGGTATTCAGGAACAAGCTGGATGATCAAGGAGTTATAGTCAGAAACAAGGCAAGGCTAGTTGCTCAAGGGTACTCTCAACAAGAAGGAATAGACTATGATCAGACATTTGCACCAGTTGCAAGGCTGGAAGCCATCAGGATATTCCTAGCCTATGCTGCTCACAAAGGTTTCAAAGTGTATCAAATGGATGTAAAGAGTGCATTTCTCAATGGGGACATCAAAGAGGAAGTCTATGTTAGACAACCTCCAGGTTTTATCTCTCTAACTCACCCTGATTATGTTTTCAAATTGCATAAAGCATTATATGGTCTCAAGCAAGCTCCTAGAGCATGGTATGAGACCCTAGCATGCTTTCTTCTGGAAAATGATTTTGTTAGGGGGAGAGTAGACCAAACTCTTTTTATTAGAACCCATAAGTCCCATACCCTACTAGTGCAAATTTATGTAGATGACATTATTTTTGGTTCTACTGATTCAAAATTGTGCAAAAAGTTTTCCAAGCTTATGCACTCTAAATTTGAAATGAGTAGCATGGGTGAGCTGTCCTTCTTCTTAGGACTGCAAGTCAAGCAACATGCTGAAGGCATATTTATTTCTCAAACCAAGTATGCAAAAGAATTAGTTAAGAAATTTGGTATGTCTGATGCATCATGTATGAAAACACCCATGCCCTCAAATGCTGTAATAGATGCTGATGAACATGGGAAACCTGTTGATCAGACAACATATAGAGCAATAATTGGATCTTTATTGTACCTTACAGCTAGTAGGCCTGATATAATGTTTGGCACATGTATTTGTGCTAGATTCCAAGTTAGCCCTAGAGAGTCACATTTAATCTTAGTTAAGAGAATTCTTAGGTATGTAAAAAGTTGTCCAAATCTAGGTCTCTGGTATCCAAAAGATTCATCATTTGATTTAACTGGATTCTCAGATGCTGATTATGCTGGATGCAGAATAGACAGGAAAAGCACCAGTGGAACTTGTCAGTTCCTTGGTGATAGACTTGTCTCTTGGTTCTGTAAGAAACAAACATCTGTGTCAACTTCAACTGTTGAAGCTGAGTATATGGCTGCAGGCAGTTGTTGTTCCCAAATATTGTGGATACAGAATCAGCTTCTAGACTATGGCTACAACTTAGAGAAGTCAAAAATTTTCTGTGACAATACCAGTGCTATCTCTATAGCACAAAATCCAGTCCTCCATAGTAGGACAAAACACATAGAAATTAGGCATCACTTTCTAAGAGATAATGTAGAGAAAAATAAAATTGAACTTAAATATATTCCTACTGATTTGCAAAGGGGAGATATTTTCACCAAGCCTTTGGATGAAAAGAAACACACTTTCTTCCTAAATCATTTAGGCATGTTAGATGGAGGAAGCCTTAATTAAATTACAAGATTTTGAAAAGATAAAACAGACCAAGACTAGGCCAAAAATTTCCTCTCTTTTTGTGTCTGTAGAATAAGTTCTGTCTCTGAACTGAGCTCGACGTTTTCCCAGAAAACGTCGAACGGAGATCGACGGTTCTTGAGGTGTCGATCTGAGTTCAGCGCCGCCGTTAGATCTAGGCTTTTCCTCTGTCTGATCCTTGGTCGTCGAGCGGAGCTCGACGCTCTCAATAACGTCGAACGGAGTTCGATGCTATTGGCGTCTTTTCATTTTCCTCTGTAGCCCAAATCGTCGAGCTGAGTTCGACGCTTCTTCGAACTGAGCTCCACGATTTTCCTTTTTCGCGTCGAACCCTAATATAAAATCTTTCTTTCAGCCGTCGTTCTCCCTTTGCGCTTTCATACTCTGCAACTCTCTCTCTTTTCCCACCAAATTCTCTACGCTTGGTCGTTTTTGGTTTTCTGTTGCAGGTGAATATGGCTGAATCTAGTGCTGCTATTGCTAAGATGAAGTTCGATACAGGCTTTGACATCGACATAAACTCCTTCGACGGAAGCGACCAGCGCTTCAAGGACATCCTAAACTTATTAAGAGAACAACAGCTGACTCCAATAATGACTACAAGGATGAAGATCGCCTCAGAAGAAATTAAAGAGTGGTGTTTTACCGCAACAGACGAGACTGAGAATTCTGTTGACGGAACCATTAAGGGGACTCAGGTATTTCTATCCCCGGCTCTTTTAACAGAAGTCTTTCAACTCAGTACTAGAGAAGACTCCATTGAACTGACTGGAGAGGAGTTTGACTCCATGCTAGATAGGATGGGTCACAATGCAGTCAACCCTAATAAGCTACTGAAGAAAAATCTGGCTATCGAATTTCAATTCCTGGCTGATGTAGTTGGGAAGGTGCTGTTGGCCAAGCATTCAGCCCATGAAACCATTTCCAGATATCAGTTCTGCCTGATGGGAGCTTTATTAGATAAGAAACACCTGGACTGGGGCTCCATCTTCTTCACTCTGATTAAGAAGAAGATCAACAAGAATGCAGTTAGTTATGGGAGAATCTTAGGGGTCTTTCTGCACAACAGGTGACCTGACCTATTAACCTCCTCTGGCATGTTCATCAATGCATCCAAGAGGCTTTCCTGTGCCCTCTTCAGTAAATGGGACAGGCAGATCATAAACCCCTCCAGGGCTGCTGCAACACTTCATTCAGGCACAAGGACTATTTCAGTCACTCCTCCAGCAGAAGAGATGCCTGCTTCTTCTCCTCCTCCAGCCATATCCACCCAAGTCGTCACCTCCTCACCACCAGTCTCCACCTTAATCATCTCATCCCCAATTACCCTTTCCTCACCTATGTCATCCCCTCCTTTATCCACCTCAGAGGAATTCCATCCTCTCTTTTCCTATTCAACCTTCACCCTACCATCCTTCTTACTTACAGATGATTCCTTCATGGATGATTCACCCTCTACTCCTCCTGAGCCACCCTCAACTTCCTCCTTTCAACAAATGCTCCATGACATTCTCTCTCAACCCTCCTTCACACCATCTCTTACTTCCCCTATCTCCACCTCAACCTTCTCTATCTCCATAATTCCATCTTCTGAACCAACCATTCCCTCTCCACCTTTCTCCACATTTTCAGTTTCAGCCACCATCCCTCCATCCACCTTTGCCTCTACCTCTGCTCAAGCCCCACTTGAGCATGTGGATCTTCCTAGCTTGGCAGACAGGCTGTATGAGTTACTAGCTCCCAAGCTGACATCTCTACTGGAGTCTTCCCTAGCTCCACTCCTGAAGCAAGTACAGGAGCTGTCTACCAAGCTTGCCTCCCTTTCCTCCTCCCTGGCTATACCATCTTCTGTGTGCCTTGATTCACCTCTCTCTGAACCAAGGCAGGGGGAGATGCCTTATGAAGAAGTGGATGTGCCAGCTGCTGATATTATGTCTGCTCCAACTCCAGCTCTTGGATATGCTTTTGCACTGAATCTGCAGAGGCTGCTATCCATATTTGATACAGTCCATTTCAGCTGTCTGCCTGCAACCTCTGCTGAAGATTTGTCTAAGGCCATTGTGCCTGTATCTACCTGTGATCCCAGCCATATTGATTCCTACATCAAGTCCTGGAAGGCTGTGGATATCTCTGATGCTGCTACTAAGGCCACTGTGCCTCCTTCTGTTCAAATTGCTACTGCTGACATAGAAATGATTCCAGCAACTGATGCTGATGAAATTGCTGCTCCTGCTCTAGTGTCTGCTCCTGTTTCTGCCTGCTCTACTGCTGCTCTCTCTCCTCCTGCTCCTGCTATTTCTGCAAACCTTAAAGCTCAAGAAGAGCTTATCAGAAGAATTGATGATCTGTATGATCGACCTCAAAGCTCTAAGAGTGACCAATACAGGACTGATTCTGATGATTCTGCTAGCGCTATTGCCAAAAAGAGAAAAGCCAGAAGTAAAGCAATGATGTCAGTCCCTCCTGCCAAAGCCAAAGACTCCAATGATATTCCATACTACATCCTGCATGACTGCCCCATCTCTGAGCCTTGGATGCAATATTCCAAAAATCAACTGAAAGCTATGAAGAAGAAGAGGAAGCTTGACAAATATGAAAAAGGATCTTCTCAGTATCAGCCTCCTCCTCCTCCTCCTCCAGATTCTGGCTCAGGTACAGCCCCTCAAGCTCCAGTCTCCAGACACAGTTCTTCCCAGTATTATCAAAGATCATATCAAAGGGGACAGCATCAAAGAGGATATCAACCCAGAAGGGGTAATTACAGAGGAAATCAAAGAGGACAAAGATCCTATCAAAGGGAAGGACAAGGTCACCCTGACCCTTCTTCAGGTCCTTTTCCTTACAAGCTGAAAGACACAATTGTCTCCGGGACTCCTTCTACTGTTTCTGAAATCATCAACAGATATGAACCTCCTATTCCTTTTGAAGATCCTGAGAACAACCCTGTATCCTGGACAGCCAGAATGAAAGAATTGGCTGCCCTTGATCAAATAAAAAAGGCCAGAGAACAAGGCAAGGATACTTCAAACATAACTACCTTATCAGAGCAGAGAAAGAAAGAACTGGAAAGATATGCATCAAGGAAATTTTTCAATCCAGAAGACTATATGAAGCTGCACCCAGAGGCTGTTGTTCCAAGGCCCAAATCTCAAACTTCTCTAGGTGTAGAGGATGACAGAAGGTCAAAGAAAGAAAGTCAGAATCCAAATAGAGAAATTTTATTTAAAAAGGGATCTGAAAGGAAGTGAACTGTGTAAGCTAAAACATTTCATCCACCTTTGGATATCTGCTGCTATTTATCTGTGATCTGCTTTGTTCTGTAATTTTGTATTAGCTTATGTATTGTTGTATGCTTTTCATTTCTTATGATTGTCTGTAAATAGTAATCCTAACCCAAATAGGGGGAGATTGTTGGAACACCCTGTTACTAATTTGGGTAAGGATCACTATGCTTGTCTTAGGAATCCCAATTGACCTAGTTGTATAGTTGAAAAGGTCAACATTAGAATGAGTCTAGGTCTTAGAACTTAGGTTTGGAGCTGCCCCCAGGACCATTCCAAGATCAAGGTTGAAGAGCTTAGTCTAAGGCAATTTACGTCGAGCTCAGGTCGACGAATCGTCGAACTCCGTTCGACGCTCTCTGAGCTCATCTTCAATAAAACGTCGAACTCCGTTCGACGCTCTCTGAGCTCATCTTCAATAAAACGTCGAACTCCGGTCGACGATCTTCGAGCTCAGATCGACTATCTGCTTTTGTCTAGCTTCTGCTGAGTCGTCGAACTCCCCTCGACTATCTTCTAGCTCAGTTCGACGATCCCTCCCTAAAGTTATTTCTCAGGTCTCTGAGCTCGGTTCGACGATCTTCGAGCTCAGATCGATGTTTTCTGTCTGCTTGGCTCTGTTCATCTCTGAGCTTAGTTCGACGCTCGTAGAGCTCAGATCGACGTTTTCTTTAGAGAGATCGACGCTTTCAGGAATTCAAATGCTGCTGTTCTTTGGAATGTTTTTGAATGTTATCAGTATTTATGTCAGAAGATCTCCCAGCCGTTTGTCTTTATTCTGGAGCAAGTTTCAAGGAATTTTTCAGAGAATGTTTGCTGGACTTTCCTCTAGAAGATAAGACTATTTTTGGAAGACATTTATGACTCCCAACGGCTAATTTTGGACAAGGAAACGTCAGAAAACTTTCATTCCTTTCTTCTGTGTTATTAAGATTTACAGAATATACAAGAAGAAGAGACACAGAGATTGACAAGAAAAAAAAGGGAACACACAGAATTGAGAATACTGATAGCAGAAGAACAACAGAAGAACTGTGACTCCAAAAAAATCTTCTTGCTGACTGAAACGTGTTCACAATCTCATCTCAGAACTCCAGACACCTTATTTTCAGCCTTCTTGCTGAAACCATCCTGGGCTGGAGATCAAAGTTCTGAAGACCTATCACCCTAGAGCAAAGCTTCTTTTCCTAAACCTTTCTACATCTCAGGGGGAGCTTTGACATCATCAATCCACTTGTGCTTCTCTCATTTGATTGAGAACAGAGAAGACACCCTTCACTTTTATTTTCCTTTTTTTTTTGCTGTAAAAGGGTTCTTGAATTCCCTTCAAAAGTTCTGTCTGGTTCTGAGAGCCTTGTCAAAACTCAGTGGTGGCAAGACACCTTATCAAAAAAATCTAGTTTTGGTTTTTGGGCACCTTATCAAAAGCTCATTGGTGTCAGGACACCTGATCAACTCATCCTGAGTGGATTCCTACCAAGGGTGGTAGAAGAGTGGATGTACCCAGGTTTTTGGGGAACCACTATATTTCCTTGTGTCTTCTGGTTTGTTTGTGTGATTAGTTTGCTGTGTGCTGTGCTTTTTACTTCTTAGTTTTTAACTTCTTACTAGCACTCTACACTATATCATAAATTGAATTTTATATGTGCTGTTTATTTCAACTGAGAAAAATTATTTTAAAATACTCTATTCACCCCCCTCTAGAGTTGAGATAGATCTTAGCCTCACTTTCATGGACCACTATTCGGGTTTTCTGGAGAAAGGAAAGAAGTAGAGGGAGGAGTAGGACTGCATGTAAAGCTGGGGGGCGTGTCATGGAACTATAGGTTCGTGATAGTGGATGCCCCAAGTAGTTACAATGCCATCTTTGGGCATCCCCTCATCAGAGCCTTTCGTTGCGTCCCCTCCTCATTTCATCAATGTCTCAAGTTCAATAACGGAGGGGTACAGGTCAGGATTAGGGGGGATCCAAAGGTGGCAAGACAATGCTATGTGACAGCAGTTAACACTGTTTCTTGGATGGCGGAGGCAGAAGAGCTGGAGAGGGAGCTAGCAGAGCAAGAGTCCCGAGGTAGAGGAGCAAGTGGTAGGGGAAGCTGAGAAGGAGTCCCGGAGGCGGGAGGAAGTCAAGCAGTAGTAGGTGGAGAGCCTAGAGGAGGCGATGGAGGTAGAAGAGAAGCTAGCTGCTGGAATCGAACAAGAGGGTCTGGAGGAAGTGATGGATGAAGATAAGGGTCAAGAGGCGAGAGTTGAGCAGGAGGCCCCGAGGTGTGTGGAGGTTCATCAGCTCAAGGAAGAGAAGCCGGAGGAGGAATTGGAGGCTGAAGGAGGGGAGGAGTTGGAGTTTGAGGAAGAAGCAAGGGTCAGCTGAGAGCATTCACGGTTGGAGCCGACCAAAGAAGTGGTGGAGATGGAGGTCTCCACCAGAGCAGGGCAGGTGCAGTGGGTGCGAATCAGTGGGGGCCTAAGTCACGAGGACCAGGAGCAGATGAGAGCTTGCATCCAGAGAAATGTCGACATCTTCACCCTGAGTGCGGCGGACATGCCGGGCATTGACGCGGATGTGGATTATCATTGCCTGAACCTAGACCCCCAGACTTGCCCCATATGCCAAAAGATGAGGACCATCACCACAAAGATGGAGGAGCCCATCCGCGAGGAGGTCAGAAAGCTCTTGGAGGCAGGCTTCATCTCGGAGGTTCAGTACCCAGGCTGGATCTCCAATGTGGTAATGGTTAAGAAAGGTGGTGGGAAGTGGCGCATGTGTATTGATTTCTCTTTATTAAATAAATCGTGCCCCAAGGATTGCTACCCTCTGCCTCAAATCGATGCGCTGGTTGACTCAGTCGTCAGTTTTTCTGTTATGAGTTTTCTTGATGCTTTTTCAGGTTATCACCAGATTCGCATGCACCCCCCAACGTCAAAGACTTCTCCTTCATCACTAGGGAAGGGTGCTTAAGCTATAAGATGATGCCCTTTGGGTTGAAAAACGTAGGAGCCACATACCAATGCATGATGGATCGAGTCTTCTAGGGGTAGAGAAGGAGAAACTTGGAAGTCTATGTCGATGACCTGATTGTGAAAAGCAAGTGTGTGAGCTCACACCTACGGGACCTAGAAGAGACCTTTTCCACCCTCCGGAGGTTCAAGATGCGGCTGAATCCCTTGAAGTGTGTCTTCGGGGCCAGCCGTGGGAAGTTCCTTGGACATCTCTTGACTCCGGCAGGGGTGGAGCCTAACCCGGATAAGGTAAAGGTCATCCTAGACCTGGAATCACCTCGAAATGCTAAGGAGGTCCAGCACTTGGCAAGCAAACTGGCTGAACTAAGCAGGTTCCTTTCTCGGTCTGGAGACAAATATTCATCATTCTTCAAAGTGTTGAGGGGTAACCAGAGGTTTGAGTGGACAGCCGAGTGTGAGGAAGCCTTCCAAGGGCTGAAGAGACAGCTCTCCCAGGCTCCCCTACTTCAAAGCCCAAAAGAAAGGGAGGACCTAGCCCTGTATCTCGGGGTGGGAGCAAAAGCCGTGAGCTTTGTTCTGGTCAGGGAAGAGGGGAAGAAGATGCTACCCATCTACTACGTAAGCCGAATCTTGAGGAAGGCGGAGCTCCGTTACCCCATCCTCGAAAAGCTAGTGTATGCTCTGATCGTTTCGGCAAGGAAGCTTCGGACATATTTCCAAGCGCACATGATTAGGGTGGTAACCGACCATCCTCTTCGCAAGATCTTTGAAGGGGAGGAGCACTTGGGGAGGCTGGCCAAGTGGTCCATTGAGCTGAGCGAGTTTCACATCTCTTTTGTCCCAAGGCTCTCCATTAAGGCGCAAGCAGTGGTGGACTTCCTGGTTGACTATGTTGTTGAAGTCGGGGAAGAGGAGCCGCGGCAGCAGGGGGAGTGGAAGGTGATGGTTGATGGGGCCTCGGGAAAGCATTCCATGGGGAGGAGTGGTGTTGGTAAGCTCTCAGGGGGGTAGTTATAGAATAGGCGGTGGCCTATCACTTTTCGGTGACCAACAATCAGGCAGAGTACGAAGCCGTGATAGCCGGTCTTCGTTTGGCAAAGGAGCTTGAGATCCAGGATGTGGAGGTCTTCACGGACTCAATGGTGGTGGAATCGCAGATTCGAGGAGAGTTCGAAGCTCAGGAGCCTATCCTAATAAAGTACCTATCCAAGGTAAGGGCAGTTATCAGAGGCTTTTGATCATTCTCAATCCAGCACATCCGTCGGGAGGAGAGTGTGGCTGCCGACCGATTGGCGAAGTTCGGACCTCGGAGAGGAGGGACCCTAACCAAACTGTTCTGACTAGAGAACGAAGAAGGGGAGATGATGGAGATAGGTCAGAGACCCTCGTGGGTGGACCCACTGGTAACCTTCCTGTCAACCGGCAAACTGACAGAAGAGGTAAAAGATGCAAGGAGTTTCAGGCATAAGGCAGCTCACTACTTGATGTTGGAAGTGGGGTTACATCGTAAGATGTCGTCGGGATTCCTAGCCAGGCGTGTGACCGAGGAAGAAGTCCCGAAGATACTTGGGGAGATACACTCAGGCGAGTGCGACAGTCACTCGGGGGGAAGGACTTTAGAGGCAAGGGTGGTCAGGCAGGGGTACTTCTGGCAGACCCTGAGGAAGGATGCGACAGAATTTGCAAGGAGATGTAAAAAGTGCCAGCTGTACGCCCCCTTCCAGCTCTTGCCCGCTTAAAGAATAAGGAGCATAATGTCACCATGGCCTTTTGCCATTTGGGGAATGGACTTGGTCGGGCCTTTTCCTCCGGCTAGTGGACAGAGGATTTTCCTCCTGGTCATGATCGATTACTTCTCAAAGTGGCTGGAGGTTAAGGACTTGGCTAAAGTCACCTCGCAGGTCATAAGGAACTTCGTCTGGGGGGATATCATATGCAGGCACGGGCTGCCTCAAGCAATAGTAACAAACAACGGTCCTCAGTTTGCCAGTGAGGAGTTCATCAGCTTCTGCGCCAAGCTTGTGATCGGCCTCAGATTTGCCTCTGTCCACCACCCCCGGAGCAACGGCCAGGTGGAAGCAGCAAACAAAATTATCGTAAACCTGCTCAAAAAAAGTGGAGAACCTGAGGGTAAATTGGGTGGAACAGCTCCCCTCGGTTCTATGGGCCTTGAGAATGACCCCAAACACGGCCACTGGCAAGACCCCCTTCAGGCTCTCTCACGGGTGCGAGGCAGTCCTGCCAGTGGAATTCAAAGTTCGGACCCCTCGGGTCGCAGCGGCAGGGGAAGGAGATGAGACTTGGAGGTTGGGAAATGAGGAAGGGTTGCACCTCTCGCTGGACATGATGGAAGAAGCGCGGGATGTCACAATCATCAAGCAAGAAGACATCAAGCGACGCATGGCAAGATGCTTCGACAAGCATGTCAGGATCAGGCAGTTTGCCGAAGGGGATCTGGTGTTGAAAAAGGTTGACGCGGCGGGAAGGCCAGCCCCCGTGGGCAAGCTCAACCCGAACTGGGAAGGGCCTTACATAGTAAAAGAGGTCATTAGAATGGGAAGTTACTACCTCTAGGATGTGGAAGGGAGGACCTTGAGCCACACTTGGAGCGGTGACGATCTAAGGCGCTTTTACCCATGAGAGGGAGGAGGTGATTGTAATTTTGTTTCCAAATGTTATCATGTGTTACCATAATACATCCCATACTTTGATCCGCTGTTAACTCTTTTCATTTTAAAGGTTAGGATAAAAACAGATTTTGGTTATGAAATCTTCATCAACACCCCGAGCTTAGCTCGACCCCAGGTAGACCTGCTGTGCAGGCTCTCATCTAGCTGGCAGGTCCGAAGGCTCGCCTGTGGGGGAGAGGTTTGGTTGTGAAATCTTCGTCAATACCCCGAGCTCGGCTCGGCCCCAGGTAGACCCACTGCGCAGGCTCTCATCTAGCTAGCAGGTCCGAAGGCTCGCCTGTGGGGGAGAGGTTGGATATGAAATCTTCATCAACACCCCGAGCTCGGCTCGGCCCTAGGTAGACCCACTGCGCAGGCTCTCATCTAGTTGGCAGGTCCAAAGGCTCGCCTATGGGGGAGAGATTGGATATGAAATCTTCATCAACACCCTGAGCTCGGCTCGGCCCCAGGTAGACCCACTGCGCAGGCTCTCATATAGATGACAGGTCCGAAGGCTCGCCTGTGGGGGAGAGGTTTGGTTGTGAAATCTTCATCAATACCCCGAGCTCAGCTCGGCCCCAGGTAGACCCGATGCACATGCTCTCATCTAGCTGGCAGGTCCAAAGGCTCCCCTGTGGGGGAGAGGTTGGATATGAAATCTTCATCAATACCCCGAGCTCGGCTCGGCCCCAGGTAGACCCGCTGTATAGGCTCTCATCTAGCTGGCAGGTCCGAAGGTTTGCCTGTGGGGGAGAGGTTGGATATGAAATCTTCATCAATACCCCGAGCTCGGCTTGGCCCCAGGTAGACCCACTGCGCAGGCTCTCATCTAGCTGGCAAGTCCGAAGGCTCGCCAATGGGGGAGAGGTTTGATATGAAATCTTTATCAACACCCTGATCTTGGCTCGGGCCCAGGTAGACCCGTTGTGCAGGCTCTCATCTAGCTTGCAGGTCTGAAGGCTCGCATGTGGGGGAGAGGTTGGATATAAAATCTTCATCAACACCCCGAGCTCTGCTCGGCCCCAGGTAGACCCGCTGCGCAGGCTCTCATCTAGCTGGCAGGTCCGAAATCTCGCATGTGGGGGAGAGGTTGGATATCAAATCTTCATCAACACCACGAGCTCAGCTCGGCCCCAGGTAGACCCACTGCGTAGGCTCTCATCTAGCTGGCAGGTCAAAAGGCTCGCTTGTGGGGGAGAGGTTGGATATGAAATCTTCATCAACACCCCGAGCTCGGCTCGGCTCCAGGTAGAACTGCTGCGAAGGCTCTCATCTAGCTGGCAGGTCTGAAGGCTCGCCTGTGGGGGAGAGGTTGGATATGAAATCTTCATCAACACCCCGAGCTCGGCTCGGCCCTAGGTAGACCCGCTGTGCAGGCTCTCATCTAGCTGGCAGGTCCGAAGGCTCACCTATGGGGGAGAGGTTGAATATGAAATCTTCATCAACACCCCGAGCTCGGCTCAGCCCCAGTTAGACCCGTTGCGCAGGCTCTCATCTAGCTGGCAGGTCCGAAGGCTCGTCTGTGGGGGAGAGGTTGGATATCAAATCTTCATCAACACCCCGAGCTCGGCTCGGCCCCAGGTAGACCCGCTGCGCAGGCTCTCATCTTGCTGGTAGGTCTGAAGGCTCGCCTGTGGGTGATAGGTTGGATATGAAATCTTTATCAACACCCTGAGCACGGCTCGACCCCCGATAGACCCACTGCGTAGGCTCTCATCTAGCTTGTAGGTACGAAGGCTCTTCTGAGGGGGATAGGTTCGGTATTTTCAAATATTTTGACACGAATGTTCTAGCTTGGGACTAGAGACACACCCTGAAGGCAGACCCAAAAGGGTCTCGGCCAAGAGAGGTCCCGACCAGGAGAGGTCTCGGCCAGGAGAGGTCTCGTCCAGGAGAGGTCTCGGCCAGGAGATCCCTACTGGGGGATCACGCCAAATGAAGTTCCCGGCGGGTCTAGGCAAGGAGACCCGATCGATAGCGCAAGGAAAGGAGGGGCGGTCTTCCATTAGCCTATTGTTGGGTAAATTGGAAAATGTGTACTAGATTTGGAGAATCCACAACTTAGTCAATGATATGCATCAATTTGTATTTGATAGGAGTTTGAGTTTCATTATGCAGGTTTAAGTATTTGAAGAAAAATTTCCTGAGTACAAGTGTCGACACTTGTGAAAAAACTATGTCGACACTCAGGAAACTTGTGTCGACACTCAGACAAGCTGTGTCGACACACAAGCAAATTATATCGACACTCAGGGAAGTTGTGTCGACACCCAGAATTTGTGTCGACACTTATAAAGAAGCTGTGTCGACACTCAAAGCTTTGTCGACACCTAAAGATGCAGTTGTGTCGACATCCAGAAATGTGTCGACATCTGAAGCAGGACTCGTGTAGACACTTAAAACTGAAGCTATGTCGACATTCAGGAGATATGTCGACACCTGAAGCAATTATGTCGACACACAGGACTTGTGTCGACACACCAACTCTTAAAAGGCTGTGTCGAGTTCAGAAGTAATTGTGTCGACACACAGGACCTGTGTCGACACACACTCAATGCCATTTGACAAACACTCAACACCAACTGTCTGCAATAGAAATGTCGAGACAAGAAGCTTCTGTGTCGACACACAGGACTTGTGTCGACACATTCAACATAAGCAGTGTCGAGAAGCAGAAGTATGACTTTGTCGACACTTGGAGTAATTGTGTCGACACCATGAAGACTTGTGTCGACACTTAGTCTATATGTGTCGACACATGTGAAGCAGTCTGCTGAGTGTTGTATGCTGAGTTGAAAACACATTGAATAACATGGTGATGTGACTGGTGACTTGACAGCTGTCATAGCTAGCCGGTCTGTGACCACTGTCAGAACTGTCAAAAGTTTGTTATGAACCGGATCAGCCGGTAACCATGAAGCAAGCTATATATAAGAGACAGATCGGAAACGACAAGAACATGAACAATAACGTGAAGCATCAATAAGGAGAATTCTGACAGATCAAGGGCTGTCTGCAAGAAAGATTCAGAGTTCTATCTGAATTTAAGGAAGAAGCCGATTGAAGATCATCTTCATCAACAGAGAAGATTCAACTTATTTTGTTCTAATCAAGAAGCTTTGAAAAGCTAAGTTAAGTTGGATCAGAAGGATCAGTCAATACAAGAACTGATCAAGAAGACAACATCAACAGAGAAATCTAGCTAGTGAAGTTTTCAGTTACTCTTTACTCACAAATTCTTGTAGGATCTTCTATTAGATCTAAGATTGTAAGCCTAAAATTATAACGGCTGAGGTAGGGCTGTAGGGCTGAGGTAGGACTTATGGGAAGTCTGAGTTGTAAGCCTAATTATAAAGGCTGAGGTAGGGCTGAGGCCTGAGGTAGGATTCTGGATAAGAATCTGAGGTAGGACCTGTGTTAAGTCTGAGGTGTAAGAACCATCTTTGGTTCTGAGTTTGTAAGATCTGAGGATCTGAGCCAGTGGAAGGAAGTTAGGCTGAATCTAGTTATCTGCTGGATAGGAGAAGGGGGGAAAGTGGATGTACTCATATCTTGGGGAACTACTATAAGTCTGGTGTTTACTGTGATGTGTTTATTTTCTGTAAATTGATTAATCTGTGCTAAAAGTAGTCTTATAACTGTTTGCCTAAGAATTAAAAAGATACAAAAAGATTAGAACCTATTCACCCCCCCCTCTAGGTGTTTAGGCTCTTGAAATAAAGTCTTTTACCTATGAATGACACTCATGAAAATGGTTCTCGACAGAACGCGGGAACGACGTGTTTAAGCCTTGAGCTCTCGACAGGTTCTCGCCTATCGACCGCTAAGGGAGACTATCCTAGAGGAGGGGCAAGGGGGCCTCGGCGGAATCTTGACTGAGTAGCATTCACTATCAATAAAAAAGAAGAGTATAAACACTAATAATTTATATATGAAAATATGATTACAAAAATCAGAGCGTCTCGCTCATTACAAAAAAAGAAGAGAAGAAAAGGAAACCCCGCAGGGAGAAGCATTGTATCGGCTCGAGCTCCAGCTCGAGCTCCCGCTTGAGCTTCTGCGGGATCTCTCGCCCGAGATCTCCCCAGATGTCTCGCCAATAATCGTGGGGGATCTCGGGACATCCGGGGGCGGAGAGTCGGGTGCGCCTGGGGGCTTCGGGATAGGCTCGAAGAGCCAGGGAACAAGCTGGGGAGCGGTCAGGGTCTCGCCACCCTCGTCTAGACATCCCACATCCTGCAGCGTCTCGATCATCAGTCTAGCCATCGCCTGGGAGTTGGCCTGCAAGAGCTTGTCGATATCATACTCAGAATAACTCCGGCTCTTCAGTCTTTCATCCAGCGTGGGAGGGGGCGGGACCGCAGCTGCCGCCGTCTCCAAGCGCTTGACTTGGTGCTTCAGCAGAGCGTTCTCACACTCCACCCCGGCCAGCTGTGCACGGAGCACCATGACCTGCGGAGAGTCTGACATAAAAGCATTCTATCAGCAGCAAGAACGAGGGTATGGATCTCATAAGCGAAAACGAAGGTCAGAAAGGGTCTCTCTTACCTCCTCCGTCGGGCGCTGGGACAGAAGGCGCTATGCGTTCTCTAGCTTAGTCTTCAGAGCCGCCCCTCGAGCCACCGCTTCCTCTCTCGCCTTGTATATATCGAGGAAGTTTCGGTCGATGGTGATGCTTCGGCGAGCACATATGTGCGCACGCTCGAACCCATGCATCAGAGCCCAGATGGAGTCAAAAGCGAGGAGGCGAGTGGGTAGTTGGTCGTACAAGCCCGCAAACTCACGGCTATAGAGGCAATTGCCCAGCACGAAGGCCTCGCCGGGGACCTCGTCACGCTCTGCCCAGCTTGGGAGCAGCGTCGAGAGGGATATTCGGTTGGCCTCCGGGTCCCATTGTAGCAAGGGGCTCCCTTCCGCATAAAGGCTCTTCACGCCTAAACCAAAGTTCCTGTGCCCCTTCGGCACAGGCTTGGGCGGGAGCTTGGCAGAGCTCTCGGCAGCCACTGGCTCGGCGCCCACCTCGCCACCTTCCTCGATCGCGGCCGGAGGGTTCTCAGTAGGGGCCCATCACTGCTCCTGGTAACGTCCCTTATCTCGCTGACTGCCGCTAAAATCTGGGCGAAGGACCGGCCCGGCAGGAGAGGTTGGGCAAGAGAAGGCACCTTAGACTTCCCCTTCTCGACAGTAGACGGTTTCAGCCTCTTCATCCGCTGAGACGAAAAGTCGTTGGGTTTCCGCTTCCCGGCACCAGACGGCAGAGACAGAGCTGGCTCGTCCCGGCAAGCGTGGGCCGCAAACTTCGTGAGAGCCAACGGATCTCTCGCAGTCTGGCCCTCGGCAGCTTGGGTCTCGGGGAAGGGCTGGCGTAAGGGGATTGTCGAAACCGAAAATCGGTCTCTTGTGGAGTTCACCCTTGGGGAAAGGGTGGTCGCGCACCTACTTCGCTCCTGCAAGAAAAATAATAAGGAAAGGAGAGCAACGGACTAGACCAAGGGCCCGGCTCGGAGGTCCCACCACAAACCCGGAAGATCACTGATCTCTTCCCCTCCTTAGCCAAATCCCGGGCTAAGGTACCTCAGAAAGCGCTAGAAGACTGGGGAGCAAGGAAGTCTGCCTTCTGAGGATACCCTTGGGTATTATTTATAGGATTTTGAAGATGGTATGTAAATAACTAACCTCTGCTGCCTTGAAATTACTAAAAGCTCCTCGGGCTGGCCTGCCAACAGCCAAACTCCGCTGTTCTAAACAGCTATATGCATCCCACCTGGGTCTGCAAACATCGAGACCCCGCTGTATTGACCGACTAGGGGCAGGCCGATAGGGTAAGACAGTAAGAGGTCCTCCCTATCCGCACGGGACGGGGCCAGCTCACCGGGAAGGCGCGGGCCGACCCGCCTAGGAGAGGCGGGCGGGGCTGGCCCGCCAAGATAGGAGCGGGCAGGGCTGGCTCGCTGGGAGGGCGCGGGCCGGAGGATGGTCCGCCTATGGGGCGCGATCTGGCCCGCCTAGGAGGGTGCGGGCCAGGCTGGCTCGCTAGGGTAACCCCTCGATGCGCAGGTCGGGGGCGGCCCGCCTTGCTACCTGAGCCCCTTCGGCAATCACGGGGTTGTACAGGGATCTCCTGCTCTCCTGCAAGGACAACACGGTAACACTCAGCATTGAGGTGAGACGTATTTACCGGACATAAGAAAGAAAAGACGAGATCTCACCTTTATAAGGAAGAACGGGGGGAAGAGAGTCGACGTCCCGCCTAAGGAAGAGGACGTCAAACTCCTTGGTCCCAAAGAATTCGAGGAGCGCGCTCTCGTAGAACTCGAGGGCTAGCGGCTTGTAGACGGCATCCTCATACTGGATCGGCGCAAGCAAAACATTCTCGATGTCACCAGAGACGAAGACAAACTTCTCGCCCAAGTGATGATGCTTGTTGGCGAGGCCGGTTGTCTTGAGCAGCTGCCCGGAGAAGAAGACGGCTCCTACCTTCGCGCGGAAGGTAAACAGCTTCCGGAAGATCGAAAGGTTGAACTCTATCCTCTCGGATCGCATATAGCAGATGAACGCTACAAGGATGGCGACCAAGTTTGGATTCAGCTGCGCGGGAATGACTCCGTAGTAGCGAAGGGTCAGGCGCATCTCCGGCCAAAGAGGGAGGCGAAAAGCCACCTCAAAGTGTTCGAGGTGGATCACGAGCTCCCTCTCTCGTGCGGTGTTCACCCTGTCGTTATTGCCTGGGTTTCTCGCGGAGAAGCTGGCAGGAATGTATCGGGAGGTAATAAGCCGATACTCCTCCAGGGTCAGACGGCATGACGGAAATTGGTGCTTCCGGAAAGCTTCCGCGCAATTAGAACGCCCCTCGTTCTCGCCTGGCATTGTGTCTAAAGTTTTTTAAGGCAAAGTTGCAAGAGAGGAGGCGAGAGGGAGAGACCAGCTGAGAAGCAAGGGAAGGGAGGCGAAAGCAAGGTGTTCCCGGCAGAGGGCGAGAGCAAAAAGAAGAAAAGTGAAGGTTCCGGACCGGGGAAATAAATGTGGTGGGTGGATCCACCTATTTATAGGAAGCCGTGATAAATGATGATTTTCCCAGAAGGGGTGGCGGAGGTACAACTATCACGACTTAGGTCAACGATACCTCGGTTCCCCGCCCGAATTGACAGTGATAGATCGACAACCCTAGTTCACGCAAACTAGCTGCTAGAACCACATGACATGACAAACGCGTGGGCAAAGAAGGTTCTTGCCTGGCAAGACCTACGATAATAATAGTAACAATAATAGTTAACTAATGAAAGAAGTTCACAATATGGCAAGCAGTCCAAGGTTCAGAATAAAATTAAAAAGACAGGGTCATGGCGAGAAGGGAAGGCCAGAGGTAAGAAGGGGCGAGATATCAAGAATCAATAAGGCTCCCAACACAAGCGACCTCGCTCTCGCTGTCGGGTCATCGGAGGCGCCAATGGGTTGAAGTAGGAGGAGAGTACGGTGCACCCTAGATTGATCCGGTGAACTTGGTCTCATATCCGCCCGAGGCACCTCCCGTGATAAGATCCCGCAGTAGGGACGCCCGACCGCTCAGTCTCGCTTAGGAAGTAACCTCGCTACAGGGCCTCCATCCTTTTCTCCACTGACCTGCAAAACTCTCTCGCCGCATAGGCCCGGGCCCGCTCCTGCCGCACGAGTTTGGATAGGATGGCCGCGGCCCTTTTACCCCGCCTTCTCGCGCTTCCTGCGCCAATCAAGATTCCTTCCATTTCGTCAAAAGAGGGGAAGGGGAAGCTGTCGCTGTCCTCCTCCTCCCGATCTCCGTCATCATCCTCATCCTCGTCAGCTCCCGATCGCAGGTCCGGATCTCCTGAGAAGACAATCTGGCAGTCAGTGCGAGAACAGGGTAAATGCAGTAGCGGTATGTGGCATACCTGCAACATCGCGAGAGCCTCGGCCGGTGGAAGGCGGGAAGGCCCGGGCTCTCCCCCTGTATCCATCCCGAACAAGAGATGGAGTGGCTTTCCACAGCTTGGATGGAAGATCTCTCACGCCATGACCTCCGCCGTGCCCGAAGTCTGGGGAGGGTCGCGCTCCCTCGTGGAATGGCCGGCCTACGACGTCAAGGATGGGTTGACAGGCGCCTCCCCTGCGAATTTATGGGGATTGGCTGCTAGATCATCATGGGGGGCAGCCCCTACATTAGTTCCCGGCAAGGTAAGACCCGGTCAAGTGGAAGAAGGCACTGCGAGAGCCCAATCCCAGAGTTAAAAGTGATCAAAAAATGGGCAAAAGAGAGGAGGGGATACCTGGAGGTCCCGAACCGTCAGCAGGATCCCCTTCCGGATCCTGTGGCTGATCCTCAGGTAGGCGAGACGTCGATGGGTCTGGTGGCATCGGCAGAAGCCCAGCACCACCTTCCGGGACCACCTGCCAAGAAAGGTTCAGTGGCCAACTCTTAAGTATAGCAGTCCGCTAGTCCGCGAGACATACCCTCTACAACAGAAGAGGATCGGCCGCACGGCTTGGGGATGGAGTGGGAGAGACTCGGCGTTCTCGTGAGAGGTACCGATGGGTCTTCTTCACCTTATTCTTCTTATTCTCTTTTGACGGTGGCGGAGGCTCCAAAGTGGGTGCCTCTCTAGCCAGCCAAGGAGCCACTAGGGCTCTATTGGTGAGGGCTCGCGCCTGGCCGCATTTATGCGGTCCTGAAGGCTCTACGAGAGTGGCTTGCCAGCTTGATTGGGGCATATCGCGATGTCACGCGAAATCCCAGGAGAGCAACAGCGATAAGGGGCAGATTTACAACCGACTATCAACGCGTATATATAACCACGGCAGGGCCCACCAATAGATTCTCTTTACAGGAAGTGACACGTGCACATCGAATATTTATTGGTTGGATGTGTCTTTTCGAGCGCAGAGCTAGCTCAAAAAGAGCGGGGATTGTGTAAAACCCATATTCGCTGCGTAGGACCCGGAGGCATCAACGGTCGGGGTTGGACCAGCCTCGGGCTAGCTTGGGACTGAAGACCAGAAGAGCTCTCGCTCTGGAGGAGCTCCCGCCTAGGAGCGGGCGAGATCCCGCCCGTGACCAGAAGCGGGCGAGAAGGCGTTTAGTGGTCTCAAAGCCGCGCTGAGTGAGCTCCACTCACTCAACGCCGTGGTCAGCAGCAAGGGCGCCGAGTGAGCTCCACTCACTCAACGCCGTAGTCAGCAGCAAGGGCATTGGGTGAGCTCCACTCACTCAACATCGTATCCAACAGTGACAAACATAAGATTAGAGGAGGTCCCGCCTGGAAACGGGCGGGAGCGTTCACCATCGGTCAGCCGGGACATACTTCTGGTAGAGTCGGCGAGAAGGATTGCGTCTCGCAGAAGGCGGGGCCGTCTCAGCTTGAGGCTTTCGACACTCCTTTTTAGCTCCCGCCAAATGAAGGCGAGAGGGTTCTCGGCATAAAGTTCTCGCCGAGTGGGGCCCAGGGTTCAGGGTAAAATTACTTAATTTCCCTCGGGTAAAATTACCCTTACACCCCGAGGGGCTGCATTTAACACTTCTCAAACAACGGGATTTGGCTATTAGGAGACCAGCCAGGGCTATTTTAGAAACTTCAGGTACAACAAAAGGATATAAATGACCCATAGGGGCTCCTTAGAAAGCACTCTCATTTTTCTCTTAATCTCTAGTGCTTTCTGAGGAGCTCCTAGCTGTAATGCCCCCGATTTTTCTGCGACTATTTTATTCTCGTTTGGCGTTACGGTGACGCGTTTTCGTGGTTTGTGCCATTTGTGGAGTGTGGTTTAGCTCCTTAGAACTGAGTGGCCTATTTTGTAGCCTATGGGCAAGGTCTCCCTAGCAAGCCGAGTCGTTTTGGGTGACCCGGTGTGGCCTCTTAGGGGAAGCTTGTGTTTTGGCTTTAGGTGGGTATAACTCGAGTTATATTTGTCGAAAGTTAATTTCGAATTTGCCGATATGTTCGTAGCATGGGTATTTTGCTACGGTGCGAATTTCGTCGAATTCCTAGGTCATTCGGTTTTCGTGTCGTTTTGGGTGTGCCATTATTAAAGACTAATTAGAAACCCTCTTAGTTTAAGTGAACCGGTGGCTTGGGAGACGGTTAGGCTGAACAGGCATGGTAAGGCTTATTTATAAAGCTTTGGTTATAAGTTGGCGGGCCCACTCTCTTCCTTCTTCCCAAGACCGAAACTGCTGCTCCTGTTCGCGGAAAGCAGAGGTGGAAACGGAGGACTGCCCTAGCCTTCGGCCGGAGATTTCGGGAGCTTTCGTGGATGGAATTCGTTTCCGAAAGCGGCGTCTGCTTGCTCTCGCTCAGATCTACGTTTCGATGGTAAGAGATTCGATTTTCATGGAGTTTTAGGAGACATGGATTTTCGGGTCTTGTGGATTTCCGCCATTTTAGTGCGGGTTGCTCGTTAGGTGTTTTTAGGTGCGTTGCTGCTAGTGCCGAGTGAAGAGGAGGGAAAGTCGTCCAAGCTTCGCCGGAAATCGATGCAAGTGGTATTCTTGCCCTTGCCATTTTTAATCTCTTGCTAAATTGAAAATCCCGGTTAGCCCTAGGGTAGAGGCAAAGCTATTCTTTTATCTTGCTGAATTTTAGGGCTTAGTTTCTCCTAATGAGCCCCCCTTCTTTGTGCTGTTGGTGCCCAACCTGCCTGCATAATGCCGCTAATATATTAACTTCAGATTTCTGTCTGGTTGCAGCTTGCGGGTGAAGCCGAGAGAGAGAGTAGGAGGGGGGGTGCCTGTTGTGTGTCTGGGAAAGAGCCAGATTTGGACTCTCTGTCTGGCCGACGTTGAGTGTGGTGCACACACTCAAAGCCTTTGCGGATTTGGCATTGAGTGCGGTGCATACACTCAACGCCACAACTGTAGCTAGTTCAAAATTTTGGCTAAGTACTGGGGCATTGAGTGAGGTGGACTCACTCAACGCATAGCCCCTACTAGCGGCTAAGTACTTTGGCATTGAGTGAGTCGACCTCACTCAACGCCATTTCCGTTTTGGCATTGAATGAGGCAAGATCACTCAACGTCGCGGTTTTTCCGAGAAGCTAAGTACTTTGGCGTTGAGTGAGGTTTGCTCACTCAACGCCACAAACTTTTCTGAGGCTAAGTACTTTGGCGTTGAGTGAGTCGACCTCACTCAACGCCATTTCGATTTTGGCGTTGAGAGAGGTGACCTACTTCAACGTCGTAGCTTTCTGTGCAACCAGTACTTTGGCGTTGAGTGAGGTGTGCTCACTCAACACCACAGCCTTTTCTGAGGTTAAGTACTTTGGCATTGAGTGAGTCGACCTCACTCAATGCCATTTAGGTTTTGGCGTTGAGTGAGGTGATCTCACTCAACGCCGTAGGCAAGTTTGTGGCTAAGTCCCATTGCGTTGAGTGAGTGAACCTCACTCAACGCCATTTCGGCTTTGGCGTTGAGTGAGGTAGACTCACACAATGCAACAACCCTTCTTTGCGGCCAGAACCTCTGGCAATGAGTGAAATGACCTCACTCAACACCATTGTCGTTTTGGCATTGAGTGAGGTAAGCTCACTCAACGCCGCAGATTTGCCTTGTTTGCGGCTAAGTGCAAGGGCGTTGAGTGAGTGAACCTCACTCAACGCCATTGCTGTTTTAGCATTGAGTGAGTTGTACTCACTCAACACCGAAGTTTTCTTTTGCGGCTAAGTGTAAGGGCGTTGAGTGAGTGAGCTTCACTCAACGTCATTCCTGTTTTGGCGTTGAGTGAGGCCAGCTCACTCAACGCCACTTTCTCTGATTATGGTTAAGTACCAGGGCATTGAGTGAGTGTACCTCACTCAACACCATCGCTGTTTTGGCATTGAGTGAGGCTAGCTCACTCAACGCCAGAGTATTCTTGCGGGAGGCGTTGAGTGAGTGAACCACACTCAACTCCATGCCTGTTTTAGCGTTGAGTGAGGCTAGCTCATTCAACGCCAGAGTTGTTCTGCTGGAGGGCGTTGAGTGAGTGGACCTCACTCAACGCCATGGCTGTTCTGGCGCTGAGTGAGGCTAACTCACTCAACGCCAAGGTCTGGTTAGGCGTTGAGTGGGTCCAACTCAACGCCAAGCCGTATTGAGTCATTTCAACACTCTTTTTGCCTACCTCGATTTTCGTTCCCGAGTGAATTCCTTGTTTATGTTTTTAGTTTCCTGTCGGCCAAGTTCTTTCTTTCCTAAAGGACGAATCGTGGGTCGTGGTTAGTAGCGGTGGGTTGGAGCTCTTAAGAGGGGGGGGGGGGTATTGTGTAATTTTGCCAAGGCCACCCTTTTTTCTTTTATCTTGCCCCAGGTACGGGCTGGGCAAGGTGGTGGAAGGTCCCTAGTGCTTTCACATGTAGACCCTTGAGCTTTGATTGGTTTGGAAATGGTGGTTGGGGGACTGAGTTTGCCTCCAACCCGGATCCACGTTGTTTATTTTGCTACTACCATCTCCCACAGCTTAGGGTGTTAGACGTTTCTTCTTTGGTAAATTGCAGCATTTTGGGCTCTTGGTAGATTAGTAGACTCTGTAGGTGGTGGAAGGTCCCTAGTGCATTTCTTTTTGTCTTGCCTTGGGGCAGTTGTGACTTTTGCTGCTGTGTTTTTCCTCTTTCATTTATCATCTGGTAGACACTTTCGTGCAGTTTTCCTTGTTTTGCTTGCTGAGGTATTCTTTCTTCTTTCGAATGGCTCAGGTTCTGAGCAGTAGCTAGTTTGGTGGCTAAGTTGCTGTGGTGTTGCTGGTGGTTTCTTGGACTTTGGAGATCCTTTGGGATTTGTTTAGTGAGGTAGTTTTCTGCACTTTTCTTACAGACATACATATTTTTCAGTGGGTTCGTGTCAGGTTGTTGGTGCCTACTGGTAGTTTTTACCTTTATACTAGATATATTACTTTTGCTGCTATCATTTTCTTGAGATAGTCTACTTGCTCTGAGGAGGATTTATGCCAGGTTGCTAGTTATTTTAAAAAAACTACAATTATTATCATAAGTATAGTACATGATCAATATGTTTTATAAAACTCAATCACTATTTTCCAAACAACGTAAAAAGATCATTTTCTTATATAATATAAATTGAATGTAGAGTCTTGCATAACATAAGTTGTCCTCTTGGGGCACTTATGCACTCCTTAGGATTTCAAACCTGAATAAAGTATTTTTCCGCAGTGCATAAGTATAGTTTTAAACTATGGACTAGGTGATCCACCGAGCCGAGGGATACGGCCTCTAAAATATAACTGATTTTCTAATCATTAAACTCATGAATTTCTTTCATAAAGTAAGTAGATGGTTTTGCCTGAGCGTCAGCAGTTATCCCCTGCTTGATGTGGCATCATGACGCATGTTTTCTCATACTCTGATAATTTCTAAATTCGGAGAAAATGCAGGTTATGACAGTTGGTATCAGAGGGAGGTTGCTTGACAAGTCAGTCAGGCAACCTTCCTTTGATTGCATTAGTAGTTAAGCATCATTTCAATCACACACCGATATGTCATCAACACGTCTTGGCAAAAGCACGAACACTACACTCATAGCATAACATGAAGTATACGGGGCATATTATGTAGTATGGGATGCATAATATGTGTTCGTATATGGATCCACCATAGGGGCAACATGTGAGGGTTTTGTAGTATGGGATGCATAACCTCACCACATGGCTGTGGCTAGCTCGTTTTCTTTTTCGTTGCATGAGAATGTTATGTAGTATGGGATGCATAACATTTTCATGTGTACGCCGCTCATAACATGCATTAGGTCCCTTTTTTTAGAATGCATAGCACAAACATGCATAGCAAAACATTGCATAAGCACAACGTGCCAAGCTAAAGATTGGCAGGATGACATATGTACACACATAAGCTTTCAAGTCAAAAGTAATATAAAGTCATGCATTCCCGATCTAGGCACATGAATTAGTATGGTGGTGGTTAACCATCCTAGGTTAGGGCATAACATCAATTTTTATAAAAAGATAAACTCTCAGAGCAAGTTTAGCAGCTTTAAGTTCATATCTATATATGTATTGTCTGTACTGGTAGTTGGTTCTAACCGTTGTACTAGGATTTGACTAATGTTGCTATGATTTTAGGATGGCGAGACGTCCTTCGACTAGATCGACTCCCCTATCTGAGGGTGAGTCATCTGGAGCGCAGAATGACGCTGTGATCGAGAGCCTGCGACAGAGTAGAGATGCCATGAGCAGGCAGATGGTGGAGATGCAGGCCCAGATTTAGTCCCTGGTGGCGGTTGTGGAAGGTCAGACTCAAGGAGTGCAAGGCCCTGCAGGGGAGTTAGCTGTCCCTCCTCCTCCTGCACCCTTAAGACCTCCAGTGGTAGTGCCAGCAGAGATGGCTTTCATCTCGCAGTTTTAGAGGCTGAGCCCTCCCACTTATGACGGGAAGGCAGACTTTATGGTCATAGACGATTGGCTAATCTCCATGGAGGAGATGTTCTCGTACTCCGGGATTGCAGATGACCAGAGGGTGATGATAGACGCCTATCAGCTTAAAGGTTTGGCTAAGAGTTTGTGGCTGAGAGAAAAGGAGAGCTTTGTAGCTGGATGCTCTTGGGAAGTGTTCAAGGAGATGCTGTTGAGGAAGTTCTTACCCTCGGTCGAGCGTGATCGCCTCATGAATAACTTCCTCCATCTGAAGCAAAGGCAACTCACGGTGGGTGAGTATGAGATAGAGTTCAGCAAGTTGAGTCGTTTTGCCCCTGGATTGGTAAACATTGAGGCTGATCGAGTTAAGCGTTTTCTCAGTGGCTTGAGGAGCGAGGTACAATAGTTGACCAGTGCTTATGGGTCAGAGACTTATGTAGGAGTAGTGGAGTATGCTTTGAAGATGGAGGCTATTGAGACCGCAAAGAGCAGATGCCAGCAAATGAGGAAGGACAAGAGGAAGTCTGTGGAGGAGAAGAAACCCCAGGTACCCGGTGCGGCTCCGGGAAAGAAGAGCAAAGTGGTGTGCAGCTTCTGTGGCCGGTCAGGCCACCCTATCGAGAGATGTTTCAAGAAGGCAACAGCTCAAAGGAAGGAGCAGGTTCATGCAATTCAGGGTGCTCCTAGGATAGATGTCTCCTGTTCTGTTTGCAAGCAACCCGGGCATGATGCGACCCAGTGCTGGTCCAAGGATAAAGTCTGCTTTTAGTGTGGGCAGAAGGGACACATCAAGTCTAGGTGTCCTCAGGTCCAACCTGCTCTTCATGCAATTCCACTACAGGCATTACCTCCACCTCATCGTGTGGACAAGGGAAAGGGAAAGCTGAACGTGATCTCTTCCGAGGAGGCTCAAGCTTCGACACAGGTCATCTCAGGTTAGTTGTCTTTCCAGCCTGAAGGTTTTGTTCTTATTTTACTATAATGTTTGCAGTATTGTTGTGGTAGTTTTTTAGTTATATATGCTCCTATAGGGAAACTTAAGGTGAAGAACCGCTGGGCGCGTGTTCTGTTTGACTCCGACGCTACCCACTCGTTCATGGCTAGAGCCTTTGTAGAGCGACATCGATTGACTTTAGATCGAGTTCTGGATACCTTCCGTGTCAAGTTCCCCTCTGGTGAATCTGTGTTGTCAGACTTGGGCATGTTAGATTGCCCTGTTTTGTTTGGGGACTTCCTTGCGAAGGCAGACAAGAAGATGATTGATCTGGAGGACTTCAATGTTATTCTTGGCATGGACTGGCTGTCTAGGTATGATTCAGTCATTCAGTGCAAAGGGAAGCGCTTGGACTTCATCAGGGACGACGGTCAACCCAGAAGCGTGTATACTGATTTGTGCAAGGATTCTCCTGTCATCTATGCGGTATGTGCTCAGAAACTATTTCTTTCGGATTGTTTTGCTTGTTTGGTCTCGGTGGTTGGGACCGCTGTTAGTGTACCACGCTTGGAGGAGATTCCAGTTGTTCGTGATTTCGCCGATGTTTTTCCGGATGATCTTCCTGGTCTTCCTCCCGAGTGGGATGTGGAGTTTGTGATTGATTTGGAGCCAGGTACGCGTCCAATTACTAAGGCGCCGTACCAGATGGCCCCTCGTGAGTTAGAGGTGTTGCGAGTTCAGTTGGATGAGCTGTTGGCAAAGGGATTTATCAGGCAGAGTTCGTCGCCTTGGGGTGCTCCTGTGCTGTTTGTGAAGAAGAAAGATGGCTCGATGCGGCTTTGCATCGACTATAGGGAGTTGAACAAAGTCACCATTAAGAACAGGTACCCTCTGCCGAGGATCGATGATTTATTTGACCAGTTGCGCGGTAGCACGGTGTTCTCCAAGATTGATCTTCATTCTGGCTATCATCAGCTCAAGATCCGTGAGGCAGATATTCCACGGACTGCGTTTAGATCGAGGCATAGACACTTTGAGTTCTTGGTGATGTTGTTTGGTTTGACCAACGCACCATCAGCCTTCATGGATATGATGAACCGGGTGTTCAAGGATTTCTTAGACAAGTTCATGGTGGTCTTCATCGATGACGTGTTGCTTTATTCTCGCAGGGCTGAGGAGCATGAGCAGCATCTTCGCTTGGTTATATCGGAGTTAAGGAATCACAAGTTATTCGCCAAGCTGAGCAAGTACGAATTTTGGTTGCCTCAGGTTTCATTTATAGGCCACATTGTTAACAAGGAGGGGATCTCGGTCGACCTAGAAAAGATCGCAGCAGTGATGGATTGGAGTAGGCCGAATATGCCTAAGGAGATCAGGAGCTTCCTAGGGTTGGCTGGCTACTACAGGAGGTTCATGGAGGGTTTCTCTTCCCTAGCTGCACCTTTGACCAAGCTGAATCAGAAGAACGTGGCTTTTGTTTGGAGCGAGAAGTGCGAAGAAGCCTTTCTGGAGTTAAAGAAGAGATTATGCACTGCTCCCGTTCTGATCCTTCCTACTGATGGTGTGGATTATGATGTATACGTGGATGCTTCGCTTGTAGGTCTGGGATGCGTATTAATGCAGGTTAGAAAGGTGATTGCCTATGGGTCAAGGCAACTGAAGACTCATGAGAAGAATTATCCAACGCATGACCTTGAGTTTGCAGCAGTAATCTATGCATTGAAGTTGTGGAGGCATCTACATTATGGGGCTCAGTGCAAGATCTTCACTGACCATAAGAGCCTGAAGTACGTGTTCATGCAGAAGGAGTTGAATCTGCGCCAGCGGCGGTGGCTAGAGTATGTGACCGATTATGATGTAGAGATCCAGTATCATCCAGGCAAGGCCAATGTGGTGGCCGACTCCCTGAGCCGAAAGACGGGAAAGATCTTTAACCTCTCCGCCGATCGTTTAGTGGAGGAGTTCCTCCTTATGGATATATCAGTGGGATGCTGTGGCTTGCAGAGTAGTTTATCAGTGGAAGAGACATCTTGGATTTCTTTGACCAGACTGCACCAGAAGGACGATACGGATCTTCTGCACTTATTCACCAGAACCGAGAAGGGGGAGTTGCCAAACTTTGATATCGATGATGCGGGTACTTTAAAGTACCGCGGCAGATTTTGCATCCCCGCTATTGGGGACATAAGAGGTATGATTTGCATAGAGGCTCATGGATCCAGCGTTGCCTACCCTCCAGGATCTACGAAGATGTATCGTGACTTAAAGTAAATTGCCTGGTGGTATGGCATGAAAGGTGATATAGCCCGATTTGTTGCCGAGTGCCATACTTGCAAGCGTGTGAAGGCCGATCATGGAAGGCCTGGTAGCAAGTTGACTTCATTAGAGATCCCGACTTGGAAGTGGGAAGGTATATCTATGGATTTCATCACGGGCTTACCGAAATCCCAGAGGGGATTTGATTCTGTTTGGGTTATAGTGAATAGACTGACGAAGTGTGCTCACTTCGTGCCATATAAGATTGATTACCCGATGAAGAAGATAGCGGAGTTGTACTTGAATGAAGTCATCCGCCTGCACGGTGTGCCGGTTAACATCATTTCTGATCGAGACTCCCGGTTTACTTCTCGTTTTTGGCAGAGTGTACAGGAGGGTTTGGGTACGGATCTGAGGTATTCTACTGCTTACCACCCACAGACCAATGGGCAGACGGAGCGGGTGAACTAGATAGTTGAGGATATGATCCGATGCTATATTTTATACCACGGTGGAGGGTGGTATGAGCGGCTGCGGCTTATGGAATTTGCATAAAACAACAGTTATCAGGAGAGCTTGCAGATGGCTCCGCTCGAAGCCTTGTATGGGAGGCGCTGCAGAACTCCGTTGTTTTGGGCTGAGGTTGGTGAGAGGCCTTTGTTGGGTCCTAATGCGCTTGAAGAAATGGAAGTCGCCGTGAAGCTTATGCGAGAGAAGCTTCGTATAGCTTAGGAGAGGTATGAGAAGAACGCCAATCGGCGTAGGTCTGCCTTGGAGTTTTCTGTAGGGGACCTTGTATTTCTTAAGGTTTCCCCGATGTGGGTGTAAAGAGGTTTTGTAAGAATCGAAAATTTGACCCGAGGTATGTAGGCCCGTTTAAGATTATGGAGCGGATTGGCGTGTCAGCTTACAGGTTGGAATTGCCAGCAAACTTCCCAGGTGTTCATAATGTTTTCCATGTAAGCCAATTGCGGAAGTGTGTGCGCAGCAGTAGGCAAGTCTTGGACGGTGTGCCCCAGTTGGAGCCCAACCTCTCTTTTGTTTAAGTGCTGGTCCGTATTTTGGATACTCAAGAACAGGTACTGCGAAAGAAGTCCATTCCAATGGTGAAAGTTTTATGGAAGAATCAGGATTTGGAGAGTGCGACTTGGGAGCTAGAGTCGGCCATGAGGAAGGCTTACCCTCACCTGTTTCCCTGATTTGATCGGTATGTTTCCCTTCTTGTAACTCCTGTCTGTACTTTTTCCTTCTATAGTAGAAGTGTTGTGCGTAAAGTTTCGGGACGAAACTTTCTTTTAGGGGGAGTTACTGTAACGCCCCCAATTTTTCTGCGACTATTTTATTCTCATTTGGCATTATGGTAATGCATTTTCGTGGCTTGTGCCATTTGTGGAGTGTGGTTTAGCTCCTTAGAACTGAGTGGCCTATTTTGTAGCCTATGGGCAAGGTCTCCCTAGCAAGCCGAGTCATTTTGGGTGACCCTGTGTGGCCTCTTGGGGGATGCTTGTGTTTTGGCTTTAGGTGGGTATAACTTGAGTTCTGTTCGTCGAAAGTTAATTTCGACTTTTCCGATGTGTTTGTAGCGTGGGTATTTAGCTACGGTGCGAATTTCGTCGAATTCCGAGGTAATTCGGTTTTCGTGTCATTTTGGGTGTGCCATTAGTAAAGACTAATTAAAAACCCTCATAGTTTAAGTGAATCGGTGGCTTGGGAGACGGTTAGGCTGAACAGGCGTGGTAAGGCTTATTTATAAAGCTTTGGTTAGAAGTTGGCGGGCCCACTCTCTTCCTTCTTCCCAAGACCGAAACTGTTGCTCCTGTTCGCGGAAAGCAGAGGCGGAAACGGAGGACTGCCCTAGCCTTCGGCCGGCGATTTCGGGAGCTTTCGTGGACGGAATTCATTTCCAAAAGCGGTGTTGGCTTGCTCTCGCTCAGATCTACGTTTCGACCGTAAGAGATTCGATTTTCGTGGAGTTTTAGGAGACTTGGATTTTCGGGACTTGTGGATTTCCGCCATTTAAGTGTGGGTTGCTTGTTAGGTGGTTTTAGGTGCTGCTGCTGCTAGTGCCGAGTGAAGAGGAGGGAAAGTCGTCCAAGCTTCACCGAAAATCGAGGCAAGTGGTATTCTTGCCCTTGCCATTTTTATTCTCTTGCTAAATTGAAAATCCCAGTTAGCCCTAGGGTAGAGGCCAAGCTGTTCTTTTATCTTGCTGAATTTTAGGGCTTAGTTTCTGCTAATAAGCCCCCCTTCTTTGTGTTGTTGGTGCCCAACCCGCTGGCGTAATGCCACTAATATATTAACTCAAGATTTCAGTCTGGTTGCTGCTTGCGGGTGAAGCCGAGAGAGAGAGTAGGAGAGGGGTGCCTGTTGTGTGTCTGGGAAAAAGCCAGATTTGGACTCTCTGTCTGGCCGGCGTTGAGTGTGGTGCACACACTCAAAGACTTTGCGGGTTTGGCGTTGAGTGTGGTGCATACACTAAACGCCACAGCTGTAGCTAGTTTGAAATTTTGGCTAAGTACTGGGGCGTTAAGTGAGGTGGACTCACTCAATGCTGTAGCCCCTGCTAGCGGCTAAGTACTTTGGCGTTGAGTGAGTCGACCTCACTCAACGTCATTTCCATTTTGGCATTGAGTGAGGCAAGCTCACTGAACGCCGCGGTTTTTTCGAGAAGCTAAGTACTTTGGCGTTGAGTGAGGTGTGCTCACTCAACGCCACAGCCTTTTCTGAGGCTAAGTACTTTGGCGTTGAGTGAGTCAACCTCACTCAACACCATTTCGGTTTTTGCGTTGAGAGAGGTGACCTCACTCAACGCCGTAGCTTTTTATGCAGCCAAGTAGTTTGGCATTGAGTGAGGTGTTCTCACTCAACGCCAAAGCCTTTTCTGAGGCTAAGTACTTTGGCGTTGAGTAAGTCAACCTCACTCAACGCCATTTCGGTTTTGGCGTTGAGTGAGGTGATCTCACTCAACGTCGTAGGCAAGTTTGCGGCCAAGTCCCGTGGCGTTGAGTGAGTGAACCTCACTCAACGCCATTTCTTCTTTGGCGTTGAGTGAGGTAGACTCACTCAACGCCACAACCCTTCTTTGCGGCCAGAACCTCTGGCGTTGAGTGAAATGACCTCACTCAACACCATTGCCATTTTGGCGTTGAGTGAGGTCAGTTCACTCAACGCCACAGATTTGCCTTGTTTGTGGCTTAGTGCCAGGGCGTTGAGTGAGTGAACCTCACTCAATGCCATAGCTGTTTTAGCGTTGAGTGAGGTGTACTCACTCAACGCCACAGTTTTCTTTTGCGGCTAAGTGTAAGGGCGTTGAGTGAGTGAGCTTCACTCAATGCCATTGCTGTTTTGGCGTTGAGTGAGGCCAGCTCACTCAACGCCACTTTCTCTGATTATGGTTAAGTACCAGGGCGTTGAGTGAGTGTACCTCACTCAACGCCATCGCTGTTTTGGAATTGAGTGAGGCTAGCTCACTCAACGCCAGAGTATTCTTGCGGGAGGCATTGAGTGAGTGAACCTCACTCAATGCCATGCCTGTTTTGGCATTGAGTGAGGCTAGCTCACTCAACGCCAGAGTTGTTCTGCTGGAAAGCGTTGAGTGAGTGGACCTCATTCAATGCCATGGCTGTTCTGGCGCTGAGTGAGGCTAACTCACTCAACACCAAGGTCTGGTTAGGCGTTGAGTGGGTCCCACTCAACGCCAAGCTGTGTTGAGTCATTTCAACACTCTTTTTACCAACCTTGATTTTCGTTCCCGAGTGAATTCCTTGTTTATGTTTTGAATTTCCTTGTCGGTCATGTTCTTTCTTTCCTAAAGGCCGAATCGTGGGTCGTGGTTAGTAGCGGTGGGTTGGAGCTCTTAAGAGGGGAGGTATTGTGTAATTTAGCCAAGGACACCCTTTTTTCTTTTATCTTGCCCTAGGTACGGGCTGGGCAAGGGGGTGGAAGGTCCCTAGTGCTTTCACATGTACACCCTTGAGCTTTGATTGGTTTGTAAATGGTGGTTGGGGGACTGAGTTTGCCTCCAACCCGGATCCACGTTGTTTATTTTTCTACTACCATCTCCCATAGCTTAGGGTGTTAGACGTTTTTTCCTTGGTAGATTGCAGCATTTTGGGCTCTTGGTAGCTTAGTAGACTCTGCAGGAGGTAGTTTCTGGGAAGGGTTGATGCTGTTTCCTCGCACCTAGTGCATTTCTTTTTGTCTTGCCTTGGGGTAGTTGTGACTTTTGCTACTGTGTTTTTCCTCTTTCATTTATCATCTGGTAGACACTTTCGTGCAGTTTACCTTGTTTTGCTTGCTGAGGTATTCTTTCTTCTTTTGAATGCCTCAGGTTCTGAGCAGTAGCCAGTTTGGTGGCTAAGTTGCTGTGGTGTTGCTGGTGGTTTCTTGGAATTTGGAGATCCTTCAGGATTTATTTAGTGAGGTAGTTTTCTGCACTTTTCTTACAGACATACATATTTGCCAGTGAGTTTGTGTCAGGTTGTTGGCGCCCACTGGTCGTTTTTACCTTTGTACAAGATATATTACTTTTGCTGCTATCATTTTCTGGAGATTGTCTACTTGCTCTGAGGAGGATTTATGCTAGGTTGCTAGTTATTTTAAAAAAACTACAATTATTATCATAAGTATAGTACATGATCATCATGTTTTATAAAACTCAATCACTATTTTCCAAACAACGTAAAAAGATCATTTTCTTATATAATATAAATTGAATGTAGAGTCTTGCATAACATAAGTTGTCCTCTTGGGGCACTTATGCACTCCTTAGGATATAAAACCGGAATAAAGTATTTTTCTGCAGCGCATAAGTATAGTTTTAAACTGTGGACTAGGTGATCCACCGAGCCGAGGGATACGGCCTCTAAAATATAACTGATTTTCTAATCATTAAACTCATGAATTTCTTTCATAAAATAAGTAGATGGTTTTGCCTGAGCGTCAGCAGTTATCCCCTGCTTGACGTGGTATCATGACGCGTGTTTTCTCATACTCTGATAATTCCTAAATTCAGAGAAAATGCGGGTTGTGACACTAGCCCAGCTTTTGACTTTGGAGGGGAAGCTATCAGAGATCTTACGGGCGTGAGGTGGGACCTCCCTGCTGAGGCTTTGGGTCAGTCCTAGGTCATTAGCTACCAGTCAAGGGGCGGGGCTTGAGAGAAGTAGGTGTTGGCTGCACCCCTGTTTTGAACATTCATTAATGTCAATTTTGGCTCCAACAGTTCCCGGCAAGGTAAGACCCGAGCGGGCGGAAGCAGGGGCTGCGAGAGTCCAATCCCAGAGTTAAAAGTGATCAAAAAACAGGCAAAAGAGAGGAGGGGCTACCTGGAGGTCCCAAACCGTTGGCAGGAGCCCCTTACGGATCCTATGGCTGATCCTCAGGTAGGCGAGACGTCAATGGGTCCGGTGGCACCGACGGAAGCCCAGCACAACTTTCCGGGACCACCTGCCAAGAAAGGTTCAGTGACAAACTCTTAAGTACAGCAGTCTGCTAGTTCGCAAAACATACCCTCTGCAGTAGAAGAGGATCGGCCGCACGGCTTGGGGATGGAGTGGGAGAGACTCGACGTTCTCGTGAGAGGTCCCGATGGGTCTTCTTCACCTTGTTCTTCTTCTCTTTCGACGGTGGTGGAGGCTCCACAGTGGGTGCCTCTCTCGCCAGCCAAGGAGCCACAAGGCGCTATTGGCGAGGGCTCGCGTCTGCGCCGCATTTATGCGGTCCTTAAGGCTCTGCGAGAGTGGCTTGCCAGCTTGTTTGTGGAGCATCACGAGGTCACGCGAAATCCCAGGAGAGCAACAACGATCAGGGGCAGATTTACGGCCGACTATCAATGCGTATATATAACCACGGCCTGGCCCACCAATAGATTCTCTTTGCAGGAAGTGACACGTGCCCAACGAATATTTATGGGTTGGATGTGTCTTTTCGAGTGCAGAGCTAGCTCAAAAAGAGCGGGGATTGTGTACAACCCATATTCGCTGGGTAGGACCCGGAGGCATCAACGGTCGGGGTTGGACCAGCCTCGGGCTAGCTTGGGCCTGAAGACCAGAATAGCTCTCGCTCCGGAAGAGCTCTCGCCTAGGAGCGGGCGAGATCCCGCACGTGACCATAAGAGGGCCAGAAGTCGTTGAGTGGTCTCAACGCTGCGCTGAGTGAGCTCCACTCACTCAACGTCGTGGTTAGCAGCAAGGGCGTCGAGTGAGATCCACTCACTCAATGCCGTAGTCAGCAGCAAGGGCGTTGGGTGAGCTCTACTCACTCAACATTGCATCCAGCAGCGACATCGTCAATATTAGAGGAGGTCCCGCCTCAAAACGGGCGGGAGCGTTCACCATCGGTCAGCCGGGACCTGCTTCCGGTAGAGTCGGCGAGAGGGATTGCGTCTCGCAGAAGGCGGGGCCGTCTCAGCTTGAGGCTTTCGACACTCCTTTTTAGCTCCCACCAAATGAAGGCGAGAGGGTTCTCGGCATAGAGTTCTCGCCGAGTGGGGCCCAGGGATCGGGGTAAAATTACTGAATTGCCCTCGGGTAAAATTACCCTTATACCCCCAGGGGCTGTATTTAACACCTCTCAAATAATGAGATTTTGCTATTAGCATACTAGCTAGGGGTATTTTAGTAACTTCAGGTAAGCAAAAGGGTATAAATAGACCCATAAGGGCTCCTTAGAAAACAGACTCTCATTTTTCCTTGAAACTCTAGTGCTTTCTGAGGAGCTCCTAGCCCAGCTTTTGTCTTTGGAGGGGAAACTCTCAGAAACCTTCCGGGTGTGAGGTGGGACCTCCCTGCTGAGGCTTTGGGTCAATCCTAGGTCGTTAGATACCAGTCAAGGGGCGGTGCTTGAGAGAAGTCGGTGTTGGCTGCACCCCTGTTTTGAACATTCGTTGAGGTCAATTTTGGCTCCAACACATGATGTGTTTGACATGTCGTCCTCCAAGAGTAAGTCTTCATTTTGTTCTTCACATGGATCCATAAGAAATCGCTCAGATTCATCATCTACATGAAGGAAAACTATAAGTAATTTCGAGAAATTTCCACATATCATAGGCAGTAGGTAGAGTGTAGATGAGTATGAAAATCTTAGGTCCAAGCCCAAAAAATAGACTATTCATAGCTTTAGCATTTAAATAACATCTTTCCTTTTTAAATTATTTGGGGTCTTGACAATAGGCATATTCCACACTTCTACGATTAATGAAATAAGGAATTTCCTCATTAAAATTGTCCACCGATTATAGTTCACACATGTAAACAAAGGTGGTGCTAGTGATTCGTCAGTGTACAAAGTTCCATCCTCAATAGTCAATTCGAGATTAGGGTTGGCCATTATTCATGGTGGTGAAACCGTTTTCGAATAACCTCGCTCTAATACTATTTGTTGGAATAGGTGGCCAACCTTAGAGGGGGGGGGGGTGAATAAGGTTTTCAATTAAATTTAGAATTAAAATAAATTTCAAGAGGGCGGCTTATTTTGGAAGCTTCCACAGGGTGGTAGGGATACTACTGCTTGGCGGTAGGTCTGATAAAATAATTTTCCATGTAGAATATTGTTTTCAGATTTCTAACACAGTACACAATACACTAGCTGTATACAATCACGAACAATAAGATGAAACAATGAAACTAAATTTTATTCAAAACTAATAAAATGTTTACACAGAAAAAAAACTTGATCTACATGATGCTAGAGATCAGAGGCGATGAATATGACACCCTTTTAGTTTCTATACCGACCCTTACTCGAGGACTAATTGGCTCTCTCTCCCTTTTCTCTCAGGAAAGGTCTTCAAGCTGGCTCCTCGCCTTACTCCCAGAGAGGGTCTTAAAGCCCACTAGATCTCCCCGATCTAGACTTCCTTCCAGGACAATTTGCTCCTCACCTTCCTCCCCAAAAAGGGTTATAGAGCCCACTAGATCTCCCTGATCTAGACGTCCTCCCAGGACAATTTCCCACGGAACACTTCCCAGATTCCTATGCCTCGCCATCTATTTTCCTCGCACACAAAAAGTAGGAAAGAGAAAAATACAGATAGAGAAATAGAGGTTAGAAACAATTTCTCCCACAAAAAGAGTTTCCTCCGTAGAGCGGCGGGCGATCGATGCTTCTGAATATCATTTTTCTCACACACGATCAAATGCAGATGGTCGTTGTTTACTTGACTCTTTGGAGATCTTCAATCATAAATGAGAGGGAGATAGTTCTATTTTCCTTGCTTGGAGATGGTGGTTCACTACAACAGAGGCGACATCTGAACCCTAATAATTTTACTCTTCTGCTTATCTCCTCAGAAAAAGAAACACGCGCTTTTATAGTCATTTTAAAAAAATCTACCATTATCGCTAGGGTTATGACGCGACATTAGGTATTTTCATGTGTTGTTGTCAGCTATCCATCATCAAATTAGGAAAAGATCCTAAAATATCCTCTTGTTGCTTTTTGATAGCATGGTGCGGTAGTCTAGTCAATCTATCTCTTCTTAGAACTACCCGCCCTTCTCGACACTACCTTCTCTTCTCGATGCTACCGACTCGGCGATCGTCTACATGGCTAACACAACGCGATAGTCTTAGCGCCCGATGGTAGGTAATAGAGAAAATCTGCCATCCCCAACTTATAAGCTGGCATAGCTAGCGCAGGCGGTAGGGCTAGCACCCAACAGTAGGTCACAGATAGTGGATTTCTTGTGTCTTTATACCTATTAACATGCACACTATACAAAACACAAGTATAATCAAATACAACTTGGGATTTGATTTTGTCAAACCATATAGATGCAGAGCACAAGATCCAACACTTACCTATTGTAATTTGTCAAGGACCAGACGCTAAGGGGGGTAGGCCCCTAGAAAAGATAGGACTAGGTATGATGACCTTAGATATTGGAATTTGGGGAGGAATAAATGTCTAGGGGATAAGACTCTAGCGATGGAAAGCGTAGGTATGGAGACCGTACTTATTGTAATTTGGAATATGAAAATCTTGAAGTAATTGAAGTCAGAACATCAATTTGTAAAAACAAGGTGTAAAAGTTTGATCTCATTTCTTTGTGGAGTGCTGATAAAGCTGACTGGGCGGAAGAAGAGGCGTCGATACAACTCAGTAAACAGGGATGAAGCTTTTCTCCTAGAATGCTTACTTTTGGGGTTGCCCTTAGTCTTTTCTTGCGAGCAGGCGACCGATCCTTCGTCATCCTGGGCGGCGCTAGCTGATTTAGTGTCTTACTTTGCAAGAATATTTTCAAAAGTCCTTGTTTAATAAGACACTCAATTTCCTTCTTTATTTTGGTATAATATTTTGTGTTGTTTTCATGTCCGCGGTGAAACTCACAGTGTTGTGATTGGTTTACTTTGTTTGGAGTGATCAGCTTAGTCCCATGGAGTGACACATTATTTTGGATTACATAAAGGATGTTGGCCTTGGAGGTGTTGAGAGGAGTGTGGTTCTAATGCTGCTGGGATTGCGGTTCACAGTGGCAGTCATCATTATTTTTTGAGGTGATGATTGTTCTTACTCTTTCCATATTAAACTTGCTTTGAAATATTGTCGGTGTGCTTCGATTACCTCATTTACTGTAATCTAAGGCTCAACTTGTCCTATGAGGATGGAGGAGTTAGGGACCGTCTCCCTCATTAGTGCTGAGTAATACCCATCGAATCGGAGCCCTCCAAGGAATAAGCTTTGCAGATGCTGAGGGATGATTCCAGAAATCTACTGTGCTTCAGATGTGAAGCGGAGAAAAATTTCCTGAAGGTATCACCCTCATTCTGACGGATCCCAAAAAGGTAGGAGGGGACTTGGACGATCCTGCACTTTGTGATAACTGGTCGACTAAGAGTTGAGATAGATTTGCAAAGTCATTGATCCCTCATTCTTTAAGAGAGTCGAACTATGTGCGAGCTTCCCCCTTTAACGTTGTTGAGAATACTTGACACGAAAGATGATCAGGGAGACTACAAATCCTCATGATGGTGGAAAAGTGGTTGACATTTTCTGGAAGATTGTCCATTTCGTTGAACGTCTCAATATTGGGAAGCTTAATGCCATGCGGAATTGGATGCTCCAATACCTCAGGTGTTAACAGTGAGCGATGATGACGAGGGTGGTGGGACAAAGCAACGTCGTTCCTAACTTATTCACATTCTTCTGTGATCATGTCATGAATCTCCTTATGGGTGAGAATTTCATCTACAGGTCTGAAGCCTACTAATTCTGGGTGGTGGTGTGCTTTAGGCTCTTTGTCCGAGTGGACTAGGCACGCCGAGTTGTCCATATTAGGGAGCTTTTCTTCAGGTAGGTTGACGAGCGAGTGGGGAGTAGCTGGATAAACGTGCCCCCTAGGGACTATCCATTTTGTAGTATAAGTGGCTCTTCTCACCATGGTCTCTAGTCACGAGTATCATTATGTAGAGGATACTATCTTATAGTTATTATAGGAATGTTGGGAATTGGGTCCCACGAACTACGCCAAACTATTGCGGGTCACTCAAGGCTCCTGGTAGACTATACTAAATTTGACCGCCTTAGCCCATGAAGCGATCAAGCGTGCAAATAGTCATAGAAATAATAGAGAGTAGGAGAGACAAATTTTTACGTGGAAAATCCCGAAAAGGGGTGAAAAACCATGTGTTCGGAGCTATGACGACCCATCCTACACTATCATCTTGTGTTGTTACATAGCTTTTTAGAGAAATTTAGGGCGACAAGTCGTCTTTCGTTACAATTGTTATGGGAGAGAGAGAACCTTTGAGGGTTACAGGATATCGCTCACAGAGCTAAGTATTTCTTCCTGTACAGAGAAGATCGATGCGCTCTTGAGTCTTCTGTTGATGATCGAAAGAGGGGCGGCGTGCTTTGCGCAATCTGGAGTCTGCAATGGGTGCTTGGAAGCTTGAGCGGTGCGCTTGGCATGGTCTGGAGACGGCCACTTGCCTCATGCGGCACACTGAGGAGTTTGGAATGGTGCACATAACACGATCTAGATTCTCTGGCTTTCCTACTGTTTCGCATATGGTAATCTAAAGCGACATTATTTTAGCGATGGGTTGGGCACAAAGTGCGCTATGTACGAAGTGGATAAGGTGAAACGTGCACAGTCAAATGTGCACAGGGCATAACATGCACAGTGAGTAAGGTGTATGGGGCACAAGGTTTGTAGGTTGCAAGGTGCACATGTCACAAGGTGTGTAGGTTGCAATGTGCGCAAGTCATAATGTGCACGAGTCACAATATGCATAAGTCTCAATGTGCAGAGGGCACAATGTGCGTTGGGCGTAAGGTGCATCGAGTGCAATGTGCGCTAGTCACAATGTGTGTTGGGCGCAAGGTATGCTAGACAAAAGGTGAGTAAGGTGTATTGTGTGCAGAGCATAATGTGCGCTAAGAGGAACATATGTGCAAGGAATAATGTGCGAATAGAGGAACACGTGCAAGGAGGATTACATGCCTGGAGGAATGCATAAGGAGGAACACGCACAAAGATCTTTGTGGGATTTTCGAAGACACTCGAAGATTTTCAAATGATTCTTCGAAGACACAAGGAGATTTTAAAGAGAGGTCTCACATGCATAGGAGAAGAGAAAGAAGGAGAAGATGAGATTGAAGGAGAGACTGGGGTACTTCTTATAAGCCTCATGGGGTAGTTACAGTGGCTATGCGGCTATCCATAAACTGTAACCATCCTATTCAATATTAGCAACCCAATTCCTTATATTTTATGATGCACATTTTTGGGAAATTTACTGTGCATTGTTAACCTAAATCTTGCATCGTGGGATAGCATCATACAACACCAGTCACTAAGAATCCGGGCGGATACTCAAAGGTACTAGCGGTCACCCTCCAAGAATCCATGGGCATAAAGTTGAGCTCAGTAGAAGTCACGAGACCTTCTGAAAGCTCCTTCAATAGTTCACCAAGGGAGTTAGGAGGGCACCAAGAAGTGTCTGCAGGGGTCACCAAGGAGTGTCTTCTTAGGCTCCAGGAGTATCCTCGCCAGCTCCAGAAGTGTCCTCACTAGATTTAGAAGTGTCCTCGCCAACTCTAGATATTTTCTCGCCGGCACTAGTAGTGTCTGCAGCTGTCTCCAGAAGTGTCCTCGACAACTCCAAAAGTGTATGCAGTCGTCTCTTGAAGTGTCCTCTCCAGCTCCAGGAGTTCTCCAATCACTTCAGGAGTTTGCCCATCAGCTCCAGGAGTTTGCCCGTCACTCCAGGAATTTGCTTGTCACTCCAAGAGTTTGCCCGTCAAACCGGTAGTTCGTCCTTCACTCTGGATGCCCACATCTATCTCTAGTGTCCTTAGTCGTCACAAAGGAGCAGGGAGGGTACTCTTTAGAGCCCGGGTAGGCTCTCCTCTACTCGCCAGTAGTACGAGTAGTTTCATGCAATCTCTTCTCTCAGTCCCACCACCCGACTCTTCATGTATCTTAGGTGGTTGTTTATTTAATGTCAAGATTAATGAGGCATTAATTCCCGTCGGTTCATGAACCATCCACACAACCTACCCTCAAGTATAAAAGGGGGTCTAGGGGTGCTTGGCAGGGACACGCAGACTAACCCAGAACTAGCCTAGTTGCTTATACGGATACTAAGTCTAGTCAAGCTTTCTTTCTCTTGTGTTTGCTTAAATGTTCTTGTAACTTCATTTTTAATTAATCAAGAGGCTCGTCACATGGAAGGAATTCACCGCGGTAAGTCAAATATATTGTTCGCCACTTCTAATGGCACCTCCTTTTTGATTTTTTCACCCTCTCACACTGTCCATAGGGCTTGTAATCGGTCGCTTGCAAACCCCATTTTTTTCCTCTACCAAACACCCTACTCAGGGATAGTGCGTGGAGAGTTGGTGACATTTTTTTGTTCCAACAGAATTTAGTGCGGTGAGTGTGGATCAAGTAATTGGTGAAATCTCCCCTTCAATCGAAGGACATCGATAGTGTCCGTCTGGGTCTAGAGGCATTTCTATTCATGCGAGTTCTACGGGGAGTATTCGCCCACTCTGAGAAGTGCCCGAGTATTTTCCCGTGGTGCGGATTCTAATCTGCAAGTCGACGAGTTCGTGGCATTTGGCCTAAAATACTCTCAATCTTAAAATGGTCATAACTTTTTATTCGCTTGTCCGTTATCAGCACAAAATATCACATCAAAAAGAGCTTGGAGAGATCTGTCCATTTGTGAACCGACATTACCCATTCGAGTTCATTTCATACTCATAAATTGCCAAAATTCAGCTCCATTTGTGAGTTACCGTAGTTTTTTCATTTTTCGTCTATTATTGTCTCTATGGAATTGTGGTCGATATCTTCCGAAAACACTTCTGATGGTTCAGAACTGCCAATCAAAAGGAGTGAATATAACCTTCTACTAGCTGCAGTTGTTGATCTCTCAAATCAAGTCGACTCCATGACCAGAGGCATAACAATTACAATCACCTTAGTGGATATTCTATAAGAAAGGCTTTTCAGGTTTGAAAGGAATTTTCATTGTCATTTTCCTTCACTGAATATCTCTCATGCAGAGCATTAAAGAACTCATTCTCCTCTTCGAGATATATATGCACAACCTCCTTTGCATTGTATGTCATTTGTTTCTATGTAATCACGTCTCATCCTGCCTTGCATTCCTCAATCCCTCAAGCACAACAACCAATCAGAAGAGCTTGCCAATCTTAGTCCTCCCATTAAGGAGGTTTCCTGGGTTAACCGAAAAAAATTTAGGACATAACCGAGTCTCCTCTTTGTGGATAAAGGATAGGATTTGCAATAAGAGTCTCTGTTGTAAATTTCACCGGAAGAAGGGTCATGATGTAGGGAGTTGTCAAGCTCTTCAGGAATTGATGGAGAGCACATTAAAGATCGACAAAAATTATTAAAATATAACTAGAGAGCCTAATCATATATCTAGTAAAGGCAAAGGGACACTAAAGTGAGGATAGATCTTATGTTTACTCAGAGATAAAAATATATAAGGAGAAAAAGAAATCTGAGCACACAAATAAAGAAATAAACAAGCAAGCATAGACGACATAAGGATTATGGTGGTTCCCCAATCAACCTGGGTACGTCCACTCTTCTACCACCCTGGTAGGAATCCACTAACAGGTTTTGATCAGGTGACTGCCACCTTTGATCTTTTGATCAGGTGCTCAAAAACCACTCTCAAGTCTTTTGATCAGGAGACTTGCAACCATGCTAACTTTTGAAGGGAGTTAAAACCCTGTATAGTGGGGTGGGAAAGAAAGTGATGTTAGTCTTCTCTTTCTCAAGGAAACTTGAGAAGACTTTGTGGATGCTGATGGTGTTAAAGCTCCCCCTAAGATGATGATCTTTTCAGGAAAGAAGGAAGCTTATTTCAGGGTGTAGGCCTTTAGATTGATGTTGATCTCCAGACAACTTTCTAGACTGATATTGATTTTTGTCTCTTGAAAGCCTGGAGCAGATGATAAAGAACACTGTATGATAAAAAGTTGTGCTGTGTTCTTCAGAATCTCTATTCTGACTGCTGCTTAGTCTTGTTTTCAGTCACTTCTTCTACTTGTCTGCAAAACCTCCAATCTAAATATATTCCCCGAGCCGTATTCAAATATTTGAATTAACTCAATCTTGAAATGGCTGAGGCATTCCCGAGAGAGAATAAGATGTCTGGGAATTAATCACATTAACTACTGCTGTTGAACGGCTATATGCATTAAATCTTAGAGATATTAAATGCCTTAATTAAATCTGCCAGCTGTTAAAATCTCTGTCTATAAGACTGCATAGATTTCGTCGACCTCAGTGTGCTATTCGTCGACCTTAGCTCAGAGATCGTCGACCTGAATAATCTTTGTGTTGAGCTGAGATTCTGTCTTGAGATCAGCGATCGTTGACCGGAGCTCGGAGATCGTCGAGCTCAACTCAGAGATAGAACTCTGAGTTTCGTCGACCTGAGTTCGACTATCGTCGAACGCAGCTTGAAGATTGTCGAGCTCAATCCTGCCTTTGTCAAACCAAACTTCTGCATGATTTCTCTGGAGTTCTTTTAAGGCAGACCTAGAAATAATCGTATGACCCTGACTATACATTTTGGGTCAATCTAAAAACATCCTAATAGTATTCCTTGCCCAAATCCAAACTAGGATTCCAACAATCTCCCCCTATTTGGGTGAGGATACTATATACATAAAAAGGAAAACAAAGCAAGTTTGAAATAGGTGCTTTGAAACATAAAATAAACAACAACAAAGTTTTTTAAATATAAATATGAAAATCTTCTGATAGGCTCTGTAATTGTTCTTTGCTTATCTTTAACTAAGCATATTTCAGATCTGTTGCTCCTGCTGTATTCAACAGTTTCCTTGATATCATCCCCCTGATTTCAGACTAATTGAAACTACTGATGCAGTATCCTTTAAAGCAGTCTCTCCCTATAGAACTACCCTTGTACTGAAGGGTCTTTTCCTGAAATAAGGGGTTAGGAGTTCTGTACCCAGATTATCTTGGATCCTGGTACTTTTTCATAATTATTAGATAAAAAAGAACATACAGGTTGATCTTTGTAACTTAGAGGGTGAAATTTCCTAGAAGGGATGATCCATTGGGTAAAAGGATTGATAAAGTTTTGAGTTTGATTATAATTTTCAAATGGATAAAAATTTCTATTTTGAAATTTTGAGTTTGACGAAAAATAATTTCGTCGACCTGAGTTTGATGAACGGAATCGATTTCGTCGATCTCGGTTCACAGAATGATAATATCTATTTTCTGTGTTCCACGATCGCCGATCTCGATTCGACGAAGCAAATTTCTTTCGTCGATCATGATTTCCAGACAATTTAAAATCAAAATCTCTGTTCAGAGTTCGTCTTCCTGAGTTCGACGAAGAGTGTTGTTTTCGTTGAGCTCCATTCGACGAATTATGTTGAACACAAATTTTCTGAAATTGTTTAATTTTTTTTGGTAAAAATTCAGTTATATTGTCTAAATCTATTATCTTTTCTTTTTCTTTAATTGTTTCTAAAGAAGCTAATTGTTCAGAAATATTTTTTAAATCTTCTTTAAGATTTTTGTTTTCAAAAGATAGATTATACACTTTCTCTCTGAGAAGTTTTATTTCCTTCTCAAATTGAATTTAATAATTGCATAAAATTTTAAAATCTTCTTTAAAATGTTTTGAGGAAAAATAAAAAGAAGAGATAACCTGATCCTCTTCTAATTCTTCAAAATATCATTCATCATCAGATTTGTTGCAGGATGCATTTATTGCCATAAGGCAAAACTCTCTTACTCTTGTTTCTTCTTCATCCTCAGTTGTACAGGGTGAAGCTTCAGAGTCACTCCAAGTATCAACATCATATTTTCTATTTTTAGCTGATCCAACAGCCATTGCTATGAGAGAGTCCTAGATTTATTTTGCTGAAATTCATTCTGCAACTCCTTCAAAAATTTCATCAGACATTTATTGAGCAAGAATGTTCATTGCTTGTGCATCAGCCATCTTTAGCAATTTTTGGGCTTCTGAGTCTGTAGATAGAGTAGTGGGACCTGACAAAATAGAGTTGTAAATTGCTTCATCAATTGAATTCATAAACAGCCTATTCCCCTCTTCCATAGTGCAAGCTTATCCAAATTGCACTTAGGAGGTCCAGTGCTTGAACATTCTTCATTTTGTGTCATGAAAAACTCTTAAGAAATATAAGATCTATCAGATCGTTTTGGTTCAGGTGTTAGCCTGTACAGCCAAAGAATAACCCTCTGATACCAATTGAAAGTGAGGATAGATCTTATGTTTACTCAGAGATAAAAATATATAAGGAGAAAAAGAAATTAGAGCACTCAAATAAAGAAATAAACAAGCAAGCACAGACGACACAAGGATTACAGTGTGTTGGAACACCCTATTACTAATTTGGGCAAGGATCACTATGTTATTAGGAAATTTGTTTGACCTAGTTGTATAGTTGAAAAGGTCAACTTAGAATGAGTCTAAGGCTTAGAACTTAGGTTTGGAGCTGCCCCCAAGACCATTCAAAGATCAGAATTCATTGCTGAGACAAAGTCAATTTTCGTCGAGCTCAGGTCGACGAAATGTCGAACTCAGTTCGACGTTCTCTAAGCTCAACTCTGCAAGTCGTCGAACTCCGGTCGACGATCTTCGAGCTCAGATCGACGCTCTGTCTTTAGCTATTTTTCCAGTCGTTGAGCTTAGTTCAACGATCGTAGAGCTCAGGTCGACGTTTTCTGTCTCTAGTATAAATCCAATCTCTAAGCTCAGTTCAACGATCGTAGAGCTCAGGTCGACGATTTCTGTGAGAGATCGACGATTTCAGAATTCGAATTCAAGAACAGTTATGGAATTCTTTAAGATTCATTCAGAGTTATTTCTTGCATTTATTGCAAAGGATTTTCTAGCCATTTCAAGCAATCTAATTCAAGTTTCAAGAAAGACTAAAAGGAATGTTACTTAGGACTTTCCCCAGAGATAGTTGTCATTTATGGAAGTCATTTATGACTGAGTAATGGCCATCTAAGTCAGAATCTTATATACTCCTTCAGAATATGTTTTTGAAAATGTAACAGATCAATACAATTATAGAGACAAGAGATATACAGCAGAATTAGATTGAAAGAGACATAGAAGAGTGAACAATAGAAACTCTCTGATCAAGAGTTCATCTTCTAAGATTTACAAATTTACTGAATCCCAAATCTTCAAGAACACAAGAAAGTTTTCTGTGGAGGAAATCTTCTGCTACTCAACTCCTCCAAATCATCAAGTGTTCAAAAGCTTTAACATCAAGAACTCCAGACATCAAAAATTTCAACATTTGTTAAAATCATCAATTGTTGGAGATCTGAAGCAACTGAAGACCTATCACCCTAGCAAAGCTCACCTTCCTGAACCCTTACAAATCTCAGGGGGAGCTTTGACAACATCATCCACTTGTCTTCTCTCAGACTGTTGATAGAGAAGAACAACTCAACTTTTTTCTTTCTTTTTTCCTTTCCCTCCTGTAAAAGGGTTTTTCAAAACTCCCTTCAAAAGTTCTGAGATTGGTTTCTGAGACCTTGTCAAAAATCAGTGGTGGCAATACACCTTATCAAAAAATCTAGTTTTGGTTTTTGAGCACCTTATCAAAAGCTCATTGGTGCCCAAGACACCTGATCAACTATTCCTACAGTGGATTCCTACCAAGGGTGGTAGAAGAGTGGATGTACCCAGGTTGTTGGGGAACCACTATAGTTCCTTATATCATCTGGTTGTTGTGTGTTTGACTTTACTGTGTGCTGTGTGTTTTCTTAGATCTTGCTTTAGTTTTTATTTCATAATAAGTACCTTACACATATACATAAATTAAGTCTTCCACTGCTTTATATTTTTAATTGTAAATTATTTTAAAAATACTCTATTAACCCCCCCCCCCCTCTAGAGTTAAGGTAGATCTTTTCCTCACTTTCAATTGGTATCAGAGGGAGGTTGGTTATTCAACATCTGAATCTTCAACAGATTGGTTGAACAGGCTAACACCTGAACCAAAAGATCCTTGATAAGATAAACCTTCTATAGAGGATAGTTATTACTTTTTGTATTATATTTATTTTCAAGCAAAACCATGGCACAGAACAAAGATTATGCTAGCACCAGACCTCCAGTGTGCAACCTCTCTAAGTTTGCACTTTGGAAGGCAAGGATTAAGCTTTACATGAATTCTATTGATGAGGACATTCTTAATTCTGTTTTGACAATTTGTCCAAGACCCCTAGTGATCACAAGTACAAGTGTTGTTCCACCTCCTTCAGGAACAGATGCAGAAATAAAGAAATGGAAAGTTGTAGATGCAAAGGCTATGAATATCCTTGCTCAGACAATGTCTGATGAGATATTCCAAAAGGTGGCTGAATGCAGTTCAACAAAAGATATATGGGACAAGTTATCTGAAATTGTCTCAGGATCTGCTGATGAAAGGAAGGACAGGAGATCCCATCTCATATCTCAATATGAGAATTTCAAGAAAGGAGAAGCTGAGTCAGTTGTAGATATGTACAACAGGCTCAGTATGTTAGTCAGTGAGTTGAAAACATTGGATAAGGAGATCACACTAACTGAACTAAATGACAAGATCCTAATGTGCTTCCCTAGCACTTGGGACTCAAGGATCTGGCCAATCAAGGATGCCAGAAGCCTAACTGAGATTACTACTGAAACTTTATTGGGCAAGCTCAAGTCTTATGAGCTTCTCATCAAGAACAGAGAGGAAGAACAAAAGTCTGCTTCTCCAGCTATCAGAAAGGAGAAGACCATAACATTCAAAGCTACAAAAGATCTGCCTGAAGATAAGGTCACAAGAAATGAAGAATTGATGAGCTTGCTGGCCAAAAGATTCTATAAGATGGGCAGGAAAGATTTCAAAAAGAGGTCATCCAGAGGGCATGAGAAGCCAAGGTATGACAAATCAAATAATAAAGAAATAATCTGTTTTGGATGCAGGAAACCAGGCCATATTGTGTCTGACTGTCCAGAAAATCAGAATAAGGACAAGAAGGACAGGAAAGATAGGAGAAAAGACAAGGACTCTAGAGGAAACAACAGCAACAAATCCTCCTCAAACAAAAATAAACATACAAGGAAGGGGTTTGTAGCTGAAAGATGGAGTGATACTGAAGAAGAATCAGAAGCCTCATCAAGCTCAAGTGATGATGAGGATGATGTTGAAGAAAAGGAATTCTGCATGATGGCTATTAATGCCTCTCAGCAAAATTCTTATGTAAAATAGGGATCAGACTCAGAATCTGAAACTCAAACTTAAGAAGACCAGGTAATTAACTCCTTTGACTTTGACTCAGAGGACTTTAGGTCTGAATTTAAGGCACTTTGTTTAGACCTGTTAAAATCTGAGAAAGAGATTATCTCTCTCAGAAATCAATTGTTTGAACATAGCACCTTAAAATCAGACAACCTCAAACTCTCTGAGGAGTTAGAATGCTGTAGGGAGGAGATAGCTTCACTGAAAAGTGAGTTATCCCAGGCAAAGAAGTTTGAAGAATCCCTTAATGGGAGAAGCATCAGACTGATGGACATCACAAGTACAGTGAACTCAAGATTCAACAGTACACTAGGCTTGGGTACTTCATCAAGCCAACCTATAGTATTAACAACCCCAATTAAATTTATTTCTGATAAAGGAAAGGGTGCTATAGAGGTAGCTAGGAAGAATCCAGATTTACCTAAGGAAAATCAAGTTCAACAGAAAACATCGAAGAGAGATCAACGATCGTCGAACAGAGCTCGGCAATCCAAGGCTGGATCGTCGAACTCAGATCGACGACTTCTGAACTCTGAACTCTGGTATAGTCGATCTTCGAATGGAGCTCGACGATCTGACCCAAGATCGTCGAACTCAGGTCGACAATCGTCGAACGGAGCTCGGAGCTTTGAACCTTCTTTCAGAGCTAAATCTCAAGTCAATCCTAAGTGTCCCTCATCCCAAAGCTTCAACCCTTATACTGAATGGATAGTACCTCCTAGGAGATACCATCCTGAAGGATATAAGATTCAGCCAGGGATGTCTTTCATTTCTGAATTTAAAGGTTATCAACATAGACCCAAGGTAAACTGGGTCAAAAACATATAAATTGTTTATGTGCAGGTGAAGACCTATCCAGCAATAAACCAACAATGGTATCTGGATAGTGGGTGCTCAAAGCACATGACAGGGAGTAACGATAATCTCACATCCTTCAAAGCCAAACTTTGACCCAAAGTGATCTTTGGAGATTCAAACTTTGGTCAAACAAAAGGATATGGTGCTGTTGAGATTGGCTCAGTCACATTCAAGAAGGTGGCTTAGGTGGAAGGACTGAAGCACAACCTAATCAGCATCAGTCAACTCTATGATGAAGGATATCAAGTGACATTCAACAAATCCTTATGCCAGATCAAGTCAGAGGATAACACAACAGTGTTAACAGGTAAAGGAAAGGTAACATTTATCTTGTAGATTTCCTTTCAACCAACATAGATATCTGCTTATTTAATTCAGTCAGCAAACTAAATGATTTATGGCATAAGAGACTAGGACACTTAAACCTTAGAACCATTGCTAGGTTGTCCAAGGACAACCTTGTTAGAGGACTACCTTCCGGCCCCTACAAGAAGGAAGGACTCTGCAGGGCTTGTCAATTAGGCAAGCAAACTAAAAATAGTTTTAAGTCACTTAATAAGAGTGATTCACCTAGGATTTTGTATCTGTTACACATGGATCTTTTTGGACCCATTACAGTACAAAGCTTAGGAGGGAAATCTTATACTTTAGTGATTGTATATTACTTCTCTAGATTCACTTGGGTATTCTTTCTGAGGAAGAAGTCTGATAACTTTAAATGTTTGACAGATTTCCTCAAATGCATACAGATTGAGTTCAATACTCACATTGCCCTGATCAGAAGTGATCACGGGACAGAGTTTGATTCTCTTCTTATGCAAGAGTTATGTCATAGTGAAGGGATCAGGCATACTTTCTCAGCTCCTAGAAATCCTCAACAAAATGGGGTAGCTGAAAGGAAAAAAAAGAAGCCTAATTGAATCTGCCACTACATTGTTGACAGATGCTCACCTTCCTCTATCTTTTTGGGCAGAGGCAGTGAACACCTCCAACTATATGTTGAACAGAAGTTTGATACATAAGCTGAAGGGCAAGACTCCCTATGAATTGCTCAAAGGTAAGAAACCTAAAGTAGACTATTTCAAAATTTTTGGTTGCATTTGTTATATTCACAATAATGACAAGAAGTATTTAGCAAAATTCCAAGCTAAAGCTGATAAAGGAGTGTTTCTGGGATACTCCATGATCAGTAAAGCTTATAGGGTTTATAATTAAACTTCTCTTAAAATTGAAGAATCTGTTCATGTATCTTTTGATGAGACTAACATGTGTTACAAGGAGAAGTCTACTTCTACAATAGAACCATTATAGGTACACTCTCTTTCAGAAAATTTGGACAGGTTACACATTGTAGAAAAGGATTCAGTACATTCACCTATCCAACAAAGAGTTGAAATCAGTGAAGATGAAGAGGATACTCAACATCTTGATGTTCAACATCTTGGAGAAAACCATTCTAAAGAGCCAGTTGTTGTTCCACAAGAGGAAACAACAAGATAGGTTGATGAACAATCAACACCCCCTGTTGATTTAGTAATAACAAGAGATCACCCAATCTCCCAAGTGATTGGAAATATCTCAGCTGGTGTGCAAACAAGAAATCTGGTCAACCAGAACCTGATGCACACCTACTTTTTACCTCAAGTTGAGCCTCAATCCATTCAAGATGTAGAATAAGATCCACACTGGATCATTGCTATGTAAGAAAAACTACATCAATTTGAGAGGAACAAAGTTTGGGAGCTAGTACCAAGGCCTAAGGATCACTCAATTATTGGAACAAAGTGGGTGTTCAGAAACAAGTTGGATGATCAAGGAGTTATTGTAAGGAATAAGGCAAGGCTAGTTGCTCAAGGCTACTCTCAAGAAGAAGGAATTGACTATGACCAGACTTTTGCACCAGTTGCAAGGTTAGAGGCAATAAGAATATTCCTTGCATATGCTGCTCACAAAGGATTCAAGGTCTACCAAATGGATATGAAGAGTGCATTTCTCAATGGAGACATCAAAGAGGAAGTCTATGTTAGACAACCTCCATGTTTTATCTCTCCAAATTATCCTGACCATGTTTTCAAATTGCATAAAGCATTATATGGTCTCAAGCAAGCTCCTAGAGCATGGTATGAGACCTTAGCATGCTTTCTTCTGAAAAATTATTTTATAAGGGGTAGAGTAGACCAAACTCTTTTTATTAGAACCCATAAGTCCCATACCCTACTAGTACAAATATATGTAGATGATATTATCTTTGGTTCTACTGATTCAAATTTGTGCAAAAAGTTTTCCAACCTGATGCACTCTAAATTTGAAATGAGTAGCATGGGTGAGCTTTCCTTCTTTCTAGGATTGCAAGTCAAACAACATGCTGAAGGCATATTTATTTCTCAAACCAAGTATGCAAAAGAATTGGTTAAGAAATTTGGTATGTTTGAAGCATCTTGTATGAAAACACCTATGCCTACCAATACTGTATTAGATACTGATGAGCATGGTAAACATGTTGATAAGACAACATATAGAGCAATGATTGGCTCTCTATTGTACCTTACAGCTAGTAGACTTGATATAATGTTTGCTATATGTATATATGCTTGGTTCCAAGTAAGCCCTAGAGAGTCACACCTAACATTAGTAAAGAGGATTCTTAGGTATGTGAAAAGTTGTCCAAATCTAGGACTCTGGTATCCAAAAGACTCAGGATTTGAATTAACTGGATTTTCAGATGCTGAGTATGCTGGATGTAGAGTAGACAGGAAAAGCACCAGTGGAACTTGCCAGTTCCTTGGTGACAGACTTGTCTCCTGGTTCTGTAAGAAACAGACATCAGTGTCCACTTCAACTGCTGAAGCTGAATACATAGCAACAGACAGTTGTTGCTCACAGATTCTGTGGATTTAAAACTAGCTCCTAGACTATGGCTACAACATAGAAGGGTCAAAAATATTTTGTGATAACACTAGTGCTATTTCTATAGCACAAAATCAAGTCCTCCATAGTAGAACAAAACATATAGAGATTAGGCATCACTTCCTAAGAGACAATGTAGAGAAAAATAAAATTGAAATTAAATATATCCCAACTGATTTGCAAAGGGGAGATATTTTCACCAAACCTTTGGATGAAAAGAAACACACCTTCTTCCTAAATCAGTTAGGAATGTTAGATGGAGGAAGTTTAAAATAAATCCCAAGATTTTTAAATCTAAAAACAGACCAAGAATAGGCTAAAAACTTATATTTTCTAGTGTCTGTAGGTTCTGTTTTGTCTTTGAACTGCGCTCGACATTTTTCCCAAAAATCATCGAACGGAGATAGACGCTTTCCAATAAGCGTCGACCGGAGTTCAGCGTTTTCCAGGCAGTGTTAGGCTATCTTCTTCTGGTCAACGATCGTCGAACGGAATTCGACGCTCTCCAATGTCGTCGAACAGAGATCGACAATATTGTAGACTCTTCAGATTCCATTAAGAAGCCCATATCGTCGAACAAAGTTCAACGATGCTTCCTTTCCGGCGTCGAACACTAATATAAAAATCATTCTTTCGCCGTCGTTCTTCTTTTGCGCTTTCATATTCTCTGCAATTTCTTTCTTTCCCTCCAAACTCTACTACACTTGGTCGTGTTTGTTAATTTTTGCAGGTATACAATGGCTGTTAACATTGCCGCTCTCGCTAAGATGAAGTTTGATACTGGATTTGATATCGATATGGATTCGTTTGACGGGAGTGATCAAATATTCAAAGACATTCTGGAACTATTCAAAGAACAACAGTTGGTGCATATTATGTCTACCAGAATGAAGATTGCGGCAGATGAGATAAAGGAATGGGTATTTACAGCAAATAATCTAGATCAAAATACTATAGTCGGTACTATAAGCGGGACTCAGGTATCTTTATCACCTACTCTCCTAAGTGAAGTATTTCATTTAAGTACTGGAGATGATTCTACTGAAATGTCTGGAGAGGAATTTGATTCAATGTTGGATAGAATGGGTCACTCTGCAGCTAACCCTAATAAATTATTGAAAAAGAACCTCTCTATTGAGTTTAGATTTCTTGCCGATGTTGTGGGGAAAGTGCTTCTGGAAAAGCACTCAGCTCATGATACCATATCCAGGTATCAGTTCTGTTTGATGGGAGCCCTGATAGACAAGAAACACTTGAATTAGGGAGCAATTTTCTTTGATCTGATAAAGAAGTAAATAAACATGAGCTTTGTGAATTTTTGGAGGATTTTAGGGGTATTCCAGCACTTCAGGTGCCCAGAACTGCTAGTCTCAAATGGGATGCACATCAATGCATCAAAAAGACTGACCTGTGCCCTATTTGGTAAGTGGGATAGGCAGATAATCAAACCATCCAGGACTACCATGGCTTTAGGCACAAGGACTCTTGCAGTCACTTCCCCTCAGGCCTCTGCCCTCATGGAAGAGTTGCCTGCCTCCACCTCTTCTTCTCCTTCTCCACCACTTATTTCTACCTCCATCTCCACATCAACCATCTACACATCCACCTCTTCCCCCATTACCATTTCTTCATAAATCCCACCTCCAGCCACCTCAGAACAATTCCATCCACTTCACTTCTATCCACCTCTTGACATACCCTCTTTCAACATCTTGGAAGACTCCTTTATGGATGATTCCACTTCCTCCCCTACTGAGCCTCCTTCTACCTCCTCATACCAACAGCTCCTTCATGACATTCTCACTCAACCATCATTCACACCATCCATCTCCACACCCATATCATCTATCTTCACCATCCCAATCTCTCAACCAACCATCCTACCATCCACAATACCATCTACCACAGTTCATCCATCACCAGCCCAAACCATTCCCTCCTCCACCTCTTCTTAAGTCACACTTGAGCAAGTGGATCTATCAGCCTTGGCAGATAGGCTATATGGGATACTTACCCCCCAAGCTAGTAAGCCTGCTGTAGACCACCATGGCTCCACTCCTGAACTCAATAAAGGAGCTATCTGACAGGCTAAACTCTCTCACCTCTCCTCAGGCAATCCCTTCTGTGGGGTGCCTTGATCCAGTCATCACTGAATCAAGGCAGGGGGAGATGCCCTATGAAGCTGAGGTAATGCCTGCTGCTCTAGGTGATCTGCTGCTGCCACAAATCTCCACTGCTGCTCCAGAACCAGTACTCACAGTGGACCTCAGGTCACTGTTGTATGCATTTGATCTTCTTCACAGAAGCTGCTTACCAACTCTGGGAGTTAAAGACCTCACTAAGGCCATCGTGCCTATTACTGTCTGTGATCCCAGCCTGATCATATCTTATATAAATTCTCTTAAGGCTATGGAAGTTTCTGATTGTGTTGTTGCTGCTGCTGCTAAAGGTGCTGAATCTAATGATATTGATATGTTGCCTGCTGATCCTGTTGATGTTGCTGCTACTGTTGAACTTGCTGTTTTTCTAGAAGAACCTGTTATTTCTGAGGTTCCTGCTGCTCCTGCTGCTCCAAAAGTTCCTTCTGCTCCTGCTGCTACTACATTTGATCCTGCACCTGTTCTGTCTGTTGAGAAGTCTAAACAAAGAGAAGAGTATATCAAAAGCATTGATGATCTATATGACAGACCCCAGAGTTCAGAAAGTGATCAATTTAACACTGACTCTGATGATTCTGCTAGAACCATCTCTAAGAAAAGGAAAGCAAGAAGCAAAGCAATGATGAGAGTTCCCCCTACTAAGGCCAAAGATGTAAATGATATACCATACTATATTTTGCATGATTGTCAAATAACAGAACCTTGGATGCAATATTCTAAGAATTAGTTAAAGGCTATGAGGAAAAGAAGAAAACTTGACAAATATGAGAAAGGATCTTCTCAGTCTCATCCTCCTCCTCCTCCCCCTCTAGATGCTGGTACTGGTGGAGGATCTGCTTCTCAACCTGGATCTGCTTCAAAGTATAGTTCTTCTCAATCTTCTCAAAGATATCAACCCAGAGGTCAACATCAAAGAAGCCATCATTCTAGAAGAGGTCAGTTCAGAGGAAATCAGAGAGAGTACAAAACCTATTCCAGAAAACAAAGGGAAGGACAAGGTCCAATTGATTCTACTCAAGGTCCTTTCCCTTACAAGCTTAGAGATTCAATTGTCACCAAGACTCCTACTGATTCAGAATCTATCAATAGATATGAACCTCCAGTCCCTTTTGAAGATCCTGAAAAACAACCAAGTGTCTTGGGCTGCCAGAATGAAAGAGCTTGCTGCTCTAAATAAAATGAAGAAGGCCAAGGAGCAAGGTAAAGACATTTCAAACATTACAACCCTATCAGAACAAAGAAAGACAGAACTGGAGAGATATGCTTCAAGAAAGTTCTTTGATCTAGAAGATTACATGAAGCTGCACCCTGAGGCTGTAGTTCCAAGGCCAAAATCCCAAACATCCTTAGGTGTAGATGATGATAGAAGATCAAAGAAAGATGCTCTCAATCCTAATAGGGAGATTCTATTTAAGAAAGGCAATGAGAAGAAATGATTTCTGTAAGCAGACAGTACATTTATATCTCTGAATATTGCTGATATTCTATATGAGTTCTGCAATGCTGCTATGTTTTTCTTCTGCATTGTTGTTTTAGCTTTTGTTTCTATATGTATGCTTTTGTATTTCCTATTGTGTCCTGTAAATAGTAATCCTAACCCAAATAGGGGGAGATTGTTGGAACACCCTATTACTAATTTGGGCAAGAATCACTATGTTATTAGGAAATTGGTTTGACCTAGTTATATAGTTGAAAAGGTCAACTTAGAATGAGTCTAAGGCTTAGAACTTAGGTTTGGAGCTGCCCCCAAGACCATTCAAAGATCAGGATTCATTGCTGAGACAAAGACAATTTTCGTCGAGCTCAGGTCGACGAAACGTCAAACTCAGTTCGACGTTCCTTGAGCTCAACTCTGCAAGTCGTCAAACTCCGGTCGACGATCTTCGAGCTCAGATCGACGCTCTGTCTTCAGCTATTTTCCCAGTTGCTGAGCTCAGTTCGACGATCGTAGAGCTCAGGTCGATGTTTTCTGTCTCTAGTATAAATCCAATCTCTGAGCTTAGTTCAACGATTGTAGAGCTCAGGTCGACGATTTCTGTGAGAGATCGACGCTTTCAGAATTCGAATTCAAGAACAGTTATGGAATTCTTTTAGATTCATTCAGAGTTATTTCCTGCATTTATTGCAAAGGATTTTCTAGCCGTTTCAAGCAATCTAATGAAAGTTTTAAGGAAGACTAAAAGGAATGTTACTTAGGACTTTCCCTAGAGACAGTTGTCATTTATGGAAGTCATTTATGACTGAGTAACAACCATCTAAGCCAGAATCTGATATACTCCTTCAGAATATGTTTTTGAAAATATAACAGATCAATACAATTATAGAGATAAGAGATATACAACAGAATTAGATTGAAAGAGACATAGAAGAGTGAACAATAGAAACTCTCTGATCAAGTGTTCATCTTCTGAGATTTACAAATTTACTGAATCCCAAATCTTCAAGAACACAAGAAAGTTTTCTGTGGAGGAAATCTTCTGCTACTCAACTCCTCCAAATCATCAAGTGTTCAAAAGCTTCAACATTAAGAACTCCAGACATCAAACATTTCAGCATCTGTTAAAATCATCAATTGCTGGAGATCTGAAGCAACTGAAGACCTATCACCCTAGCAAAGCTCACCTTCCTGAACCCTTATAGATCTCAGGGGGAGCTTTGACATCATCATCCACTTGTCTTCTCTCAGACTGTTGACAGAGAAGAACAACTAAACTTTTTTCTTTCTTTTTCCTTTCCCTCCTGTAAAAGGGTTTTTCAAAACTCCCTTCAAAAGTTCTGAGATTGGTTTCTGAGATCTTGTAAAAACTCAGTGGTGGCAAGACACCTTATCAAAAAATCTAGTTTTGGTTTTTAAGCACCTTATCAAAAGCTCATTGGTGCCCAGGACACCTGATCAACTATTCCTGCAGTGGATTCCTACCATGGGTGGTAGAAGAGTGGATGTACCCAGGTTGTTGGGGAACCACTATAGTTCCTTATGTCATCTGGTTTCTGTGTGTTTGACTTTGTTTGCTGTGTGTTTTCTTAGCTCTTGCTTTAGTTTTTATTTCATAACAAGCACCTTACACATATATATAAATTAAGTCTTCCACTTCTTTATATTTTTAATTGTAAATTATTTTAAAAATACTCTATTCACCCCCCCCCCTCTAGAGTTAAGGTAGATCTTTTCCTCACTTTTACAGTAGTTCCCAATTCAACCTAGGTACATCCACTCTTCTACCACCCTGGTAGGAATCCACTAACAGGTTTTGATCAGGTGACTGCCACCTTTGAGCTTTTGATCAAGTGCTCAAAAACCACTCTCAAGTCTTTTGATCAGGAGACTTGCAACCAAGCTAACTTTTGAATGGAGTTAAAACCCTGTACAGTGGGGTGGGAAAGAAAGTGATGTTAGTCTTCTTTTTCTCAAGGCAACATGAGAAGACTTTGTGGATACTGATGGTGTCAAAGCTCCCCCTGAGATGTTGATCTGTTTAGGAAATAAAGAAGCTTTGCTTAAGGGTGTAGGCCTTCAGATTGATGTTGATCTCCAACAAACTTTCTATACTGATATTGATTTTTATCTCTTGAAAGCCTGGAGCAGATGATGAAGAACACTGTATGATAGAAAGCTTTGTTGTGTTCTTCAGAATCTCTATTCTGACTGCTGCTTCGTCATGTTGTCAGTCACTTCTTCTACTTGTCTGCAAAACCTCCAATCTGAATATATTCCCCGAGCCATATTAAAACATTTGAATTAACTCTATCTTGAAATGGCTGAGGCATTCCCGAAAGAGAATAATATGCCTGGGAATTAATCACATTAACTGCTGCTGTTGAACGGCTATATGCATTAAATCTGAGAAATATTAACTGCCTTAATTAAATCTGCCAGCTGTAAAAATCTTTGTCTATAAGACTGCACAGATTTCATCGACCTCAGTCTGCTATTTGTCGACCTCAGCTCAGAGATCGTCGACCTGAATAATCATTGCGTCGAGCTGAGATTCTGTCTTGAGATCAGCGATCGTCGACCGTAGCTCGGAGATCGTCGAGCTCAACTCAGAGATAGAACTCTGAGTTTCATTGACATAAGTTCGATTATTGTCGAACGCAGCTTGAAGATTGTCGAGCTCAATTCCTGCCTTTGTCAAACCTGACAACTACATGATTTCTCTGGAGTTCTTTTGAGGCAGGCCTAGAAATAATCCTATGACCCTGACTATACATTTTGGGTATATCCAAAAACATCCTAATAGTATTCCTTGCCCAAATCCAAACTAGGGTTCCAACAGGACTGTCGAAAAATATTACCCTTGGTAATTGTCTTCGAAATGATCAAGCTTTATAGTATTCATCCCCATTTTCAAAAAGGAAGCACACAAGTTAATTCACAATAACAGCCTATTTCATTTAACCAAGAAAGCAATATTGAATAGGGAAGGCTGAGCTCTTACTGGTAAACCTAGATACTCGCAAATTGACACATCGACAGGTCATGAAATCACTGATATCTTTATTTTGCTTATCTCTCCAAGTTCAGCTTATAAATTTTTCTTACAAAACATTGAATATGCTTTTTGAAGGGCTAACATTGTTTATTGCGCTAAAGGGTTTTTGTGAATTGTCCTTAAGCTTCGAACAAAGAGCGTTATCCAACCTGAGCCCATGATCAAATCCGAAAAAGCAAGGTCCTTTTTCTACCTGCGACATGAATAAATTTATCCAGGAGAAGAACGTCGTCTCACCTCTGCCACGACAAAATTCAGCAAAGAGGCCATGATCAAATTCGGTCAAGTGAGGGACATTCTTCCATCCTCCAGCCTAGTGAGTCCTGGACCTTGCATGGACCCCCTCAAAAGTGTCTGTACATTCTGAGTAGGAGGCATACATCAAACCTCTTACCCTCCTGCTGATATAGTCACTTCCCTCATCATAAGACTGCGATATTTGCCCTCGTGAGATACTCTCGAGTGGCATATATGGCGTGTCCGTATGTGTTGATCAGTCGCGCATTGATTGAGGCATCACTATGTTACTAGTCTCCTTTTTGAGGACAAGCTCTGAGCAACATGTGCTTATCCCCCTCAAACATTCTTTAACATTGCTTGCATACGAGAGCCCTCTGAATGTTATAAGCCAAGCTGGCACCAATAACCTCTAGCTGTGGCTCCGGTGGCCGAAGAACATTCTTCCATTTGAGCCCATGGCCAAATTAGGGCAGTTGAAGGACATTGTGCAATCTGATCCCACGATTGAGTCCGGGCAGAATGGGGCGTTGTTGCGCCAAACAATCTCGACAAGGAAAATCCCCATAGGTATTACTATCATACCCCTTTTCTTTTGACAGGGTTAACTAAGAAAAACCCCCAACTTCCAGGGGTCCGGAGTCTGTGTTGGAAGAATTATCAGTACGATGGCATGTTAAAATCATATTCTCTAGATTTCATACCATGAGTGGTTGTAATGCAAGTGACCACACCAAGCTAGAATTCCTTATCTTAAGGACAACTAGGGTTTATATAGCAGTTGCACTGCGAATAACCATGCTAAGTTAACATTCACTGCCACTCTTTATATTGAGAAGACTTATGAGTTGTACAGTCACTCTAGTAGAGGTCGTGCATCTTTCAGCTATTATCTATCTATCCTAGTTATTGACAGATATAATGTGTGGTTTCCCGCAGTGGGCGCGCCAACTATCGACACAAAACAACATTGATGGATATCATTATTCATTTCTCATTATACTAATAGGCGGACACCTAGTATGGGGTTGCCTGGATGGTTTTCTCGCGTATTAATGTTCATGTAAATGAAGTGAATGCCCAGATTTTGCACAATTTTTGTCCTGTTCCTTACTCTAATAAGCAGGCACTGATAAACTCAACCCTTGTTGAATAGCTTCATACAAGTAAGTCATGGATATTACCCATGCAATTATGTGAACATGCTACCAGAAGTCAATACTTCGATTCATGCCTTTAAAATTCGAACGAGTCATTCAACAAAGGTATGTCCTAAATTAACAAGTACTTTATAAATATGAATCATATATTCATAGGTACAGTCGTAAGTGCCACACAGAATTAGTTTTTATAAAGAAAAGTCATCATTCATGCTTGCAAAGGTGCAGGGGTCGCGCCTAAGAGAAGGTTCAGCATGAATACCCGGAGCCGGGTCACATGGCTGGTTCTCATAAGGTTATTCGTAGCGTAGAGCACCCACATGTCTATCGACACACTCTGCCTTGATTTGTTATTCAAAGAGGCAGGTACCCAGGATGGGGTTGCCTGGATGGTTTTCTCATATATGGTTATTCATATTAGTAAATATCTGCATGACGACTTGCACACCACACCTAGCTTATCACTCTAATAAGCTGATACCAGACACAAGGTCGCCCGATTGGTTTTTCTAAAGCACTCAAGGCAGTGAGTGTCCGCGGGAGCAAGTGCGCACTGCACTTCCATTACATTATGGGTGGATATCCTGCAACAAATACACATCAAAAAAGGATTCTCTTAAATAAGGTATGAAGTCAACTGCTAATGTTTCTTTCTAATAATTATTATAGAAGTTCTGGCAGCAGAATCCACAGAGAACATATGGAAAGGGACAGCGGTGTGGCTGATGAACCATGAACTCAAGCAAGTATGTAGCTAGTTATTAGTGTCCAATAGAATATTCTTCCAAACTTGAGGTCGCAAAGTATTTATGGCGCATGAACAAAGTCGTAAAGTCAATATACACATACTCCAGTTTCAAGGCACTCTTCCCCTTTAGAAAATAGAGCATCATCTTCATTGAATGCCCACCAAGCCAGAGTAGCGCCCGGAGAAAACCCAAATTCTCCACCGTAGTTTTGTCCTACTGAGCCCGCTAAACCCCACCTTAAAGGCAACAGAACGCACCCGCCAACCAGACACTTCGCCCGCCATGTTTAGTATATTCATCATATCCGAGCCAAAGTTCAGCTATTAGTGCCGAAAGGCGTGTATTCGAAACCTCCAGTTCCATTTCGTGATCATACACCATCGAGATGGCTCTTGTAATAACTGTCAAGAATAAGGTAAGTCTCATGCGCTAAGTTTCTTTTCTCATACAATCGGACTATATGTAGGGATATATACATGTATATCATGTCGTTAAAGTAGACACCCCATCAAGACCCGACTCCTCATCAGTGAACGTTGGAAAATATGACTGGCAAAATGACTCCACAATTTGAAGAAGAGTCGTTCCCAATGGAGAAAAACATGCTGAAGTAAATTCACAGAGGAGCAGACATTTATAGATTTCGAGTGGTACGAAGAGCAATCCTCGGTCTTTGCGGTTATCAGTCTGCTTTTTTGGAGTTTGCATGGACTCAAAAAGTGAGGGGATTATATTAAATCAAATCTTGCGTCGTGGAATAGCATCAGACAACACCAGTCACTAAGCATCCGAGCAGATACTCCAAGGTACTCATGGTCAACCTCCAATAATTCGCACGGATAAAGTAGAGCTCAATAGAAGTCGCGGGACCTTCCAAAATCTCCTTCAATAGTCCACCAAGGGAGTCAGGCGAGCACCAAGAAGTGTCTGCAAACTTCATCAAGGAGTGTCCTTGCCGACTCCAGGAGTGTCCTCTCTAGCTCTAGAAGTGTCCTTGCAAACTCCAGAAGTTTCCTCGCCAACTCTAGATGTGTCCTCTCCATCTCAAGAAGTGTTCGCAGCCGTCTACAGAAGTGTCCTCACCGGCTCCAGAAGTGTCAAAAACCATCTCCTGAAGTGTCCTCGACAGCTCCAGGAGTTTGCCCGTCATTACAGGAGTTCGACCATCAGCTCTAGGAGTTATCCTGTCACTAAAGGAATTCTCCTGTCACTGCAGGAGTTTGCCCGTCATTACAGGAGTTCGACCATCAGCTCTAGGAGTTCTCCTGTCACTCCAGGAATTCGCCTGTCACTCCAGGAGTTGGCCCATAAATCCAGGAGTTCTTCCTTCATTATGGATGCCCTCATCTATCTCTTCAGTGTTTATGGACATCACAAAGGAGCCAGACGGGTACTCTTTAGAGCCTAGGTGGACTCCCCTCTACTCGCTAACAACACGAGCAGTTTTATACAGTCTCTTATCTCAATCCCCGCCGCCCGAATCTTCATGTACCTCAGGCAGTTGTGCATTTAATGTCAAGATTTATGAGGAATAAAATGCCTGTCGGTTCGCAAACCATCCACACAGCCTACCCTCAAGTATAAAAGGGGGACTATGGGTGCTTGGAGGGGACACGCAGACTGAGCCCAAAACTACCCTAGTTGTTGGTGCAGACACAAAGTCTGGTCAAGCTTCTTTCTCTTTGTGTTCGCCTGAACGCTCTTGTAACTTCATTTTTAATTAATCAAGAGGCCCGTCGCAAGGAAGGCATTCACCACTGCGGGTCAAATCTGTTGTTCATCGCTGCCAGCGACACTTCCTTAATTCGATCTTTTCATCCTCTCACACTGTTCGCGGGGTTAGTAATCGGTCGCTTGTGAACCATATTTTTCCTCTGCCCAACACCCTACTCAGGGATAACGTGCGGAGAGTTTGTGACATTTTTTATTTCAACACGCACGCCATCATGGGAATCAGCTATGTACACCCCCATAATTGGTGAATTTTACTATCCGCACCCCCAAGACGTGGGCTTTTATTATTTACACCCATTATGGGGAAATTTATTATTTGCACCATAATGTTGGAGGATTTTGTTGGTTTTACCATGGTGATCTGGAAGTGATCAAACATGTAGTCTCACTTCCAACATAATATAAGCCTATGGGGTCACACATAAGAGCATTGGAGAAGTTGCAAAGGTTTGTGTTGGCCTTGCTCATATGTTATATGAGTGAAGAACCAAGCCTATGACGTTCTAGATGCGAAGGATTTTCACTCCGAGACCAATATTGTGAATATGGGTCATCAGGTAAGTGGTCGGAAGAATCTAAGGGAAATTTGTCGAGTATAGTCGTAAGGTTTCGACGAATAGTCTTGAATTCATCGAGTATAGTCGTGACATCTCAACAAGTCTGTTTGAATTCATCGAGTATCGTAATGTTATCTCGATGAATTGGACTTGATTCGTAGAGTATCGTCATGACAAATTCGACGAGTTAGACCCATAGTCGTCGAATATTGCCTTAATACTTAAATGACTTGCCCTCTCTCGATTCGTCAAGTATACACGTGTTATTTCGACGAATAGCTTTTGATTCGTTGAGTATAAACGTATATACTCGACGAATTCTATATTCTCCAGTTTATTTCCTTCAAGCTCGGTTCGGCGTGGTCTGCAGGTATCAGAAGTTTCGGTCTACTATATATATATGATGTAAACAGTAAACCGAGTATGTAACTATTTTCTTTTGCCCTAATCGTGCGAAAACGACAACAATGCTTCTTCCTTCCCGACATAATAGTTCTGCCTATGTTGTGAAGGCCTATCTCGCTGCTGACCATCTGCCATCCTTGTACGTCTCCAAAACACATTTCATGAGTGTCGTATTAGTCACCGTTGTCTCTCCTTTAACAGATCTAGTAGTCCGTGGAGATGTTGAGGGCAAACCTACTTCTAACCTAGATCTTGTGTGACAAGTCTAGGGTTCTCCTTGCTCGTATGGATATTCATAGAGGCGTGGACACTATTCTACACTCGGAACTCCGGCCGTTGCCGTTCGTTGGAATCATTCAGAGCACCTTGGTGGAGTATTGACTCAAACCCTCAAAGGTATAATTTTATTAATTGAATTTTATTTCTTGATCAATGTTCATCGCTAGATCCGTATTTCTTTTGAATTTTTTTGTTCCATTTCCATTGCGCACAAGTGTTGTGACGTATAGCAAAACCCAACAAATTATACTATTTTCACCAAATGATGGGGAATTTTACTATTTGCACCCTAGCTTCAAGGATTTTACTATTTGCACCACATGGTGTGAGATTCTACTATTTGCACCCAATGATGGAAAATTTTACTATTTGCACCTCCACACTGGAGGATTTACTATTTGCACCCCCATGATGAGGAATTTTACTTTTCACACCCTATGTTAAAAGCTTTTACTATTTGCACCCCATGGCAGGGAATTTAATTATTTGCAACATATGATGAGGAATTTTATTATTTGAACCCACATGTTAGAGGATTTTGCTATTTTCACCCCATGATGGGGGAATTTTACTATTTGCACTCGATATTGGAGGATTTTACTATTTGCACACGATAATAGGGAATTTTATTATTCGCACCCCCATGCTGGAAGATTTTACTATTTGCATACCATGGTGGGGAATTTTACTAATTGCATCCCTTGATGAGGAATTTTACAATTTACAGCCCCATTTTGGAGCATTTTACTATCTGCACCCCATGACAGGCAATTTTACTATTGACACCCCCATGTTGGAAAATTTTACTATTTGCACTCCGTAATGGGGATTTTTACAATTTGCACCCTATGATTGAGAATTTTACTATTTGCACTCTCATGTCGGAGAATTTCACTATTTGCACCCCATGATGGGAAATTTAACTATTTGCACCCCAATGTTAGGGGATTTTACTATTTGCACCCCATGATGGGGAATTTTACTATTTGCACCCAAATGTTTGGAAATTTTACTATTTGCACCACATGATGGGAAATTTTACTATCTGCACCACATGATGAGGGATTTTCCTATCTGAATCACATGTTAGGTGGTGCGGTTAGCGTATATACATATACACCTTGATGTCCATTTGTAAGGCCAAACAAACTTAGAATCACGTGATATTGGGCCCATTGGAACTTTGTTGGTGAGTCGGACGAGGTCGCGATAATTTTGTTCGACCAAACCTATTTTAGAGAACCCCATCAATCGTGAAAGCAAAAGAGAAAGTTCGTTTGATTGTGTAATAAAGCGAGTCATTCTATTAATAGCACAAACATCTACATTTTAAATGAAGAGAAGAATGAGGTGGGGGGATCGAGTACAAATTGTTTGGAAGAAGCCGATGAGGTGCCTGATGTTGGTTTTGGATCGCTCAGAGAAGAAACTTGTGCACTTCATATGATGAAGGCATATCTTAGTCTAAAATTAAGAGAGGGCTTGCAACTAAAAATTTGACGTTGAATTAAACAGTGCATGGGGAAACACATTATTTAATGAGTTTGTGTAGATTCAAAAAGGTGTATTTGGAGATAGGTTGCACTAATAAATGTAAGACCCCCTTTTTTTCGTTCAAAACTCGGGGTCTTATGCCCAGAATCGCCGCTTTGCGGTGACACCTTCGCACCCGGGAAGGTCGTCACTACAACACGCCGATTCTGCCGGCCTTTTCGATCACAATCAAGTAGCAAGTAGAACAATAAAGAGAAATGCAGTCCACAATATAATATCACATATAAATAAAAACTCCACGAGGGGAGCGTCCACAGTATAACATCATAGTAAAAACAGAGTACTGAAAGGAAAAGGACTTAAACCCGGTACAACAACACCTCACTACATGGTCACTCAACGGAAGCTGAACTAAAACTAAGAGTCACCGTAACTGTCACTGAACCGAGAGCACCCAAGCTTGACTGATCCATCTCCACCGACCCCATACTCTGCTGGTGCTGCATCTCTGGGTGCTTCCTCCTTTTTGGCCTGCAGTCGCCGCCTCGCAATCCACGTCTGCGTCTGCGTCTTCGGCCTCCTGACTGCTGAGCTGGTGGGATCCCACCCATCAAGGGGCATTTGACCCGTGTATGTCCCAGCTAGTGATAATGGTAACATGGTCGCGGGGTCAACTCCGTCAGAAACTGCAAAACCTGTGACCCTTCCATACGATACACCTAAAATGTTGTGTTTCGAAAACCGTTAGTCTATAAGACTAAGCCCTATCATCCCCCACCCCTTCCCCCATGCCCTAAGGGGAGGACATGAAAGTGGAGAGTAGTCAAAAGCATGTGACGATGGAACTAACTAGCAAGTTATGACAGGGGAGCAATATAAGTGTTGTAATAGGTAAAATAGAAAGGTAAGTAAGTAAGAAATTAAACCTCCACTTATGTGAGTACACATAAGCCAAGGGATCTTCTACAAGGCTCCCATCGTATAAATGTCCCATTCCACTTATACGTTGGGGTGTCGGTTATCACGCAGCAGGTATACATATATCAAATTAACCTTAATTTATAAACTTGCCACACAAGCTTATAGACCAAGGGGTCGTTTTGCAAGTCCTAAAGTATAAGCGTCCCATTCCACTTATACTTTAGGTGTCAAGGTTGTTATGAATGATTATGGCATGCTGCTATATGGTGGGTATGATGATCAAGCAGTGCAACTCACACACCCAACTTTGTGTACACAAACCTTTAGTTCCCCTTTTATGGAGATAACTCCCAGGATACTCCCGTAGTGGCAGACGGAAGCAGTGGGTTGGGCCTCGCCCACCTCAAAACCAGTAAAAGCACCACTGGTCTGACCTATCGTACGCCCTCAATGCCTGGTGCACGAGGCGGACTCCTGCGTACTCTTGCCGACTGGTCTGCCGGACTTAACCTTGGCTAAGTGCTAGTCACCTTGCCGAGTCAACGATATCGGTGTCGGTGCAATCGAACTCCCCGATATCGAAAACCCACCTCCTTAATCTTTCCTATTTTATGCACATGCAGCAGTTTAATATATAACAATTTTAAAGTGTCAAACTCCCGGACTAAACCGTCCGTATAAACCACATCCGAGACCAAAATCCCCGAACTAAAACGTCCGGCTCATCTCCAGACTTCATCCCTTAGAATACCACAGGACAGCGCCCCTTGAACATCTCGGGACGACTTAACCATTACCAACCCTAACTAATGAGTGTGTGCAATGTGAATCCCTATTAGGCTAATTACTCTTTCGTTTGTTTTAAGATTTACGTTAGCCCAGGACTGCCCCCGGCATACCCCGTGAAGGTCTCTCAAAGGGCACTAGGAACCAAGACGGCGACATTACGGCCCGAAGTTCCCTTTCGCAAGGCACTTATTATTATTGGTTGTTTTTTCCCTTACCCGTTCCCTCTATAAATTGCATCAATCTAAACCTAGGGTGGATTTGACTCTTCACTCTTACGGGGACGACGATCTTTCGTCGGTCCCGCGCACCTTCTAGAGCGCATCAACTCATTCCTCACCACACTTGAAACCTCCTATGGTGATCCATCCTCTTTCTTTAAATCCAACCAACACAACCTGTCCTTACGCTAACCCAAACCTTATCCTGTTACTCATTTCCCAAAGTTACTAACTACAGACCACCTTATTCTAAGTAATGTCTATGATAGGATGTCCTTTGTGTTTTCATCCGAACAGCCTGAGTTATTTACTGGGGGTCTGTCACGACATAATTGAATCAATTCCCGGTTATAACAATTTTCTCAATTAATCTATTAATTAATTAATTTTACTAAAATCCAAGGTCTTCCAAATTTGAACAAGTAGTATACTTTTCAGTCATGTATAAATCATAATAAATTTAAGAAAAATACTAATATGTCTAAAAATGATATATCCAAGGTTTGACAATTTTCACTAAAGTCTAAGGGGCCTAAACATATTTTTGCAATAATCCATTTCTTTCATGTCTAATGAATAAACTACATCAGATTCTCTTCTAAATCATTTGGATTAATTACAGGGTACTAGAAATACCATGAAAATAGTACTATAAAAGTTTCATAATTTTACTATTGGAAATTAATTTATAATAAATCATTTACTAAAACCCTAATCTAGCATGCTTGTGAATCAAGTACTATATTCATAACTCCAAAAATCCAGAATAAAATCTCACTGATTCAAAATGATTTTAAAACTCTATTTACCAACTTTCATAATTTTCTAGAAAACTATTTATGCCATAAAATATTAATAAACCATAAGGCCCTTGAATAAGACTTGTGAAGAGAACTACTCTATTTATTCAACATAAAATTAAACTAAAATTCATGAGCATTCCCAATGGCCAACAATATCTAATTCCAGAGTTTCAAGGGGGCCTTATTTGAATTAAAAATCTTTATTAAATAAAACATCAAATAGGGCTATACCCATATTCATGAATGAAGTACTAAAAAAAATAATCCAAAAATTCTAGTAAAATCAGCCAAGGGTCCTAACTACCCTAGAAACACTCTACCCAAGTTTCATAGCTTTTGAGTGCATTTAAACTACTGCTTTGACCTAAAAGCCCTTCTACTCTAAAACTAGGGTTTAGGTTTTGAGGTACCTACCTAACTCAAAATTCTCTAATATTACAACCAGAGTGTTAAATACCCATTAACTACCTCTCCAACAAAACCCAAGGCCATACAAGGGCATTTGCCCCTATGTCCTTCACAAGCCCCCAAAGTCCACATTTAGGGTTTGAACCTGGGCCCTAGGGTAAACATACCCTAATCCATCCCATTTTCCCTAAGGGAGTTCTTAGGACCATTTAAAACCAGTGGTCAGAATCTCAACCTCTGTTGAGGTGATATGATCACACAAGTGTCAAAAGTACCTTTTCCCTAAGCTTCCCTTCACTAGGTCAAAACTAGGGTTTAGAGGATTCCTATTCAAAACTCAACCAAATGAGTTGAAATTTGAACCAAACCTAGATACCTATACCAGGGACACCTCACCAAAATATGGGAGGGTTTGGAGGTCATTTGACCCTTTAACTATCTTGCCCTAGCTTTTCTAGGGTTAGGGAAAAACCCTAGGTTACACTTCTTTAAAAGGTTTCCAATTTTTACAGGAGCTATTTCTAGGTGATAACAAGTCCCTGTCTAAAACTCAAGGCATTTGGACCAAGTATTAGGTGTAGGAAATTATTCAAAAATTTGTCCTATTTGTAGGACCTACCCTAGAAAAATGGCCCTATAGGTCAGTATACTTGTCCTAAAATTTTCCATTACATATCAAACTGTAGATAATAAAAATGCCTACAACATTTATGTTGATCATTTTTGATGAACATGCCCCTAAAGGGCCTAAATAATTTTTAGAAAAAATCTACCCTAGTTGTAGGACATACCCTTACTAAAAAGGCTCTACAGGGCAGTACCCTCATCCAATTTTTCACCACTATATATCAAATTGTAGGTATTCAAAAGACCTACAACTTTTATGTTGTACTTTTTTTCATTTGGTGCCCATAAGGGGCCTAAATTTAATTTACAGTGAAACTGTTTAAATTAAATACAGAATTTGAATATAAATAATCATTAAATCATAATCTAGGGTTGCACGGATCTTAAAGCAGATCCGACGGGAGCTGTACTTCATCTTCTCCAAATGGCCTGAACCAGAACCCGTGAGAAGTGGTTATCACGGGGCTGTTCCCGGCCATTAGGGGCGGCGCCACCACCGGGAATCAACTCCTACATGTTCCCGGTGGTGGGGGCTAACCTTGCCGGCGGCTAGGGCGGCTGGATGGCGGCGTCGCCCTACCCAAACCCACCAAAAACTCCATAAAAATGGAGATTTCTGAATTTTTAAGCTTTTGCTCCGGTTCGTTTGAGCATGAACTCAACTCCTAAACAATTCTAGGATCTAAACATGAGAGAAGAGGTGAGGGAGGACCTGATTTCAGGCTTGGATGTGAGTTGAACGGCGGGATGACATGGTGGCGGCGGTGGCGGCGGTGGCGAGGGTGGCGGCGTTTCTCTCCTTGGTGGCTTCGGCAAGGGTTCTATCCTCCTTCTCTGATTTAGAAATGGGTTGCCCCTCTCTCCTAAGTGAGTATATAAAGAGGAGAGGGAGAGAGGGGGCGGTTTTCCTCAAGGGCCATAACACCTCTTCATGGTGGGGGGTGGTTAGAGGAGAGAGAGGGTGGAAACACCTCTTGATGGCCGGGAAAAGGGTGGGGAGAGGTGGTGTCAACCTCTTGGTGGCTGTTGGCCCCTCTTTGGCCGAACTCATGCCTCCTCCCTCTTCAAAACACCTCTTCACCTCTCCACCACCTTTTCTCTCTCCTCTATATAACCAAATACTTATTTTTTTCTCTCTCCTAGTCATCCTCACGAATTTTCTTCCCCTAGAAGCCTAAATCCATCCCATAAAATTAATATTAAAACCTTAAATGCCATATGAGAGGGGGGGCTCACCATTCTTCCATGAAAATACCCTTAATTCACACTTTTTCTCTCCTATATTTAGCCTATTTCTCTCTTCTTTCTCTCTCCTAGTCAACATGTTGGCTAGCCTAGGGTTTAGGCTATAGGCAGCCATAATAACTCCTAATAAAACCCTATGAGTCTACATGAGGCGGCTTGAGCTTGAGTTAACCTAATTGAGCTAGGTTTGACTTGATTTGGGTTTAGGGTTGACTTGGTCAATTTGACCTTCCGAGTCAACATCAATAGACCCCTAGGGACCCATTGACCTCCCCTAAGGCCTAGGTAAGGTTTGGTAGGGTAGACTTGGCATAAAGAGGGTGAGTTGATCCAGGGCAGGGTTACTTTGGCCTAACTAGGGCTTAAGTTGACTTGGGTCAACTTAGCCACTAGGTTTGCACCCAATGGGTCCTTGGTGATCCATTGATCTCATATTAGGTCTAGGAATGCCTTGGAGTCAGATTGAACCCACTAGGACACCAAAATCAGGGTTTTAAGATTTTACTATTTGCAGCCCAAGTGAGACTCAACTAACTAGTTGGGTCACTTGACCTCCTAGGCTTAACCTAGGACTTGTTATGACCTAAGCATGTTCAAGTCACTCCTAGGGGGGGGGGTCTAATTTGAAAATGGGATGTTACAAATCCCAATAAACAAAACAAAAATTTCGTCCCCGAAATTAAGGTTAAGTCTATGAGAGCTTTTCTACCAGGTTATCTTAAGCTTGTAACATCCCACGAGGGTTGAATTGCTTAACCAAGGTTAATAAACAAGGGCTAGCCCCAATAAACAAAGGATTAGCCTCTAATCTTAGGTGATACTCCGGTGTAAAACAAGTAGGGAAAAATAATTACAAGCATCTTGAGAAGTTAGAAGATATTACCTGGCTAAACAACTCCGGGTACTTCTCTCGCATCAAGTCCTCGGGTTCCTAAGTATGCTCCTCTTGCCCATGATTCCTCCACAAGACTTTGACTAGCGGGATCTTCTTGCGGCGCAAGACCCGTATCCCTTGGTCGTCAATCCGTATCGCTCCACCTGACGATGTCGAGCATCATAGTACTTAGCTTGTCTGCTCTGGGCCTCTAATATCCTGTCTCTGATCAGCCTTACCTGAGCCTGCCTAAGTAAGCTTGTATGGATCTCCACTCCCTGGAAGTGAACCGGCCATCCCGATCCGACACAATCGTCTTGGGCACCCCGTGATAACGAACAGCTACTCACAATTCTTATGAAACACCCACGAGAGTTTTCTTTCGGGTCGGGGTGACCCCAACTACCACGTTCAGTCTTATCTTCATCCAATGATGCAACATAGCGATTTAATTTTATCTTCATCCGAATAATGTCGAACTATATTAAATTCAATCTCAATATGTTTGTTACGCCACATTCCCTAAATTAGGTCTAATGAAACCCTAGTCAATCCTATTTGCCCAATAAACAAAAGACAAGCCCCCAATAAACAAAAGATAAGCCCCTATCTTCCTTGGGCTAAGTATCTTTGATATTACCATGTTATATCCGTCATAGCTGGGTGCACAATACCTAGGGCATCAATCTTCGACTTGGGGTTCCAACCTGAAACCTGTTGATATATACCTTAAACTCTTTGAGTCACATTTACGACAACCTTATCCGGGTCAAAATGTTCCCAATCCCAAATATTTATCTTCTGAACTTGAATTCATATCCAACCCTCGGTGTTTGTCTTTATGGTTGTCTCCGAGAAATCTTGTTACATGTACGAGGGTTAAGACTACTTATCTTCTACCATTCTGCTAATGGCTTATTTGCCTCAACTATCCTTAAAGCAGTCTACTAATTTGAGTAATCCTTGATAGGGACCATAAGGTCACCTGAGTTTATCTATTAGGTTGTCATTCTCACGTTAAACTCTTCCTTTTATTCTGTTTGGGTACATCCTAACCTTAAACAAGTTCATACCCAGGGTCTATTTCGAACTAGGGCATGCTATAAGTCGTCATGGTTAGTCGTGTGCCCTAATGGGTTAAGTTTAACTCATTGACCTAGGAATTATAAGATGAGGTCTTTGCAGCCGGAGGTACTCTCTGCTGGGGGCAGGGTTTGCCTCAAGCTACAAAGAAGAATTCCATTTGTTGAAGAAGTGGACAATTTATATGTGATCACCATATGGGCAAACCACTGCTTCCGCTGCTTAGTTTGACCCCAAACTAAACTCGCGCGGGGGTGACCCAGGGTTTGTGGACTGCTACTTTTTCGATCGTGATTAGATTTGATACCACTTTGTAAGACCCCCTTTTTTTCGTTCAAAACTCGGGGTCTTATGCCCAGAATCGCCGCTTTGCGGTGACACCTTCGCACCCGGGAAGGTCGTCACTACAACGCGCTGATTCTGCCGGCCTTTTCGATCACAATCAAGTAGTAAGTAGAACAATAAAGAGAAATGCAGTCCACAATATAATATCACATATAAATAAAAACTCCACGAGGGGAGCATCCACAGTATAACATCAGAGTAAAAACAGAGTACTGAAAGGAAAAGGACTTAAGCCCGGTACAACAACATCTCACTACATGGTCACTCAACGGAAGCTGAACTAAAACTAAGAGTCACCGTAATTGTCACTGAACCGAGAGCACCCAAGCTTGACTGATCCATCTCCACCGACCCCATACTCTGCTGGTGCTGCATCTCTGGGTGCTTCCTCCTTTTCGGCCTGTAGTCGACGCCTCGCAATCCACGTCTGCGTCTACGTCTTCGGCCTCCTAACTGCTGAGCTAGTGGGATCCCACCCATCAAGGGGCATTTGACCCGTGTATGTCCCGGCTGGTGACAATGGTAACATGGTCGCGGGGTCAACTCCGTCAGAAACTGCAAAACCTGTGACCCTTCCATATGATACACCTAAAATGTTGTGGTCCGAAAACCGTTAGTCTATAAGACTAAGCCCTATCATCCCCCACCCCTTCCCCCATGCCCTAAGGCACCGAGCGGAGAGGAAGAAAGGGGAGGACATGAAAGTGGAGAGTAGTCAAAAGCAGGTGACGATGGAACTAACTAGCAAGTTATGACAGGGGAGCAATATAAGTGTTGTAATAGGTAAAACAGAAAGGTAAGTAAGTAAGAAATTAAACCTCCACTTATGTGAGTACACATAAGCCAAGGGATCTTCTACAAGGCTCCCATCATATAAATGTCCCATTCCACTTATACGTTGGGGTGTTGGTTATCACGCAGCAGGTATACATATATCAAATTAACCTTAATTTATAAACTTGCCCACACAAGCTTATAGACCAAGGGGTCGTTTTGCAAGTCCTAAAGTATAAGCGTCCCATTCCACTTATACTTTAGGTGTCAAGGTTGTTATGAATGATTATGGCATGCTTCTATATGGTGGGTATGATGATCAAGCAGTGCAACTCACACACCCAACTTTGTGTACACAAACTTTAGTTCCCCCTTTCTGGAGATAACTCCCAGGATACTCCCGTAGTGGCAGACGGAAGCGGTGGGTTGGGCCTCGCCCACCTCAAAACCAGTAAAAGCACCACTGGTCTGACCTATCTTACGCCCTCAACGCCTGGTGCACGAGGCGGACTCCTGCGTACTCTTGCCGACTGGTCCACCGGACTTAACCTTGGCTAAGTGCTAGTCACCTTGCCGAGTCAACGATATCGGTGTCGGTGCAATCGAACTCCCCGATATCGAAAACCCACTACCTTAATCTTTCCTATTTTATGCACATGAAGCAGTTTAATATATAACAATTTTAAAGTGTCAAACTCCCGGACTAAACCGTCCGTATAAACCACATCCGAGACCAAATTCCCCGGACTAAAACGTCCGGCTCATCTCCAGACTTCATCCCTTAGAATACCACAGGACAATGCCCCTTGAACACCTCGGGACGACTTAACCATTACCAACCCTAACTAATGAGTGTGTGCAATATGAATCCCTATTAGGCTAATTACTCTTTTGTTTATTTTAAGATTTACGTTAGCCCAGGACTGCCCCGGGCATACCCCGTGAAGGGCTCTCAAAGGGCACTAGGAACCAAGACGGCGGCATTACGGCCCGAAGTTCCCTTTCGCAAGGAACTTATTATTATTGGTTGTTTTTTTCCCTTACCCGTTCCCTCTATAAATTGCATCAATCTAAACCTAGGGTGGATTTGACTCTTCACTCTTACGGGGACGGCGATCTTTCGTCAGTCCTGCGCACCTTCTAGAGCGCATCAACTCATTCCTCACCACACTTGAAACCTCCTATGGTGATCCATCCTCTTTCTTTAAATCCAACTAACACAAGCTGTCCTTACGCTAACCCAAACCTTATCCTGTTACTCATTTTCCAAAGTTACTAACTACACCACCTTATTCTAAGTAATGTCTATGATAGGATGTCCTTTGTGTTTTCATCCGAACAGCCTGAGTTATTTACTGGGGGTCTGTCACGACATAATTGAATCAATTCCCGTTTATAACAATTTTCTCAATTAATCTATTAATTAATTAATTTTACTAAAATCCAAGGTCTTCCAAATTTGAACAAGTAGTATACTTTTCAGTCATGTATAAATCATAATAAATTTAAGAAAAATACTAATATGTCTAAAAATGATATATCCAAGGTTTGACAATTTTCACTAAAGTCTAAGGGGCCTAAACATATTTTTTGCAATAATCCATTTCTTTCATGTCTAATGAATAAACTACATCAGATTCTCTTCTAAATCATTTGGATTAATTACAGGGTACTAGAAATACCATGAAAATAGTACTATAAAAGTTTCATAATTTTACTACTGGAAATTAATTTATAATAAATCATTTACTAAAACCCTTATCTAGCATGCTTGTGAATCAAGTACTATATTCATAACTCCAAAAATCCAGAATAAAATCCCACTGATTCAAAATGATTTTAAAACTCTATTTACCAACTTTTATAATTTTCCAAAAAACTATTTATGCCATAAAATATTTTTAAACCATAAGGCCCTTTAATAACACTTGTGAAAGAACTACTCTATTTATTCAACATAAAATTAAACTAAAATTCATGAGCATTTTCAGTGGCCAACAACATCTAATTCCAGAGTTTCAAGGGGGCCTTATTTGAATTAAAAATCTTTAATAAATAAAACATCAAATAGGGCTATACCCATATTCATGAATGAAGTACTAAAACCAAGAATCCAAAATTTCTAGTAAAATCAGCCAAGGGTCCTAACTACCCTAGAAACACTCTACCCAAGTTTCATAGCTTTTGAGTGCATTTAAACTACTGCTTTGACCTAAAAGCCCTTCTACTCTAAAACTAGGGTTTAGGTTTTGAGGTACCTACCTAACTCAAAATTCTCTAATATTACAACCAGAGGGTTAAATACCCATTAACTACCTCTCCACCAAAACCCAAGGCCATACAAGGGCATTTGCCCCTATGTCCTTCACAAGCCCCCAAAGTCCAAATTTAGGGTTTGAACCTGGGCCCTAGGGTAAACATACCCTAATCCATCCCATTTTCCCTAAGGGAGTTCTTAGGACCATTTAAAACCAGTGGTCAGAATCTCAACCTCTGTTGAGGTGAGATGATCACACAAGTGTCAAAAGTACCTTTTCCCTAAGCTTCCCTTCACTAGGTCAAAGCTAGGGTTTAGAGGATTCCTATTCAAAACTCAACCAAATGAGTTGAAATTTGAACCAAACCTAGATACCTATACCAGGGACACCTCACCAAAATTTGGGAGGGTTTGGAGGTCATTTGACCCTTTAGCTATCTTGCCCTAGCTTTTCTAGGGTTAGGGAAAAACCCTAGGTTACACTTCTTTAAAAGGTTTCCAATTTTTACAGGAGCTATTTCTAGGTGATAACAAGTCCCTGTCCAAAACTCAAGGTATTTGGACTAAGGATTAGGTGTAGGAAAATATTCAAAAATCTATCCTATTTATAGGACCTACCCTAGAAAAATGGCTCTATAGGTCAGTATACTTATCCTAAAATTTCCATTACATATCAAAATGTAGATAATAAAAATGCCTACAACATTTATGTTGATCATTTTTTATGAACATGCCCCTAAAGGGCCTAAATAATTTTTAGAAGAAATCTACCCTAGTTGTAGGACATACCCTTACTAAAAAGGCTCTACAGGGCAGTCCCCTCATCCAATTTTTCACCACTACATTTTAAATTGTAGGTATTCAAAAGACCTACAACTTTCATGTTGTACTCTCTTTCATGTGGTGCCCATAAGGGGCCTAAATTTAATTTACAGTGAAACTGTTTAAATTAAATACAGAATTTGAATACAAATAATCATTAAATCATAATCTAGGGTTGCACGGATCTTAAAGCAGATCCGACGGGAGTTGTACTTCATCTTCTCCAAATGGCCTGAACCAGAACCCGTGAGAAGTGGTTATCACGGGGCTGTTCCCGGCCATTAGGGGCGGCGCCACCACCAGGAATCAACTCCTACATGTTCCCGGTGGTGGGGGCTAACCTTGCCGGCGGCTAGGGCGACCGGATGTGGCGGCGTCGCCCTACCCGAACCCACCAAAACCTCCATAAAAATGGAGATTTCTGAATTTTTAAGCTTTTGCTCCGGTTCGTTTGAGCATGAACTCAACTCCTAAACAATTCTAGGATCTAAACATGAGAGAAGAGGTGAGGGAGGACCTGATTTCGGGCTTGGATGCGAGTTGAACGGCGGGATGACATGGTGGCGGTGGTGGCGGCGTTTCTCTCCTTGGTGGCTTCGGCAAGGGTTCTATCCTCCTTCTCTGATTTCGAAATGGGTTGCTCCTCTCTCCTAAGTGAGTATATAAAGAGGAGAGGGAGAGAGGGGGCGGTTTTCCTCAAGGGCCATAACACCTCTTCATGGTGCGGGGTGGTTAGAGGAGAGAGAGGGTGGAAACACCTCTTGATGGCCGGGAAAAGGGTGGGGAGAGGTGGTGTCAACCTCTAGGTGGCTGTTGGCCCCTCTTTGGCCGAACTCATGCCTCCTCCCTCTTCAAAACACCTCTTCACCTCTCCACCACCTTTTCTCTCTCCTCTATATAACCAAATACTTATTTTTTTCTCTCTCCTAGTCATCCTCACGAATTTTCTTCCCCTAGAAGCCTAAATCCATCCCATAAAATTAATATTAAAACCTTAAATGCCATATGAGAGGGGGGGCTCACCATTCTACCATGAAAATACCCTTAATTCACACTTTCTCTCTCCTATATTTAGCCTATTTCTCTCTTCTTTCTCTCTCCTAGTCAACATGTTGGCTAGCCTAGGGTTTAGGCTATAGGCAGCCATAATAACTCCTAATAAAACCCTATGAGTCTACATGAGGCGGCTTGAGCTTGAGTTAACCCAATTGAGCTAGGTTTGACTTGATTTGGGTTTAGGGTTGACTTGGTCAATTTGACCTTCCGAGTCAACATCAATAGACCCCTAGGGACCCATTGACCTACCTTAAGGCCTAGGTATGGTTAGGTAGGGTAGACTTGGCATAAAGAGGGTGAGTTGATCCAGGGCAGGGTTACTTTGGCCTAACTAGGGCTTAAGTTGACTTGGGTCAACTTAGCCACTAGGTTTGCACCCAATGGGTCCTTGGTGACCCATTGATCTCATATTAGGTCTAGGAATGCCTTGGACTCAGATTGAACCCACTAGGCCACCAAAATAAGTGTTTTAAGATTTTACTATTTGCAGCCCAAGTGAGTCTCAACTAACTAGTTGGGTCACTTGACCTCCTAGGCTCAACCTAGGACTTGTTATGACCTAAGCATTTTCAAGTCACTCCTAAGGGGGGGTCCAATTTGAAAATGGGATGTTACAATAAATATGTAATGAAGTGATATATATAGAGAAGTAAAAAAAGGAATGGGCATCTTAATTACACAAAAAGTACTCTCCATTAGTCGAACTTAAATATCGGGAATGTAAAGAGATTAAGTTAGTATAATTATGTATGCATTGTTCATAAAAAGAAGAATACTTGATAAAGAAAGAGTGAAGTCATCATCTTAATAGAAGCATTGTTATCGAAATCTAACAAGAAAATACATATGTAAGTGTTTTGTATATGCGGACCTATAACCAAATTAAAATGTCACTCCTAGACTACAAAAGAGATTTATGAAAGTAATGAGAAGACATTGTTCAAAGTTAACATAAAATAAAAAAGCATTATGTATCATACTAAAACTTAAGATAACACAACAATAGAGTATTCAATACGATGGAGGGGAAAATGAAGAAAATTTGATAAATGTATGTGTAAGGTATTTTAATAACTGATTATCCACTACTTGAATTTCCATTAAATTTCTAGATTCGTGTGTGTTTTGTGCAAGAATATAAACCCAATGTTGGAAAGTTGGATCCAAGGGCTCTAAAGTATTTTTTTTGTTGGGCGATTACTCAAAAGGGGTCTGTGTGTGTTGGAGCCTGGTGGACATGAATCACATTTAGACAACATGACCCATATAATTCTTCTCTGGTTTACTAGCCACTTGGGAACTCACTCATTACAAATAGTGTGATGAGAGGGGGAGGATAGTGGTGGAGGTGAGAGGTAGATAATGAGTATCCATTATCTCCTTATGCAAAAAGGCATGGAGTCAGATGTGACACATGCACACAAGGAGAACGACTCTATGGATCAAGGACCTCGGGTTCATGGGTAGTTAAGAGTGTATACATGAAGAAGGAAGCATAGTGCAGCTATAGTACCTACAATGCCTACAGTGCCACTTGTGCCAAGTCCCTTGTGTGAGGCCCCATTTCTGACCCCACAAGAAATCTTTATCTAAGATACTTTCAAGTCATTCATCCTAAGATGAAGTAAGGTGAGTGAGTAGAAAATAAAAAAACATAATAAAAGCATAGATCATACCTTTAATCATTCTGCGAGTCTTTCCTATTCATCCTCGGTCAACTTCACTTCACTTTGCGTATTCAGGGTCATTTTAGTTACCTAAACAAAATTTATGACGAGCTTAGTCATAAAAATATGACTGAGGAATATATCTCTTTAACTATTATATATGCAAATAAGGAGGGTTATGTATAGCAATCTGCATGTATCATAATAACCATTTAACTATGCAGGTAAATGATCTATATAGAAGTATTTTTATATAAAACATTCATATAAGCAACGTGATAGAATATATTAGTGTAATAGTATAACAGTATAAGTTCCTATGTTTGTAATATATGTAGTAACAGTGTAAGAGAACATCTTTTACTATAGAAGTTCTAGAAGTTAGGTAATGTTAAGGGTAACTACAACAGTATCAGTATCCATATTTCAGTATTTCTTCCAAATCTATACATTCAACATGTATCTATGTCTTTCAACCAACTGATTTGGCAAACCATCATTATCATTCATGCACATTTACATTCAGTTGTACCCTTAACATTTTAAAGCATCAATGCATTTTTGTTTTATGATTCCAATTCAATCTTATTCATAGGGTTGGGTATTTGTTTATTCTTATCCCCTCATAAGTTAATCACTTGTTTGCCTTCATATAAGGCCATACATACTTATAGTTATAAAGTTATCAGTGATATAGAAAATCCATGCTTTTGCATGCATGTATATGTATATAGTTGATATCCTTTAAAGTAACAGTGCATGTAATTAAAAATATAGAAATAAAGCATAAATTAAACGGGTAGATCTCACAATCATCTGTTCCTTCCTTTTATCATACCTCATGTCATCGTCACATCTATTTTGAGATGTCATCCTTTACGATATTTGTATAAGCATTGTATCATTAGGGATCTTTTATATCAGGGTTACAACTCTAGTTATGACGTTCACTTTTTTGGTTGAGGGAAAACTAGAAGTATGTGTCTCCAAGTGAAGCCAAATGAAAGTCAATTAAATCAGCTCTTAAAAAACATCTAAGTTGTCTACCTAAATCACCTAGAGGGGGTGTGAATAGGTTAGTTGTGCTTATTTTTGCGGAATAAAAACTTTAGCGAGCTAATGCACAAGAAATAAACAAGCATTCACAGAGGAAATAAAGAATTATAATGGTTCGCCAATCTTTGCAACGTCCACTTTCCACTCACCGATATAGCAAAGCACTAGACTCGGCTACTCCACTAATCTCGGATCAAAACGATCCTACCACTCGGAACAATGTTCCTACAATCTCGATCCAAAAAGGATCTACACTCGGAAGAAGAAGACTTCCTACAACTCGGAGAACAAATCTCCTATACTCGGAGAATAATCTCCTATAAGATTAAAAAGAAATTATAGAATACAAACAGTAATCTTCTCAGATCTGAAAATCTCTCCCTAGGTCTTTTTCCTTGGACTTTGCAGCTTTATCAGAAATTATTGAAGAAGAATCACGGCAAGATCTGTTCTGAGAAACTTTGATTCACACGATCAAGGAGTAGATGGAGAAAGATGAAACTCTTGATCTGTAAATATGTCTGGATCGAAAGTAGCCTTGGCGATCTTGAAGAAGAACGTCGGCATCTGTAGATTTGGAAAATGTCGGTCGATCCAGAAACTTAGAATAACATGCTTAGGGTTAGTCATAATGACATGACCTTTTATAAGATTTCACTAACGGTAATAATTGTCATTAATGATGGCCACGTGGACTAGTCATATCACGGAATTCAAAAATTCGAACTGTTAGGGACTTAAACAATTTTCAGAAAATGAGACAGCATTACTCGAGTAAGAAGTATGCTACTCGAGTGAATTAACTGGCTCTCGAGTGAATGATTCTAACTACTCGGGAAGAGCTAATTCTTGAAATTTTGGAGTAAAGAAATAAATAACTCGAGTGGATAAGAGATCACTCGAGTGCTAGATATACTTCTCGAGAGGTAGACTTAAACTTCTCGAGAGCTTTGACTTGGAAAAAATTCTTGATAAAAATGTCGATCACTCGAGTACTAAAACTGGACTATTTGAGTACTAAACGAACTACTCAAGTACAAGGATGTGTCACCCGAGTGGTCTTAGAATTTTCTCGAGATCTATCTTCTGTCACTCGAATTAAGCTACTCAACAACTCGAGTACTCAGCTAGACTACTCGAGTACTTTACTTAGAAACTTTTTTGAGACAAAAAATTGAACACTCGAGAATTAGATAAGGTCTACTCGAGTACTGGACTTGGCTACTCGAGAGCTAGATTAAGGATACTCGAGAACCACTTCCTAAACTCGAATTTCAGACATGACCTACTCGAGAGCTTCTAAGGTTTCTACTCGAGTACAATAAATCCACTCTAGTAAAACACTTAGAATATTTCTCAGCTTTATGAAACTTCTGTTCTTCATTCCAAACATCATCAAGTCTTCCTTCATAAGTCCAAGTGCTTGAAAATGAAGTGTATCCTTGATAGTTTTACTTTCAAGACAACCTAAACACCTAGAGGGGGGGGGGCTGAATAGGTTCTAATTTCTTGTTTATAAATCTAGGCAGAATTCAATTACAAATTAAATTATCTAGCACAGCATTCACAGACAACTAAGCATCACAGATTGCACAATGTTTTATAGTGGTTCCCCAAGATCTGGGTACATCCACTTTCCCCCTTCACCTATCTAGCAATGTGCTAGATTCGGCCAAACTTCCACTATTCTCAGATCCTCAGATCCTACAGCTCAGAACCTGGATAGGTTCCTACAACTCAGGCTCAACAGCCCTACCTCAGCCTTGCCTCAAGGCCTATCACTCAGAGAATAACCTTCTCCTACACTCAGGCAAATAGCCATACCACTCAGAGATTACCTCTCCTACACTCAGCCTTTATAACACAGGCTTACAACTCAGATCTGTGTAAACAGATCCTACAGAAATTTAGAAAAGATATTTTGATGTCTTGCCTTTGTTGAGAGAGAAGAGGACAAGACACTTCTTGATCAGCTGATGAAATCAACTGAATCTGAGCTTTCTTCAAAGATTCTTGAATTTGAACTTAGCTGAGTTGATTTCCAAACAGCTTCTTGAGAAAACCACTGATGGATTCCTTCTTCTTCTTCAAGATGACTGGATCCCTCTCTATCCAACACCTTTTCTGATACTTCAGACTTCTTCTTAGATTTTCTGATGAAGATCTTCTTTAGAGCTTAGCACTTTCTTGAATTGAAACTTCAATAGGATCGTAATCCTTTTGTTTCTTCTTCTTAGATCTTCTTCAGTTATGTTTCTTCTTCACATTTTTTTTCTTCTGAATATGTCTATTTATAGACTTTCTTCATGGTAATCGGCTTATCCGGTTTCTAACTGATTTCTGACAGGTCTGACAGCTTCAGTTAAACGGTGGCAACCCACAGCTGTCAAGTCTTCAAACAGTTCCTGTACCTTAGCCTTGGACAGCAAAATGTCGAGACAGACTGTTAGAAAGTGTCGAGACCAATCTGTCTATCTGTGTCGACATAAGTGACTTTGGTGTCGACACAGTCTTTGATGATGTCGACTAAGTTGCCTTTAAGTCGACACAGCTTCTTCAGAAAATAACTTAGTCTAGACTCTTTAGTGTGTCGACACAAGTCCTGTGTGTCAACACAGTTGTTGTAGATTCAGAACTCAGTATGTGTCGACTCAGCCTTCAGGTGTCGACACATCAATCTTCAATTCTGCCAAAATGTGTCGACTCAGTCTTCTGGTGTCGACACAACAATCTTCAATTCTGCCAAAATGTGTCGACTCAGTCTTCTGGTGTCGACACAAGCATAGTCGACTTCTGCCAATATGTGTCGACTCAATCTCAAGGTGTTGACACATCCACCCAGTGTCGACTATCTTTCTCTAGTCGACTATCTTTCACTAGTCGACTATCTTCTTCTGTGTCGACTATCTTTCACTAGTCGACTATCTTCTTCTGTGTCGACACTGCTTCCCAGTGCTGAGGTCGACGATTTTCTTTATGTGTCGACACTGCTTCCCAGTGTCGACATAAATATGGTCGACCATCTTTCTCTGTGTCGACACTGATTTTCTGAAGTGTCGACACAAATATTCAGAAGTGTCGGCACAATTTCTTCAGGTGTCGACATGTGGACTTAGAATATTTTTCTGCATTCTTTAATACTTCTTCACCTGCACATGTCAACTCAAAACAACATCAAATACACCTTGATGTATATCATTGAGCTAAGTTGGGCTTCTTCAAATCAGGTACACTTTTTCCAATGTACCCAACAATCTCCCCCTATTTGGAGAAGTCATAACCCTATAGCCAATGATATACACCATTTATAAAAAGTATAAACTGATGATATAAGACATAACAGGAATACTTAATATAAACAAAATAAAAACCATACATCACAGAATGAACATTATATGATATCACACAACATTTTGTTTATAACTTGATAATGTTTGAATACAGAGATTTACATCTAATGATTTAATCAAAACATTACAAAACACTTTGAAAGAACTAAGAATTAAGACTGATCAAGCTCTTTTATGACAATCCCTTTGCCAGATAGAACTTGAGCCTTCACAGGAGCTTCAGAATCTTCAGCTGGCTTCTTGCCTTTTAGATCAGCCTTCTTCTTTGCTTCTTCCTTGAGCCTTTGCGTTTCAAAATAATGAAAGGGTTTTGGGAAGTACTTGCTTGGCTCCTGAGCATCTGGAGGCAGCCTACCCATCTTGGCTTTTCTTCTAAACTGTACTATGGCCTCTTGCCTGGCTTCATACTTCTGCCATTCCATCTCATTGTACCACTTGCCTCTTTCCTGCACTTGGTCTTTGACAGCCTTCCATGCATTGAGTATAATATTTCTGGAAGTAGGACTCCACTGCTCAAAGTCTGGCTTAAGTTCAGCCTGCTCTCTAAATCTTTTCTTAGATAGTAGAGCATCTTGCTGGTCTTTCAAAGTAGCCTCAGGCTTATCAACCTTCCCAATCACAACATTAGTAACCTCCTTTGGAGGACTATACATTCCTTGAACTAGCTGATCAATCATATCATAATCTGGAGGAGGGTAAATGACTTGAGCAACCTCAGGTTGATTGCCTTCAAGTAGACTTGTTTGTATTCCTGACTCAGCCACCATAGCATCATCACACAATGGTGGATATCCCAATGTGGCTCGAATACTATTGGTCACCCATTTGGTGTGCTCTGAGCCTGCATGAACTAACATCCTCTCCCCCTTTATGGCTTCTCTAGTAACATGATCTCTTAGATCCTCCTTCTGAAATCTGATTTGACCATCTAGATAATTCACACCTTCTTTAAAAAATGGTTCTAACTTTTGAAGCTTATCAGATATTTCCTTTTGAGAGGTTGTGATAGCAGTTTTAACAGAATCAATAGCAGCTTGAAAGTTCTTATCAAATTCTTCCATTTCCTTTGATCTAGTTGCAGGCAGACTTGGAACAATCTTTTTCAATTCCTCAATGATCTCATGATGAGATTCAGTTAAATTGTCATTCATCCTTAGCTGATTTTCCAAGACATAGCTTTGCTTTAAAGCAATATCATCCACCTTAGGGATGATAGACTGCTGTTGTTTTGCCAAATATACCACAGCATTGCCTCCCTTATGGAAGCAATCTGTAATCTCCTTCTTATGCATATTGACCTCAAATCTAATTGATTTTATATCTTTGGCTAAGTCAAATTGCAGGGACTTGTTGTTTTCATCAACATATTTTTCAATAGCCACTCTGTGCTCATCCAATTTCACTTGTAAATCGATCAAAAACTTGTTATAATCAAAGTCAGAAGGAGTGTGATGTGTTGTAGACTGTAAAGCTTGCTTATAGCTCTTGCTCCTTTTCTGGAAGACCAGAAGTTTTCTCTTCTTAGCCACCCTGGCTTCTTCATTCTCAGAATCAGAAGTACTATCAATTTGTACTCTTTCTTTGGGAGGAGGAGGAACAGCTGCTTCAGTGCCATGGTGTACAGTCTCCACATGCACAGGCTCCCCCTCAATTTCTTGCTCCAATTCCATTTCATCAGTAATTATTTCATTATCTGGAAATAACTCTTCTAGAGTATATTCCTTCTGGGAGGAGGAGGAATAGCAGCAATATACTCAGACTCAGCTGTGGAAATTGCCACACTGGTCTGCTTCTTACTACTCTATGATATTAGTCTTCCTCCCAGGAATTGACATGTACCTGTAGTACTCTTCCTATCCTCTCTACATCCTGCAAAATCTGCATCTGAATAGCCTGTTAGTTGAAAATCTCTATTCCTAGGGTACCAAAGACCTAGATTAGGTGTGCCCTTAAGATATCTCAGAATCCTTTTGACTGCAGTATAATGAGATTCTTTAGGGCAGGCTTGGTACCTAGCACAGACACATGTAGCATACATAATATCTGGTCTACTAGCAGTGAGATATAGTAGTGAGCCAACTATTCCTCTATACAATGTCTCATCAATAGGTTTACCTGCATCATCTTTGCATATAGGCATACTTGTTCCCATAGGAGTTCTCATGGTGGAGGATGACCCCATACCATATTTCTTAATCAATTCTTTGGTGAACTTAGACTGGGATATGGACAAGCCATCATCAGTCTGTCTTACTTGGAGTCTCAAGAAGAACTTCAGTTCCCCCATATTGCTCATCTCAAACTTCCCTTGCATAAGTTTGGCAAACTTTTTACAAAGGTTGTTTTCAGTAAACCCAAAGATTATGTCATCAACGTAGATCTGAACTAAGATGATCTTGCCTTTGGATTCCCTAAGGAATAGAGTTTTATCAATTTTTCCTCTTGAGAATTTATTCTCAATAAGGAAAGTAGACAGGGTTTCATACCAAGCCCTTGGAGCTTGCTTTAACCCATACAGAGCTTTCCTAAGCTTATAAACAAAATCAGGTTTAAGAGGATCTACAAAACCTGATGGTTGCTCTACATATACTTCTTCTTTAAGATCACCATTCAGAAATGTTGACTTCACATCCATCTGGTATACTTTGATGTCTTGATAGGCTGCATAGGCAAGGAATATTCTGATTGCCTCCAGCCTTGCTACAGGAGCAAAGGTTTGATCAAAGTCAATCCCTTCTTCCTGCCTGTATCCTTTTGCAACCAATCTTGCTTTATTCTTTACTATTATTCCACTTTCATCTAGCTTGTTCCTATATATCCATTTTGTGCCAATTATGTTGTGGCCTCTTGGTTTAGGAACAAGCTCCCAGACATTGCACCTTCTGAATTGATTCAGCTCCTCTTGCATGACATCAATCCAGTACTGGTCTTGGATAGCTTCTTCAAACTTCTTAGGCTCCATTTGTGACAGGAAACTTGAATGTAGAACTGTGTTTTGATTTCTTCTTCTAGTTTGCACCCCCTGTCTTGGATCACCTATTATCTGATCAACTGGATGATCTCTCAAATGTCTTGTAGCTGGTGGAAGATTCCCTTCTGGTTGAACATCTCCAGCTCCTTCATTTAGCTGAATCTCTTGGTTTTCATCAGCTTCTATAGTGTCTTATTCTCCCCCTGGATAGAAGCCTTCATTTTCCAATGCCCCATCTTCCTTTGATCCTTCAGTAATGGAGAGCTTGTCCATACTTTTGCTTATACCTGTTGAGTCATTTGATCTACAAGACAACTCACAGTTGATTAATCTTGTTTCATCAAACACAACATGCACAGATTCTTCAACAACTTGAGTAGTCAAGTTGAAGACTCTATAGGCCTTACTATTAGTGTTGTAGCCAACAAATATCCCATCCTGGGATTTGGCAGCAAACTTAGTCAAATATGACTTGCCATTGTTAAGTATATAACACTTGCAACCAAAGATCCTAAAGTAAGATAGATTTGGTTTTCTGCCTTTCACAATCTCATAGGGAGTCATTTTGTGGCTTTTGGTGATAGTAGCCCTATTGATCACATGACAAGCAGTGTTAACTGCCTCAACCCAAAAATATTCTGGGAGAGAGGTGTCACTCAACAGAGTTCTACCTGCTTTAATTAATGTTCTATTCTTTCTTTCAGCAATTCCATTTTGCTGAGGTGTTCTAGGTGAGGAGAACTCTTGGAAAATCCCAAAGTCTTTACACAATTTTGTTATGCTTTCAGATTGAAACTCAGTACCATGGTCACTTCTGATTTTGACCACTGTACTATTCAGTTCATTCTGAATTTGCTTTACAAAATTAAGTAATACACCTGGGGTTTCAGATTTTTGTCTCAGAAAGAACACCCATGTAAATCTAGAATAGTCATCTACAACCACAAAAGTGTAGACCTTCCTACCTAGACTATGAACTGGCATAGGACCAAAAAGATCCATATGCAAGAGGTATAAACACCTCACAGAATCCTTGTTTTCAAGGCTTTGAAAGGAGGATTTTGTCTGCTTGCCCTTTTGACAAGCTGAGCATATCCCTTCCTTTATACACTTAACTTGAGGTCCATTCCTCACTAACTCTTTGCTAAAGAGTTGTCCAATTGTCTTGTAGTTTAGATGAGCCAATCTCTTGTGCCACTTGACACAATGAGAGGCATTGTCATCAGCTACAAGACAGATGGGAGAAGCCTTATTCTCACATTCAAAATTAAGACAATATACATTTCTCTTCCTATACCCAGTCAATATGATCTTTTGATCACTTGACCTTTTGATATGACATCCATCTTTAACAAATGAAATGTCATATCCTAAATCACTTAGCTGGCTTATGCTTATTAGATTATGTTTCAAACCTTTTACATAAGCCACTTGAGTGATAGTGATAAGGTTATAAGAAATGTTACCAAACCCTTTGATGACTCCTTTTTCAGATCCACCAAATATCACTTTAGGTCCATCTTTGACAGATGAATACTCCTTCAGCAGCTCCTTTGTTCCAGTCATGTGTCTGGAACAACCACTATCCAAGTACCATATAGGGGCATGGTTACTTGGATTCACCTGCAACACAGAATTACTTACCCTTAGAACCCAAGTAAGTCTTGGGTCCTTGGTTCAGGTTAGCATTAATAAAGCTACCATAACCTCTTCTAACAGGTAGACTATTGTTCTTTATAGCACTTGGGTTATACCAACAGTCTAGTGCAAAATGGCCTCTCTTGCCACAGCACCAACATTCAAACTTATTGTATCTAGATCTAGATACATCCTTGTCAGAAGAATTTCTGTTCATTGCTGGTGCTGCAGCAACTTCACCTACTGATTTCTTAAAACCATTGGGTTTATGACCATAGGTAGGCCTGCTTGCATTTACACCCTTGTTCTTTAGAACATTAGTCTTAATATAACCTTGAATATCTTCATGATCACATTTGTTAGAAGGCACTTTCACCTTACTAAACTTTATGGGGACTGAAAGATTTAGTGGCTGAACAGGAGCTTTGCCTTTCCTCTTGAATCTGCCAGCCCTGGAGTTACCTTTAAATCCTAATCCAGCCTTACCCTTTTGAGTGACAAATTCATCTATCAAGGGTAAGACAGATTTTGGCTTAGAGTAACTAGCCACTAAATCCCTTTCAATTCTAAGTCTGGCCTCCAGACTCTTCACTTGATCATTAGTATAATTAATTGTGCCCATCTGAATAATAGTTATATTCTTCAGCTTGGCAATTTCATTTAATTTTTGATCAATAACTTTCTCTAACTCAGTTGTAGCAACCCTTAGTTCAGCAATTTCCTGAGCCTGAGATTTAACCAGGTTCTTGCTTTTCTTAAGGGCCTGCAACAAATCCCCATACTTGTCTATCAATTGATAGACATCTCCTTCAGATTCAGATGCATCTACATCACTTGATGCAGATGTAGCTGATTCTTCACTTGTACAACAAACAGATGTAATAGAAGGACATTGTACCTAATTAGGACCAGACTGATTCTGGCATATGTCCTCTTCTGATCCTGCCATTAGCCCCATACACTGATGATCCTTTTGTTCATTGATGGAGTCTAGCAACTGCAGAAACTCCTCTTCTTCAGACACAGCATATAGTCCAATATATGCTTCAGCTTTAGATTCTGACTCTGAAGTTGACTAGTCTGTTAGACTCCTATCTTTCTTTGTAACAAAAGATTTCTCCTTCTTGCCTTTCTGACGAGTCTTCTTCTTGTCTGAAAACTCCTTTCTCTTATCAGGACAGTCAGCCACTACATGTCCAGGCCTATTGCAACAATAGCAGACAATCTTTGAAGTAGTGGCTTTGCTGGGCTTTAATCTGCTCTTCTCTTTCCTTGATGACCTTTTCTTCTGATAATAGTCATCATCTTGCTGTGATGTGGAAGGCCTAGACTTCCATTGTTTCTTTTTCAAGAACCTCTGGAATTGCCTTGTGAATGCAGCAAAGTCTGCATCTGAATCACAGCTTTCTGAACCCTTATCTGAATTTTCAGAACTATCTTCTACAACTTCCTTAGGAGGAGATGGTGATTTCCTCCTATTCTTTCTGGTGGCTTTTGCATTGAATGCCATAGTCTTTTCTCTATGCTCTCCTCTTGAATTCTTTTCCTCCTCCTTCCTCACCATAAGTTGCATTTCATATGATAGCAACTTTCCAAACAAGGTGGGAGGAGATATCTCTGCCAATTTAGCCACTTCTCTTATGGAACAGATCTTTGTGTCCCAATCCTTTGTTAAGGATCTCAAGAATTTGTCATTCAGTTCATAAGTACTGAAGACTCTTCCATAGGACATAAGCTCATTCACAATTCTATAGAATTTCTTGTAGCACTCAGTTATGCTATCAGATTTTCCTTGTCTAAAACTTTCATACTCCTGATTGAGCATAGATTTTCTGTCCTGCCTTACTTCTTCAGATCCCTCCATGTAGACAATCAATGTATCCCACATCTCTTTGGAGGTCTTGCAGTGAATCAGATTCTGAAATGTTGAATCATCTATGGCACTAACAATAATGTTCTGAGCTCTTTTATCCATGGTTGCCAAGATGATTTCATCCTTGGTCATTTCTGAATAACTCTTTGGAGTTTGGATATTTGCATCAAGAACTGATACCTTCATTGGAATGAAGGGGCCTTCCTGTACTGTGATGTAAATCCTTGGGTCAGATGCCTCCATGAACAGTCTGACTCTTTCTTTCCAAATTCCAAAAATTTCTTTCTTGCATATGGGTAATTTCATAGACCCTAGCTCCTTATGATTCTCACCTGAACCCATCTTTTTGAATCTAAATTCTGCCTTTCAGATCTACCTCAGACTGTTAAGTCCTTTTTGAGGAACCTCCCTCTGATACCACTTAATAGTTTTACTTTCAAGACAACCTAAACACCTAGAGGGGGGGTGAATAGGTTCTAATTTCTTGTTTATAAATCTAGGCAGAATTCAATTACAAATTAAATTATCTAGCACAGCATTCACAGACAACTAAGCATCACAGATTGCACAATGTTTTATAGTGGTTCCCCAAGATCTGGGTACATCCACTTTCCCCCTTCACCTATCTAGCAATGTGCTAGATTCGGCCAAACTTCCACTATTCTCAGATCCTCAGATCCTACAGCTCAGAACCTGGATAGGTTCCTACAACTCAGGCTCAATAGCCCTACCTCAGCCTTGCCTCAAGGCCTACCACTCAGAGAATAACCTTCTCCTACACTCAGGCAAATAGCCCTACCACTCAGAGATTACCTCTCCTACACTCAGCCTTTATAACACAGGCTTACAACTCAGATCTGTGTAAACAGATCCTACAGAAATTTAGAAAAGATATTTTGATGTCTTGCCTTTGTTGAGAGAGAAGAGGACAAGACACTTCTTGATCAGCTGATGAAATCAACTGAATCTGAGCTTTCTTCAAAGCTTCTTGAATCTGAACTTAGCTGAGTTGATTTCCAAACAGCTTCTTGAGAAAACCACTGATGGCTTCCTTCTTCTTCTTCAAGATGACTAGATCCCTCTCTATCCAACACCTTTTCTGATACTTCAGACTTCTTCTTAGATTTTCTGATGAAGATCTTCTTTAGAGCTTAGCACTTTCTTGAATTGAAACTTCAATAGGATCGTAATCCTTTTGTTTCTTCTTCTTAGATCTTCTTCAGTTATGTTTCTTCTTCACATTTTTTTTCTTCTGAATATGTCTATTTATAGACTTTCTTCATGGTAACCGGCTGATCCGGTTTCTAACTGATTTCTGACAGGTCTGACAGCTTCAGTTAAACGGTGGAAACCCACAGCTGTCAAGTCTTCAAACAGTTCTTGTACCTTAGCCTTGGACAGCAAAATGTCGAGACAGTCTATTAGAAAGTGTCGAGACCAATCTGTCTATCTGTGTCGACATAAGTGACTTTGGTGTCGACACAGTCTTTGATGATGTCGACTAAGTTGCCTTTAAGTCGACACAGCTTCTTCAGAAAATAACTTGGTCTAGACTCTGTAGTGTGTCGACACAAGTCCTGTGTGTCGACACAGTTGTTGTAGATTCAGAACTCAGTATGTGTCGACTCAGCCTTCAGGTGTCGACACATCAATCTTCAATTCTGCCAAAATGTGTCGACTCAGTCTTCTGGTGTCGACACAACAATCTTCAATTCTGCCAAAATGTGTTGACTCAGTCTTCTGGTGTCGACACAAGCATAGTCGACTTCTGCCAATATGTGTCGACTCAATCTCAAGGTGTCGACACATCCACCCAGTATCGACTATCTTTCTCTGGTCGACTATCTTTCACTAGTCGACTATCTTCTTCTGTGTCAACTATCTTTCACTAGTCGACTATCTTCTTCTGTGTCGACACTGCTTCCCAGTGCTGAGGTCGACGATTTTCTTTATGTGTCGACACTGCTTCCCAGTGTCGACATAAATGTGGTCGACCATCTTTCTCTGTGTCGACACTGATTTTCTGAAGTGTCGACACAAATATTCAGAAGTGTCGGCACAATTTCTTCAGGTGTCGACATGTGGACTTAGAATATTTTTCTGCATTCTTTAATACTTCTTCACCTGCACATGTCAACTCAAAACAACATCAAATACACCTTGATGTATATCATTGAGCTAAGTTGGGCTTCTTCAAATCAGGTACACTTTTTCCAATGTACCCAACAATCCTAATAGAGAGGCTACACATGAGTCAACACCATGGATCACACAATGAGGAATTACATTGTATGGTCCTATATTTGAAAACCCACTGTAGAATGACATTGGTCTACACTTGGCAATAAGTCCTGCAAGCACATAACTAGAACAGGAAATCAAATACAACCTAATTCATGTTTGTTCAAGGGTGACTTCATACAAATCTAGGTTATTATGGATACAATACCCAATAATCTTCCCCTATTTATAGAAGTCAGAACCCTCTACACTAAGGTGAATTATACCAAAATAAAAAGAACTAGATATGTGAAAAGTAAGAACAGAACAAAATGCATGAAATTTAGAAGTAAAAGATAATCATCAAAACTAAGAATTATATAACTAGAAATATTTCAAGATTCCACTTTACATAGATTCAATCCTTAATCTCAAAACATATAACCATTCCTAGCATTGATGTTGCTGCTGTTGTTATTGTTACTGCCTATCTTGCTTTTCCTATTGTCTCCTTTGATAACTGAAGGGCTTGGGATAGTACTTAAAAGGTCTTGGTGGTGCACTTTTATTGTTTCTCCCATATTCTCTATCATAGATCCTTCTCTTAGCCATAGACTTCTCATATAATTCCCATTCAGTTGAGCTGTAATGAAGATTTCTACTTTCATTATAATCCATAACAAGCTTCAATGTATCTAGAATCAAGGATTTGAAAGTTGGACTCCATATTTCAGTAAACTCCTGAGCTTTCCTCTTCTCTGCCTCTGGGTAAGGAAAAGATCTGATAGAAGAAGATCCATCTCCATACTTCCTTCTTTTAGGAATCTGAATTTCTAGTAGGTCTTGAGGAATGTTAGATTCCCATACCTAAGAGTAAGATTCTGGAGGTTGAGCTTCCACTTAAGGCCTAAGAGAGATGGTAGGCATTTGAGTAGGCATCTGAGCAGGCATCTGAGCAGGCAGGACTTCATTAAGAGGGTTCAGATGGTGAGGAATAATGTTTGGTTCAGCTTGGAATTCAGGGAATATTTGATTATGCATCCACACTATAATATCATAAGTGTAAAACTTTATAGACTGAATTTGAGCTAGCACATCTTTATTAATTTCAGTCATTTTCTCAGTCTAGAGGGTCTTGACATTAGTATCATACTTTTCAACTTGTTCTTTCACTATTCCCTCGCCCTTTCTGATTTCTACACATAGCTTCTTTATAGCTTCATCTTTGAAGGTACCCACCTCTTCACAGGTCTTCATGAGGTGCTCTTGGACCTTCTTTTCTAATTGAATTTGATTATTTGCTAGCGTAACTCCTTGGTCCATGACATGTCCAACACTTATAATAGTGTGTTCCAATGCTTATCCACCTATCTTTAAGAGATGCTTCAGTTGATCTATATTATGTTGAATCTCAGCAAATCCTCGGTCATTTATTTTTCCAAATCAGAAACTTTTTCTTGAACAACTTTCAGAGAATCATCAAAATATTTTCTTTGTTCTAGCATCATCTGTTCAATCTTATAAAGTATATCAACCATAACAAGTGTAGCAGTAGCAGGAGGAGTAACAAAAGCTGGAGGAGGAGGGGCAGTCCATGGAGGAATTTCTTCAACTATCACAGATCTCTGAGCTCTTGAAGTATGAATCAGTACATCTCCTTCCTCACCAGTGAAGGTGGGAAGAGAGAAATCCAAACTCCTCATGGGTGCTTCAACTGGTTCTGGTGATTGTTCATTCTCATCGGAAAGTAGAATTGTCTCTTGTTCTTTCTCTGTAGTTGGGGAGTGATCAAAAGGTGACTTTGGAGATGGTGAAGGAGTGGGTTCCTTAGATTGCTCTTCAGCATTCTCTTGATGGAGAGGAGGTAGAGGCTCTTCTGAGCTAAGTTCTTCAATCATCTTGTTTATATCATCAGTAGTGGAGAGGATGGCCTATTGCACTTGGGAATCTGATAGAATGTCCTCTGGAGTGGAAGGATGGATAGAAGAATCTGGAGGTGGAGAAGGTATTCTGACTTGCTGACTGGCAGGAGCAGGAGGAGAGGGCACCCTAATTTGCTGCATAGAGGAGGCAGGCTACCCCTCAGCTGCTGCACCAGATGTGCCAGCAATATAATGGAGAGAAGGAGATGGGGTCCTTTCCTCTGCAGCAGGGTGCTCATGGGCTTTAGCAGCCTAGGCTGGGTTCTATAATTTTAACTCCCATCTCTCAATGGAGGAAACAAAAACTTTCTTCATATGATGGATGGTTGTGCCTTTGGAGAAATCAAATACCTTAGGATTAATCTCATGCAATAATAAAGAGATAATCCTTGCATAAGTTGGATCCTTAATGCTCTCTCTGATTTTATCTAGAATAAGCATACCAAACTTAAATCTTTTCCTTGAAACAATAGCTGTAATCTTATAGAAAAGATCTATAGAAATTAAACTTATAGAAGAGGTTTTGCACAATAAAACCTTTCCCAAAATATCAACCAAGAGTTTCCCTTCAGCATTCAGGTCTGGACGATGGATATTTTTGATAACTTAAGATATGCCACAGAAGTTATAAGCTCTATCATAATCTTCATTTGTTATGTCATCTTATTCATCCACTACAGGAATCTTAAGAAGTTTTGAAACAGAGGATTTGGTAAGTTTAACCTTGATGCCCCTGACCTTGGACTTCAATACTTTTCCATTCCCCTTGACTTTGATGTTCTTGAAAAATTCTTAAACTTCTGGAAAGAGAATCTTGCACGGCTATTGAAGGACGAATGTCAAACCTACTGTGTCGAGAATAATCAACAGGTTCCTGAAATCATCGGAAATCTCTGTGATGCCGGCAACAACCAACTCACTACCAACTCCTATCTTCGACGGGGGCGCCTTGTCCTTCAGTGAACTACGGGTGATTGATTGGAAGACGATAGTGACGGCGGCGAGCTCTGTTGGAACGGCGGAATGCGAAGAGTCTTTCGAGAGATAGAGGATTTGAATTCGAGTAGATTCTTGAAATCCTATATTTTCTATTTATATAACCCTAGTAATGATGATTAGGAGTCTAATAAAGCTTAAACATACCTTGGATAGCGACGGATAGGACTCGAGTTGCGTATAAGAAAATTTGAAAGAATTTTAGAGGCTGTCAGGTCATTTCTCGAGTGGAACTTCAGTACTCGAGTGATGGAATAACAGTACTCGAGTGGCGGTATGACAGTACTCGAGTGGTACAACTCTACTTCTCGAGAAGAAGTTTAGTACTCGAGTGACAGCACTCGAGTGACTTACTTAGTTCTCGAGAATTCAGAGAAGTACTCGAGTAGTCATATTCGAGTTCTCGAGTAGTCATTCCTTCTTCTCGAGAGATGAAGTCCACTTAGAGAAATTCTAACCTGATAGATTTAACTTCAAGACAACCTAAACACCTAGAGGGGGGTGAATAGGTTCTTTTCCTTGTTTTAAACTAAGGCAGAATATAGCTTCAATTCTGTAAGAAAAATCTCAAATCCCTACAGTTAACACAGCACATGCAATCACATTTCTAAAATAACACAAGCATCATAGATTGCACATAGATTTTGTTGGATTAATTTGCCAGCAGGACACGTGTTTGTGGGACTGACTCCGTGGCTTTCCCCATCACGTTCCTGGTTTGGGTGTTGACCCCGGTGGGCCCCCTGTGGCCGAATATCCCCGCGTTCCTGTGGTTGGGATTAGTCCCACATCGCTCGCAGCGCTCGCTCCTCCATGTTTATGTACCCTGCCACCCTTCATCTCAATACCTGGGTTTTGAGATGTGATATGGGTGGGCGGGTTCTCACATGGTATTAGAGGATTGTTGTCCTACTGCAGGGGTGTGTTGGAGTAATTTGCCAGTAGGACACGTGTGTGTGGGACCGACCCCGTGGCTTTCCCCATCGCATTCCTGGTTTGGGTGTTGACCCCGGTGGGCCCCCTGTGGCAGAATATCCATGCGGTCCTGTGGTTGGGATTAGTCCCATATCGCTCGCAGCGCCCGCTCCTCCATGTTTATGTACCCCACCACCCTTCATCTCAATACCTTGGTTTTGAGATGCGATATGGGTGGGCGGATTCTCACAGATTTATAGTGGTTCCCCAAGGTCTGGGTACATCCACTTTACCCCTTCACCTATCTAGCAGTATGCTAGATTCGGCCTAACTTCTTTCTTCTTCTCAGATCTACAGATCTTACAGCTCAGAACCTGAAAGGTTCCTACAACTCAGAACCCTATAACGTTCCTACAACTCAGGCTAACAGCCCTACCTCAGCCTTGACACAAGGCCTACAACTCAGAGAACAAATTCTACTACACTCAGGCTCAATAAGCCTTACCTCTCAGAGATCAAAATATCCTACACTCAGGCTCAATCAGCCTTACCACTCAGAGATCAAAATCTCCTACACTCAGCCTTTATAACACAGGCTTACAACTCAGATCTTTGAAAAGATCCTACAGAATTTGATAAGTAATTTGAGGGTCTCTTACCCTTATTGAGAGAGAAAAAATAAGAGGATTCTTGATCAGCTTCTTGATGAGACTGATGACTGAAATCAACCTGTGCTTAGCTTTCTTCAAAGCTTCTTGAATCTGAACTTAGTTGGGTTGATCTCCTTTGAAGTTGACTGACTGCAAGCTTCCTTCTTGGATTCCAGATATGGATCTGGATCTTCTTAGTAGATTAGTTCTTGATCTACTTCTTAAGAGACTTGTGAATGTCTCTCTCTTGACCTCAAAACAGCTGGAGCTCTCTCTCCCCAATTTCTTTGAAGTTCCTTCTGAATTCTGAATGAATTCACCTTAGAAAAAATCTGAGTGGATAATCACTTCAGTATGTGTTCTTAGATCTTCTCACGAAGATCTTCTTCTATGTGCCTTGCACTTTTTTGATAACCGATCAATCTCTTTATAGTTGTGTATATGATCAATCAATTTCATCTTCTGATTCCATCTATATTTATAGACTTCATCCATGGTAACCGGCTGATCCGGTTCATAACTAACTTCTGACAAGTCTGACACCTTCATTAAAGTTGTTGGAATGCACAACTGTCAAGTCCCCAGTCAGCTCTTGAACCTTTGAGTCTGTCAGCAAAGCGTCGAGATTGACTGTCATTATGTGTCGAGACAAACTATCAATATGTGTCGACATATGTAACTTAAGTGTCGACACAGATTTTGGTGGTGTTGACATAGCTGCCTTGATGTGGACACATCTTCTTGACACTGTATCTTGAGAATGTGTCGACACAGCCTCTTTGTGTCAACACAATTACTTCTTCATTCCATAACAATAACCTATGTTGAAACTCTGCTATGTGTCGACACAAGTCCTGTGTGTCAACACAGTTGATGTAGACTAAGAATTCTGTGTGTCGACACTGCCTCCAGGTGTCGACACAGTTGATGTCGACTCTGCTTCTATGTGTCGACACAGTCTCCTGGTGTCGACACAGTTAATGTCGACTATCAATTCTGTGTGTCGACAAAGCCTTTTCCAAGTGACAACACAAACTTGTTGAAGAGTCGACACAACTTCCTCTGGTGTTACACATGGACTTAGAAACTTTTTTCTGCATTTTAGCCAATACTTATCCTGCACATATAAACTCAAAATAACATCAAATACACCTTGATGTATATCATTAAGCTAAGTGAGGCTTCTCCAAATCAGGTACACATTTTCCAATGTACCCAACGATCTCCCCCTATTTTGAGAAGTCATAACCCTTTTGTCAATGATATACACCACTTATGATAAATAAACATGATGATGTGTATAAGCATTTTTAACAGGGTAACTATAAACAAAACAAATAATAAACTATCATCACAGAATAAGGATGCAAATTAAATGAACATGAAACATTGTTTTGTTTATTATCTCAAAAAGTTTCTTAACACTGTTTACAAAGACTTCTTTAAAAAAAACAAAGGAATACATAGTTCTTGGAAAAAGCTAGTAAAACTTGACTAAGGCTGGATTGGCTCCATGATGACTATTCCTTTTCCTGATTTAATCTGAGCATGCACAGAAGGTTCTGTATCTTCAATGGGCTTCTTGTCTTTCAACTCAGCCTTCTTTTGTGCTTCAGCCTTAATCCTTTGCCTTTCAAAATAATGAAAAGGCTTAGGGAAATACTTGCTAGGCTCCTGAGCATCAGGAGGTAGCTTCCCACTCTTAGCCTTTCTTCTATATTGAACTATGGCCTCCAGCCTTGCCTCATACTTCTGCCACAACTGCTCATTATACCATTTACCCCTTTCATTAACTTGGTCTTTGACAGCTTTCCAGGCAGTTAATATGATATTTCTAGATGTGGGGCTCCATTGCTCAAAATTAGGTTTTAACTCTGCCTGCTCTCTGAATCTCTTCTTTGATAATTGAGCATCTTGTTGAGCTTTCACACCAGCTTCTGGCATATCTACCTTTTCAATAATAACATTAGTAACTTGTTGTGGAGGGTTGTACATAGACTGAACTTGTTGATGTATCATTTTAAGATTTCTAGGGGGGTAAATAACTTGGGCAACCTCAGGTTGATCACCTTCAAGTAGAGCTGGTTGCACACCTGACTCAGCCACATTATCATCATCACATAAGGGTGGATATCCCAAAGTGGCTCTAATACTATTGGTTACCCATTTGGCATGATCAGAGCCTGCATATACTAACACCCTCTCCCCCTTTATGACTTCTCTGGTCACATGATCTCTTAAATCTTCTTTTTGAAATCTAATTTGCCCATCCAAGTAATTGATTCCATCTTTAAAGAATGGCTTTAACTTTTGAAGCTTATCAGAAATTGTTTGCTGAGAAGTAGTAATAGCTGTTTTAAAGGAATCCAAAGCTTCCTGTAGCTTCTTATCAAATTCTTCTTTCTCCTTATTTCTTGCTTCAATCATTTTAATAACTGTTTCTCTTACTTCAGTGACTATCTCATTGTGAGATTGAGTCAGATTGTCATTCAATCTTTTTTGATTTTCAAGGACATAGCCTTATTTTACAGCAATATCATCCACTTGTTTCTTTATTTCTGCTTGTTGTTTTGCTAGGAATACCACAGCATTGCTCCCCTTGTGGAAGCAATCTGTCATCTCTTTCTTATTCTGATTGACCTCAAATCTGATTGACTTTATATCTTGGGCTAGATCAAATTTAAGAGCCTTATGGCTTTCATCCACATATTTTTCAAGAGCTAATCTCTGCTCATCAAATTTCACTTGTAAATCAACCAAAAGTTTGCTGTAATCAATCTCAGGGGCTGGTTGTGAAGTAGTAGCTTGCAAAGCCTTCTTATAGTTCTGGCTTCTCCTTTTAAAAACCATCAGTTTTCTTTTCTTTAAACTTGCTATCTCCTCATCCCCTGAATCAGTGGTACTGTCAATATTTACTCTTTCTTTGGGACTAGGAGGCATCTCATTGTCAGCCCTATGCTCACCTTCTCAAGGTTAACTTGCTCCCCCTCAACTTCTCCCTCTATGTCAGGAAATATCTCTTCTAGAGTGAACTCTTGTTGAGTGTGGACTATTTTTGCTAGAGCATCAGCAACCATAGATGTATCCTCCATGATCACATCTAGTGCTGTACTGTTGACATGAGGTGTTTCAAGAATAGATTGTGAACTCATTTCACCTGGCAAGTGAATGCTTTCTTCCCCTTGTCCTTGTGCAGAATGTTTCTCCCCCTGCAACTGTGCAGTAACTCACTCCTCATGAACTTGGGTAGTTTCAGCCAGGTCCTGGACCTATTCCCTAACTTGCTTCCCCTGCACTTGTGCATTTATTGTGTCCTCCTACACAGGATCATGATCAATAATGTCATGGATTGGTGATTTTGCTGCAGTCTCTTGAGTATCCAAATCAGGTATGTCCTTTGAGAGGACCCTATCCCATCTGGATATTATTCTGATGTCCATCCTTCTCATGCGATTTATTTTAGACCCTGGAAGCCAATTCATTACCTCTTGAATTGCTCCAGCTAGGTAGAGACTTATTAATCTAGCCAAATTGGGCTTTTTGATTCCTTCCTTTATCTTTTCAAACAAAACCGCAGACCAATCGGTGTTAATCTTATAGATGATCATGGTCATCAGATTGAACATAAAAGAAGAGATCCTATCATGGCCTCCTTGTTTACACAAAATAACCTTCCCGACCACTTCTAATAGAAATTTGCCTTGTTGATTCATTCCTTTTCGGTTTATGGCTGCTCCAATCTTGATGGTTGGATCCAATCCACACCACTGGAGAGCCTCCCTTGTCTTTGAGGCTGGGACCTCTTCTTCATCCTGGATTCTTGGAAGGTGAAGAATCTTTCTTAAACTCTTCAGAGTAAGTTTGACTTTATTATCATGTATTGTCGATTTAATCTTTAGTATAGTGGAGTCCACTGTTGCAGCAGCATAGAATTCACATACTTCTTTCTTCTAGATCTTTGTAGGTTCAGAAACAAGAAACTCTAACCCAGAATCAGTAACTAGGGTAATGACCCCTTTAATCTCTATCGCCGCATCATCAAAAGCATTGCGTACCAGCTCGTAGCCTTCGTTAATGTTGTCTTCAATCTTTGGCGCCATTGGAATGGAGAGAAATCTTTAATTGAGAGAAGAGAGTTTGTCGACACATGGGTTTAGTCTCGATAATCTGGTGAGCGTGTCGACAGAATATGTTCTCGACCTATTTATATCCTTTAAAACAAAGAAGGTCAAAAGGCGGGCAAAAACTGTCTAAATGTGTCAACACTGTTGGAAAGTGTCGACACATACTTCTATTGTCTCAACCACGGCGCTGACTACTATGTGTCGACACCAATTGATGATATGTCGACACAGAACATACTTAGTAGTTCATCAGAAATTCTGTGTCGACTCTTATTGCAAGTGTCGACACAATTTCTGGAGGTGTCGACACCATTACTCTGGTTGTGTCTACACTACTTTTCTGGATGTGTCGACACTTTGTCCCTTAGGTGTCGATACTACGATACTGTGACGACACAATTTCCCTTAATTGTCGACACAACTCCTCTGTGTCGACACATTATTACTGAATGAATCGACACAATTTTACTTAGACACTTATGTTAATCTAACATATTGTCAACATTACTAATTCAATTTTAAATCTATTGAATTTAGTTTCATCTAGAGGCTTAGTAAATACATCTGCAATTTGATAATCTATTTTAACAAATTCTAGTGAGATGTCCTCTTTCTCTACATGTTCTCTAAGAAAATGGTATCTTATTTCTATATGCTTGGTCCTACTATGTGAAACAAGATTATTAGCAATATAAATAGCACTAGTAGAATCACAAAATAAAGGTGTTCTACTTACTTGAATACCATAGTCTTTTAGCTGATGCTGAATCCATAATAGCTGTGCACAGCAACTTCCTGCTACCATATATTCAGACTCAGCTATGGAAATTGACACACTAGTCTGCTTCTTACTGCTCCAAGATATCAATCTTCCTCCTAGAAATTGACAGGTGCCTGTAGTACTTTTTCTATCTTCTTTGCAAGCTGCAAAGTCTGCATCTGAATAGCCTGTTAGTAGAAAATCTCCATTCCTAGGTTACCAAAGGTCTAGATTAGGTGTGCCCTTTAAATATCTCAAAATTCTCTTTACTGTAGTGTAATGAGATTCTTTTGGGCATGATTGGTACCTAGCACAGACACATATTGCATACATAATGTATGGTCTACTAGCAGTGAGATATAGTAGAGAGCTAATTATTCCTCTATATAAAGACTCATCTACAGATTTACCTGCATCATCTTTGCATATATGCATACTTGTTCCCATAGGAGTTCTCATTGTGGAGGATGATTCCATACCATATTTCTTAATTAACTCCTTGGTGAACTTAGACTGGGATATGGATAAGTCATCATCAGTCTGTCTTACTTGGAGTCCCAAGAAGAACTTAAGTTCCCCCATACTGTTCATTTCAAACTTACCTTGCATAAGTTTTGCAAACTTTTTGCAAAGGTTGCTTTCTGTAGACCCAAATATTATGTCATCTACATAAATCTGGACTAAGATTATCTTTCCTTTGGACTCCCTTAGGAATAGAGTTCTGTCTATTTTCCCTCTTGAGTGTTTGTTCTCAATAAGAAAAGTAGATAGGGTTTCATACAAAGCCCTTGGGGCTTGCTTTAACCCATACAAAGCTTTCCTAAGTCTATAAACGTAATCAGCTTTGAGAGAATCTACAAAACCTGAAGGCTGCTCTACATAGACTTCTTCTTTTAGATTTCCATTCACAAATGCTGATTTTACATCCATTTGGAATACTTTGAATCCTTGATATGCTGCATAGGCAAGGAACATTCTGATTGCTTCCAGTCTTGCTACTGGGCCAAAGGTTTGATCAAATTCAATACCCTCTTCCTGCCTGTACCCTTTTGCAACAAGTCTTGCTTTGTTCTTCACAATAATTCCACTCTCATCCAATTTGTTCCTAAAGATCCACTTTGTTCCAATGATATTGTGGTCTTTTGGTTTAGGAACTAACTCCCAGACCTTGCACCTTCTGAACTAATTTAGCTTTTCTTGCATGGCATTAATCCAATGTGGGTCTAGGATAGCTTCTTCAAACTTCTTTGGCTCTAATTGAGATAGAAAGCTTTAATACAGGACTGTGTTCAAATTCCTGCTTCTGGTTTGCACTCCATGTCTTGGATCACCAATTATCTGATTTACTGGATGATCTTTTAAGTGTCTAACTGCTGGAGGTAGTCTCTCTTCAGGCTGAATACCTCCTGTTTCTTCAATGTATTATACCTCTTTGTTTTCTTAAGCTTCTAGAGAGTCCTGTACTCCCCCTAGACAGTAGCCACCATTTTCCATTTGTAGATCTGCAGTTGAATCTTCTGCAATGGAAAGCTTGTCCATTCTCTCATTTATACCTGTTGGACTGCATGAACTACAAGACAACTCACTGTTTATCAATCTAGTTTCATCAAATACAATATGTACAGATTCTTTTACAACCTGTGTAATCAAGTTGTAGACCCTAGAAGACTTACTATTATTGTTGTACCCAATAAATATCTCATCTTGGGATTTGGCAGCAAACTTAGTTAGATATGACTTGCCATTGTTAAGGATATAACACTTGCAACCAAAGATCCTAAAATAGGATAAATTTGGTTTTCTACCTTTCATAATCTTATAGGGAGTCTTTTTGTGGCACTTAGTGATAGAAGCCCTGTTGAGCATATGACATGTAGTGTTTACTGCCTCAGCCCAGAAATATTCTGGGAGAGAAGTGTCACTCAATAGTGTTCTACCAGCCTTAATCAATTTTATATTCTTCCTTTCAGCAATACCATTTTGCTGTGGTGTTCTAGGTGAGGAGAACTCTTAAAAAATCCCAAATTCTTCACACAGTCTTATCATACTTTCAGACTAAAATTCAGTGTCATGGTCACTTCTGATTTTGACGACTATACTGTCAAGTTCATTCTGGATTTGCTTGACAAAACTATGAAAAACACTTGGGGTTTCTTATTTTTGTCTCAGAAATAACACCCGGGAATATCTAGAATAGTCATCTACCACCACAAAGGTGTAGACCTTCCTACCTAGACTATGAATTGGCATAGGACAAAAAAGATCCATATGTAAGAGGTATAGACACCTCACTGAATCCTTATTTTCAAGGCTATGAAAGGAGGATTTTGTCTGCTTGGCATTTTGACAAGCTGAACATATCCCTTCCTTTATACATTTAACTTGAGGACCATTCCTCACTAACTCTTTGCTAAAGAGTTGGCCAATTGTTTTGTAGTTAAGATGGGCAAACCTCTTGTGCCATTTGACACAATGAGTGGCTTTCTCATCAGCTACAAGACAAATAGAAGAACCTTTATTCTCACACTCAAAATTAAGACAGTACACATTCCTTTTTCTATATCCTATCATAATGACCTTTTGATCACTTGACCTTTTGATATGACATCCATTCTTAACAAATGAAATGTCATATCCTAAATCACTCAGCTGACTTATGCTTATAAGGTTGTGTTTCAAACTCTTCACATAGTCTACTTGAGTGATAGTAATCTTATTACTAGAAATGTTACCAAACCCTTTGATGATTCCTTTTTCAAAGCCACCAAAGATTACTTTAGGCCCATTTAAAATAGGCAAGTACTCCTTCTGCAAACCCTTTGTTCCAGTCATGTGCCTGGAACATCCACTATCCAAGTACCATATAGGGGTATGGTGACTTGGACTCACCTGCAACAAAGAATTACTTTCCTTTAGAACCCAAGTAAGTCTTGGGTCCTTGGTTCAGGTTAGCTTCATGCTTACCAAATCTACCTGCAGCTCTTCTAATAGGTAGACTGTTGTTCATCCTGACACTAATGTTGTGCCAGTAATCTATAGTATTATGACATATCTTGCCACAGCACCAGCACTCAAACTTGTTGTATCTATTTTTAGATACATTCTTGATTGTCTGATTGACAGCAAATATCTTGTATTGTGCTGGTACTGCTGCAGCTACACCCACTGGATTCTCACAAACATGAGGTTTATGAACATGGGCTGCCTTATTGACATAAGCACTCTTGCCATTCAGAACTTCAGTCTTATTATGACCATGAGTATTCTCAAGGTCATACTTGTTAGAAGGCTCTTGTACCTTTCTAAATACTATAGGGACTTTAAAATTCAGTGGTTGGACTGAGGCTTTGCCCTTTCTCTTGAATTGGACAGCCCTGGTGTTACCCTTAAAGCCTATTCCAGCCTTACCCTTTTGAGCCACAAACTCATCTATTAAGGGTAAAACTTATTTTGGCTTGGAATAACTAGCCACCAAATCTTTCTCCTTTTGAAGTCTGACTTCTAAACTTTTAATTAGATCATTTTTGTATATGATTGTGCCCATCTGAATAACAGTTATAGTTTTCAGCTTGGCAATCTCATTCAATTTTTGATCCAACTCTTTCTCTAAACCAGATTCAGCCACCTTAAGATCTGTAATTTCCTTAGCCTGAGTTTTGATCAGGTTCTTGCTTTTCTTTAGTGCTTGCAACAAGTCCCCATATTCATCTATCATTTGATGAATATCACCTTCAGACTCAGATCCATCCACATTACTTGATGCAGATGTAGCTGACTCTGTGCCAGTACTACAAACTGAATTACTAGACAAACATTATACCTTGCTAGGACCAGGCTGATCATGGCATTTGTCTTCTTCTGATACAGCCATCAGTCCAATGCACTGATGGTCTTCTTGTTCATAGATGGAGTCCAGCAATTGCATAAACTCATCTTCTTCATCAGCTGCATAAAGACCAATATATGCCTCAGCTTCAAATTCAGACTCTGAAGTTGATTGGTCTGTCAAGCTTTTCTCCTTCTTAGCAACAAAGGATTTCTCCTTCTTAGCAACATAAGATTTCTCCTTCTTGCTCTTTTGTTGAGTCTTCCTTTTATCAGCAGACTCCTTTCTTTTGTCTGGACACTCAGCTATAACATATCCAGGCTTATTACAACAGTAACAAACAATCTTTGATGTTATTGATTTGCTAGGATTAGACCTGCTCCTGTCCTTCCTTGATGACTTTCTCTTTTGATAGTAGTCATCAACTGGTTGTGATGTTGAGGGCCTAGATTTCCACTGCTTCTTCTTCAAGAATCTCTAAAACTGCCTTGTAAAGGCAGCAAAATCTACATCTGAATCACTGCTATCTGAATTTTGGTTGTCTGAATTAGCTGAGGTAATTTCAGCAACTTCCCTAGGTGGTGATGGAGACATCCTCCAATTCTTTCTAGTGGCTTCAACCTTGAAGGCCACAGACTTTTCTTTATTCTCCCCTTTAGCATTTCTTTCTTCCTCTTTTCTAGTCATTAGTTGCATTTCATAAGACAGCAACTTTCCAAATAAAGATGGAGGAGAAATATCTGCAAGTTTGGCCACTTCCCTAATGACACAAATCTTGGTGTCCCAATCCTTTGTCAAGGATCTTAGGAATTTATCATTCAATTCATATATACTGAAGACTCTTCCATAAGACATCAGTTCATTTACAATTCTATAGAACTTCTTATAACACTCAGATATGTTGCCTGACTTCCCTTGTCTGAAGCTTTCATATTCCTAATTTAGCATGGACTTTCTATCTTGTCTAACTTCTTCAGAACCCTCCATGTAGACAATTAAAGTGTCTCACATTTCCTTGGAGGTCTTGCAATGAATCAAATTCATAAAGGTTGAATCATCTATGGAACTTACTATGATGTTCTGAGCTCTTTTATCCATAGTTGCCAGGATGATCTCATCCTTAGTCATCTCAGAAAAATTTTTAGGAGTTCTTTGATTTGCATCTAGAACAGACACATTCATTGGAATATAAGGACCTTCTTTTACTATAATATAGATCCTTGGGTCAGAAGCCTCTATAAATAATCTGACTCTTTCCTTCCATATACCAAATATCTCCTTCCTACAGATGGGTAATTTCATAGAACCTAGTTCCTTGTGATTTTCTCCAGAACCCATTTTCTTTATTCTTGATTCTGCCTTAGGGATCTAACTCAGACTATTAAGTCCTTCTTTGAGGAACCTCCCTCTGATACCACTTGATAGATTTAACTTAAAGACAACCTAAACACCTAGAGGGGGGGGTGAATAGATTCTTTTCCTTGTTTTAAACTAAGGAAGAATATAACTTCAATTCTTTAAGACAAATCTCAAATACCTACAGTTAACACAGCACATGCAATCACAGAATCTAAAATAACACAAGCATCACAGATTGAACATAGATTTATAGTGGTTCACCAAGGTCTGGGTACATCCACTTTCCCCCATCACCTATCTAGCAGTGTGCTAGATTCGGCCTAACTTCTTCCTTCTTCTCAGATCCACAGATCTTACAGCTCAGAACCTGAAAGGTTCCTACAACTCAGAACTCTATAAGGTTCCTATAACTCAGGCTAACAGCCCTACCTCAGCCTTGCCATAAGGCCTACAACTCAGAGAATAAATTCTCCTACACTCAGGCTCAATCAGCCTTACCTCTCAGAGATCAAAATCTCCTAGACTCAGGCTCAATCAGCCTTACCACTTAGAGATCAAAATATCCTACACTCAGCCTTTATAACACAGTCTTACAACTCAGATCTTTGAAAAGATCCTACAGAATTTGATAAGTAATTTGAGGGTCTCTTACCCTTGTTGAGAGAGAAAGAATAAGAGGATTCTTGTTCAGCTTCTTGATGAGACTGATGACTGAAATCAACCTGTGCTTAGCTTTCTTCAAAGCTTCTTGAATCTGAACTTAGTTGGGTTGATCTCCTTTGAAGTTGACTGACTGCCAGCTTCCTTCTTTGATTCCAGATATGGATCTGGATCTTCTTAGTAGATTAGTTCTTGATCTACTTCTTAAGAGACTTATGAATGTCTCCCTCTTGACCTCAAAATAGCTGGAGCTCTCTCTCCCCAATTCCTTTGAAGTTCCTTCTGAATTGTGAATGAATTAACCTTAGACAAAATCTGAGTGGATAATCACTTCAGTATGTCTTCTTAGATCTTCTCACGAAGATCTTCTTCTGTGTGCCTTGCACTTTCTTTATCAACGATCCATCTCTGTATAGTTGTGTTAGTTGTGCATATGATCAATCAATTTCATCTTCCGATTCCATCTATATTTATAGACTTCATCTATGGTAACCGGCTGATCCGGTTCATAACTAACTTCTAAAAGGTCTGACACCTTCATTAAAGTTGTTTGAATGCATAGCTGTCAAGTCCCCAGTCAGCTCTTGAACCTTTGAGTCTGTAAGCAAAGCGTCGAGATTGACTGTCATTATGTGTTGAGAAAAACTGTCAATATGTGTCGACATATGTAACTTAAGTGTCGACACAGACTTTGGTGGTGTTCACATAGCTGCCTTGATGTCGACACAGCTTCTTGACACTATATCTTGAGAATGTGTCGACACAGCCTCTTTGTGTCGACACAATTACTTCTTCATTCCACAACAATCAACTATGTTGAAACTCTGCTATGTGTTGACACAAGTCCTGTGTGTCGACACAGTTGATATAGACTAAGAATTCTGTATGTCGACACTGCCTCCAGGTGTCGACATAATTGATGTCGACTCTGCTTCTGTGAGTCAATACAGTCTCCTTGTGTCGACACAGTTGATGTCGACTATCTATTCTGTGTGTCGACACAGCCTTTTCCAAGTGTCGACACAAACTTACTGAAGTGTCGACACAGCTTCCTCTGGTGTCGACACATGGACTTAGAAACTTTTTCCTTCATTTTAGCCAATACTTATCCTACACATATAAACTCAAAATAACATCAAATACACCTTGATGTATATTATTGAGCTAAGAGAGGCTTCTCCAAATTAGGTACACATTTTCTAATGTACCCAACATAACCTTTTTGAATTGTCCTTGAATTTTGAGCTGTGAAATGAGTCCATCTTGTCTATACCTCTTTGTTGAGCATACCTAGTTTAGTTTTGAAGAAACTGAACTTGGTCTCGTCCAGCGACTTCGTGAAAATGTCTGCAATTTGCCTATCTATTGAAACATACTACAGATCTATGTCCCCTTGCTCTACATGCTCCCGGATGAAATGGTATCTCAGCTCTATGTGTTTTGTCCGGCTGTGAGAGACTGGATTGTTGGCTATTGCTATTGCACTGGAGGAGTCACAAAACAGAGGGATGTCTTTGACTTGCATATTATAGTCTTCCAGTTGGTTCTTTGTCCAAAGCAATTGTACACAAATAACTACCGACATAAATGTATTCTGACTCAGCCGTTGAGATTGTGACACAATTTTGCTTTTTGCTGCTCCAGGAAATGAGTCTTCTTCCTAGAAATTGGCAAGTCCCTGAAGTGCTCTTCATGCCATCTTTGCTACCTGCAAAATCTGCATCTGAAAAACCAATTAGTTCGCTATCATTACTTCTTGGGTACCATAAGCCAAGATTCGGTGTACCTTTAAGGTATCTCAAAATCCGCTTTGTAGCAGCATAGTGAGATTAATTAAAGTTCACTTGGAATCTAGCACGGACACATGTGGAGAATATTATGTCTGGTCTACTGGTAGTAAGGTAGAGCAAGGATCCAATTATACTTCTGTACTTGGTTTCATCAAAAGTTTTCCATTTCTCATCCTTGTCTAGAGACATAGCTAAACCCATTGGAGCCCTCATAGAGGTTGCATTCTTCATTCCGAATTTATTAATCAACTCCTTGGTGAACTTAGTCTGTGAGATGAAAATTCCATCTTCAGATTGTTTCACCTGAAGTCCTAAGAAATACTTCAGCTCTCCCATATTGCTCATTTCAAACTTTCCTTGCATAAGTTTAGAAAACTTCTTGCAGAGGTTGTTGTCTGTAGTGCCAAAAATATTGTCATCGACATAGATTTGCACTAGCAAAATCTTGCCTTTAATTTCCTTAATAAATAATGTCTTATCTATCTTTCCCCTTGTGAACTTGTTCTCAATAAGAAAGCTAGACATCATCTCATACCAAGCTCGAGGAGCTTGTTTCAAACCATGTAAAGCTTTAGATAAAAGATAAATATAATTAGGAAAGTTAGAAACAACGAAACCTGGAGGTTGTTCCACATACACTTCTTCCTTTATGTCACCATTAAGGAAGGTAGACTTCATATCCATCTGATAGACGGTGAAGCCCTTAAGTGCGGCATATGCCAAGAACAACCTGATTGCCTCCATCCTTGCCACTGGAGCATATGTCTGGTTGAAGTCGATTCCTTATTCTTGTCGATATCCCTTGGCGACGAGTCTGGCCTTGTTTTTTTATGATAGTTCTATTCTCATCCATCTTTTTCCTGTAGACCCACTTGGTTCCAGTGACGTTCTTATCTTTGGGTCTTAGAATAAGTTTCCAGACTTGACAGCACTTGAACTGATTCAACTCTTCTTCCATGGCCATAATCCATGATGCGTCCGAGTTTGCTTCTTCAAACTTCTTTGTTTCAACCTGTGAGAGAAAACTCAAATATAAATTCTCATTAGTAGTACCTCTACGAGTTCTGACACCATCCCGGGGATCTCCAATGATTTGATCAATTGGGTGATCCTTCAGATGTCTGAGCTCTAGGTTACTTGCATCTGAAGCTTCTTCAACCACAAGAGTGACTTCATCAACTTGAATGATTTCTTTATCTTGATCATCAACCTCTCCAATAAGGTTTGGAGTGGTGATCTTTATGAACTTTTCTCCTTTTTATTCAGCCGGCTCATCCAAGTTAAGTTCTTTCAACTTTGAACCTGCATCTTCAATGAACACACAAGAAGAGTTGCTTTGCAGCAAGCTCGTCTCATCAAATACAATATGAATAGATTCTTCTACGACTAGGGTTTTCTTATTAAATACCCTATATGCCTTACTATGGCTACTATACCCTACAAAAATACCTTCAAAACTCTTTTCACTAAATTTAGTAGTATGATACTTACCATTGTTAAGACCGAAGCATTTGCAGCCAAAGATTCTAATATATGAGAGAGTCGGCTTTCTGCCCTTTAGAAGTTCATAAGGCATCTTATTGTGGTTCTTGTTTATGAGTGCTCGATTTTGCACGTGGCATGCAGTGTTAATGGCTTCAGCCAAGAAGTACTCTGGTAGTGAGGCATCACTCAACCTAGCCCTGCAGGCCTCTATGAGTGTTCTATTCCTTCTCTCAGCTACTCCATTTTATTGCGGAGTACGGGGAGAGGAAAACTCATGAAAGATACCTAGGCTTTCACAAAATTCTATCATGGCCCGGAACTTGAATTCAGTTCCATTGTCACTTTTAATTTTGACTACGGAATAGTTGTATTCATTCTGGATCTGCCTAATAAAATTTGGAAAGAAAACGAAGGTATCTGACTTGTGTTACAGAAATAACACCCATGCAAAGCACGAGTAGTCATCAACAATAATCAACGTATAATCCTTACCTTCTAAACTTCTAACTTGTAGTGGTCCGAACAAGTCCATATGAAGTAAGTGTAAACACCTATTAGAGTCTTTGCCTATGATGCTTTTAAAAGTAGCCCTTGTCTGCTTTCCTTTCACACATGCATGACAAAGTCTATCCTTAGCACACTTGACATTTGGAGCATCACATACTAAATTCAGAGAAAATAATTAATTAATAGTTTTGAAATTAATATGTGCTAATCTCTTGTGTCATTGGTCACCAAGAGACGCACTATCTTTTGCCAAAAGACACACTGGTGTGAAGAGTCTATACAAATAAAATTTAAACAAAATATATTCCTACTACGAGTGCCTGATAAAATTATTTCCAAATTATCAATAGACTTTATCAAACACTTATCAGCATGAAATTCAACTATGTATCCTTTATCGCATAGTTGACTTATGCTTATGAGATTGTGTTCCAATCCTTTAACATAAGCCACATTCGAAAAAGATACACTACCGTTAGTAATCATACCATAGCCTTTCGTAATTCCTCTATCAGAACCTCCAAAGATTACCTTTGGTCCGTTCACGACTGGTGAGTAATTCTGAAGAAGGCCTCTAGTCCCGGTCATATGCTAAGAGCATCTGCTGTCCAAATACCAAATAGGATTTCTGGTGGCCTTTGGACAAACCTGCAATCACAAGTCAGTTTGCCTTAGGAACCCAAACTTGCTTGGGTCCTTGGTCTCTAGTTAGCTTGCTCCCCCTACATATATTAACAATGTGAGCGGTCTTTCTTACATGGTTAATCTGAGGGGTAACATAGTTTCGGGGATTAAACAAGCAATCGATGGAAAAGTGACCAACACTGCCACAGCACAACCAGTCAAAACTATTGTATCTTTTCCTAACTCCCTCCTGCTTGACTTTTGGGGAGTCTGGTCTAGCAGGGGCAACATTCTTAGAGGTAGAAGCTTCATGGTGAAGACAATCACATGGCTTCTTCTCCTTCATAGGCTTTTCAACAATAGGCTTTAGTTTTGGAGCCTTCTTGATGTTATGACCATGATCAAAAGGGCCATAGCTCTGAAGAGTGATCTCTTCATAAGGTTCCTTAAAGATACTTTCACCAAAGTTTTGAGGGCAAGTCCATCCTTGGTACCTTGACTTGGGCTCTACATAAGTAGGCCTAGTGAAGTGATCGTAGGAGGAGTCAAGATCAAACTTATTAGTAGGAAAAACAATCTTCTTAGATGTAGTCTGATCTTGTGGAGCTTTCCCCTTTGCCTTGGCTAAAGCCTTCTTGACCGCCTTATTCTTTCGCTGAGCCTTATTTCTCAAAGAGGATTTACTAGAAGCCTCAACATGGCCTAAGCCAGCACCCTTAGTCTGAGCAGAGAACTCAGCAACTAGAGTAAGAACTATCTTGGGCTTAAATAAACCTTCAACAAGTTTCTTTTCAGCTTCAAGTTACTCTTCCAATCCCTTGATGATTTCTTCTTTCAGATCGAGGTGCTTAAGAGCCTTATTGTACTCATCAACTGCAGTATCTAAGTCTTCTCTCAGTGAGTCCATCTTAATGACTACCTCTCTCAGAGAGCTCTCTACGGACTTTAGAGACTTAATCTCTTTAGCCTGAGTTTTCACGACCTTTTGATATTTGTCGTAGGCCATGATCAACTCCTTATACTGGGCCATGAGTTCAGACTCATCGTCAGAAGAGCTGTCCTCATGATCATGATCAGAGACATCAGATTTAGAGAGCGGTGTATGAGATTTTACCTCCCCAGTGAACTGGTGCTCTTATTGTTCGTCAGTATGTGCCATGAGCCCAAAGTAGGATTCCTCTTCTGTTGGAACACCCTATTACTAATTTGGGCAAGGATCACTATGTTTTTAGGAATTTTGTTTGACCTAGACGTATAGTTGAAAAGGTCAAATTAGAATGAGTCTAGGGCTTAGAACTTAGGTTTGAAGCTGCCCCCAGGTCCATTCAAAGTTCAAGACTTAGAGCTGAGACAAAGACAATTCTCGTCAACCTCAGTTCGACGAAACGTCGAACTCCGTTCGACGCTCTCTGAGCTCAACTCTGCTAAGTCGTCAAACTCTGGTCGACGATCTTCGAGCTCAGATCGACGATCTGCCTTAAGCTAGTTTCCAAGTCACTGAGCTCAATTCGAAGATCTTCTAGCTCAGTTCGACGATCTATCCTCACTTATTCTTCAGGTCGCTGAGCTCAGTTCGACGAACGTAGAGCTCAGTTCGACGTTTTCTATCTGATGTTCAAATTCAATCTCTGAGCTCAGTTCAACGATCGTAGAGCTCAGATCGACGTTTTTCTGAGAGATCGACGACTTTAAGGATTCAAATTCAGTCGGCCTTTGGAATGTTTTTCAAATTCTCTCAGCATTTATTTCAAGAGATTTATTAGCCGTTTATATTTATTCTGGAGCAAGTTTCAAGGGATTTTTCAGAGAATGTTGATTGGACTTTCCTCAAGAAGACAAAATATTTATGAAAGACATTTATGACTGCTAACGGCTATCTTGGACATAGGATCATTAGAGAATAATATATCCAACAGCAGATCAAGATTAAGAATTGCTCAATACAGACATACACAGGATAGTCAGATCAACTCAGAGAAAAATCAAGTGATCAATCCTGAAGAGTTAGATTGAAAATTAGCATACTGAAGAGTGTTCATTGCTTCAACATCAAAGACTCCAGACAACTCATATTTCAGCCTCTGCTGAAATCATCTTCTGCTGGAGATCTGAAGCTTCTGAAGGCCTATCACCCTAGCAAAGCTTCCACTCCTGAACTATTCTACATCTCAGGGGGAGCTTTGACAACACAATCAATCCACTAAGTCTTCTCTCAGTGATTGAGACAGAGAAGACAACTTCACCTCTTCTTTTTTTTTTCTGCTATAAAAGGGTTATCAAAACTCCCTTCAAAAGTTTTGAATCTTGTTCTGAGAGCCTTGTCAAAACTCAGTGGTGGCAAGACACCTTATCAAAAAATCTAGTTTTGTTTTTGAGCACCTTATCAAAAGCTCATTGGTGCCCAGAACACCTGATCAACTCTTCCTGCAGTGGATTCCTACCAAGGGTGGTAGAAGAGTGGATGTACCCAGGTTTTTGGGGAACTACTATAGATCCTTGTGTCTTCTGGTTACTTGTGTATATTCTTTGCTGTGTGTTGTGATTTTTATTTTATTGCCTTAGTTTTATTTCTATAGCAGAGCACCTTATACCTATACATAAATTAAGTCTTTACTGCTTTGTAATTTTAAATTGTAAATTTACTTTAAAATACTCTATTCATCCCCCTCTAGAGTTAAGATAGATCTTTCTCTCACTTTCATCTTCATCACTTGACTCAGATGAGTCAGTGTCGCTGAGGGTTTTGCCCTTTTTGGCTACAAGGCTTCTTTCTATCTTCTTCTTATGGTAAGAAGATTTCTTCTCCTCTCTTTGGCCACCCTCCTTCTTCTTATGGGGGCAATCAGCAATTACATGACCTGGATTTTTTACTACAGTAACAAACTATGTTAGTAGAAATATGTTTGTTCGGTTTAGACTTATATCTGTCGTGGATACTTGAGCCCTTCTGCCGTCGATCACCATCATGTCGTGATCTTCTATATGAAGCATCCTTGCCTCTCCATTGCTTTTTCGTGTTCAAGAATTTCTTGAAATGTCTTGAGATTAGCGAGAACTCTCCATTAGATAGCTCTGAGCCTGAAGTACTTGGCTCAGATGATTCTTCTTCACTTTCTACTTGAGCAGGGGCAGGTGAAGCAGCTTTGCCCTTCCATGACCTGTATGCCTTCAGAGCGACAGATTTCTCCTTGGGAGAGAATAGAATCTTCTCTTCTTCAGCTTTTCTAGAGTTAATTTGAAGTTCATAGGACTTTAGCTTTCCAAAGAGGTTCTGAGGATCAGTCTCAGCCAACTTGCCAAATTCTCTAATGGCACAGACTTTGTTGTCCTATTCCTTGGTTAGGGATCTTAGAAACTTTTCATTCAGCTCTCCATTTGTGAATACTCGGCCATACACTCTTAGTTCATTTACTATCTAGAAGAAGTTCTCAAAAGTGTCAGCAATGGTGTCCTTGGGTCCTTGCCGGAAGGCTTCATACTTCTGATTCAGAAGGGATCTTTTGTATTCCCTTACTTCTTCAGTTCCTTCCATCAAGATGATTAGAGACTACCACATCTCCTTAGTAGATTGGCAGTGAATTAAATTCTGTATCATTGAATCATCGACTGCACTTACTATAATATTTTTGGCTTTCTTGTCTAAAGAGACAAGTGCAATCTCATCTTTTTTGAGATCCATTAGCTTCTTAGGAACTTGCTTTGTAGCATCTATAGTGGAGGCGGTCATGGGAACATAAGGACCTTCTTCAACAATCATGAAGATACTTGGATCCACAGCTTCCATAAATAATTTTATCCTTTCTTTCCACATTGCAAAATTATTCTTTGTGCACAAGGGAATCTTGGCAAAATCCTTGGCTCTGTCCATGCTTGAATAACTCAAAGACAACTTGGGGCAGATCTGATCAAGGTTTTAACCTTCTAATGATCAACCTCCCTCTGATACCAATTGAAAAACATCTAAATTGTCTACCTAAATCACCTAGAGGGGGTGTGAATAGGTGAGTTGTGCTACTTTTTGCGGAATAAAAACTTTAGCGAACTAATGCGCAAGAAATAAACAAGCATTTATAGAGGACACAAGGAATTAAAGTGGTTACCCAATCTTGGGTACGTCCACTTTCCACTCACCGATCTAGCAAAGAACTAGACTCGGCTACTCCACTAATCTCGGATCAAAATGATCCTACCACTATGAACAATGTTCCTACAATCTCGATCCAAAAAGGATCTACACTCGGAAGAAGAAAACTTCCTACAACTCAGAGAACAAATCCCCTACACTCGGAGAATAATCTCCTACAAGATTAAAAAGAAATTGTAGAATACAAACCGTAATCTTCTCAGATCTAAAAATCTCTCCAAAGGTCTTCTTCCTTGGACTTTGCGGCTTTATCAGAAATTATAGAAGAAGACACACGACTAGATCTGTTCTGAGAAACTTTGATTCACACGATCAAGGATTAGATGGAGAAAGATGAAACTCTTGATAGGTAAATCTCTCTGTATCGAAAGTTGAAAGACTTTGTTTCAAGAGCCTAAACACCTAGAGCGGGGGGGGGGGGGGGGGGAATCTAATCTTTTAAAGTTGTTTTTAGGAAAACAGTTAGATAACCATCCAACACAGATTAATCAAATTACAGAATATAAACACATCACCGCAAACACCAGATCTATAGTGGTTCCCCAAGATATGGGTACATCCACTTTCCCCCTCCGCCTATCAAGTAGATAACTGGATTTAGCCTAACTTCCTTCCACTGGCTCAGATCCCCAGATCTTACAAACTCAGAACCAAAATGGTTCCTACAGCTCGGACTTAACAAGTCCTATCTCAGATTCTTCCCCAGAATCCTACCTCAGGCCTCAGCCCTACCTCAGCCTTTATAACTAGGCTTACAACTAAGACTTTCCAAAAGTCCTACACCTCAGGCTAACAGCCCTACCTCAACCTTTATAATTTCAGGCTTACAACTCAGATCTGATAATAGATCTTACAAGAAATAGAATGTAATAAGAAATAAAAAAAATTTACCAGCTAGATTCCTCTGTTGGTGAAGCCTTCTTGATCAGTTCTTGACTGAACTTATCCTTCTGATCCAACCTAACTTAGCTTCTCAAAGCTTCTTGATAGAATAAAATAAGGTGGATCTTCTTGCTGTTGAAGTTGACCTTCAGTCAACTTCTTCCTTAAATTCAGATTGGAATCTGAATCTTTCTTGCAGAACAATTTTGAATTTGTTTCTCTTCACAGAATTCCTTTTTTTTTCCTTTTCATGTTTTTTTGTAGTTTACAATCTATCTCTTATATAAAGTTTGCTTCATGGTTACCGGCTGATCCGATTTCTAACAAACTACTGACAGATATGAAGAGGTGTCAGACCGGTTGGATATGATAGATGTCAAGTCACTAGACAGGTCAACAGAGTCGTCAGAGTCATTCCATCTCAGTACAAACCACTCAGCAGGCTGCTTCATATGTGTCGACACATATTGGCCAAGTTTCGACACAAGTCTTCGTGGTGTCGACACAATACTCCAAGTGTCGACACAGACAACTTCTGCTTCTCGACACACTTTCTGTTGAATGTGTCGACACAAGTCCTGTGTGTCGACACAAATGCTTTCGGTGTCGAAACAGCTGTTTCTGGCAGATGGCGATGAGTAGGTGTTGACACGAGTCCTATATGTCGATACAGCTGCTTCTGGTCTCGACATAGCTGTTGTCGACAGATGGCGTTGAATGAATGTCGACAATGTTGAAAGTATACAGACGGCGTTGAGTGTGTGTCGACACAAGTCCTGTGTGTCGACACAATTACTTCCTGTGTCGACATAACTCCTGGCTCAGGTATCGACACAATTCTTAGTGTCGACATAGCTTCTTCAAAAATGTCGACTTAGCTTGAATGTCGACACCACTTCTTCATAAGAGTCAACAAAACTTAAGTGCCGACACAATACCTTCATAAGTGTCGACAAAACTTCAGAGTGTCAACACAAGTCTTCATAAGTGTCGACACAGCTTCTGGGTGTCGACACAGCTTCTTCACAAGTGTCAACACTTGTATTTAGAAAATTTTCTTCAAATGCTTAAACTTGCACGATGTAACTCAAATATCTATTAAATACAAATTGATGCATATCATTGACTAAGATGAGGCTTCTCTAAATATGGTACACATTTTCCAATGTATCCAACAATATCCCCCTATTTATAGAAGTCATAACCCTTAGTCAAAGACATATATCTCTCATAATAAAACAGAAATAGAAATAGATGAACATTCAATTTACATCAGGTAAACAAATAATCATTGTAAACAACAAAGAAATAAAAACTGAACTGATTTCATTCAATTTTTAGAGAAAAAGAAATATCATGTTTACAAAGATTCCTTTCTAGATCAAAACCCAAAATGTTACATTGTTTTAATACATAAGCCTATCTATCCTGTTATTGACAAGGCTCCTTAATGACAATTCTTTTGCCAGCCTTGATCTTTGCCTGTACAGAAGGTTCAGCATCTTCAGAAGGCTTCATCCCTTTCAGGGCTTTCTTCTTTAGTTCTTCAGCCTTAATTTTCTGCCTTTCAAAATAGTGGAATGGCTTTGGTAAATACTTGCTTGGCTCCTGAGCATTAGCAGGTAGCTTCCCAGCCTTAGCTCTTCTTCTATATTGAAGAATGGCTTCTTGTCCAGCTTGGTATTTATTCCATTCCTGTTCTGAATACCATTTACCTCTGTCATGGGTTTTATCTTTTACAGCTTTCCAGGCAGTAAGTATAATGTTTCTAGAAGTTGGGCTCCACTACTCAAAGTCTTGCTTCAGCACAGCCTGCTCTCTAAATCTCTTCTTGGATAGTTGAGCTTCTAAGGCAGCTTCTGACATTTCTACTTTTTCTACAATTACATTTTGTGCCTCTTGTCGAGGACTATACATTTTCTGCACTTCTTCTTGAATCATTTCAAAGTCTACTGGGGGGTAGATCACCTGAGCAACTTCAGGCTGATCTCCTTCAAGATATGCAGGTTGTATCCCAGATTTTTCTACATTATCATCATCACAAAGAGGATGATATCCAAGAGTGGATCTGATGTTATTGTAAATCCATTTAGCATGGTCAGAGCTAGCTTTGACTAGTAATCTCTCCCACTTTATGAATTCTCGTTCAATATGACTTCTCAAATCATCCTTTTGAAACCTGACCTGAATAACAACATGGTCAGTTCCTTCCTTAAAGTAATCTCTGAATTTTGTCAAAAAATCAGATATATTATTTTGAGAAGCCTGAAAGGTGGTCTGAACCGCAACTATATATTCCTTGATTTGCTTTGACACTTCATATTTCACAGCAGTTGATAAATCGTTTATCTTTGACAGTATAGCATAGTGTGAATTCTTAATATTATCATTCATTCTTATCTGATTTTCAAGTACATATCCGTGCTTTACTTCAAGTTCATCCACTTGAACTTTGATAGCTTGTTGTTGCTTGGCCAGGAACACCACAACATTACCTCCTTTATGGAAGCAATCTATCATCTCCTTCTTATTTTGATTCACTTCAAATCTGATAGATTTGATGTCCTGGGCCAATTGAAACTGTAACTCTTTATGAGTTTCATCCACATATATTTCTAAAGATTGCCTTTGTTCATCCAATTTAATCTGCATCTGGACCAGTAAAGAACTGAAGTCCAAGCTTGATGTAAATGGAGCTGTGCTTATTTGCAATGACTTTTTATATCAAGAACTCTTTTTCTTCAAAGCAGCTAGTTTCCTTTTCTTAGCCATTTTGGTTTCTTCATCCCAGTCCTTGGAATATGTTTTTCTTGTGCAATCTGCTCCCCCTCAGTCCTTGTAGGAGGAAGATCAGAGAATAGGTCATCCATGGTGAATTCGTGCTGTATTGGCTCATTTTGGGCATATGTCTCAACAGTTTCTTGAGCTGCAATGTTGATTTCAGATACTATATTCATGACAGTATCTGCAGCCAAGTCACTTTCTAAGACTGCATCATCAATGCCTCCCCCTTGGGCAGGCAACTCAGTTGCTTGTTCTATTTGTTCTTGGGGCACACTGCCCTGCACTTGTTCTTATGCATCCTTTTGTTGCTGGTCTTCATCATAACTGAAGACCACTTCCTCCTCAGAATCACTGGAGGATTCAGCCTGTGAAACCACTTTCTTCTTTTTCTTATCTTTCTTAGTTTGCTCCTGAGGAGCAGGGACTTCCTTGGTCAGAACTCTATCCCACCTTGATAGAATTTTTACATCATCCTCCTCATATGATCTATTTTTGATCCAACCACTTGTTTCAGTACATTTGGTATTACAGCAGATAAGCATAAACTCAGAATTCTTCCCATATTTTGTTTCTTAGTTCCTTCATGAACTTTATCAAACACTACTGCTGCCAAGTTAGTGTTTATCTTGAATATGATCCTTACCATAAGATTGAACATGTGGACAGAGATTCTATCATGTCCACCAGTTTTGCAAAGAATCACTTTGCCAACTACTTCAGATAGGAATTTTCCTTGAGAATTCATCCCTTTTCTGGTAATAGACGATCCAATCTTAATATTGGGGCTCAGCCCGCACTAGCTTAAAGCTTCTGTAATCTGGGAAGGGGTTATTTCATCTGTATCCTTGACTGATGGAAGCTGAAGTGATTTCCTGATAGTTTTTAGTGTGAGTTTCACTAGGGAATTTTGAACAGTCCCTTTAATTTTCTTGCCTGCAGAATCCACTGTAGCGGTTGAATAAAACTCCAGAACTTCCTTCTTCCATATCTTTGTTGGTTCAGAAACCAAGTACTCCAATCCATTTTATTAAATTAGGGAAATAACACCCTGAATTTCATCTGAAGCTGTGTTGAACCCTTAACGAACCAGTTCATAACCTTCATTAACTTTAACTTCTTGACGAGGCGCCAATGATGTAAGAGTTGGAAGAGAAGAGAAGAGAAAAGAAAAGCTTTGTCGACAGAAGGAGGAAAGTCAAGAATACTGAAAGCGTAGTTGACCAGATTTTGGTTTCACCTATTTATAGTATAAGTGTAAGGGCAGGTCAAAAGACGTGCCAGTGTCGAAAAGTTTTCTTATGTGTCGACAGAAATTACCTAGGTCTCAACAATACGTGTTTTAAGTCGACACAACTATGTGCCGACATACTGATGTCAGAGTCGACAACTTGTCTTATGTCGATACATTTATGTGTCGACAAACTTGTGTCTGTGTCAACACACTTGTGTCTGTGTCGACACACTTGTGTTTGTGTCGACACTTACTACTTAAGTCTTGACAGACTTGTGTCGACATAAGAATCCTCTTGACATAAGATCTCGACATAGTTGTGTCGACATCAATTCTCCTGTCGACACAGATACTGTTTCTGTGTCGACACTTCCTTTTACTAAGTCGACACAATATATTGAGCGTGTCGGCACAGCTTGTTTGTGTCGACACAAACATTGTACTAAGACAAATTTCCAGAGAAATTTGATGCTAATATATTCTCCTTAGGGATTCTTATACTAACCTATTATAGGTTCAACATTCCTAATTAAAATTTAAAATAATTGAATTTAGTTTCATCCAATGGTTTTGTAAAAATATCAGCTTTCACAAATTCTAAGCTAATATTTTCCTTCTCTACATATTCTCTGATAAAATGAAACTTAATTTCTATATGCTTGGTCCTACTATGTGATACAAGATTCTTAGCAATATAAATAGCACTTATAGAATCACAAAATAGAGGAATTCTACTTACCTGAATGTCATAATCTTCTAGTTGATGTTTTATCCACATCAATTGTGCACAGCAGCTACCTACAGCTATATACTCTGATTCAACTGTTGATATAGCTACACTAGTTTGCTTCTTACAGCTCCATGACACCAGCCTCCCACCAAGGAATTGACAAGTTCCTGTGGCACTCTTCCTGTCTTCTTTGCATCCAACAAAGTCTGCATCTGAGAAACCAGTTAGTATGAAATCTCTATTCTTAGGATACCAAAGTCCTAGATTAGGTGTACCCTTAAGATATCTCAGAATTCTCTTAACTGCAGTATAATGAGATTCCTTAGGGCAAGCTTGATACCTAGCACAGACACATGTTGAATACATGATGTCAGGTCTACTTACAGTCAAATAAAGTAGAGAGCCAATTATCCCTCTATATAAAGACTCATCAACAGGTTTCCCTGCCTCATCTTTGCCTATAGGCATACTTGTTCCCATTGGAGTTTTCATGGTAGAAGCTGAGTCCAAACCATACTTCTTAATTAACTCCTTGGTGAACTTAGACTCGGAAATGGACAATCCATTCTCAGTCTGTCTAACTTGAAGTCCCAAGAAGAACTTCAGCTCACCCATACTGCTCATCTCAAACTTCCCTTGCATAAGTTTGGCAAACTTCCTACAAAGGTTGTTTTCAGTAGAACCAAAGATAATGTCATCCACATATATCTGAACTAGTATTATCTTGCCTTTTGATTCCCTATAGAATAGAGTTTTGTTTATCTTTCCTCTAGAGAATTTATTCTCAATAAGAAAGGCAGACAAGGTTTCATACCAAGCCCTTGGAGCTTATTTCAAACCATATAGAGCTTTCCTAAGCCTATATACATAATCAGGAAAGTGAGAGTCTACCAAACCTGAGGGTTGTTCAACATAGACTTCTTCTTTTAAATCACCATTCAGAAATGCTGATTTTACATCCATCTGGTATACCTTGAACCCTTGATAGGCAGCATAGGCCAACAACAGCCTTATAGCCTCCAGCCTTGCCACTGGAGCAAAGGTTTGATCAAAATCAATACCTTCTTCTTGCATACAGCCTTTTGCTACAAGTCTAGCCTTGTTCTTGACTATGGTGTCATTCTCATCAAGCTTGTTCCTGTAGATCCATTTAGTTCCTATTATGTTGTTATCCTTAGGTTTTGGCAATAGCTCCAAGACTTTACACTTTTTTAACTGACTGAGCTCTTCTTGCATTGCATCAATCTATTTGGTGTCTTGCATTGCTTCTTCAATCTTTATGGGTTCTATTTGAGACAGGAAGCTAGAACATAGAACTGTGTTCATACTCCTGCTCCTTGTTATAATACCTTGACTTGCATCACCAATGATTTGGTGAAGTGGATGATCCTTCAGGTGTCTCCTTGCTGGAGGAAATCTGTCAGCATTATGGTCTTCTCCAGTTTCCTCAACTTGATGCTCCACACTGTCTTCTTCATCCAGAGAGACTTATTCTCCGCCTGGATAGCTGGCCTCTTTATCTTCATCCAACCTAGCAGGAACATCTTAATTGATGGTCAGCTTGTCCAGCCTATCTATTAAACCTATAGAGCTAACAGAAGAACTAGACAATCCATTGTTAATAAATTTTTACTCATCAAATACAATATGCACAGATTCTTCTACAACTTGGGTGTAGATCCTGTATGCTCTACTGTGGTTGTAGTACCCAACAAATATCTCTTCTAGGGATTTAATGGCAAACTTAGTTTGGTAGTGCTTACCATTGACTAGTACAAAACACTTCCTACCAAAGATTCTGAAGTAAGATATGTTTGGTTTTCTTCCTTTCAAAATCTGGTAGGGAGTCATCTTGTGTTTATTGTTGATGGAGGCTCAATTGAGCACATGACATGCAGTATTAACTTCCTCAGCCCAGAAGTATTCAAGGAGAGTAGTATCATTTAGTAGAGTTCTGCTAGCCTCAATTAGAGTAATATTCTTTCTTTCAGTAACACTATTTTGCTGAGGAGTTCTAGGTGAAGAGAATTCATGATTAATCCCAAGTTCTTCACAGAATCTTGTCATACATTCAGACTGAAATTTAGCTCCATGGTCACTTCTGATTTTGACCACTGAACTGTTGTATTCATTCTGTATTTGTCTAACAAAAGTCTAAAAAACAGACGGGGTTTCAGATTTCTGCCTCAAGAAGAAAACCCATGTATATATGGAATAGTCATCCACAACAACAAGTGTGTATACTTTCCTACCAAGACTGTGAACTGGCATAGGACCAAATAAATCCATATGAATAAGATATAAACATCTCATTGAATCTTTGATGTCAAGTGCTTGTAAAGAGGACTTAGTCTGCATGCCTTTTTGGCAAGCTGAACACACACCCTCTTTGATGCACTTAATTTGAGAACCATTCCTCACTAATCCCATGCTGAACAGAAGCCATATAGACTTATAGTTCAGATGAGCTAGTCTCTTGTGCCATTTGACAAATAGAGAAGCTTTCTCTCCTGCAACCAGACAAATTGGTGAGTTGTTAAACTCACAATCTAGGTTAAGGCAATACACATTTCCTTTCCTAGAGCCACTCAACATGATCTCTTGATCACTTGACCTTCTTATCTGGCACTCCCCTTTGAGAAAAGAAATGACATAACCTAGATCACTGAGTTAACTTATGCTAATTGGGTTATGTTTTAAACCCTTCACATAAGCCACTTTAGTGACAGTAATTGAATCACTAGTAATGTTACCAAATCCTTTGATGATACCATTTTCTGATCCACCAAAGATAACTTTGGGTCCATTCTCTATGGGCACATGTCCCTCAACATTCTCCTTATTCCTATCATATGTCTGGAACAGCCACTATCCAAGTACCATATAAGGGTATGGTCACTTGGATTCACCTACAACACATGAATAATTACTTACCCTTAGAACCCAACTTGTTAGTGGGTCCTAGGTCCTTGTTAGTTTGAAATCCTGCAACTGTTCTAATAGGAAAACTACTCTTGATTTTAACACTAGTGTTAAACCAGCAATCCATGGAAAAGTACCCCACCTTGCCACAACACCAACACTCAAACCTATTATACCTTTTCTTAGGTAAAGACTTTACTGCTTTGTTGCCAACAGTCTTGTTGAGAGTTGGTGCTGGAGCATAACTCTTCAAGAAATCCTCTTGAACCTGATGGGCATGCCAATAGTGTGAACTGGGCCCTTACCTTTTCTATATGAATTGAAAGCCTAGTTCTTCCCTTAAAGCCTAGACCAGTCTTCCCTTTTTGTGAAATAAAATTTTCTATTAGGGATAAGAAAGATTTGGGCTTGGAGAATTTAACCAATAGCTCTCTCTCTTGCTGAAGTTTTGCCTCCAGTTTCTTGATATGATTCTCTTTGAAAGAGATTGTAACCATTTGAATAACTATAATGTTCTTCAATTTGGCAACCTCATTCAGTTTTAGATCCAACATCTTAGCGGGATCTTCAGCAGCCAGCTTAAGAGACTCAATCTCTTTGGCTTGCACTTTAACAAGAAACTTGATCTTCTTCAGAGCTTGCGACAACCCACCATACTCATCAATGAGTTGGTGTACATCCCCTTCAAGCTCAGATCCATCCACTTCTATTGAAGTAGATGCTTCTGATTTCGATACAGTAAAGTAATTTGAAACTAAGGGAGAATAGTTTACCTTACTTGGTCCAGGCTGATCCTGGCACTGATCATCTTCAGGTTGAGCCTTCAGCCCTCTACAACAATAGTCTTAACCTCCATTTATGGAGTCCAACATCTGTAGGAATTCTAGTTCCCTAGACTCCTCTTCTATTGAGAATAGCCCAACATATGCTTTTGCTTCTTCTTATCCAGATTCTGAAGATGAAGAGTTTGTCCAACTCTTCTCCTTCTGAGCAACTAGAGACTTCTCCTTCTTATCTTTGACCTGCTTCTTCTTCTTGTCCTTTGACTCCTTTCTTTTGTTAGGACAGTCGGCTATGAAATTTCCAGTCTTATTGCAACAATAACACACAATCTTAGTATTAGATTGTTTACCAGGTTTAGAGGAATACCTATCCTCATTGGATGTCTTCTTCTTCCTATAGTACTCATCCTTGGAATAGGATGAAGATGATGGCCTGGTTATCCACTTCCTTTTCTTCATAAACCTTTGGAATTGCCTTGTAAAGGTAGTAAAATCCTCATCAGAAGTATGACTATATGATGTGTTATTGTCAAAAATTCCTTCTTCTGCCTCAGCACTCCTTCTGGGTGGAGAAGGAGATTTTCTCCTACCCTTTCTTGAGCCTTCAGCTTTGAAGGCCACTAACTTTTCCTTAAACTCAGATCTGCTGCCCTTCTCCTCTTTTTTCTAGCAGTAAGCTGTATTTCATATGATAGGACCTTTCCAAAAAGTGTAGGTGGAGGTGTATCAGCCAGCCTGACCACTTCTCTGATGGCACATATCTTAGTGTCCCAATCCTTTGTTAGAGACCTAATAAACTTATCATTCAGTTCATAAGTGTTGAAGACCCTTCCATAGGTCATCAGCTCATTTACTATTCTAAAGAACTTCTTATAGCATTCAGCTATGCTGTCAGATTTAGCTTTTCTAAAGCTCTCATACTCCTGGTTCAGCATAGACTTCATATCCTCTCTGAGTTCTTTTATGCCCTCCATGTAGACAATCAATGTGTCCCACATTTCTTTGGAGGTTTTACAATGCACCAGATTCTGAAAAGTGGCATCATCTATAGCACTTATAATAATGTTCTGTGCTCTTTTATCTAGTGTTGCCTGGATGATTTCATCCTTGGTCATTTTAGAATAGCTCTTTGGAGTTTGAATGTTTGCATAAAGAACTGATACCTTCATGTGAATGAAGGGGCCTTCCAGTACTATGATATAAATTCTTGGATCAGATGCTTCCATAAACAACCTTACCCTTTCCTTCCAAATGCCAAAGGATTCTTTCCTACATATAGGAAATTTCTTAGATCCAAATTCCTTTTGATTCTCATTTGAACCCATTCTTGATATCTGTTATCTGCCTTGGAGAATAACTCTGACTGTTAAGTCAATCTTTGACTAACCTCCCTCTGATACCACTTGAAAGACTTTGTTTCAAGAGCCTAAACACCTAGAGGGGGGGTGAATAGGTTCTAATCATTTAAAGTCCTTTTTAGGCAAACAATTAGATAATCATCTAACACATATTAATCAAATTACAGAATATAAACACATCACAACAAACACCAGATCTATAGTGGTTCCCCAAGATATGGGTACATCCACTTTCCCCCTCCGCCTATCTAGTAGATAACATGATTCAGTCTAACTTCCTTCCACTGGCTCAGATTCCTAGATCTTACAAACTCAGAACCAAAATGGTTCCTACAGCTCAGACTTAACAAGTCCTACCTCAGATTCTTCCCCAGAATCCTACCTCAGGCCTCAACCCTACCTCAGCCTTTATAACTAGGCTTACAACTCAGACTTTCCACAAGTCCTACACCTCATGCTAACAGCCCTACCTCAGCCTTTATAATTTCAGGCTTACAACTCAGATCTGATAATAGATCTTACAAAAAATAGAATGTAATTAGAAATAAACAAATTCACTAGCTAGATTCCTCTGTTGGTGAAGCTTTCTTTGTTGAAGACAAAAATGACCTCTGTGGAGTTCGGGGTCCCAAAAGAGGGGTGACCGCGCACCTACTACCCTCAAGCGGACGATCTTGGCAGTAGACTAGGAACATGAGGGACAGACCCAAGGTCTCAGCGTGGAAGTCCCACCGCATACCCGGAAGACTAACAAACTCTTCCCCTCCCAAGCCGAAGACTGAGCTAAGACACCTTCGGAGGGCGCTCTTGGCCGACCGGATCATCTAAGGAGGATCTCAAGACAAACTCTCTCCTATCCAGATGTGTCTCCTTTGTTCAATACAAAATGCTCCTAACCCGCCCTACTGGTGGCGCAATATTGCTGAGCAATTCTACGACACGCTACCCAATTGGGCTGCAAACAGCGCGACTCCACTGCCCAAAAGGGCTGCTAACAAGCCATCAGGCGCTTCCCGACAACTAAACCTCGGGGCTCCCACGGGACGACCGGTTCACGAGCACACCACTCGCCTAAGATAGAAAGAGTAAACCACACATACACAGAGCGTCACAGATATTATAAATAATTACAGGAATATGAATTCCATAATTCGGCACGCAGGCCGGCAATATAAGAAAAAATAAGCCTTCGAGGGCCGGCACAAGCTTGGGCTTAAGCCCGCTACTCCCCTCTTGGTACTGCAACACCTGTACGCTAACGTCTCGAATGGCGGCAACAAGCCAAACATAGGTCGACTACAAGAGACGCAAAAACATCGCACTCACCCCTTTTTTGGGGGCTGAGGCGCGCATTCCCTACAAATATATAATACACAACTTCCACGGAGTCTTCTCCGGGAACCCCAGAACATCACCAATCCGGCTCACACGTCCGGATGGGCTTCACAAAGCATGCCTAAATCCGTACTCACACTTCCGGATACTAAATGCAATTAATAGTGAGACGCATATGTCAACCCGTCGGATAGCTCCCTTCCCCCACCCATTGGTGGAGAGGGGCTTCCATGCAAATATGGTAATTGAGGGATTCACCTGCCCGAGGATAAACTTCGTTACCTTTGACGCGTGTTTTTACGAAGCCACAATCGCGCACATTGCCCAAGGCTCGACATCTAGCATCCGTAGTGGTTGTCCATGCACGGATCCGACCTCCGTTGGAGAGTAAGAAGCTCCAAGTGAATTTTTCCTCCATCGCCGAGCCTCTCTGTGGCCGATCGCGCTCCAAGTGGCGTCGGCAAAAGTTGTCCCGGCCTCCACAACTTCAAGCGGCGTCGGGGAAGTCGATCCCGACCGGCCTAGATCCAAGCGGCGCCGGGAGAGGAGCTCCCGGTCGACCTAGCTACAGGCGGCGGCGAGGAAGAGAGAGAAGCAAGGCTCATGCTTGCTTTGCTTAGGCGGCTGCGACGAGAGAGAGAGAGAAAGCAAGGCTCATCCTTGCTTTGCTTAGGTGGCGACGACGGGAGAGAGAGAGAAAGCAAGGCTCATCCTCTCTTTTCTTAGTCGGCGGCAACGGGAGAGAGAGAAGTAAGGCTCATCCTTGCTTTGCATAGGCGGCGGCAACGGGAGAGAGAGAGAAGGCAAGGCTCATCCTTGCTTTGCTTAGACGGCGGCGACGGGAGATAGAGAAGCAATGCTCATCCTTGCTTTGCATAGGCGGCGGCGACGAGACAGAGAGAAGGCAATGCTCATCCTTACTGTGCTTAGGCGGCGGCGACGGGAGAGAGAGAAGCAAGGCTCATCATTGCTTTGCATAGGCAGAGGCAACAGGAGATAGAGAGAAGGCAAGGCTCATCCTTGCTGTACCTGGTGGCCAGAGAGAGAGAAAGGGCGGCGGGGCTGCTCCAGGTAGAGAGAGAGAGAGAAAGGGCAGCGGGGTTGCTCCAGGCCGAGAGAGAGAGAGGCAGTGGGGTCGAGTTGCTCCAGGTCGGGGATCGGGAAAGCCCTAGGGGTTGTTTTCTTTTTTCCCTCCTGATGCCCCCTCTGCTTTTTATCTTCTCCTCCTTTTTATTTTTCTCTGCTTGCCCTCTGTACCCGCATGCCCCCACTCTTAATCAATCCGATATATGTTATATAATATATATATTATATAATATATATATTAGATTATATATATTATATAACATATATATATATATATTATATATATTAGAAATCATACGTTCGTAAACCCCCGCACGCCCGAACGATCATCCGCATGTCCTCGAACGGGGTTGTACCACATCGTCCCCCAAATCTCGCCCCAAGTCCGTCACTTGGGGAGGATCCCGCTCGACCGGATACGGGGTTGTACACAATCCTCACTCTTTTCGAGGTTGGTACAAGCTCAGAAAAAAATTTCCAATCCCAAGTATCCGGTGAGTGGGAGCCGAACCAAAGAAAACTTTTGAGAGAACTTGAGATTTGCACTTAGAACACTAATCTCTTCATGCCCCTTTTGATCATTTAGAACCACTTGATACTTGTAACGCTCCCTGCTATCGAAATGTCCTCATACCATTACTTACAATAAGTATGCAATTTCTCAAGATATTGTGAAACAACAAAGCCATATATCTTCGCATTCTCTTGTACACGCGGAGCTAATACTTTCTCCGAAGGTTTGCCTACCGCCCTGCCCAACTAATGAGAGCCTGAGCGGCGAGTCTACCCGGCACCGAGCCGCGCTCGGGGTCCCTTACCCCCACAGGCGAGCCTTCGGACCTGCCAGCTAGATGGGAGCCTGCGCAGCGGGTCTACCTAGGGCCGAGCCGCTCTCGGGGTAGTGCAGAACCAAGGAACAAGAACCAGAGCTATCCCCCACAGGCGAGCCTTCGGACCTGCCAGCTAGATAGGAGCCTGCGCAGTGGGTCTACCTGGGGCCGAGCCGCGCTCGGGGTAGTGCAGAACCAAGAACCAGACCTCACCCCCAAAGGCGAGCCTTCGGACCTGCCAGCTAGATGGGAGCCGTCACAGCGGGTCTACCTGGGGCCGAGCCGCGCTCGGAGTAGTGCAGAACCAAGGAACAAGAACCAGACCTCTCCCCCACAGGCGAGCTTTCGGACCTGCCAGCTAGATGGGAGCCTGCGCAGCAGGTCTACCTTGGGCTGAGCCGCGCTCGGGGTAGTGTAGAACCAAGGAACAAGAACGGAACCTCTCCCCCACAGGCGAGCCTTCGGACCTGCCAGCTAGATAAGAGCCTATGCAGTGGGTCTACCTGGGGCCGAGCCGCGCTCGGGGTAGTGTAGAACCATGGACCAAGAACCAGACCTCTCCCCCACAGGCGAGCCTTCGGACCTGCCAGCTAGATGGGAGCCTGCGCAGCGGGTCTACCTGGGTCCAAGCCGCGCTCGGGGTAGTTCATAACCAAGAACCAAGAACCAGACCTCTCCCTCACTGGCAAGCCTTCGGACCTGCCAGCTAGATGGGAGCCTGCGCAGCAGGTCTACCTGGGGCCGAGCCGCGCTCGGGGTAGTGTAGAACCAAGAACCAGACCTCTCCCCCACAGGCGAGCCTTCGGACCTACCAGCTAGATGGGAGCCTGCGTAGCGGGTCTACCTGGGGCAGAGCCGCGCTCGGGGTAGTGCAGAACCAAGAACCAAGAACCAGACCTCTCCCCCACAGGCGAGCCTTCAGACCTGCCAGCTAGAAGGGAGCCTGCGCATCGGGTCTACCTGGGGATCTCCTCTCCATCACAACTCAAACCCCCGAGTGAGCCTATAGCCTTGCCAGCTTGATAAGAGCCTGGTCAGCGGTTCTTCTCGGCATCTCCTCTCCAACACAACTATAAAGCAAACATAAAGATAATCTAATAACTCAAAAGAACTGTTAACCCGATCAACCAAGCTAAAGTCCGACACGAGGCACCTCTACCCGCTACGTCCACCCTCTTGGGAACCAGGGTCAATCATATAATATTCTCCCTAAGGCACATTTTTATCTCCAGGATAGAACATCCTATGAGATTTACATATATCTTTCTTGTTTCCCTATTTTAAATCAAATCATCGTTCAAATTTTCTGTTCTCATATCTTATCATATTTGGAATTTTTTGATAGAATGAAAGTCTTATAACTTTGTTGATGTATTAAGCTCCTATGATTATACTTGCAATTAGAGATGTATAAATAATATGCTAACAACCAACCTCAAGTAGGATTTCAACTAAGAGAAATACGGTAAATAATCTTTGCTTGGTTCATTATACACATCACTTTAACCGCCCCGTGCTATGTGGTGATACACTTAGTGTTCTTCGCTTCATATTCATAAGTATGCTTTTCATGAGAGGGTGAATGATTGAGCCTTTAGTAGTTAGTCGTCTGCTAATCTTTCCTATATAAATCTAAAAAACTGTAATTATACTTCTATTTCACTTATAATAAACATCTCTTTGCTTTACCATGACAAATGTTCTGAGGAGTCATAAGCAAATGTAGTGGTAATTGGTAGTGGTATTGGCGGGTTATGTTATGCTGGGCTTTTAGCTAAATACGATCAGGATGTTACTGTGCTGGAAAGTCATGATATATCTGGTGGTGCTGCACAATCATTTGAAATTAAGGGTTATAAGTTTGATTCTGGACCATCTTTGTTCTCCGGATTTCATTCTACAGGTTGGCAAGCAAACCCCCGAGCACAGGTGAATTAGTTATGGTTCGCGAATACCGCGATCCTCTTTGGTTTTCCTGTTCTTTTTATTCCCACCTCTCCCATCCTAAAGTACGCATTTGAGGATAATTGTTAATATACGTTTTCTGGAACTTAGATATCTCACATAAGTCTGAACCCAATATGCTAATACTAACATTTAAACCATTTGACTGTGCATTTCCTAACCTTGAAATTTTAGCCAGCGGAACATTATTTTAAATGTTACGTTTTGTTGTGAGAGTTTAAACTTTGGCACTTTAGAAACATTTGAGACGAAATATCTGGATGGTTAGGATCGACAAAAGGGGAGTGGGAGGGGACTTCTTTCATCACATGACCCTGGTCGTCACTTAGTTCCTCTTTTATAGCCATGATGTTCGGCTGAGTTTTTCTGTGCTGGCCACTCTCCACGCTGATCGCACCATGTGTTGTAGTAAAAAATGACCTCTGTGGAGTTCGGGGTCCCAAAAGAGGGGTGACCGCACACCTACTACCCTGAAGCGAATGATCTTGGCACTAGACTAGGAACATGAGGGACAGACCCAAGGTATCAGCATGGAGGTCCCACCGCATACCCGGAAGACTAACAAACTCTTCCCCTCCCAAGCCAAAGACTGAGCTAAGAAACCTTCGAAGGGCGTTCTTGGCTGACCGGATCATCTAAGGAGGATCTCAAGACCAACTCTCTCCTATTCAGATGTGTCTCCTTGGGTCAATACAAAATGCTCCTCACCCACACTACTGGTGGCGCAATATCGTCGAGCAATTCTACGACACGCTACCAAATTGGGCTGCAAACAGCGCGACTCCGCTGCCCAAAAGGGTTGCCAACAAGCAGTCAGGGGCTTCCCGACAACTAAACCTCGGGTCTCCCACGGGATGAGTGGTTCACGAGCACACCACTCGACCAAGACAGAAAGAGTAAACCAGACATACACAGAGCATCACAGATATTATAAATAATTATAAGAATATGAATTCCATACTTCGGCACGCAAGCCAGCAATATAAGCAAAAATAAGCCTTCGAGGGCCGTCACAAGCTTAGGCTTAAGCCTGTTACTCCCCGCTTGGTATTGAACCACCTGTACGCCAACGTCTCGAATGGCGGCAACAACCCAAACATAGGTCGACTATAAGAGATGCAAAAACATCGCACTCACCCCTTTTTGGGGGGCTGTGGCACGCATTCCCTGCAAATATATAATACACAACTTCCATGGAGTCTTCTCCGGGAACCCCAGAACATCACCAATCCGGCTCACATGTCCGGATTGGCGTCACACAGCATGCCTAAATCCGTAATCACACTTCCGGATACTAAATGCAATTAATAGCGGGACGCATATGTCAACCCGTCGGAGAGATCCCTTCCCCCACCCGTTGGTGGAGAGGGGCTTCCTTGCAAATATGGTAATTGAGGGCTTCACCTGCCCGAGGAGAAACTTCGTTACCCTTGACACGTGTTTTGACGGAGCCGCAATCGCGCACATTGCCCAATGCTCGACATCTAGCATCCATAGTGGTTATCCATGCATGGATCCGACCTCCATTGGAGAGTAAGAAGCTCCAAGTGACTTTTCCTCCATCACCGAGCCTCTCTGTGGCTGATCGCGCTCCAAGTGGCGTCGACGAAGGTTGTACCTGCCTCCACAACTTCAAGAGGCGTCGGGGAATTCGATCCCGACCGGCCTAGATCCAAGCGGCGTCGGGAGAGGAGCTCCAGACCGACCTAGCTGCAGGCGGCGGCGAGGAAGAGAGAGAAGCAAGGCTCATCCTTGCTTTGCTTAGGCGGCGACGACGAGAGAGAGAGAGAAAGCAAGTCTCATCCTTACTTTGCTTAGGCGGCGGCGATGGGAGAGCGAGAGAAAGCAAGGCTCATCCTTGCTTTGCTTAGGCGGCGGCGACGGGAGAGAGAGAAGCATGGCTGTTGGAACACCCTATTACTAATTTGGGTAAGGATCACTATGTTTGTCTTAGGAAACAAGTTTGACCTAGTTGTATAGTTTTAAAGGTCAATATTAGAATGTGTCTAGGGCTTAGAATTTAGGTTTGAGCTGCCCCCAGGACAATTCAAGGAATCAGACTTCAAGCTGAGGCAAAGACAATTATCGTCGAGCTTAGGTCGACGGAACGTCGAACTCCGTTCGACGCTCTCTGAGCTCAACCTTTGCTAAAGTCGTCGAGCTTCGGTCGACGATCTTCGAGCTCAGGTCGACGATCTCTCCTCAGTTTATTCTCCAGGTCGCTGAGCTCAGTTCGACGATCTTCGAGCTCAGTTTGACGTTTTCTGTCTGTTGATCTTATTCCATCTCTGAGCTCAGATCGACGATCGTAGAGCTCAGATCGACGATCTTCTGAGAGATCGACGTTTTTGCGGATTCAAATTTTGTCAGTCTTTGGAATGTTTTTGAATTCTGTCAGCATTTATCTCAAGGGATCTGCCAGCTGTTTTTCTTTATTCTGGAGCATGTTTCAAGGAATTCTTTTTGGAACATGAGACTTTCCTTTAGAAGACAAGACTTTTATAGAAGACATTTATGACTGCCAACGGCTATCTTTGACAAGGAATTTTTCAGAGAATAAGATCCTCCTTTTTGTCTTCAGTCAACAATATAGAACAGACAGCACAACAACAAGAGATTAATAGTGACAGACAAGAAGTGATCAATTCTAAAGAATTAGTAGAACAATCTTTTTGTCTTTCTAAAAAGTGATCAAAGCTTCAACATCAAGGACTCCAGACACCATATATTTCAGCATCTGCTGGAATCATCTTCTGCTAGAGATCTGAAGCTTCTGAAGACCTATCACCCTGAAGCAAAGCTCTCACTCCTAAACCATTTTACATCTCAGGGGGAGCTTTGACATCATCAACAATCCACTAGTCTTCTCTCATTTGAGAACAGAGAAGACAACTTCACCTCTTTACTTTTTCTTTTCCTGCTGTAAAAGGGTTATCAAAACTCCCTTCAAAAGTTCTGAGATTGGTTCTGAGAGCCTTGTCAAAACTCAGTGGTGGCAAGACACCTGATCAAAAAATCTAGTTTGGTTTTTGAGCACCTTATCAAAAGCTCATTGGTGTCAGGACACCTGATCAACACATCCTGAGTGGATTCCTACCAAGGGTGGTAGAGAGTGGATGTACCCCGGTTTTTGGGGAACCACTATAGTTCCTTGTGTCTTCTGGTTGCTTGAGTATTTTTTTATTGTGTGCTGTGATTCTTCTTTTTGCTGTCTTAGTTCGGATTTATCTAGTAAGACACCTTACACCTATACATAAATTAAATCTTAATTGCTTTATTTGTTTAAATTGTAAAGCTATTTTAAAAATACTCTATTCACCCCCCCCCCCTCTAGAGTTTAGATAGATCTTTATCTCACTTTCAATTGGTATTAGAGGGAGGTTGGTTGCTCATACAGGCTAACACCTGAACCAAAAGATCCTTGATAAGATCAATCTCTTAAGAGGGTTATTTTTACTATATCTATCTATTTATATAGACATGGCATAGAACAAATATTATGCAAGCACCAGACCTCCAGTGTGCAACCTTTCCAAGTTTGCACTCTGGAAGGCAAGGATTAAACTTTATATGAATTCTATTGATGAGGATATATTTAATTCTATTTTGACAGTGTGCCCAACACCTCCAGAGACCACAAGTACAAGTACTGTTCCACCTCCCTCAGGAACAGATGCAGACATAAAGAAATGGAAAACTGCAGATGCAAAGGCCATGAACATCTTAGCTCAGGCAATGTCTGATGAGATATTTCAGAAGGTAGCTGACTGCAACTCAGCCAAAGGAATTTGGGACAAGCTCTCTGAAATTGTCTCAGGGTCTGCTGATGAAAGGAAAGACAGGAGATCCCATCTGATAAGCCAATATGAGAACTTCAAAAAGGGAGAAGCTGAATCAGTGGCTGACATGTACAATAGACTAAGTCTGATTGTCAATAAGTTAAAGACTTTGGATAAAGAAATCTCATTGACTGAGCTGAATGACAAAATCTTAATGTGCTTCCCCAGCACTTAGGATTCAAGAATCTGGCCAATCAAAGATGCCAGAAGTCTAAATGAGATTACCACTGAAGCTCTCCTAGGCAATCTCAAATCCTATGAGCTGCTCATTAAAAATAGAGAAGAAGAACAAAAGGCTACTTCTCCAGTCACAAGGAAATAAAAGACCATAGCCTTCAAAGCTGCAAAAGAGGAGCCTGAAGATAAAGCTACAGGAAATGATGAGCTCCTAAGTCTACTGGCCAAAAGATTCTACAAGATGGCCAGAAAAGACTTCAGAAAGAGATCATACAAGGGTCATGATAAACCAAGGTATGATAAATCAAATAACAATAAAGAAAACATATGTTTTGGTTGCAGGAAACCAGGCCATATTGTGCCTGACTGTCCAGAAACAAGAATAAGGACAAGAAAGATAGAAGAGAAAGAAGAAAGGAAAAAGACTTCAGAAAGAACAGCTCAGACAAACCCTCCTTCAGCAAGAACAAACATACAAGGAAGGGATTTATTGCTGATACATGGAGTGAAACTGAAGAGGACTCTGAAGCCTCATCCAGCTCCAGTAATGATGAGGATGATGCTGATGAAAAGGAATTCTGCATGATGGCTATCAATGCCTCTCAAACAGACTCAGAAGCAGAAGAGTCAGAATCAGATTCAGAAGCTCAACTAGAAGAAGATCAGGTAATCAATTCATTTGATTTCAGTTCTGAGGATTTTAAACATGAGTTTAAGGTACTATGCCTAGATCTGTTGGAGTCTGAGAAGGAAATCACTTCCCTCAGAAAACAACTATCTGAGTATAGCACTATTAAATCAGAGAACCTCAAACTCTCTGAAGAGTTGGAATGTTATAAATAGGAGATAGCTTCACTAAAAAGTGAACTATCCAAGGCCAAGCAATTTGAAGAATCCCTTAATGGGAGAAGTATCAAATTAATGGACATCACAAGCACAGTGAACTCAAGATTAAATAGTACACTGGGCTTGGGTGCCTCATCTAGCCAACCCATAGTATTAACAACCCCAATCAAATTTATTTCTGACAAAGGAAAGGGTGTTGTAGAGGTAGCTAGGAAAAATTCAGATCTACCTAATAAAAAGAAAGCTCAATAGAAAATGTCGAGCAGAGGTCGACGATCGTCGAACAGAGGTCGATAATCTCAGGCTGAAACGTCAAACTCAGCTCAACGTTTCCTGAACTCTGAACTCCCTCACTGTCGATCTTCGAATGGAGCTCGACGATTTTACCCAAGATCGTCGAACCCAGCTCGACGATCGTCGAACGAAGTTCAGAGCTTTGAACCTTCTTTCAGAGGCAAATCTCAATTCAATCCTAGAAGTGCTTCATCCCAATGCTTTAATCCCTATAATGAATGGATAGTACCTCCTAGGAGATACCATCCTGAAGGTTATAAGGATCAACCTGGGATGTCTTCTATTTCTGAATTTAAGGGATATCAACCTAGGCCCAAGGTTAACTGGGTCAAAAACATATAAGCTGATTTTGTGCAGGTGAAGACCTATCCAACATCAAACCAGTTATGGTACCTGGATAGTGGGTGCTCAAAGCACATGACAGGGTATAAGGACAACTTCACATCCTTCAAAGCCAAGCTTGGACCCAAAGTAATTTTTGGTGATTCAAACTTTGGAACTACAAAAGGATATGGTGCAGTCCAAATTGGGACAGTTACCTTCAAGAAGGTAGCCTATGTTGAAGGACTCAAGCACAACCTGATAAGCATTAGTCAGCTGTGTGATGAAGGATATCAAGTGACTTTTAACAAAGAAATATGCAAGGTCAAGTCAGAAAACAAAACAACTGTGTTGACAGGTAACAGGAAAGGTAATATTTACTTAGTAGACTTTCATTCATCTAAGGTAGATATTTGCATGTTTAATTCCATATCTAGACCTAATATTCTATGGCATAAGAGACTAGGACATGTTAACCTTAGAACCATTTCTAGGCTATCCAAGGACAACCTTGTCAGAGGACTGCCTTCTGGCCCCTACAAAAAGGAAGGACTCTGCAAGGCTTGTCAATTAGGCAAGCAAACTAAAAGTAGTTTTAAATCAATTAATAAGAGTGATTCACCTAGGATCTTGTATCTGTTACACATGGATCTTTTTGGACCCATTACAGTACAAAGCTTAGGAGGGAAGTCCTATACTTTAGTAGTTGTAGATGACTTCTCAAGATTCACATGGGTATTCTTTTTGAGGAAGAAGTCTGATAACTTTAAGTGTTTGACAGATTTTCTCAAATGCATTTAGATTGAGTTCAACACTCACATTGCCCTGATCAGAAGTGATCATGGGACAGAGTTTGATTCTCTTCTCATGCAAGAGTTCTGTCAAAGTGAAGGGATCAGGCATACTTTCTCAGCTCCTAGAACTCCTCAACAAAATGGGGTAGCTGAAAGGAAAAATAGAACACTCATTGAATCTGCAACTACATTATTGGCAGATGCTCACCTACCTCCATCCTTTTGGGTTGAGGCAGTGAACACCTCCAACTATATGTCGAATAGAAGCCTGATACATAAACTAAAGGGTAAGACTCCCTATGAATTGTTCAAAGGGAAGAAACCTAAAATAGGTTATTTTAAAGTTTTTGGTTGCACTTGTTTTATCCATAATAATGACAAGAAATATCTAGCAAAATTCCAAGCTAAAGCTGATGAAGGGGTGTTTCTGGGATACTCCATGATCAGTAAAGCTTATAGGGTGTATAATAAAACTACTCTAAAAATAGAAGAATCTGTCCATATTACTTTTGATGAAGCTAACATGTCTTTCAAGGAGAAGAATGCTTCTACCATAGAACATTTGCAGGTGCACTCTCTAGCTGAAGACATGAACAGATTACAAGTTACACAAAAGGATGACAGTAGTGAAGATGAAGAAGCTGCTCACCATCAGGAAGAAAATCTTCTTGAAGAACCAGTTGTTGTTCCACAAGAGGACATAACAACACACGTTGGTGAACCATCAACACCCCCTGTTGATCTAGTAACAACAAGAGATCATCCAATTTCTCAAGTAATTGGAGACATCTCAGCTGGTGTGCAAACTGGAAATCAGGTCAACCAGAACCTGATGCACACTTGCTTCCTCTCTCAAATTGAACCTCAAACCATTCAAGATGCAGAACAAGATCCACACTAGATTATTGCAATGCAAGAGGAGTTGCATCAATTTGAAAGAAATAAAGTTTGGGAACTAGTGCCTAAGCCAAAAGATCATCCCATTGTTGGAACCAAATGGGTGTTCAGAAATAAGCTGGATGATCAAGGAATCATTGTAAGGAATAAGGCAAGGCTAGTTGCTCAAGGGTACTCTCAGGAAGAAGGGATAGACTATGACCAGACCTTTGCACCTGTTGCAAGATTAGAAGCCATAAGAATCTTTCTGGCTTATGCTGCTCACAAGGGATTCAAAGTCTATCAAATGGATGTCAAGAGTGCTTTTCTCAATGGGGAGATCAAAGAAGAAGTCTATGTCAGACAACCTCCAGGTTTTATCTCTCTAACCCATCCTGATTATGTTTTTAAACTACACAAAGCATTATATGGTCTCAAGCAAGCTCCTAGAGCATGGTATGAGACCCTAGCATGTTTTCTGCTGAAAAATGATTTTGTTAGGGGGAGAGTAGACCAAACTCTTTTTATTAGAACCCATAAGTCTCATAACCTACTAGTACAAATCTATGTAGATGATATTATATTTGGCTCTACTGATTCAAACTTGTGCAAAAAGTTTTCCAAGCTTATGCACTCTAAATTTGAAATGAGTAGCATGGGTGAGCTATCCTTCTTCTTAGGATTACAAGTCAAACAACATGCTGAAGGCATATTTATTTCTCAAACCAAGTATGCAAAAGAGCTGGTTAAGAAATTTGGTATGTCTGATGGATCATGTATGAAAACACCCATGCCTACCAATGCTGTACTGGATGCTGATGAACATGGGAAACCAGTTGATCAGACAACATATAGAGCAATGATTGGCTCTCTATTGTACCTTACAGCCAGTAGGCCTGACATAATGTTTGCTACATGTATATGTGCTAGATTTCAAGTTAGCCCTAGAAAGTCACACTTAACCTTAGTTAAGAGGATTCTTAGGTATGTTAAAAACTGTCCAAATCTAGGACTCTGGTATCCAAAAGACTCAGCATTTGACTTAATTGGATTCTCAGATGCTGATTATGCTGGATGCAGAATAGACAGGAAAAGCACCAGTGGAACTTGTCAGTTCCTTGGTGATAGACTAGTCTCTTGGTATTGTAAGAAACAAATATCTGTGTCAACCTCAACTGCTGAAGCTAAATATATGGCTACAGGCAGTTGTTGTTCACAAATATTGTGGATACAAAACCAACTCCTAGACTATGGTTACAACTTAGAGAAGTCAAAAATATTTTGTGACAACACCAGTGCTATTTCCATTGTACAAAATCCAATCCTCCATAGTAGGACAAAACACATAGAGATTAGGCATCATTTTCTAAGGGATAATGTAGAGAAGAACAAAATTGAACTTCAATATATCCCTACTGATTTGCAAAGGGGAGATATTTTCAGCAAGCCTCTGGATGAAAAGAAACACAATTTCTTCCTAAATCAGTTAGGCATGTTAGATGGAGGAAGCCTAAACTAAATTACAAGATTTTGAAAAGCTAAAAACAGACCAAGATTAGGCTAAAAAATCATCTCCTTTTGTGTTTGTAGGATAGCTTCTGTCTCTGAACTGAGCTCGACGTTTTTCCCAGAAATCATCGAACGGAGTTCGACGTTTTCACTGAACGTCGACCTAAGTTCATAGCTTGCCAGATAGTTGTATACTATCTCTTTCAGGCCTTTGATCGTCGACCTGAGCTCGACACTCTCTTGATCGTCGAACTGAGATCTACGATGTTGAAGACCTTTCAGCTTCCCTCAGGAGTCCTGATCGTCGATCTGAGGTCGACGATCCTTCCTTTTTCGCGTCGAACCCTAATATAAACTCATTATTCGGCCGCTGCTCGTCTTTTACGCCTTCATACTCTCAGCAACTTTTTTTCCCTCCAAACCTTCTACATTTGGTCGTGTTTGTTCAATTTTTGCAGGTATAGATGGCTCTGACTGTTGCTGCCCTTTCAAAAATGAAATTTGACACAGGATTCGACATCGACATGAACTCTTTCGATGGAAGCGACAAGAGATTCAAGGACATTTTAAATCTGCTTCGAGAATAACAGTTAGTTCAGATAATGTCCATCAGGATGAAGATCGCCGCAGACGAGATAAAGGAATGGTGTTTTTCTGCCTCAACTGAGAATGAGAATTCTGTAGTCATCTCTATTAAAGGGACTCAGGTACCATTGTCCCCCACCCTTCTAACAGAAGTGTTCAACCTCGGCACTGGAAATGACTCTATTGAATTATCTGAAGAAGAGTCTGATGCAATGCTAGATTGAATGGGTCACTCTGCTGAGAACCCTAAAAAAATGCTGAAAAAGAATTTGTCGATTGAATATCAATTTCTGGCTGATGTTGTGGGAAAGGTGCTTCTGGCAAAGCACTCAGCCCATGACACCATTTCCAGACATCAGTTCTGTCTAATGGGAGCTGTGGTTGACAAGAAACATCTGGACTGGGGGTCCATTTTCTTCAATTTGATCAAAAAGAAGCTGAGCAAAAGCTGTGTAAGCTTTGGGAGGATCTTGGGGGTTTACATGCACTCCAGGTTCCCTGAGCTGCTGACCTCAAGTGGGATGCACATCAATGCATCCAAGAGACTTACCTGTGCCCTCTTCAGTAGGTGGGACAGGCAAATTATTAACCCCAACAGGGCTACTGCATCAACTCCTGCTTCAGGCACAAGGACTGCCTTAGTCACTCCTCCTCAAGTCTCTGCCCCTGCAGAAGTTTTGCTTGCTTCTTCTCCTCCTCCAGCTGTCTCTACCCCATCCATCTCATCCTCACCACCAATCACCACCATAGCCATCTCATTACCCATTACAATCTCATCCCCAATCTCACCTTCTCCAGCATCTACCTCAGAGCAATTCCATCCCTTATACTACTATCCTCCTGCCACCACTTCATCATATTCTCTCTTAGATGACTCCTTCACGGATGATTCTCCTTCAACTCCTCCTAAGCTTCCCTCTACTTCCTCATTCCAACAAATTCTTCAAGACATCCTCTCTCAACCTGCTTTTTCCCCTACCATCTCATCCTTCCCCAGCCAAATTACATCAATCTCAACACTTCCTACCCCTAGACCATCCATTTCTTCACCTCCTACCTCCACATTCTCCATTCCATCAGCTCCAGTTAACATCATTCCAGCACCCTTCTCTCCTACCTCTACTCAAGCCCCTCTTGAGCATGTAGATCTCTCAGCCCTGGCAGACAGGTTATATGAGCTGCTAGCTCCCAAGCTAACCTCATTACTGGAGACCACCCTGGCTCCACTCCTGACACATGTTCAGGAGCTGTCTACCAAGCTCTCCTCCTTCATCTCCTCTCAGGCAATTACTTCTTCTGGGTGCCTTGATCTAGCTGCCACTGAATCCAGGCAGGGGGAGATGCCTTATGAAGCAGTTCCTGCTCCAACTTTTACAGTGGATCTCCAGAAATTACTTTCAGTTTTTGATCTTGCTTTCTTCAGTTCTCTGCCAGTTGAACAAGTTGAAGATTTGACTAAGGCCATTGTGCCTATCTCTGTTTGTGATCCCAGCCTAATTACCTCATATATAAATTCTTTCAAGGCTGTGGATGTTGCTATTTCCATCCCTGCTGCTACTGATGTTTCTACAAGTGTATCAGAAGATATTGACATGGTTTCTGTTATTGAGGTTACTGCTGCTCAAGAACTTGCCTCTTATCTGAAAGAACCTACTACTGTTTCTGCTCCAACTCCTGATGTTGCTTCTGCTCAAATTTCTGATGTTGCTGCTCCTACCCTGACTCCAGATCAGTTGAAATTACAAGAGAAATATATTAAGAGCATTGATGATTTATATGATAGACCCCAAAGCTCAGAAAGTGATCAGTTTCATACTGATTATGATGACTCTTCTGGTACCATTATCAAGAAAAGGAAGGCCAGAAGCAAGGCCATGATGAAAGTTGCTCCTGCTCAAGCCAAGGATGCAAATGATATTCCATATTATATTTTGCATGATTGCCCAATCTCTGAGCAATGGATGCAATTCTCTAAAAATCAATTGAAAGCTATGAAGAAAAGAAGAAAATTGGCTGGATATGAAAAAGGATCTTCTAAATTTCCTCCTCCTCCTCCTCCTCCAGATTCAGGATCTGGTGGAGGCTCAGCTCTTCCATCCTCTGCTTCAAAGCAAAGCTCTTCCCAATCTTCTCAGGAACATCAACCAAGAGAACAATTTCAAAGAGGATATCAATCTAAGAGATATCAGTCTAAAGGAAGGCAAAGAGATTACAGAACATATTCTAGACATCAAAGGGAAGGACAAGGTCATATTGAATCTACTTCAGGTCCTTTCCCTTATAGGCTAAAAGATACAGTTGTCTTCAGGACTCCTAATACTGATTCTGAGTCTATCAATAGATATGAACCTCCTGTTCCATTTGAGGATCCTGAGAACAACCCTTTGTCATGGACTGCCAGAATGAAAGAGCTTGCTGCTCTAGATCAAATAAAAAAGGCCAGAGAGCAAGGCAAAGACATTTCCAACATTACAACCCTATCAGATCAAAGAAAGAAAGAACTAGAGAGATATGCTTCAAGGAAATTCTTTAATCCAGAAGATTATATGAAGCTGCACCCTGAGGCTATAGTACCAAGGCCTAGATCTCAAACTTCCTTAGGTGTAGAAGATGATAGAAGATCAAAGAAAGAAGCCCTCAATCCTAACAGGGAAATTTTGTTTAAAAAGGGAACTGAGAAGAAGTGATTTGTGTAAGATGAACAAACATCCACCTCTGAACATTTGCTCGTATTTTATCTGTGATCTGCAATGCTGCTATGACATTTTCTTGCTTTGATTGGTTTAGTTCTTGTTTTGTCTGTATGCTTATTTATTTCCTATTTTTGTCTGTAAATAGTAATCCTAACCCAAATAGGGGGAGATTGTTGGAACACCCTATTACTAATTTGGGTAAGGATCACTATGTTTGTCTTAGGAAACCAGTTTGACATAGTTGTATAGTTTTAAAGGTCAACATTAGAATGTGTCTAGGGCTTAGAATTTAGGTTTGAGCTGCCCCCAGGACCATTCAAGGAATCAGACTTCAAGCTGAGGCAAAGACAATTATCGTCGAGCTTAGGTCGACGGAACGTCGAACTCTGTTTGACGCTCTCTGAGCTCAACCTTTGCTAAAGTCGTCGAGCTTCGATCGACGATCTTCGAGCTCAGGTCGACGATCTCTCCTCAGTTTATTCTCCAGGTCGCTGAGCTCAGTTTGACGATCTTCGAGCTCAGTTCGACGTTTTCTGTCTGTTGATCTTATTCCATCTCTGAGCTCAGATCGACGATCGTAGAGCTCAGATCGACGATCTTCTGAGAGATCGACGTTTTTGCGGATTCAAATTTTGTCAGTCTTTGGAATGTTTTTGAATTCTCTCAGCATTTATCTCAAGGGATCTGTCAGCCATTTTTCTTTATTCTGGAGCAAGTTTCAAGGAATTCTTTTTGGAACATGAGACTTTCCTCTAGAAGACAAGACTTTTATAGAAGACATTTATGACTGCCAACGGCTATCTTTGACAAGGAATTTTTCAGAGAATAAGATCCTCCTTTTTGTCTTCAGTCAATAATATAGAACAGACAGCACAACAACAAGAGATTAACAGTGTCAGACAAGAAGTGATCAATTCTGAAGAATTAGTAGAACAATCTTTTTGTCTTTCTAAAAAGTGATCAAAGCTTCAACATCAAGGACTCCAGACACCATATATTTCAGCATCTGCTGGAATCATCTTCTGCTGGAGATATGAAGCTTCTGAAGACCTATCACCCTGAAGCAAAGCTCTCACTCCTGAACCATTCTACATCTCAGGGGGAGCTTTGACATCATCAACAATCCACTAGTCTTTTCTCATTTGATTTGAGAACAGAGAAGACAACTTCACCTCTTTACTTTTTCTTTTCCTGCTGTAAAAGGGTTATCAAAACTCCCTTCAAAAGTTCTGAGATTGGTTCTGAGAGCCTTGTCAAAACTCAGTGGTGGCAAGACACCTGATCAAAAAATCTAGTTTGGTTTTTGAGCACCTTATCAAAAGCTCATTGGTGTCAGGACACCTGATCAACACATCCTGAGTGGATTCCTACCAAGGGTGGTAGAAGAGTGGATGTACCCAGGTTTTTGGGCAACCACTATAGTTCCTTGTGTCTTCTGGTTGCTTGAGTATTTTCTTTATTGTGTGCTGTGATTCTTCTTTTTGCTGTCTTAGTTCTGATTTATCTAGTAAGACACCTTACACCTATACATAAATTAAATCTTAATTGCTTTATTTGTTTAAATTGTAAAGCTATTTTAAAAATACTCTATTCACCCCCCCCCCCCCTCTAGAGTTTAGATAGATCTTTATCTCACTTTCAAAGGCTCATCCTTGCTTTGCATAGGCGGCGGCGACGGGAGAGAGAGAAGGCAAGGCTCATCCTTGCTTTGCTTAGACGGCGGCGATGGGAGAGAGAGAAGCAAGGCTCATCCTTGCTTTGCATAGGCGGCGGCGATGAGAGAGAGAGAGAAGGCAAGACGCATCCTTGCTGTGCTTAGGCAGTGGAGACGAGAGAGAGAGATGCAAGACTCATCCTTGCTTTGCATAGGCGGCAGCGACGGGAGAGAGAGAGAAGGCAAGGCTCATCCTTGCTGTACCCGGTGGCCAGAGAGAGAGAAAGGGCGGCAGGGCTGCTCCAGGCAGAGAGAGAGAGAGAGAGAGAGAGAGAAAGGGCGGCGGGGCTTCTCCAGGCCGAGAGAGAGAGAGAGGCGGCGGGGTCGAGTTGCTCCAGGCCGGGGATCGGGAAAGCCCTAGGGGTTGTTCTCTTTTTTCCCTCCTGATGCCCCCTCTGCTTTTAATCTTCTCCTCCTTTTTATTTTTCTCTGCCTGCCCTCTATACCCGCATGCCCCCTCTCTTAATCAATCTGATATATCTTATATAATATATATATTATATAATATATATATTATATTATATATATTATATAACATATATATATTATATATTAGAAATCCTACGCCCGTAAACCACCGCACGCCCGCACGATCATCCGCACGTCCTCGAATGGGGCTGTACCACATCGTCCCACAAAGCTCGCCCCAAGTCCGTCACTTGGGGAGGATCCCGCTCGGCCGGATACGGGGTTGTACATTCTTGATCAGTTCTTTACTGAACTGATCCTTCTGATCCAACCTAACTTTGCTTCTCAAAGCTTCTTGATAGAACAAAATAAGGTGGATCTTCTTGTTGTTGAAGTTTATCTTCAGTCAGCTTCTTCCTTAAATTCAGATTGGAATCTGAATCTTTCTTGCAGAACAATTCTGAATCTGTTTCTCTTCACATAATTCCTTTTTTTTCCTTCTCGTGTTTTTTTTGTAGTTTCCAATCTGTCTCTTATATAGAGTTTGCTTCATGGTTACCGGCTGATCCGGTTTCTTACAAACTACTGACAGATCTGAAGAGGTGTCAGACCGGTTGGATATGACAGTTGTTAAGTCACCAGACATGTCAGCAGAGTAATCAGAGTCATTCCATCTCAGTACAAACCACTAAGCAGACTGCTTCATATGTGTCGACACATATTAGCCAAGTGTCAACATAAGTCTTTATGGTGTCGACACAATACTCCAAGTGTCGACACAGATATACTTCTGATTCTCGACACATCTTCTGTTGAATGTGTCGACACAAGTCCTGTGTGTCGACACAAATGCTTCCGGTGTCGAAACAACTGTTGCTGGCAGATTGCGTTGAGTAGGTGTCGACACAAGTCCTGTGTGTCGACACAGCTGCTTCTGGTCTCGACATAGCTGTTGTCGACAAATGGCATTGAATGAATGTCTAAAGTGTTGAAAGTATCCATATGGCATTGAGTGTGTGTCGACACAAGTCCTGTGTGTCGACACAAATACTTCTGGTGTCGATATAACTCCTGGCTCAGGTGTCGACACAATTCTGAGTGTCGACACAGCTTCTTCAAAAATTTCAACTTAGCTTAAATGTCGACACCACTTCTTCATAAGAGTCGACACAACTTGAGTGTCGACACAATACCTTCATAAGTGTCGACACAACTTCAGAGTGTCGACACAAGTCTTCATAAGTGTTGACACAGCTTCTGGGTGTCGACACAGCATCTTCACAAGTGTCGACACTTGTACTTAGAAAATTTTCTTCAAATGCTTAAACCTGCACAATGTAACTCAAACATCTATTAAATACAAATTGATGCATATCATTGACTAAGATGAGGCTTCTCCAAATCTGGTACACATTTTTCAATGTACCCAACAAAAGTAGCCTTGGTGATCCTGAAGAAGAACGACAGCTTATGTAGATTTGGAAAATGTCGGTTGATCCAGAAACTTAGAATAACATGCTTAGGGTTAGTCATAATGATAGGACCTTTTATAAGATCTCACTAACAGTAATAATTGTCATTAATGATTGCCATGTGGACCAGTCATATCACGGAATTCAAAAATTCGATCTGTTTGGGACTTAAAGAATTTTTTGAAAATGAGATAGCATTACTCGAGTAAGAAGTATAGTACTCGAGTTAATTAACTGGCTCTCGAGTGAATGATTCTAACTACTCGAGAAGAGCTAATTCTGAAAATTCTAGAGTAAAGAAAGAAATCACTCGAGTGGATAAGAGATCACTCGAGTGCTAGATATACTTCTTGAGAGGTAGGCTTAAACTTCTCGAGAGCTTTGACTTGCATAAAATTCTGTATAAAAATATCAATCACTCGAGTACTAAAACTGGACTACTTGAGTACTAAATGAACTACTCGAGTACAAGGATGCGTCACTCGAGTGGTTTTAGAATTTTCTTGAGATCTATCTTCTGTCACTCGAATTAAGCTACTCAACTACTCGAGTACTCTGCTAGACTAATCGAGTACTTTACTTAGAAACATTTCTGAGACTAAAAACTGAACACTCGAGAATTAGATATGGTCTACTCGAGTACTGGACTTGGCTACTCGAGAGCTAGATTAAGGCTACTCGAGAACCACTTCCTATACTCAAATTTCAGACATGACCTACTCGAGAGATTCTGAGGTTTCTACTCGAGTACAATGAATCCACTCGAGTAAAACACTTAGAATATTTCTCAGTTATATGAAACTTCTGTTCTTCATTCCAAACAACATCAAGTCTTCCTTCATAAGTCCAAGTGCTTGAAAATGAAGTGTATCCCAATAGAGAGGCTATAAATAAGTCAACACCATAGATCACACAATGAGAAATTATATTGTATGGTCCTGTGTTTAATGACCCACTGTAGACTGACATTTGTCTTCACTTGGCAATAAGTCCTGCAAGCACATAGCTAGAACAAGATATCAAATACAACCTAATTCATCTTAGTTCAAGGGTGAATTCATACAAATCTAGATTATTGTGGATACAATACCCAACAGCTCTCTTCTGGACAACAATCAAAAGAGAAAATGCATGCACTGCCTCAATTTCCATACCCATTCAGGATCCAAACCGAGAACCACAAATTATTTCCCACAATACCTTATAAATGGAAATAGGAGTATCAACAAGCGGCCTACAATTAGGCAACAAAGAGCCAACAACCGGCCAATCAGGGAAAATAAAGGTTGTTGGGAATATTTCCCTTCAATGTTCCCTGAATTTGAAGAGGCATCACCATCAATGCTAAGTGCATAATTATATTTGATGTATGTTCAAGTTTTATGTATGCAGGTTGTCTACCATAACATGATTAGACAGGATGTCAGGGTCACAATACTATTTGGACTTAAGACATGATGTTGGCAAAGCAGAAATCTGGCTAAGTCAATAAGCATAGTGAAGGCAATTCACTCAATGCCAAGAGGCTAAAAGCATTTATAGAAGCTCAAGCAGTCAAAGCCTTAGAGGTGCAGACAAGAAATCTGGCTAAGTCCAGAAGCATTGAGTGAAGGCAGTTCACTCAATGCCATGAAGCCTAAAAGTGTTGACAAAAATACATGCAGTCAAAGCCACAGTATTACTATCAAAAAATCTGTCTAAGGACAGATGCATTGAGTGAAGACAGTTCACCCAATGCCTACTCAATAAGGATTCTGTCTAAGACAAAAAGCGTTGAGTGAAGACATCTCACTCAACGCCTACTCAACAAAAAATTATCTAAGGACATAATCTTTGAGTGAAGACAGACCACTCAATGCCTCATCAAGAAGTTAGGCAAAGGAAGAAAGCATTGAGTGAAGAAGCTACACTCAACACCTTCATACAGAGAAATTCAACTAAGTCAAGAAGCATCGAGAGATGAAGGCTCACTCGACACCTAAGCTGTTAGACTATAAAAGTCTATATGTGTTGAGTGATGAAGGCTCACTCAACGATGTAGGCTCACTCAACGCACCCAACGCCTGAAGATGCAGAATTCAGCTAAGTACTTTTGCGTTGAGTGATAAGGCTTCACTCAACACCTGTGCAGATTGTCTGAAATTTGCTAAGTCCACAGAAGCTAAGTCATGCTGACGTTAGCAGAAATTCAAATATCGTGGGTTTTGCTTGCTAGAAGACAAAAGGCGACTCTTGCCCTAAGTACTGCAGTTAATGTAAAAGTTGTGATACAGTTGTTGTAACACCCCAAAAACTAGAAAACAAAACTTAAAAGTGGCTATCATTGGGCAATAGTGGGTATCACTAGTGATAGCGATAGCACTCAATGCTTTCAATTAAGCGTTGAGTAGACTCAACACACTCGATGCAGTCGACGAAGTGTTGAGTGAGCAATCAGAGTGACGATAGTGAGTATCGCTGGGCGATACTGCCACGTATGGTTAGACACATGTCAGATGGCCGGGCGGCGGCCAAAGAGCGGTGGTTGAATGGGGTCAAAGCGGCTACCGATGATATCACCCAGGCGATAGCGAATATCGCCAGGCGATAAAGTTAAGTTTGACTTGTCAGCTGAAATCGTGGCCTTTGCTCTCTCTGGATGAAATGATCATGTGGCTGGGATTAATCCCAAGGTCACTTAAGCTGAGGAGTGAAGAAAAGAGAATTCAGTTCTCTTCTTCTCACTCTCTCTCCTCCTTTTCATCCAAACTCTTGAGAGAAAAGAGCTAAGGAAGAAGAAGGTTGAGGCTGAGCTTAGCAAGGCTTGGTAAAGGGGATCCATGAGTCGGAATCAAGAACTGAGGCAAGATTCGTGAAAGGGAAAGAGAGGTGCTGCTTTCCAGCTAGATAGAAAGCTCGTTCATGGCTCTGAAATGAACTATGAGGCTAACGATCATCTTTCTTGGACAAGTGAAGTCCTTATTTTTCATATGCATGGAATCCCCCACCAAAAGGTGGAGAATCGTGGGAATTCCGATGGGTTGATACGTGAAATTCCCTAGTGGTTTTGCATATAGAATCTGGAAATCGCAGTACAGAATAGGCATGCTATGTAAAGCCCATCCGGACAAGTTGGTCTGGATTGGTGATGCTTTATTTTGCGCACCGAAGAAGACTTCGCGTTTAAACAAGTTGTTTACGGGGTCTGTGGGTTGTACCTGTGAATTGAGAGTAGCAGGAAGTACTGAAGGTGTACTCCAAGAAATACCCAGAAAATGCCACAGTTTGCATAACAGTTGGATATCGTCATGCGACAACGAGTATCGCTGGCGATAGCTCTTAGAGAGCTATAATTGCTGTGAAAGACCAGTTTTCTGGCACTGCAAGATGCTGCAGGGTTTTGGCCAGAAAGATGTTCTAGTTGTTGCTTAGTTTGGAGATAGAAGAGAGTTCTGTCGCTAACGTCAGACGATAGTGACTATCGCTGGCGATTGCTTCCAGATAGCATTTTATTGACGAAGCCAATCTCTCGGAGACCGTGTAGCTAGTGTGAGCTGTGAGATCTAGAAAGGCCATGAGCCGAACGGGGAAGGGGAGGCTGACCCCGTCTTGTCGTTCGCCATGATGGTTGTGACCGTCGGTGTTGACCTAGCAATTTGAGTAATGAGAAATAGCTTAACTATACCTGAGTTATGTCCGTTCAAATAGACTTCCTAAAGTAATTGGCATCGTTGGAGCGCATAATGAAAGTCTTAGGCCTGGAGCCGGAAAGACTAGAAATGCTCAAAGTTGACCATCAAGTCTCGGACATTTGAACGGTGGTGGGATCCTTGTAATCCGGTACACTGAGAATGTGCCCTGAGTGCACAGAACGTTTGGCCGATGAGGCACTCATTTGTGATATATTGAATGGTGCTTATGTTGTACATTCTTGTGATATATCTATATGTTAATTCTATGCTTGCACGGAAGGAATACCGCTGCCCCGAGAATGGGGTATGGTCGTTATAAATTAGTCAGCTGAAAGCTTACCGTTGCCTTGTTTGCCACCCTCTGGTGGATTGTCCCTGTGCAGGTGCTAGAGAGATGAGTGGGAAAGAGTGGATTGCAGCTCTAAAGCTATGCCGACCCTCGAAGACCAAGCAAAGTTTTATTTCTTTCATGTGTGGCCGGCCTGCACGCCGATATTTGTAAACCACACTTCTAAAGAATAATTGTAAGGCCTTAAGGCTGTAACAGTTTAGCTATTGTTGACTGTTGTCGGGCGATAGTGACTATCGCTGGCGATAGTATCTTTTGTGTATTTTGTAAGAACATTCCAGTGTTTATATAGTGGGCATTGCTGAATTACTTGAGTTCAAAAAGTTATCCCTTGAAGCTTCCGCTAGAATGCTCTGAGTTAGGATTCATGTAATCTTTGATATTAACATATTACTCCGCCGACTGTTTGTTGGATATGGCGTAGGGCCCCGATCGGACCCTCTGTTATATTTCTTGTGATGGATGGAGGTGTTACACTTGCCCATTCCAAAGGTCCACACTATGCATAGAGCTGTTGAACAACAGGATACAAAAGCAGTGTACAGAGGAAAGAAGAAGAAGAGCTTGGAGAGAGAAAAGCAAAACATAGCTTTTCGGTCATCTTCTTCCTCTCGACAGAGGAGAAGTTTTCCAAGAACTTTTTCTATAATTAGTCTGTGATTCACAGACAGTGTTTTTTGTTGAAGAAATAATTCATTGAAGATTAAATCTATCTTCAACAGCAAGTTCAGAGAGTTTTGTCTCTGAGTTCGAAGGTGAAGCAAAGCTAAAGTTAGCTGGTTGAAGAAAGTCTTCAACAATAATGTCAGAGAGCTTTCTCTCTAAGCACGATGAAGAAGCAGAGCAAGCCTATTCTGCTTTTCATCTTCAAGGCCACTGCTATCAACTCATCTACATAAAATGCTTGAAGAAACAGAGCCCTGTAGTTACTTCTCAGCACAAGCAAAACCAAATTGAAGATCAACCATCTTGTTGCTGTGAAGAAGATAGGACTGAGCTTTCTCAATTCAGGAAGAAGTAGAATCAGAGAATATTTTCTCTGGAGTCAAAGTTATGGCTGAGTTCACTCGGTCCAGAAAGGAATATTCAGAGAATCACTTCTCTGGAGTCATATAATCAACAATAAACTCACTCATTCTATAGGATCATTCTTGATCTGAGCTGTAAGCCTGAATTGTAAAGGCTGAGGTAGGATCCTATTATGGATATGAGTTATAGGGCCTGTGTACCTGAGGTAGGATCCAATTTTGGATCTGAGGTAGGAGAGTTATTCTTTAAGCTGTAGGGCCTTTGTCCTGAGGTTGGATCTGGATCAGATCTGAAGTAGGAGAGTTATTCTCTCTAAATGTAGGGCTATCCTCCTAGCCTGAGTGTATGACTTTTGATTAATTCTGATGTAGGTGATTAGAAGGATCATTGAGTTGTAGGAGATTTTATCTCTGAGTTGTAGGTTGTAAAGGCTGAGGTAGGATCCTATTGTGGATCTGAGTTGTAGGGCCTGTGTGCCTGAGGTACAATCAAGTTGTGGATTTGAGGTAGGAGATTAATTCTTTGAGCTGTAGGGCCTTTGGCCTGAGGTTGGATCTGGATAAGATCTGAAGTAGGAGAGTTATTCTCTCTGAGTGTAGGGCTATCCTCCTAGCTTGAGTGTAGGACTTTAGATTAAGTCCGAGGTAGGTGATTAGAAGGATCGTTGAGTTGTATGAGATTTTATCTCTGAGTGGTAGGGACTTGGGCCTGAGTTATGACTTGGATGTGTAAAACCCGGGATTCGCGGAATGGGGCCCCCAAGCAAGGAGTAAGACTTACTATACATTTTTAAGCTTTTAGAGGGTTTTGCACTCTTGGAGGCCAATTTATTGTTGATCTGCATGACATACTAGTAGGGGATGAAGAATTAAATTCCTCCCGGCTCCTTATAGGGACGGGTGCGGCGCGTGGCCGACACCCTCCTCGGCCTGTTTTAAGGGGGTGAGTGCGGCGGGAGGCCGACACTCGCCCAAGCCCCTTTCAGAGGGCCAGTGCGGCGCGAGGCCGGCACCCGCCCCGACCTGTTTCAAGGGGGCGAGTGTGGCGGGAGGCCGACACTCGCCCCGACCACCTTTAGGGGGAGGGTGCGGCACGAGGCTGGCACCCTCCCCGACCTATTTTAAGGGGGTGAGTGCGGCGGGAGGCCGACACTCGCCCCGACCCCTTTTAGGGGGCGGGTGCGGCGTGAGGCCGGCACTTGCCCCGACCTGTTTCAAGGGGGAGAGTGCGGCGGGAGGCCGACACTCGCCCCGACCCCTTTTACGGGGAGGTTGAGGCCCGAGGCCGGCACCCTCCCCAGCCTGTTTTAAGGGGGCGAGTGCGGCGGGAGGCCGGCACACGCCCCGACCCCTTTCAGAGGGAGGGTGCGGCGGGAGGCCGGCACTCGCCCCGGTTTTTTTAGGGTGTCGCCTGGCGACATCACTGTCTCCTGGCGACACCATAGAGCTCATTTGGTTGGAGCTCTCGCCTAGCCCCTTAATGGTCTCGCCCGGCTTAAGCAGCTCGCCCGGCTTGAGGGTCTGCTATTTTGCGCCTGGTGGGCTGCGAATAGCTATTCAAAACAACGAAGTTTGGCTATTGGTAGACCAACCCTGCGGTATTTAGGTAATTTTTAGAGCAGCAGGATTGCACTATTGGCAAGCCATCCCAAAAAATCTATAAATAGAACCTTGGGGGTGCCTTGGAGAGGGATCCATTTTCACCAATCTTCATCCTCCTCTTCATCCTCCAAGGCACCTAACTCAGCATTGTCTAGGGAGGGGGAGATCTCAAAGGTATTTCGTGTGTGAGGTGGGACCTCCACACTAGAGCCAAGGGTCATTTCCCAGTTTCAGGTATCTCACCAAGGGACGGCTTGGGAGAAGTAGGTGTGAGCTTCACCCTAGGTCCGAACTTTAGGGGGAACCGAATTTCAGTTCCAACATAAGGAGTTTGAGAGATCACGATGGATCTGTGTTGTAAGCACTTTGAGTTGAGATTGGTAAAATTATCCTTGTCTAACACACTGTTAGAAAGGTTGGAGAGAAAATTAATGTACCCATACCTTGGGTAACACTATAAATACTGTGTGTTGCTGTGTTCTTGAAAGAAAGCTAAATAACTTAACACTCAACACACCAAAACAAGAAGTAGTCATAAAATACTAGGAAACCTATTCACCCCCTCTAGATGTATAGGTACTCTTGAAATAAAGACTTTCAAGTGGTATCAGAGCAAGGTTGTTTAAAAATGACTTAATAGTCTGAATAGATCTCCAAGAGTAGCTAAAGATTATCCCTATGGGTTCGGGAGAGAACCATAAGACCTTGAGCTCATTGAAGATTCAAGTATGCAGAAAGGAAAACTTTGGGATCTAGAAATAGAGGGTCAGGCTGTTCATGGAAGCCTCAGATCCTAGGATCTTCATTACAGTCCAAAAAGGACCTTTCATCCTCATGAAGGTCTCTGTCTTAGATGTAAATGTCCTGACTCCAAACAAGTATGCTGAAATGACTAGGGATGAATTCATATTGGCAACCATGGATAAGAGGGCACAAAACATCATTGTTAGTGTCATAGATGACTTAACCTTCTAGAACTTAGTCCACTGCAAGATAGCCAAAGAGATGTGAGATTCTCTTATTGTCTATATGGAAGGGACTGAGGAGGTGAGGGATGATAGGAAATCCCTCCTGAATTAACTGTATGAAACATTCAAGCAGGGGTAGAAGGATTCTATAGCTGAAAGCTATGAGAAGTTCTTCATGATAGTGAACAGTCTAATAACCTATGACAGACAGTTCTTTAATTATGAGCTGAATGACAAATTCTTGAGATCCCTAAGCAATGAATGAGATATCAAGATTTGTATCATAAGATAATTTGGCAACCTGGCCAACACTCTGCCTCTGAATTTGTTTGGGAAGCTGCTATCCCATAAGATGCAGCTGAACTCAAGGAGCTGAAGATGATGCTGCCAATTTTCATGACAAAGAGAAGTCAGTGGCCTTCAGAGCTGAAGCTACAAGAAGAAGCAGGGGAAAGACTCTTTCTCCACCAAGGAGAGTTGTAGAGTCAGAAAGCTCAGATCCCAGCTCCTCTTGAAATGAGCTGTCAGATGGAGAACTGATTCCATTCACCAAGCAATTCAATAAGTTACTGAGCAGGAGGAGACAGTAGAATAACAAACCTTCCTCCTCCTCACATTACAAGAAGGATCACAACAAATCTAGGAAGAAGTTCTCCAAAGGAGACAGGTATAATTCTAAACCAAGTAAACAATTTCCTCTAACATAGTATGTTATTATTGTAGAAAGCTTGGGCATGTCAGTGCTGACTTCCCAGTCAAAAGAAAAGAGATAGGTGAGAAGAAGCACTATCAACATAATGGAAAGAAGGAAAAGGCCTTCATTGCCAAGAATGAGAAGAGATGGATTCAAACAAACTCAGCATCTTCTAACTCTGAAGAAGAAAATGAAGCCTATATAGGGTTGTTTGTTGTTATTGCTAAAGAGGATGTGGACTGTTGGTACCCTAGATTGATTTGAGTTTAGTCCTCTCCTTTGTGCTCCTTGACCCAAGAATTATCTATGGTCATTGGTTAGTAGTCTAGCTGTAGAGTCCTCACTTTTCCAGATTGAGAATTTGGTTAAGTAGTTTTTCGTTCGACTATAGTCGAACGCCGCTCGACTATCGTCTATCGGCTGATCGACGATCGTCTATCAGTTGGTCGACGCTCTGTCTGCGTTGATAGTTCGACTATCTGTTGATAGGTCGACTATCTGCTTGGCGTGGTAGTTCGACTATCTGTCCTGATAGATCGACTACCTGATAGTTCGACTATCTGTTGATAGGTGGACTATCTGTTCTGTTTTGATAGTTCGACTATCTGTTGATAGGTCGACTATCTGTTCCGCTTTGATAGTTCGACTATCTGTTGATAGGTCGACTATCTGTCGTCTTTGATAGTTCGACTATCTGTCCTGATAGTTCAACTATCTGATAGTTCGACTATCTTTTGATAGGTCGATTATCTGGTCTCTTTTGATAGTTCGACTATCTATTGATAGGTCGACTATCTGTTTTCTGAGGTAGGTCGACTATCTGCTTGATAGGTCGACTATCTGTTTGCGCTTGATAGTTCGACTATCTGTCCTGATAGATCGACTATCTGATAGTTCGACTATCTGTTCTGATAGGTCGACTATCTGCCGAGGTAGTTCGACTATCTTCTTCGATAGGTCGACTATCTGGATCGTTCGACTATCTGCCCGATAGTTCGACGATCTCCGTGCGTCGGTCGACGATCTCCGAAGGTCGTTCGACGCTTTCTGCCTGCCATTATATTTTGTATTTATTTATTATATTAATTAATACATTTTCTGGCAAGTTGTTTCAGTTGATTTATGATAATATTTCCAGGCAATATCTGCTCTATTCTTTTTGCCTGAGTAAAATCTTTTTAGATAAAGTTGTTTGTCTTATTAGCTGTCTTTGTATTTTACTTTATCTGCTGACAGCCCTTTATAGCCGTTAGACCGAAAAGTCTTCTCTTTGCTATAAAGAGTATTTCTTTGATGTGACTTTATTTAGTCCTTCTGTTATTTGATTTGATCCTGCAGCTTCTTAGAAAGAGGTTCATTCCTTTTATAGAATATCCTGCTGCAGAGTTTGTTTTGTTGTGTGTTATTTACAGCCCAGGTCTCAAGTTTCAGAAGAAGACAAGTAATTCAAATTGAAGAGAGCCGTTGCTTGCTGATGTTATAAAAAAGGATCCTTTGAAGAAGGATTGAAGCTAGCTAACTAGTTACCCAGATATTTTCAAGCATTCAAGCCTTCATCAAGATCAAGTTTTCTGCTCTCAGCAATTTCCATCTAACTGAGAAGTGTTAAGATCTTCTACTCCTCTTCAACCTGAGTTCTCCTGCTTTCAGGAAGTTCAAACTCAGAGTTCTCTTGAAGAAGAAGAAGAAGAAGATAGCTGCTTGAAGATCTTTAATTTTATTATTTATTATCTTCTTGTAGTTTTTCCTTCAGAACTTTCTGAAGAGCTTTTCTGCACTAAAGCAAGACTTCACCTAGACATCTTTGAGCCAGGAGGAGCCTTGATTCTTTAGAGCTTTCTAGCTCAGTGCAAGTTTTTGTGCTTCTCTAATCTATTGTAAAATAGAGAAGACATCTGTTGGTACCCTAGTTTTGATTTGAGTTTAGTCCTCTCCTTTGTGCCCCTTGACCCAAGAAATATCTATGGTCAATGGTTAGAAGTCTAGCTGTAGAGTCCTCGCTTTTCCAGATTGAGAATTTGGTTAAGTAGTTTTTTCGTTCGACTATAGTCGAACGCCGCTCGACTATCGTCTATCGGCTGATCGACGATCGTCTATCAGTTGGTCGACGCTCTGTTCTGCGCTGATAGTTCGACTATCTGTTGATAGTTCGACTATCTGTTCTGCGCTGATAGTTCGACTATCTGTTGATAGTTCGACTATCTGTTCTGCGCTGATAGTTCGACTATCTGTTGATAGTTCGACTATCTGTTCTGCGCTGATAGTTCGACTATCTGTTGATAGTTCGACTATCTGTTGATAGTTCAACTATCTATTCTGCGCTGATAGTTCGACTATCTGTTGATAGTTCGACTATCTGTTCTGCGCTGATAGTTCGACTATCTGTTGATAGCTCGACTATCTGTTCTGCGCTGATAGTTCGACTATCTGTTGATAGCTCGACTATCTGTTCTGCGCTGATAGTTCGACTATCTGTTGATAGCTCGACTATCTGGTCTGCTTTGATAGTTCGACTATCTGTTGATAGATCGACTATCTGTTTTTTGAGGTAGGTCGACTATCTGCTTGATAGGTCGACTATCTCTGTGCGCTTGATAGTTCGACTATCTGTCCTAGACAGATCGACTATCTGATAGTTCGACTATCTGCTCTGATAGTTCGACTATCTGCCGGGGTAGTTCGACTATCTTCTTTGATAGGTCGACTATCTGGATCGTTCGACTATCTGCCCGATAGCTCGACGATCTCCGTGCGTCGTTCGACGATCTTCGAGGGTCGTTCAACGTTTTCTGTCTGCCCTTGTATTTTGTATTTATTTATTATATTTAATTAATTAATACATTTTCTGGCGCATTATTTTAAGCTGTATGATAAAATTTCCAGGCAATATTTGCTCCATCTCTTTTGCCTGAGTCAAATCTTTTTAAGATAAAGTAGTTTGTCTTATTAGCTGTCAATATAAATTACTTTATCTGTTGTCAGCCCTTTATAGCCGTTGGACTGAAAAGTCTTCTTTTTGCTATAAAGAGATTATTTCTGATGTGACTTTATTTAGTCCTTCTGTTATTTGATTTAAGCCTGCAGCTTCTTAGAAAGAGGTTTATTCCTTTTGTAGAATGATTTGCTGCAGAGATATTTCTGTCTTCTTGATATTTACAGCCCAGGTCTCAAAGCTCAGAAGAAGACAAATAATTCAAATGGAAGAGAGCCGTTGCTTGCTGATGTTATATAAAGGACCCTTTGAAGAAGGATTAAAGCTAGTGTTACACATATTCTCAAGCCTTCATCAAGTTCAAGCTTCCTGCTCTCAGCAATTTTCACCTAACTGAGAAGTGTTAAGATCTTCATCTCTTCTTCACCTGAGTTCTCCTGCTTTCAGGAAGTTCAACTCAGTGTTCCTTTGAAGAAGAAGAAGAAGAAGACAGCTGCTTGAAGATTTTCATTTTGTTATTTATTTTCTTCCTGTAGCTTTTCCTTCAGAACTTTCTGAAGTGTTTTCTTCTGCACTGAAGCAAGACTTCACCTGGACATCTTTGAGCCAGGGGGAGCCTTGATTCTTTAGAGCATTCTAGCTCAGTGCAAGTTTTTGTGCTTCTCTAATCTATTATAAAATAGAGAAGACATCTTAACCTTCTTCCCCCTCCTGTACAGGGTTATTACTCCCTTCAAAAGTATCCCTTGGTGGCAGGGCACCTGATCAAAAACCTGTGCTTGGTTTTTAGACACCTGATCAAAAGTCTAAAGGGTTTCTGAATCTACCTGAAGCAGATTCTGTTGGTGGCAGGGCACCTGATCAAAAACCTGAGTGGATTCCTACCGTGTGGGTAGAAGAGTGGACGTACCCAAGTTGTTTGGGGAACCATTATAAATTTCCTTGTGTCGTCTGGATTCCATTGTTTAATTCCTGTATTGTGGCTGTGATTAGATATAACTAGGATTGCTAGTTGCTGATTAGGTTTTCCAAGCTTAACTGTAATTACAGTTAGCTTGTGTTTGTACACATCACTTGTGTTAGGCTTTAAGGTTAAATCAATATCTATAATCTTTTCATTCCGCACTTCACTCCAAGGGAGTTGGGTAGACCATTAAGTTTTGTCTGTACAAAATTTGATAACTCTATTCACCCCCCCTCTAGAGTAGTATCTATCCCTTCACTTTCAACATCTTAACCTTCTTCCCCCTCCTATACAGGGTTATTACTCCCTTCAAAAGTATCCCTTGGTGGCAGGGCACCTGATCAAAAACCTGTGCTTGGTTTTTAGACACCTGATCAAAAGTCTAAAGGGTTTCTGGATCTACCTAAAGCAGATCCTGTTGGTGGCAGGGCACCTGATCAAAAACCTGAGTGGATTCCTACCGTGTGGGTAGAAGAGTGGACGTACCCAAGTTGTTTGGGGAACCACTATAAATTTCCTTGTGTCGTCTGGATTCCATTGTTTAATTCCTGTATTGTGGCTGTGATTAGATATAACTAGGATTGCTAGTTGCTGATTAGGTTTTCCAAGCTTAACTGTAATTACAGTTAGCTTGTGTTTGTACACATCACTTGTGTTAGGCTTTAAGGTTAAATCAATATCTATAATCTTTTCATTCCGCACTTCACTCCAAGGGAGTTGGGTAGACCATTAAGTTTTGTCTGTACAAAATTTGATAACTCTATTCACCCCCCCTCTAGAGTAGTATCTATCCCTTCACTTTCAACATCTTAACCTTCTTCCCCCTCCTATACAGGGTTATTACTCCCTTCAAAAGTATCCCTTGGTGGCAGGGCACCTGATCAAAAACCTGTGCTTGGTTTTTAGACACCTGATCAAAAGTCTAAAGGGTTTCTGAATCTACCTGAAGCAGATTCTGTTGGTGGCAGGGCACCTGATCAAAAACCTGAGTGGATTCCTACCGTGTGGGTAGAAGAGTGGACGTACCCAAGTTGTTTGGGGAACCACTATAAATTTCCTTGTGTTGTCTGGATTCCATAGTTTAATTCCTGTATTGTGGCTGTGATTAGATATAACTAGGATTGCTAGTTGCTGATTAGGTTTTCCAAGCTTAACTGTAATTACAGTTAGCTTGTGTTTGTACACATCACTTGTGTTAGGCTTTAAGGTTAAATCAATATCTATAATCTTTTCATTCCGCACTTCACTCCAAGGGAGTTGGGTAGACCATTAAGTTTTGTCTGTACAAAATTTGATAACTCTATTCACCCCCCCACCCTCTAGAGTAGTATCTATCCCTTCACTTTCAATTGGTATCAGAGGGAGGTTGACTGACTGAATAGGCTAACACCTAAGTCACAAGATCCTGATAGATACCAAGAGCTTATAGATATTCACTATCGTGGCCCAGTCTAAGGATTATTCAAGCACCAGACCTCCAGCATGCAACTTAGCTAAGTTTGGCATCTGAAAGGCAAGGATTAAATTATATATGAATTCTATTGATGAAAGTATTTTTGCTTCTATTTTGTCAGGCCCCCCAAGAGCACCTGCTGCTGCCACTGCCTCATCATCTGATATGAGTGCAGTGCCTCCTCCAGATTATAATGATGAATACAAGAAGGCCAAAATAGCAGATGCTAAGGCAATGAACATACTGGCTCAGACAATGTCTGATGAAGTGTTCCAGAAGGTTGCTGACTGCTCCTCAGCAAAGGCCATGTGGGACACACTGAACCAGATTGTAGCTAGTTCAACTGATGAAAGGAAGGACAGAAGGTCCAACCTGATCTCACAGTATGAGAACTTCAAGAAAACTGATGCTGAATCAGTTGAAGCTATGTACACCAGGCTCAGCTCAATCATCAATGAGCTGAGGACCCTGGACAAGGACATATCATTGACAGAGGTCAATGATAAGATTCTTATGTGCTTCCCTAGCACATGGGATCTAAGAATCTGGCCCATCAAAGAAGCCAGAAGTACTAATGAGATCTCAACTGAAGCTCTCCTCGGCAAGCTCAAGTCTTTTGAGCAAGTGCTGAAGACCAGAGAAGCAGAAGCTGAAGCAAAGACCCCCACTCCAACAAGAAAAGAGCAATCCCTAGCTCTTAAGGCTGTAGATGTTTCTGAAGGCAGCCAATCTAATGAGGAACTTATGGCATTGTTTGCCAAAAGGTTTCTCAAGATGGGGAGAAAGGAGTTCAGAAAGAAGTCTTCACGATATGAAGAAAAACCAAGGTATGATCGCACCCCAACTAAAGAAATTATTTGTTATGGGTGCAGGAAGCCTGGACACATCTTGCCAGAGTGTCCAGAGGAGAAGAACAAAGATAAGAGAAAAGAAAAGGAACAACACAGGAAGCACTCCAAGCCATCCTCCTACAAAAACAAAAAGAAGGAGAGAGGTTTCATTGCTGAAACCTGGAGTGATTCTGATGAAGAATCCTCCTCATCAAGCTCCAGTGAGGATGAGGAAGAGAAGAAGGCAAAAGAAGTTTGCCTCATGGCAATAGATGCCTGCAGCAACCACTCTGCTGCAGAGAGTTCTGATTCTGAAGAAGAGATGCCTACAGAAGATGAGGTACTTTCTTCTTATGATTTTACTTCAGAAGAATTTAAAGTAGAATTTAAATCTTTATGCTTAGATCTAATTAGCTCAGAAAAGGAAATAAAAGAACTTAGAAATAGGTTAGCTGACTCAGAATCAATAGCCTCTGAAAACATTAGGTTAAAGGAAGATCTCACTACTTGTAGTGAAGAAATTAAATTTCTTAAAATAGAGTTAGCTAAGTCTAAGAGATTAGAAGAATCCCTTAATGGTAGAAGCCTTAAGTTGTTAGAAATTACCAGCATGACTAACACTAGGTCAGGTAATGATAAACTAGGCTTAGGAGCTTCTCCCAGTGAACCCCCAGTACTTCTTAAAAATAATCTTTCAACTCTAGTGAACTTCATTTCAGCTAGTGGAAAGAAGAACACTGAGCAAGTAAATCTGGTTAATAAAACCCTAAATAAAGCTAAGAGAGAAAAGAGAAAGAAGTTCTTTAAAGAATTGCAAAGAGCGTCGAACGCCGCTCGACGATCGGAAGCTCCATGGTTGAACGAAGCTCGACGATCTGAGCGCCCATCGTCGAACGTCGATCGACGACTTCAATATGATTTTCAAAATCACAATCAATTCCATAGAAACCTAAATGAGAATAGAAACCCTAGGTTTGTTGACCCATCATCAGCATGGAGAATCCCACCTAGGAGATCTCACCCACTAGGTTATCACCCTCAGCCTGCATTCTCATATATTTCCAGTTTTTCTTATGTGAAAAACAAGGGACCCAAGGTTACCTGGGTCCACTCTGTCTAAAGAATTGTCTTGCAGGTGAAGGCCTATCCAATCACTCAAAATAAGTGGTATTTGGATAGTGGATGCTCTAAGCATATGACAGGAAATAAAGATCTACTGTCAAAGTTCAAAGCTAAGCTCGGCCCAAAGGTTATCTTTGGAGACTCCAGCTGTGGTCAGACAGAAGGCTATGGCAAGATCACAATTGGAGAAGTTACTTTCAAGAGAGTTGCTTATGTCAATGGACTGAAGCACAATCTGATTTCAGTCAGCCAGCTATGTGATGCTGGCTACCAGGTTTCATTTTCTAACTCCTCTTGCAATATTACTTTAAATAATAATGTTGTTTTAGTAGGTATTAGAATAGGTAATATCTATTTAGTAGATTTCAATTCATCTCACTCTGAAATCTGCCTGTTTAATGAAGTAATCCTTAATAATAATTCCCTATGGAACAAAAGGCTTAGTCATGTAAACCTTAAAAATATATCTAGGTTATCTAAGCACAACCTTGTTAGAGGCTTACCTTCTTGCCCCTACAAGAAGGAGAGCCTATGCAAGGCTTGTCAGCTAGGCAAGCAAACCAAGAATTCTTTTAAATCTGTAAATAAAAGTGATTCTCCTAGAATCCTGTATTTATTACATTTGGACCTTTTTGGCCTAATAAATGTACAGAGTTTAGGAGGGAAGTATTACACATTAGTAATTGTAGATGACTTCTCTAGGTTCAGTTGGGTTTTCTTTTTGAGAACTAAGTCTGATAACTTCAAAGCCCTTACAGACTTTCTATTATGTGTGCAGACTGAGTACTCTACTCATGTGGCCTTGATCAGAAGTGATCATGGTACTGAGTTTGACTCTCTTCTCATGCAAGAATTCTGTGAGAGAGAAGGTATCAAACATAGCTTCTCAGCTCCTAGAACTCCCCAACAAAATGGGGTAGTTGAAAGGAAGAATAGAACACTTATTGAAGCTGTTAGCACATTGTTGGCAGATGCTAACATGCCTCTATCCTATTGGGCAGAAGCTGTTAGTACAGCCAACTATGTCTTGAATAGAAGTTTGATACACAAACTTAAGTGTAAAACTCCTTATGAGTTGCTTAAAGGTAAGAAACCAAAAATTAATTATTTTAGAGTTTTTGGCTGTATTGTTTATATTCATAATAATAATAAAGAATATATTAGAAAGTTTGAAGCAAAAGCTTCAATGGGAATCATGCTTGGATATTCCCAAGTAAGCAAAGCTTATAGGGTTTATAACAAATCATCCTGTAAGATAGAAGAATCTGTGCATGTGACTTTTGATGAGTCTCAGATGTTTTACAAGGAGAAAGAAAATTCTCCTTCCTCCAGTTCTTTGCAGGTACCTGATGCCCCTCAAGAAATTCTTCAACTATCAACTCTTCAGATCACTGAATTAGACAGTGATGAAGACATTGCTGAAGCTGTTGAAGCTGTTGTTGTTCCACCAACAGTAGATCAAATTCCTCCTGAGGAATTAATCCCAACTGTTGCTGAAGATCACATCCCACATGCTGATATTGTCACACTTAGAGATCACCCCACATCTCAAGTGATTGGAGACATATCAGCTGGTGTACAAACAAGACACCAGTTAAGACAGGATGTGATGCATGCTTGTTTCCTCTCACAGGCTGAGCCCCTCACCTTTAAAGATGCAGAGCTAGATCCCCACTGGATCATTGCAATGCAAGAGGAGCTCAATCAGTTTGAGAGATGTAAAGTTTGGACTTTGGTTCCAAGACCTAAAGGCCAACTGATCATAGGCACCAAGTGGGTGTATAGAAACAAGTTAGATGCAAATGGAAAAATAGTAAGGAATAAAGCTAGGCTTGTAGCTCAGGGCTACAGACAGGAGGAAGGTATAGACTATGACCAAACCTTTGCTCCTGTCACAAGGCTAGAAGCAATAAGGATCTTCTTGGCCTATGCAGCCTACATGAAGTTTAAGGTGTTCCAAATGGATGTCAAAAGTGCATTCCTAAATGGTGAGCTTAAGGAAGAGGTGTTTGTTGAACAACCACCAGGGTTTGTTTCTTCAACTCAGCCCTCTCATGTGTTTAAGTTGCAGAAAGCTCTTTATGGACTAAAGCAAGCTCCTAGGGCCAGGTATGAGACCTTAGCTAGTTTCCTGTTAGAGCACAACTTTACTAGGGGAGTAGTTGATAGAACCCTTTTAGTCAAGCATCACAAGGACACAATCCTGTTAGTTCAGGTGTATGTAGATGATATTATTTTTGGCTCCACTGATCCCAAACTTTGCAAAAGGTTCTCTGACCTGATGCACTCTAAGTTTGAGATGAGTAGTATGGGTGTGCTGTCTTACTTTCTTGGTCTCCAAGTTAAGCAAGATGCTGATGGTATCTTCATCTCCCAATCCAAATATGCCAAGGAATTGGTAAAGAAATTTGGGATGGCTGATGCTTTAGCAATGCCTACACCCATGGCTACTAATGTAGTTATTGATTCTGATGATCACGGCAAGCCAGTTTATCAAAAGAATTATAGGGCCATTGTTGGTTCCCTATTGTATCTAACTGCAAGTAGGCCAGATATAATGTTTGCTACATGCCTTTGTGCTAGATTCCAGGTCAACCCCAAGGAATCTCATCTGATTCTTCTAAAGAGAATCCTGAGATACCTGAAGGGATGTCCAGATCTAGGACTTTGGTACCCAGCTGAGTCAGAGTTTGAATTAATTGGATATTCTGATTCTGATTATGCTGGTTGCAGAGTTGACAGGAAGAGCACCTCAGGAACTTGCCAGTTCCTGGGAGAGAGATTGGTCTCTTGGTTCTGTAAGAAGCAGGCTTCTGTCTCAACTTCAACTGCAGAGGCTGAATATATAGCTGCTGCTAGTTGTTGTTCACAGATCCTGTAGATTCAAAACCAGCTTGTGGATTATGGTTACTCACACAAGAACACCAAAATCATGTGTGATAGTACCAGTGCTATCTCAATTGCACAAAATCCAGTGCACCACTCTAGAACGAAGCACATTGAGATTAGGCACCATTTCCTGAGAGATTGTGTGGAAAAGAACAAGATCTGTCTTGAGTTCATATCCACTGAGTTTTAGAGAGGTGATATATTCACCAAGCCTTTAGATGAACAGAAGCATCTGTTCTTTTTAGTTCAACTAGGCATGATTAATGGACGAGACTAAGTGTGACTATATCTGCCTATGTTGAAATCTGCTTGAAGATCGTCGAACGATGATCGAAGATCGTCGAACGGATTAAGCCTATCGTCGACCTCTGGTTAATGATAGCTTATCTGTTTGAAGATCGTCGATCGACGTTCGACCATCGTCGAACAGGTTGAGCTCATCGTCGATCTCTAGATGACGATAGCCTGTTGTTTGAGAAGCCAGAAATAGTCGAACGATTGTCCGACTACTCTGCTTCTGAGCCGATCGTCGAACGGCCGTTCGACTATCGGGTCAAGTATCTTTTTAATAGATCGACTATTCCCGGTCTAATATAAAGCCGATAGTCGACTTAGGTTAAAAGATCCTTTGCTTTATCGTCGACGGAGCGTGCCTTTTCGCATTCTGCTTTCCCGCTTGCGATTTTCTGCCGCTTCGTCCCCTTCGTCTTCTTCGTCCTTCTCGCGTTTCTCCAGCGAATCCATGGCGGTCTCTCCAGCAGTTCTGGCCGTCGTAAAGTTTGATGCAGGATTTAGTGTGGATTTCGAAGCATTCAGTAGCTGCGATGCCGGAATCGTAGAAGTTCTCCAGCTATGCAGGGATCAAGGATTAGAGAAGCTTATGTCTGCAAGGATTAAGATCAACATTCCAGAAATCAAAGAATGGGCTTTCACGTCGTCTTCCACAGACGAATCGATGACTGGTACCATCGGAGGAGAGGAGGTAATCCTGACTCCGGCCGTTCTATCTGATGTTTTTGATTTAGTTAATGGTGACGAGGATTATGAGCAAGATGCTCAGGAGTTCGGAAGAATGCTTGTTGAGCTGGGACATGCTGAGGGCATTCCCACGAAGCTGCTCAAAGTGAATTTTCCTTTCAAAATCAAGTTTCTGGCTGAGTTAGTAGGAAAAGTGCTCCTGGGTAAGCACTCTGCCCACGATAATATAACAAGGCAGCAATTCGCACTCATGTGTGCGATTGTTAATCGAAAAAGGATAGATTGGGCAGCAGTTCTGTTTGATTTAATCAGGAAAAAGAATGGCAAGAAGGAAGTCACCCTAGGAAGGGTTATCGGTATTTTCCTGAAGGAAAGATTCCCCCATCTGCTGAGTTCAACTGCAACAACCATCAATGCCAGCAAGAAGATGGATCCCCATCTATTCTCTAAGTGGAAGAGAACGTTTGTGAAACCTGCTCCAGCAACATCTGAGGACACAAGGACTGAATCAGTCACTCCTCACCTTGTTGAAGCTGGCTCAGCTCTTCCTTCCTCCTCCTCTACATTACTGTCTGCCTCAGTTGAAGTTCCATCAACTTCAGCTGAAGTACGACCTTCTTCCTCTGCTGCTCCAGAAACAACTACGGTTGTTCCTCTCTCTCCTCCAGCCTCTCCTCTACCTGCTTATCTGGCTAGGATATCTGCTCCTAGCTTTGATTTGTTAGGATCAGAGAGAATTCCTACTCCTCCTGTATCTCCCGTTCATTCCCCATCACCTGCTCCATCTCCTGCTCGATCCCCTGTCCACACCATTTCTCATCCCAGCACCACTACCATATCTGCTGCAGCTCCATCCACTTCACATCCTTCATCTATTGAGATCTCTCCTGAGCTTATCTCCCGCATTGTGGAGCTGATTACCCCGTCAATCAAAACCATGATTGAAGAGGCAATCGCTCCCCTTGCAGCCTCCATTGACATCTTATCTGCCTCCATCAAGTCCCTTTCAAAATCTGCTGAGCCATCTTCCTCAAGGGGCCTGGTTTCAGTCCCCACTGAAATCAGGCATGGGGAGATGTTCCATGAAGATGCCTCAGACCATCCTGCCTCCCCTCCAGCTATAAAAGATACAGTCATGTCTGCCCAGGAAGAATCTGCTCCTGCTGAGATAGAAATAGCTCCAGTTTTGTCTGATAAGGAAATAACAGATGGAATCATGTTGTCTGAATTTGCAGTGAAAGTCTGCCTGGAAGACCTTACCACTCCTGTGATTGCTAGATTCTTAGAAGGAATTATAACTTCATATCTGAATGAATCATGGGAATTGGTCAAATATGAAGGTAACTCATTTATTCGTTTTGTTGATGAGTCGATTAATTTGTTAGTTTGTGAATTCCTGGAAGGAATGATTTCCGTTTATTTAGCAGATCTATATTCATAATTCTACAGATGATATTAGAGAAAATTTATTTGCTCAGATAATAGAAATTGTCTCAGAGGCTGCTCCAAGTATTCCTGATATCCCAGTTGATCCTGAACTGGAATCTTTTCTAGATGATAGAGATGAATCTGAAAATCAAGATAAAGCCAAAGATGGCTCTCCTGTTCTGAATTTAGAAGAAGCTCAAGCAAGAGCTGCCTGGGAGTTAAGAGTACAGTCTTTAGAAGAGAAAGAAAAGGAATTGCAAGTTGTAAAGTCAACCATCTGGGATGACTCTCCAGGGTTGGACTTAGATTCCCTTCTGGCTCTGGATGCCATGGAAGAGGAAAGAGAAAAATCTGCTCTTAAGCTTAAAGAAAAGGCTGTTTCAGAAGCCTATGATCCTTATGAAAATCCTCCATCATCTCCCTCTGATGATGAGGATGATTCTGATGTTTCTGAAAAATCAAGGAAAAAGAAAGTTGCCCAAAATAAAAGAAAAGCTCCTCCTCCTCCTCCTCCCAGTAAGGATAATGATATTCCCTATTATATTCTGAAGGGCATTGACCCTAAATCCAAGGAATTTCAACACTGGATGTGGTTTTCAAAGAATCAGCAGAAAGAAAGAAAAAGGACTAAGAGGTATGACAGTCCTGTCTCAAGATGGACTCCCAGAGGTCCTCCTCCTCCACCTCCTGGTGCAGGAGCCTCTGGGAACCTATCAGCTAATCCTGCTGCCTCTTCTGGAAGATCTGCGTCTTTTCAGCCCCAGCCAAGACAAGGTTATCAAAGCTCACAAAGCAAATCATTTTCTGGTTCTCAAAGACAAATGAAGGAGACTGTGGTTCAAAGACCAACCTTTTCCCCACCTCCTTCTCCAAAGAAGAGAATTCCATCTCCAACACTAGTTCAATCTGAGGAAAGTGTTTCAAAAGGTAAATAGTTTACTTTGTGTTGAAAATTTCTAGCTAGATCCTTTTGCTAAGTTTACTCTAACATCTTATCTAGATAAAATAGCTGATGCTGCTTCTCCTGAGCCTGTGTATGAAAATCCTGAGCTGGATCCTAATTTTAGGATGGCTCGTTTCCAAGAACTAGTAGGAGCAGCGCAAATTAGAAAAGCTAGAGCAGAAGGAAAAGATACATCTGGTTTAACTACCATGTCTGCCTATAGAAAGAAAGAGCTTGAAAAGTTCCAGGTGAATCCTGAGGTTTTTGACCCATCCAAATACATGGAAAAGCATCCGGAAGCAGTAGTCCCAAGAGCTACAGAGCTGAAGATCATTGGGGTGCAGGACTTAAAGCTATCAAAGAAAGAATCAGATGATCCGTTAAGGAAAATATCTTTTGTTTCTAGCTCCTCTATATCTAAGCCTGACTCTGTTGATCCATAGTTTAATTAACTGCTGTGCTATATTTGTTTATCTGTTTGATAATCAGCTAGTTAATTGTTAACTATTTTCTGTATTATTTTGTTGCTCTTTAGCTAGCTTTATGTTTTAGATTTTGAGAGACTTAACTCAAATAGGGGGAGATTGTTGGTACCCTAGTTTTGATTTGAGTTTAGTCCTCTCCTTTGTGCCCCTTGACCCAAGAAATATCTATGGTTAATGGTTAGAAGTCTAGCTGTAGAGTCCTCGCTTTTCCAGATTGAGAATTTGGTTAAGTAGTTTTTTCGTTCGACTATAGTCGAACGCCGCTCGACTATCGTCTATCGGCTGATCGACGATCGTCTATCAGTTGGTCGGCGCTCTGTTCTGCGCTGATAGTTCGACTATCTGTTGATAGTTCGACTATCTGTTCTGCGCTGATAGTTCGACTATCTGTTGATAGTTCGACTATCTGTTCTGCGCTAATAGTTCGACTATCTGTTGATAGTTCGACTATCTGTTCTGCGCTGATAGTTCGACTATCTGTTGATAGTTCGACTATCTGTTCTGCGCTGATAGTTCGACTATCTGTTGATAGTTCGACTATCTGTTCTGCGCTGATAGTTCGACTATCTGTTGATAGTTCGACTATCTGTTCTGCGCTGATAGTTCGACTATCTGTTGATAGCTCGACTATCTGTTCTGCGCTGATAGTTCGACTATCTGTTGATAGCTCGACTATCTGTTCTGCGCTGATAGTTCGACTATCTGTTGATAGCTCGACTATCTGGTCTGCTTTGATAGTTCGACTATCTGTTGATAGATCGACTATCTGTTTTTTGAGGTAGGTCGACTATCTGCTTGATAGGTCGACTATCTCTGTGCGCTTGATAGTTCGACTATCTGTCCTAGACAGATCGACTATCTGATAGTTCGACTATCTGCTCTGATAGTTCGACTATCTGCCGGGGTAGTTCGACTATCTTCTTTGATAGGTCGACTATCTGGATCGTTCGACTATCTGCCCGATAGCTCGACGATCTCCGTGCGTCGTTCGACGATCTTCGAGGGTCGTTCGACGTTTTCTGTCTGCCCTTGTATTTTGTATTTATTTATTATATTTAATTAATTAATACATTTTCTGGCGCATTATTTTAAGCTGTATGATAAAATTTCCAGGCAATATTTGCTCCATCTCTTTTGCCTGAGTCAAATCTTTTTAAGATAAAGTAGTTTGTCTTATTAGCTGTCAATATAAATTACTTTATCTGTTGTCAGCCCTTTATAGCCGTTGGACTGAAAAGTCTTCTTTTTGCTATAAAGAGATTATTTCTGATGTGACTTTATTTAGTCCTTCTGTTATTTGATTTAAGCATGCAGCTTCTTAGAAAGAGGTTTATTCCTTTTGTAGAATGATTTGCTGCAGAGATATTTCTGTCTTCTTGATATTTACAGCCCAGGTCTCAAAGCTCAGAAGAAGACAAATAATTCAAATGGAAGAGAGTCGTTGCTTGCTGATGTTATATAAAGGACCCTTTGAAGAAGGATTAAAGCTAGTGTTACACATATTCTCAAGCCTTCATCAAGTTCAAGCTTCCTGCTCTCAGCAATTTTCACCTAACTGAGAAGTGTTAAGATCTTCATCTCTTCTTCACCTGAGTTCTCCTGCTTTCAGGAAGTTCAACTCAGTGTTCCTTTGAAGAAGAAGAAGAAGAAGACAGCTGCTTGAAGATTTTCATTTTGTTATTTATTTTCTTCCTGTAGCTTTTCCTTCAGAACTTTCTGAAGTGTTTTCTTCTGCACTGAAGCAAGACTTCACCTGGACATCTTTGAGCCAGGGGGAGCCTTGATTCTTTAGAGCATTCTAGCTCAGTGCAAGTTTTTGTGCTTCTCTAATCTATTATAAAATAGAGAAGACATCTTAACCTTCTTCCCCCTCCTGTACAGGGTTATTACTCCCTTCAAAAGTATCCCTTGGTGGCAGGGCACCTGATCAAAAACCTGTGCTTGGTTTTTAGACACCTGATCAAAAGTCTAAAGGGTTTCTGAATCTACCTGAAGCAGATTCTGTTGGTGGCAGGGCACCTGATCAAAAACCTGAGTGGATTCCTACCGTGTGGGTAGAAGAGTGGACGTACCCAAGTTGTTTGGGGAACCACTATAAATTTCCTTGTGTCGTCTGGATTCCATTGTTTAATTCCTGTATTGTGGCTGTGATTAGATATAACTAGGATTGCTAGTTGCTGATTAGGTTTTCCAAGCTTAACTGTAATTACAGTTAGCTTGTGTTTGTACACATCACTTGTGTTAGGCTTTAAGGTTAAATCAATATCTATAATCTTTTCATTCCGCACTTCACTCCAAGGGAGTTGGGTAGACCATTAAGTTTTGTCTGTACAAAATTTGATAACTCTATTCACCCCCCCTCTAGAGTAGTATCTATCCCTTCACTTTCAACATCTTAACCTTCTTCCCCCTCCTATACAGGGTTATTACTCCCTTCAAAAGTATCCCTTGGTGGCAGGGCACCTGATCAAAAACCTGTGCTTGGTTTTTAGACACCTGATCAAAAGTCTAAAGGGTTTCTGGATCTACCTAAAGCAGATCCTGTTGGTGGCAGGGCACCTGATCAAAAACCTGAGTGGATTCCTACCGTGTGGGTAGAAGAGTGGACGTACCCAAGTTGTTTGGGGAACCACTATAAATTTCCTTGTGTCGTCTGGATTCACTTGTTTAATTCCTACATTGTGGCTGTGAATAGATATAACTAGGTTGCTAGTTGCTGATTAGGTTTTCCAAGCCTTAACTGTAATTACAGTTAGCTTGAGTTTGTGCACATCACTTGTGTTAGGCTATAGGGTTAAATCTATATCTATAATCTTTCATTCCGCACTTCACTCCAAGGGAGTTGGGTAGACCATTAAGTTTTGTCTTGTGCAAAATTTGATAACTCTATTCACCCCCCCTCTAGAGTAGTATCTATCCCTTCACTTTCAATTGGTATCAGAGGGAGGTTGACTGACTGAATAGGCTAACACCTAAGTCACAAGATCCTGATAGATACCAAAGCTTATAGATATTCACTATCATGGCCCAGTCCAAGGATTATTCTAGCACCAGACCTCCAGCATGAAACTTAGCTAAGTTTGGCATCTAGAAGGCAAGGATAAAACTATATATGAATTCTATTGATGAAAGCATCTTTGCTTCTATTTTATCAGGTCCCCCAAGAGCACCTGCTGCTGCTACTGCCTCATCATCTGATATGAGTGCAGTGCCTCCTCCAGATTACAATGATGAGTACAAGAAGGCCAAAATAGCAGATGCCAAGGCAATGAACATACTGGCTCAGACAATGTCTAATGAGGTGTTCCAGAAGGTTGCTGACTGCTCTTCAGTAAAAGCCATGTGGGACACACTGAACCAGATTGTATCTGGTTCAGCTGATGAAAGGAAGGACAGAAGGTCCAACCTGATCTCACAGTATGAGAACTTCAAGAAAACTGATGCTGAATCAGTTGAAGCCATGTACACCGGGCTCAGCTCAATCATCAATGAGCTGAGGACCCTGGACAAGGACATATCATTGACAGAGGTCAATGATAAGATTCTTATGTGCTTCCCTAGCACATGGGATCTAAGGATCTGGCCCATCAAAGAAGCCAGAAGTACAAATGAGATCTCCACTGAAGCCCTTCTCGGCAAGCTCAAGTCTTTTGAGCAAGTGCTGAAGACAAGGGAAGCTGAAGCAGAAGCGAAGACCCCCACTCCAACAAGAAAAGAGCAATCTCTAGCTCTTAAGGCTGCTGATGCTTCTGAAGGCACCCAATCTAATGAGGAACTAATGGCATTGTTTGCCAAGAGGTTTCTCAAGATGGGGAGAAAGGAGTTCAGAAAGAAGTCTTCACGCTATGAAGACAAACCAAGGTATGATCGCTCTCCTGCTAAAGAAATTATTTGTTATGGTTGCAGGAAGCCTGGACACATCTTGCCAGAGTGTCCAGAGGAGAAGAACAAAGAAAAGAGAAAAGAAAAGGAACAACACAGGAAGCACTCCAAGCCATCCTCCTACAAGAACAAGAAAAAGGAGAGAGGTTTCATTGCTGAAACCTGGAGTGATTCTAATGAAGAATCCTCCTCATCAAGCTCCAGTGAGGATGAGGAAGAGAAGAAGGCAAAAGAAGTTTGCCTGATGGCAATAGATGCCTGCAGCAACCACTCTGCTGCAGAGAGTTCTGATTCTGATGAAGAGATGCCTACAGAAGATGAGGTACTCTCTTCTTATGATTTTACTTCAGAAGAATTTAAATTAGACTTTAAATCTTTATGCTTAGATTTGATTAGCTCTGAAAAGGAAATAAAAGAACTTAGAAATAGGTTAGCTGACTCAGAATCAATAGCTACAGAAAACATTAGGTTAAAGGAAGATCTCACTACTTGTAGTGAAGAAATTAAATTTCTTAAAATAGAGTTAGCTAAGTCTAAGAGGTTAGAAGAATCACTTAATGGTAGAAGCCTTAAGTTGTTAGAAATTACCAGCATGACTAACACTAGGTCAGGTAATGACAAACTAGGCTTAGGAGCTTCTCCCAGTGAACCCCCAGTTCTTCTTAAAAACAATCTTTCAACTCCAGTGAACTTCATTTCAGCTAGTGGAAAGAAGAACACTGAGCAAGTAAATCTAGTTAATAAAACCCTCAATAAAGCTAAGAGAGAAAAGAGAAAGAAGTTTTTTAAAGAAATGCAAAGAGCATCGAACGCAGCTCGACGATCGGAAGCTCAATGGTCGAACGAAGGTCGACGATCTGAGCACCCATCGTCGAACGTCGATCGACGTTTTCAACATGATTTTCAAAATCATAATCAGTACCATAGAAACCTAAATGAAAATAGAAACCCTAGGTTTGTTGACCCATCATCTGCATGGAGAATCCCACATAGGAGATCTCACCCACTAGGTTATCACCCTCAGCCTGCATTTTCATATATTTCCAGTTTTTCTTATGTGAAAAACAAGGGACCCAAGGTTACCTGGGTCTACACTGTCTAAATAAATGTCTTGTAGGTGAAGGCCTATCAAATCACTCAAAATAAGTGGTATTTGGATAGTGGATGTTCCAAGCATATGACAGGAAATAAAGATCTTCTGTCAAAGTTCAAAGCTAAGCTCGGCCCAAAGGTTATCTTTGGAGACTCCAGCTGTGGTCAGACAGAAGGCTATGGCAAGATCACAATTGGAGTAGTTACTTTCAAGAGAGTTGCATATGTCAATGGACTGAAGCATAATTTGATTTCAGTCAGCCAGCTATGTGATGCTGGCTACCAGGTTTCATTTTCTAACTCCTCTTGCAATATTACTTTAAATAATAATGTTGTTTTAGTAGGTATTAGAATAGGTAATATTTACTTAGTAGATTTCAATTCATCTCATTCTGAAATCTGCCTGTTTAATGAAGTAACTCTTAATAATAATTCTTTGTGGCATAAGAGGCTTAGTCATGTTAACCTTAAAAATATATCTAGGTTATCTAAGCACAACCTTGTTAGAGGTTTACCTTCTTGCCCCTACAAGAAGGAGAGCCTATGCAAGGCTTGTCAGCTAGGCAAGCAAACCAAAAACTCTTTTAAATCTGTAAATAAGAGTGATTCTCCTAGAATCCTGTATCTATTACACTTGGACCTTTTTGGCCCAATAAATGTACAGAGTTTAGGAGGGAAGTATTACACCTTAGTAATTGTAGATGACTTCTCTAGGTTCAGTTGGGTTTTCTTTTTGAGAACTAAGTCTGATAACTTCAAAGCCCTTACAGACTTTCTACTATGTGTGCAGACTGAGTACTCTACTCATGTGGCCTTGATCAGAAGTGATCATGGTACTGAGTTTGACTCTCTTCTCATGCAAGAATTCTGTGAGAGAGAAGGTATCAAACATAGCTTCTCAGCTCCTAGAACTCCTCAACAAAATGGGGTAGTTGAAAGGAAGAATAGAACACTTATTGAAGCTGCTAGTACATTGTTGGCAGATGCTAATATGCCTCTCTCCTATTGGGCAGAAGCTGTTAGTACAGCCAATTATGTCTTGAATAGAAGTTTGATACACAAACTTAAGTGTAAAACTCCTTATGAGTTGCTTAAGGGAAAGAAACCTAAAATTAATTACTTTAGAGTTTTTGGTTGTATTGTTTATATTCATAATAATAATAAAGAATATATTAGAAAATTTGAAACAAAAGCTTCAATGAGAATCATGCTTGGATATTCCCAAGTAAGCAAAGCTTATAGGGTTTATAACAAATCTACCTGTAAAATTGAAGAATCTGTGCATGTGACTTTTGATGAGTCTCAGATGTTTTATAAGGAGAAGGAAAATTCTCCTTCCTCAAGTTCATTGCAGGTACATGATGCCCCTCAAGAAATTCTTCAACTATCAACTCTTCAGATCACTGAATCAGACAGTGATGAAGACTTTGCTGAAGTTTGTTTCTTCAACTCAGCCTTCTCATGTGTTTAAGTTGCAGAAAGCTCTTTATGGAATAAAGCAAGCTCCTAGGGCCTGGTATGAGACCTTAGCTAGTTTCCTGTTAGAGCACAACTTTACTAGGGGAGTAGTTGATAGAACCCTTTTCGTCAAGCATCACAAGGACACAATCCTGTTAGTTCAGGTGTATGTAGATGATATTATTTTTGGCTCCACTGATCCCAAACTGTGCAAAAAGTTTTCCAACTTGATGCATTCCAAGTTTGAGATGAGTAGTATGGGTGTGCTGTCTTACTTTCTTGGTCTCCAAGTTAAGCAAGATGCTGATGGTATCTTCATCTCCCAATCCAAATATGCCAAGGAATTGGTAAAGAAATTTGGGATGGCTGATGCTTCAGCAATGCCTACACCCATGGCTACTAATATAGTTATTGATTCTGATGATCACAGCAAGCCAGTTGATCAAAAGAATTATAGGGCCATTGTTGGTTCCCTATTATATCTAACTGCAAGTAGGCCAGATATAATGTTTGCTACATGCCTTTGTGCTAGATTCCAGGTCAACCCCAAGGAATCTCATCTGATTCTTCTAAAGAGAATCCTGAGATACCTGAAGGGATGCCCAAATCTAGGACTTTGGTACCCAGCTGAGTCAGAATTTGAATTAATTGGATATTCTGATTCTGATTATGCTGGTTGCAGAGTTGACAGGAAGAGCACCTCAGGAACTTGCCAGTTCCTGGGAGAGAGATTGGTCTCTTGGTTCTGTAAGAAGCAGGCTTCTGTCTCAACTTCAACTGTAGAGGCTGAATATATAGCAGCTGCCAGTTGTTATTCACAGATCTTGTGGATTCAAAACCAGCTTGTGGATTATGGTTACTCACACAAGAACACCAAAATCATGTGTGATAGCACCAGTGCTATCTCAATTGCACAAAATCCAGTGCACCACTCTAGAACGAAGCACATTGAGATTCGGCACCATTTCCAGAGAGATTGTGTGGAAAAGAATAAGATTTGTCTTGAGTTCATATCCACTGAGTTTCAGAGAGGTAATATATTCACCAAGCCCTTAGATGAACAGAAGCATCTGTTCTTTTTAGTTCAACTAGGCATGATCAATGGACGAGACTAAGTGTGACTATATCTGCCTTTGTTGAAACTTGTTTGAAGATAGTCGAACGACGTTCGAAGATAGTCGATCGGGTCAAGCCCATCGTCGACCTATGATTGATGAAAGTTTGTCTGATTGAAGATCGTCGACCGGCGTTCGACCATAGTCGAACAAGTCGAGCTCATCGTCGATCTCTAGATGACGATAGCCTGTGGTTTGAGAAGCCAGAAATAGTCGAACGATTGTCCGACTACTCTGCTTCTGAGCCGATCGTCGAACGGTCGTTCGACCATCGGGTCTAGTATCTTTTTAATAGATCGACTTTCTCCGGTCTAATATAAAGCCGATAGTCGACCTAGGTTAAAAGATCTTGTGCTTTATCATCGACGGAGCGTGTCTTTTCGCATTCTGCCTTCCCGCTTGCGATTTTCTGCCGCTTCGTCCCCTTCGTCTTCTCCGTCCTTCTCGAGCTTTCTCTAGCGAATCCATGGCGATCTCTCCAGCAGTTCTAGCAGTTGTGAAGTTTGATGCAGGATTTAGTGTTGATTTCGATGCGTTCAGTAGCTGCGAAGCGGGGATCGTAGAAGTTCTTCATCTTTGCCGGGATCAAGGACTCGAGAGGTTAATGTCTTCAAGGATTAAGATAAACATCCCAGAGATCAAGGAATGGGCTTTCACGTCGTCCTCCACCGACGACTCGATGACTGGCACCATCGGCGGAGAAGAGGTAATCCTAACTCCAGCCGTTTTGACTGATATTTTTGATTTAAGAAATGGTGAAGAGGATTATGAGCAAGATGCTCAGGAATTTGGAAGAATGCTAGTTGAGCTGGGACATGCAGAGGGCATTCCCACCAAGCTGCTCAAAGTAAATTTCCCTTTCAAAATCAAGTTTCTTGCTGAGTTGGTAGGAAAAGTGCTCCTCGGTAAGCACTCTGCCCACGACAATATCACAAGGAAACAATTCGCACTGATTTGTGCGATTGTTAATCGGAAAAAGATTGATTGGGCAGGAGTTGTGTTTGATTTAATAAGGAAAAAGACTGGTAAGAAGGAAGTTACCCTAGGAAGGGTTATCGGCATTTTCCTGAAGGAAAAGTACCCCCAGCTGCTGAGTTCAACCGCAACAACAATAAATGCTAGCAAGAAGATGGATCCTAACCTGTTCTCTAAGTGGAAGAGAACTTTTGTGAAACCCGCTCTCACAGGGGTTGCTCCAGCAACATCTGAGGACACCAGGACTGAATCAGTCACTCCTCACCCTGTCGAAGCTGGCTCAGCTCTTCCCTCCTCCTCTTCTGCTTTGCTGTCTGCTTCAGTTGAAGTTCCATCAACTTCAGCTGAAGTACGACCTTCTCCCTCTTCTGCTCCAGAAACAACCACGGTTGTTCCTCTTTCCCCTCCAGCATCTCCTTTTCCTTCTCATCAGACTAGGATATCTGCTCCTAGCTTTGATTTGTTAGTATCTGAGAGGATTCCTACTCCTCCTCTGTCTCCCATTCATTCCCCAGTTAATTCTCCAATTAACTCTCCAGCTCCATCTCCTGTTCAATCCCCTATCCACACCATTCTTCATCCCAGCACTACACCCATATCTGTTGCGGCTTCATCCACTACATCATCTTTTGAGATTACTCCTGAACTCATCTCCCGCATTGTGGAGTTGATTACCCCTTCAATCAAAACCATGATTGAAGAGGCAATCGCTCCCCTTGCATCCTCCATTGATTCCTTAACCGCTACCATCAAATCTCTCTCAAAATCTGCTGAGCCATCTTCCTCAAGGGGCCTGGTTTCAGTCTCCACTGAAATCAGGCAGGGGGAGATGTTCTATGAAGATGCCTCAGAACCTCCTGCCTCCCTTCCAGCTATAACAGATACTGTAATGACAGCTCTGGAAGAGTCTGCTCCAGCTGAGAAAGAAGTAGTTCCAGTGTTATCAGATAAGGAAATAGCTGATGGAATCATGCTATCTGAAATTGCAGTAAAAGTCTGCCTAGAAGATCTCACCACTCCCGTGGTTGCTCGATTCCTAGAAGGTATTATTACATCATATCTAGATGAATCATGGGAGATGGTCAAGTATAAAGGTAATTCATTCATTCGCTTTGTTGACGAGTCAATTAATTTGCTTGCTAGTGAATACCTTGAAGGAATGATTATTGCTTATTTAGCAGATCTGTATTCATAAATTCTACAGATTATATTAGAGGAGATTTAGCTGCTCAGATCATAGCAGTTGTCTCTGAAGCTGATCCAATTGTTCCTGATATCCAAGTAGATCCTGAATTGGATTCTTTTTTAGATGATAGAGAAGATGAGTCTGAGAAGCAAGATGAAATCAAAGCTGACACTCCTGCTCTGAGTGTGGAAGAAGAAAAAGCAAGAGCTGCCTGGAATTTAAGAGTACAGTCTTTGCTAAAAGAGAAAGAAAAAGAGCTGCAAATTGAAAAGTCTAATGTTTGGGATGATTCCCCGGGACTTGACTTAGATTCCCTTCTGGCTCTGGATGCCATTGAAGAGGAAAGAGAGAAATCAGATCTGAAGCTTAAAGAAAAGGCTATTTCTGAAGCCTATGATCCTTATGAAAATCCTCCATCATCTCACTCTGATGATGAAGATGATTCTGACGTATCTGAAAATTCAAAGAGAAAGAAAGTTGTTCAAAAGAAGAGAAAAGCTGCTCCTCCTCCTCCCAGTAAAGATAATGATACTCCTTATTATATTCTGAAGGGCATTGACCCTAAGTCAAAGGAATTTCAGCATTGGATGTGGTTCTCTAAGAACCAGCAGAAAGAGAGGAAAAGATCTAAAAGATATGATAGTCCTGGTTCAAGATGGACTCCCAGAGGTCCTCCTCCTCCTCCTCCAGGTGCAGGAGCTTCTGGTAATCTTTCTGCCAACCCTTCTGCCTCTTCAGGAAAATCTGCTCCATCAGCAAGATCTGCTTCGTCTCAGCATCAATCAAGGAAAAGCTCTCACAGTTCTCATGGAAAGTCTCATTCTGGCAGTCAAATGCATGAAGCTGAAGTGAAAGAACAAGTTAAGGAGGTTGTGTATCTAAAGCCAACTTTTTCACCTCCTCCTTCTCCTAAGAGAAAGGTTTCAACTACTGTACCAGTTCAGTCTGAGAAAGTTGTTTTAAAAGGTAAGTAGTTTACTTTGTTTTAAAATTCTAGCAAGAACCTTTTGCTAAGTCTGCTCCAATATCTTATCTAGATAAAGAATCCGATGCTGCTCCTCCTGAGCCTGTTTATGAAAGTCCAGAGCTTGATCCTAACTTTAGGATGGCTCGTTTTCACGAACTAGTTGGAGCAGCTCAAATAAGAAAAGCTAAAGCAGAAGGTAAAGATACTACTGGTTTAACCACCATGTCTGCTTTCAGAAAGAAAGAGTTTGAAAAGTTCCAGGTTAATCCTGATGTTTTTGACCCCTCAAAATACATGGAAAAGCACCCTGAAGCAGTAGTCCCAAGAGCTGCAGAATTAAAGATCATTGGTGTGCAGGACTTGAAGCTATAAAAGAAAGAATCTGATGATCCTCTAAGGAAAATCTCTTTTGTTCCTAGTTCCTCTGCCCCCTTGCCAGACTCTGTAGATTCTTAATAGTTTGATTGACTGCTGTGTTATATTTATTTATTATCTATCTGTTTGATAACTGCTAGTTATTTGCTGTCCATTTCCTGTATTAATTTTATTGCTCTTTAGCTAGCTGTTTTTTTGTGTTAGAGACTTAACTCAAATAGGGGGAGATTGTTGGTACCCTAGTTTGATTTGAGTTTAGTCCTCTCCTTTGTGCTCCTTGACCCAAGAATTATCTATGGTCAATGGTTAGTAGTCTAGCTGTAGAGTCCTCACTTTTCCAGATTGAGAATTTGGTTAAGTAGTTTTTCGTTCGACTATAGTCTAACGCCGCTCGACTATCGTCTATCGGCTGATCGACGATCATCTATCAGTTGGTCGACGCTCTGTCTGCGTTGATAGTTCGACTATCTGTTGATAGGTCGACTATCTGCTTGGCGTGGTAGTTCGACTATCTGTCCTGATAGATCGACTACCTGATAGTTTGACTATCTGTTGATAGGTGGACTATCTGTTCTGTTTTGATAGTTCGACTATCTGTTGATAGGTCGACTATCTGTTCCGCTTTGATAGTTCGACTATCTTTTGATAGGTCGACTATCTGTCGTCTTTGATAGTTCGACTATCTGTCCTGATAGTTCAACTATCTGATAGTTCGACTATCTTTTGATAGGTCGACTATCTGGTCTCTTTTGATAGTTCGACTATCTGTTGATAGGTCGACTATCTGTTTTCTGAGGTAGGTCGACTATCTGCTTGATAGGTCGACTATCTGTTTGCGCTTGATAGTTCGACTATCTGTCCTGATAGATCGACTATCTGATAGTTCGACTATCTGTTCTGATAGGTCGACTATCTGCCGAGGTAGTTCGACTATCTTCTTCGATAGGTCGACTATCTGGATCGTTCGACTATCTGCCCGATAGTTCGACGATCTCCGTGCGTCGGTCGACGATCTCCGAAGGTCGTTCGACGCTTTCTGCCTGCCTTTATATTTTGTATTTATTTATTATATTAATTAATACATTTTCTGGCAAGTTGTTTCAGTTGATTTATGATAATATTTCCAAGCAATATCTGCTCTATTCTTTTTGCCTGAGTAAAATCTTTTTAGATAAAGTTGTTTGTCTTATTAGCTGTCTTTGTATTTTACTTTATCTGATGACAGCCCTTTATAGCCGTTAGACTGAAAAGTCTTCTCTTTGCTATAAAGAGTATTTCTTTGATGTGACTTTATTTAGTCCTTCTGTTATTTGATTTGATCCTGCAACTTCTTAGAAAGAGGTTCATTCCTTTTATAGAATATCCTGCTGCAGAGTTTGTTTTGCTGTGTGTTATTTACAGCCCAGGTCTCAAGTTTCAGAAGAAGACAAGTAATTCAAATTGAAGAGAGCCGTTGCTTGCTGATGTTATAAAAAGGATCCTTTGAAGAAGGATTGAAGCTAGCTATCTAGTTACCCAGATATTTTCAAGCATTCAAGCCTTCATCAATATCAAGTTTTCTGCTCTCAGCAACTTCCATCTAACTGAGAAGTGTTAAGATCTTCTACTCCTCTTCAACCTGAGTTCTCCTGCTTTCAGGAAGTTCAAACTCAGAGTTCTCTTGAAGAAGAAGAAGAAGAAGATAGCTGCTTGAAGATCTTTAATTTTATTATTTATTATCTTCTTGTAGTTTTTCCTTCAGAACTTTCTGAAGAGCTTTTCTGCACTGAAGCAAGACTTCACCTGGACATCTTTGAGCCAGGGGGAGCCTTGATTCTTTAGAGCTTTCTAGCTCAGTGCAAGTTTTTGTGCTTCTCTAATCTATTGTAAAATAAAGAAGACATCTTAACCTTCTTCCCCCTCCTGTAAGGGGTTATTACTCCCTTCAAAAGTATCCCTTGGTGGCAGGGCACCTGATCAAAAACCTGTGCTTGGTTTTTAGACACCTGATCAAAAGTCTAAAGGGTTTCTGGATCTACCTGAAGCAGATCCTGTTGGTGGCAGGGCACCTGATCAAAAACCTGAGTGGATTCCTACCGTGTGGGTAGAAGAGTGGACGTACCCAAGTTGTTTGGGGAACCACTATAAATTTCCTTGTGTCGTCTGGATTCACTTGTTTAATTCCTGCATTGTGGCTGTGAATAGATATAACTAGGTTGCTAGTTGCTGATTAGGTTTTCCAAGCCTTAACTGTAATTACAGTTAGCTTGAGTTTGTGCACATCACTTGTGTTAGGCTATAGGGTTAAATCTATATCTATAATCTTTCATTCCGCACTTCACTCCAAGGGAGTTGGGTAGACCATTAAGTTTTGTCTTGTGCAAAATTTGATAACTCAATTCACCCCCCCCCCCTCTAGAGTAGTATTTATCCCTTCACTTTCATGGACTATCCAACTGCAAGGATAGGAATCAGGGCCCCACAGTCCTATGTTGATAGTGACTATGAAGAGGATGAGGAGCTCTGCCTCATGGCTCTATCAGAAGATAATCAAGACAATCCTACTCCTGATGAGGCACACTCTATCCTTAGCTCTTATTCTACCTATAAGTCTTGCTCGGTCTTTGAAGCATCCACTTACTCCAGTAGGAATGATGGTTAAGAATCTGAAAATGATGTTAATAAATTAATTGACAAGTATGGTGAAATTCTGGATGCTCTGAAAAGGAGAAAAAGTCTTGTCAAGAGATAAGCTATGGAGATTGTCTCCCTGTAACAAGTTGCTTCCCAACAGTCTGAGACATCCACTTTGCTAGCTCAGTTGAGGAGGGAAGTTAGCAAGCTGAAGACAATTTCAATTATTCAAATTGATACCATAAGCCAGAAGAACAAGATCATCTTGGATCTTGAAGATAAGCTCCTTAAAGAGAGGATGCTAGTGGCTCAATACTCCAAACCCAAATTAGTATTGTGACTCATTGATACCTTCACCTCCCAAACTAATAAGAAGGGGATGAGGTACATTGAGAGGAATACTAGAAGAAGGAATAGGAGTAAGGGAAAGGCTTCAATTCAGCCTGATATCTCTTTTGAGAATGTTCTATTGCCATCCAACAAATATGACCAAGAGAGTATATATAGTCATTGGTTGAATGGAAGATCCAGTAGTGTGAACAAAAATGCTCATAGATATAGTGGAAGGAAGGGCATGAGCTTGAGTGCCTTTAAGGCTCCCCAAGAGGAAATATAGATGGCCCATCATGGACCATTTATATTTGGTGCTCCAGCCCCCATACTCAAGGAAAAGGCAGTGGCCTATCCTCAGGCTCTTCCATCAAAAACTCAGACCAAGGGAAAGTTATTCAAAAAGCCTGTCTTGGCTATCTCTGAGGCCATTAATAACATGTTAACTACAAAGAAGACTATTGTTGATGAAACTCAGAGTAAGCCAAGTACTTCTACTTGCAGACTTACTTTCAGCCAGATTCTTGTTAAAAGAAATAAGAAGAAGGATGTTGCTCTCTCCTTTGAACAGGCAGCTACTAATATCTTGCACTCTTAAAAGGAAGTTCTGAAGAGGAGATACAACATCCATGAGTGTTGGTGTTATGGTAAAGTGAGTCTTTTTGCCATAGATTGTTGACATAACCCAAGTGTGACAACGACATGGGTATATCTTCCTGACAGGACTGCTGTAAGTAGACATATGCATTTTCAAGCTAATTAGAACATAGGACCCAATCCATTTTAGGGTCCTAAGGTAAAATATTATGTGTTTGCAGGATAGTCCAAGTGCCCACACAATGCAAATGTGGTACTTGAACAGAGGATGTTCCATGCATAAGACTGGAACAAGGAGCCATCTTAAGGATCATACTCTAGTAAGGAATAGACCTAAGATCTACAGTTGTGAAGTTGAAGATGGATAAAATGACCATCAAGGATACTCCTCCTACTTCCCAAGAGGAAGAAGATGTTACGTGAATTCCTGAAGAAGGACAAAGTACACAGGACTTGGGTGAAGACCAGCAGAATCCAACCATTGAAGTTCAAGATGTCTATCAGGTGGGATATAGTACTGTTGCCACACAAGCAGACAAATGAGAAGAAGAAAATGGAGGATGTACTCATCACAGAGGAAAGCATAGGATGCTTCTCTTCTGAGAGCAGTAAGGAAGATGCACATGATCCTCAGCTGTATATTTATTCTAAAGAAATAAGAAGAGATTGAAGTGCTCAGGTTTCAATCCTCTCAACCTGCAGCAAGAAATCAACTGGGTAGATCTCAGTCTGAAGAAAGTCCAGCTGAAGCTCTAGAAATTCTGATTGGGCAGGCTGTGGAAAATATTTATGCAAATATTACGGGTGAGACTGACAAGCTAGATGCTCCTGTTGAGGGAGAGCAAGTTTACTCTGCTATGATGGACAAGCTTGACTCTTACCTGGAGTATCTCCAACACAGAATAAATTAGAAGAATACTATTGAAGATCAGAATGTCCCTATGGATAATGCTGAGGTTATGGGGGAGACTACCCAGATGGTTCACCTATTGTGGGAGAGTAAGTTCAATTAGTTCAAGAACAGCTGGATTTCTCTAGCTATAGTTGATACAGGTTAGCAAATTCCTATGGGAAATACAGAGATTGAGGGGGAGATTCCACAGAGCTCCTTGCTCAATAAAATGAGACTGGTATTTGGATGAAAAGATATATCAGGCCAAAACCTACCTGACCGTAGCTTGAAGTAGTTATAAAGGGGGAGAAGGCAATGATAAAGTGGGAGGTGATAATGATCAAAGTCAAAGGCAATGGCAATGATCAAGGGGGAGAATACTGTTTGGGTTACCAATGTAATCGGAGGTTCATTGGGGCATGACTAGTATACAGATGAAAACATGTGAAAGAAAAGGGGGGAGATAATATCTGAATAACTCTAGAGGGGGGGTGAGTAGAGTTTATAAAAAAAACCTTTTATCTTTTTACAAATATTATGTTAAGTGACAAAGTAGGTGATTATATATATATATAGCTAAGCAATGATATCAGAGATAAATTAAAAAACTATACTAAGCTAACCACAGCACAAACACAAAGGAAATAGCAAGCACAACCCAGACAACACAAGAACATTATAGTGGTTCTCCAACTAGGTACATCGACTCTTCTACCACCCTTGGTAGGAATCCACTACAAGTTTTGATCAGGTGACTGCCACCAATATATCTATTTTTAGGGAGATATAGCAACCCTTTGAGCTTTTGAGCAGGTGCCCAAAAACTAACCTCAAATCTTTTGGAAGGAGACTTGTAAACCAGTCTAACTTTTGAAGGGAGTTAAACCCTGTACAGAGGTGGAAGGAAAAGTTGATGAGAGTCTTCTCTTTTCTCAATTAGCAAACTGAGAAGACTTTGTTGATTAAGAATGTTATCAAAGCTTCCCATGAGATGTTGATGGTTCAGGATGAGAAGCTTTGCTAAGGGTGAGGTAGGCCTTCAGCTTTGTAAGACCAGATCCAGGAACTCTAGATAGATGGAGATTTGTTATCTCTACAAGATCCTGGAAAAGAAGAATAAGAAGACTCTGGATATATTATTGTTGTTCTTCTTCCTTCTTCTTCTTCAGAGCACTGTAAGAATAGAGATTGAGAGGTCTCTGAAACAATGAACCCAAAGAACACTTTTCTTCTTCCTGCACTATACTGTTAGAAAACTATGTTGTGTTTTTTTTCTGTAAAAACTCTTGTGTCTCGTATATCTCCTTCTATGTAGCTGAATGATTCTTTCTAACAGAGTATATAAAAAACGAATAACAAAAACTCCTTTGCGAATTCAAATCATGCAATAAATGTGCTACAAGAAAACTTGGAAGGAAAACCGCAAGCATGCCTTTTCAATATTCATTTCCTCATATGTCCTGATAAATATGTCAAGTAAATTCTCTAATGAATACCATAATCAATGCTGCTATATACGACTATATTCATAGGGAATATAAGCATTGATTACTCAGCGAAATTACGACTTCATATAATAAAGGAACAGATATGGAAAGAATAAGGAACAAAACATCTTACAGTTTTCGTCGACAAGGGAACAGGTTTCGTCGAGCTGCAATCGGAGATCGTCGAACTGAGAAATCATGTTCTTCGACCTGAGTTCTGCGAACTGAATACTGAATAAACTAAACTAAAACTGTGCTCTAAGTTCATCGACCTAAGAGTCTGCTCTATACTGAAAGATCGTCGACAACAGAACTTGAATCACCAGAATTAGTCGAGCTAAGAAATAAACTGAGAGAAAACGTTGACCACAGAATAACTTCTTCTGAAGAATATTGTCGACCTGAGTTCTACGATCGTCTTGCTCAACTTAGAAAAGGATCTCCAAGTTATTCGAGCAGAGTTCGACGAATGTCGAACTAATTTCCCAGACTGCATAGAATCTTCTAAGGCTTCTGAGGCACTCTTCAGGCAGGTCTATGGAGATAAACTTTAGAGGATTGGCCTAAGACCTAGAAAGCAAAACACTAACCCTGACTATACAATATGGGTCAATAAGCCTAAGAATTGAACGTAGCCCAAATCAAAATAGGGGTTCCAGCAATCTCCCCCTATTTTGGTGAGGTTACTTTAGAAAACAAATAACAACAGAAAATCATAGCAAAAGATATAGAGCTGATAGAATAAATAAGCTATCAGCAATAATAAAAGCTATGGACATATATTGTTCAAAAGATAATAAAAACAGACAGCACAAAAAATAAATAAATCAAGGGTCCTTTGGGGGAGCAGAAGATTTTGCAAATAGTATGGTTCTGTTGGGATCTGTTGCTTTTTTTGAGAGTCAACTACATATCAGCATCACCAAGGGTCTTTTGGGTAACAGCCCTTGGAACTACAGCTTCTGGATGGAGATTCATATATTCATCAACATTGAATAACTTTCCAACCTAGTATCTCTCTAATTCCTTCTTCCTGTAGGAAGACATTGTTGATAACTAAGAGACATCCTAGCCTTCTTCTCTGGCTGTCCTTATCTGAGAGAGAGAGCTACCAGCTCATTGAATCTTACCATTCTAGTATTGGGGTCCAATTTTGTATCATATGTTATTATGGGAGGACTCTCTGGGCTTTTGCTTTTTTTGGGAGAGAAAGAGGCTCTAGGAGGGGTGAACTTCATAGCTGGAGGAGGAGAAGAACTTCTAGAAGAGGAAGAGTGTTTCTGAGGAGGATAACTGCTTCCAGAAGACTGAGAAGCTCTTCCTTGCCTGGAATAAGTCTGAGTGACATTAGAAGATCTCTGGTTAGCAAGTCCAGTTGCACTTGCAACTGGAGGAGGAGGAGGAGGACCTCTCCCATCCCTTTTTGGAGGAGGTGGGGGAGAGTATCTCCTTGATTTCTTTGTAGCTTTCTGCTCATTCTTTGAAAGCTTCATCCAGAGAGGCATACCTTGATAAGGCTTGATCTTATTGAGAATATAGAAGGGGATATCATTTTTGGGATTAGGCTTGGGAATAGGTACTGAAATGTTTTTTCTTAAGCTTCCTTTTCTTTGAACTTGAATCTTCTTCTGAATCATCATCTTCTTCTTCATCATCAGAATCTTGGAAATCATATAAATCATCTATTGACTTGAGCTATTCTACTGTAATCTGGGGAGGAGGAGCCTGAGGAGTAGGAGCTTAAACTGGAACTAGAGAAACAATTTCTGCTTGAGGAGGCACAGCTGGCACTGGATCGGTCATAAATACATCTTCTTAATCCTCTAATAGAAAGGAGTCCAGATCAGGCAAAGGAGAGTCATCCATCACATAAGTGGGAGGAGACATAACCTTGGGCTCAACCTCAGATATTTTCTCAAGTACAACTATATCTGGCTTAAGGATTACATCACAAATGGCCTTAATAGTAACTATCATCTCTAAGCTAACAGGAGTTGTATAACAAACAATATCTGTACAATACTGATTGGAAACAAATGAAATAATATTTATGCACATGAGGTAAAAAGAACTCAAAAATGAAAGCAATTCAACATTTGGAGAGATGAAACAGTCTCTAGAGTAAATGTCCAGATCTATATCAGATGTCTCAGAGTCTGTATAAAAAAATTCAGGAAGTTCTGCATACAGTTCTGCATGAGGTAATTCTGTATCAACAATATCTTAACCTACTGATGTTATTTCTGCTGCTGGAGCTACTGGAGCTACTTCTTCATTGAGTATCTCCCCCTGCCTGGTTTCAGTAGGCACTGGAGCCAGGCCCCTGATAGAAGAAGGAGGGATAGGGAGGGCATAAAGCTGAGAAGCAAGAGAAGAGATGGAGGAAGCAAGAGGTGAAATGGCCTCTGCTTTGAGTTGTTGAAGGAGTGGTGTGATGGATTGCAGAATGGAGGAAATGGAGGGTGAAGTTAATTCCATGAATTCTTGTGGGGTCTGAGTAGAGACAGATGGATTGATAGTAGAAGATGAGGGATAAGAATCAAGCATTTGCTCATCTGGATGGGATGGAGAATGACTTGGAGATTAAAAAAGATTGAATGAGGGTAGGGATGATAGATTATGAAGAGGGGAAATATCAGTAAGATGAGAAGGAAGAGAAGACAGAGGAGGAGTAATAGATTCTAGTAAGAGATCTTGCTCTAGATGTTGTTGTACCGGAGAAGAAATTGGGGTTTGTGGAGGTGTAGATTGATGAACTGGTGAAGAAGGGTGGATGGGGGGAAGCAGGAGGTGTAAGTGTAGGTTGATGTGCTGGAGCTGAGAAGATTTGTTGGAGGGATGTTGAAGGAGTTTGGACAGGAGGAGGAGGAGGAATAGAATTGTCCTCTGTAGGGTGGGGAGTGGTTGCAACTTCCCTAGTACTCTCGGAAGTCTTTGAGGAGGAAGCCCGTGAAGGCTTTGGGATGTTCCTCTCCCACCTACCAAATAGGGCACAGGATAGCCTCTTGGAGGCATTGATGAATACTGTCGGGGTGACAAGTAAATCATCAGCCTTGACCTTCAGAAATAGGCCTAGAATCCTTACAAAATAGACTTCTTTCATTGAATTCTTTCTCCTGACATAACCCAAGTGTGACAGCGACAAGGGTATATCTTCCTGACAGGACTGCTATAAGTAGACATATGCTTTCTCAAGCTAATTAGAACCTAGGACCCAATCCATTTTAGGGTCCTAAGGTAAAATATTATGTGTTTGCAGAATAGTCCAAGTGCCCACACAATGCAAATGTGGTACATGAACAGAGGATGTTCTATGCATAAGACTAGAACAAGGAGCCATCTTAAGGATCATACTCTAGTAAGGAATAGACCTAAGATCTACAGTTGTGAAGTTGAAGATGGATAAACTGACCATCAAGGATACTCCTCCTACTTCCCAAGAGGAAGAGGATGTTGTGTACATTCCTGAAGAAGGACAAAGTACACAGGACTTGGGTGAAGACCAGCAGAATCCAACCATAGAAGTTCAAGATGTCTATCAGGTGGGATATAGTACTGTTGCCACACAAGCAGACAAATGAGAAGAAGAAAATGAAGGATGTACTCATCACAGAGGAAAGCATAGGATGCTTCTTTTCTAAGAGCAGTAAGGAAGATGCACATGATCCTCGGCTGTCTATTTATTCTAAGGAAATAAGAAGAGATTGAAGTGCTTAGGTTTCAATCCTCTCAACCTGCAGCAAGAAATCAACTGGGTAGATCTCAGTCTGAAGAAAGTCCAGCTGAAGCTCTAGAAATTCTGATTGGGCAGGCTGTGGAAAATATTTATGCAAATATTACGGGGGAGACTGACAAGCTAGATGCTCCTGTTGAGGGAGAGCAAGTTTAGTCTGCTATGATGGACAAGCTTGACTCTTACCTGGAGTATCTCCAACACAGAATAAATTAGAAGAATACTATTGAAGATCAGAATGTCCCTATGGATAATGCTGAGGTTATGGGGGAGACTACCCAGATGGTTCACCTATTGTGGGAGAGTAAGTTCAATTAGTTCAAGAACAGCTGGATTTCTCTAGCTATAGTTGATACAGGCTAGCAAATTCCTATGGGAAATACAGAGATTGAGGGGGAGATTCCATAGAGCTCCTTGCTCAATAAAATGAGACTGGTATTTGGATGAAATGATATATCAGGCCAAAACCTACCTGAATGTATCTTGAAGTAGTTATAAAGGGAGAGAAGGCAATGATAAAGTGGGAGGTGATAATGATCAAAGTCAAAGGCAATGGCAATGATCAAGGGGGAGAATACTGTTTGGGTTACCAATGTAATCGGAGGTTCATTGGGGCATGACTAGTATACAGATGAAAACATGTGAAATAAAAGGGGGGAGATAATATCTGAATAACTCTAGAGGGGGGGGGTGAGTAGAGTTTATAAAAAAAACCTTTTATCTTTTTACAAATATTATGTTAAGTGACAAAGTAGGTGATTATATATATATATATAGCTAAGCAATGATATCAGAGATAAATTAAAAAACTATACTAAGCTAACCACATCACAAACACAAAGGAAATAGCAAGCACAACCCAGACAACACAAGAACATTATAGTGGTTCTCCAACTAGGTACATCGACTCTTCTACCACCCTTGGTATGAATCCACTACAAGTTTTGATCAGGTGACTGCCACCAATATATCTATTTTTAGGGAGATATAGCAACCCTTTGAGCTTTTGAGAAGGTGCCCAAAAACTAACCTCAAATCTTTTGGAAGGAGACTTGTAAACCAGTCTAACTTTTGAAGGGAGTTAAAACCCTATACAGAGGTGGAAGGAAAAGTTGATGAGAGTCTTCTCTTTTCTCAATTAGCAAACTGAGAAGACTTTGTTGATTAAGAATGTTGTCAAAGCTTCCCATGAGATGTTGATGGTTTAGGATGAGAAGCTTTGCTAAGGGTGAGGTAGGCCTTAAGCTTTGTAAGACCAGATCCAGGAACTCTAGACAGATGGAGATTTGTTGTCTCTACAAGATCCTAGAAAAGAAGAATAAGAAGACTCTGGATATATTATTGTTGTTCTTCTTCCTTCTTCTTCTTCAGAGCACTGTAAGAATAGAGATTGAGAGGCCTCTGAAACAATGAACCCGAGAACACTTTTCTTCTTCCTGCACTATACTGTTAGAAAACTATGTTGTGTTTTTTTTTCTGTAAAAACTCTTGTGTCTCGTATATCTCTTTCTATGTAGCTGAATGATTCTTTCTAATAGAGTATATAAAAAATGAATAACAAAAACTCCTTTGCGAATTCAAATCATGCAATAAATACGCTACAAGAAAACTTGGAAGGAAAACCGCAAGCATGCCTTTTCAATATTCATTTCCTCATATGTCCTGATAAATATGTCAAGTAAATTCTCTAATGAATACCATAATAAATGCTGCTATAAACGACTATATTCATAGGGAATATAAGCATTGATTACTCAGCGAAATTACGACTTAATATAATAAAGAAACAGATATGGAAAGAATAAGGAACAAAACATCTTACAGTTTTGGTCGACAAGGGAACAGATTTCGTCGAGCTACAATCGGAGATCGTCGAACTGAGAAATCATGTTCTTCGACCTGAGTTCTGCGAACTGAATACTAAATAAACTAAACTAAAACTGTGCTCCAAGTTCATCGACCTAAGAGTCTGCTCTATACTGAAAGATCGTCGACAACAGAACTTGAATCACCAGAATTAGTCGAGCTAAGAAATAGACTGAGAGAAAACGTCGACCACAGAATAACTTCTTCTGAAGAATATTGTCGTCCTGAGTTCTACGATCTTCTTGCTCAACTTAGAAAAGGATCTCCAAGTTATTCGAGCAGAGTTCGAAGAATGTCGAACTAATTTCCCAGACTGCATAGAATCTTCTAAGGCTTCAATCTGAGGCACTCTTCAGGCAGGTCTATGGAGATAAACTTTAGAGGACTGGCCTAAGACCTAGAAAGCAAAACACTAACCCTGACTATACAATATGGGTCAATAAGCCTAAGAAGTGAACCTAGCCCAAATCAAAATAGGGGTTCCAACAATCTCCCCCTATTTTGGTGAGGTTACTTCAGAAAACAAATAACAACAGAAAATCATAGCAAAAGATATAGAGCTGATAGAATAAATAAGCTATCAGCAATAATAAAAGCTATGGACATATATTGTTCAAAAGATAATAAAAATAGACAGCACAAAAAATAAATAAATCAAGGGTCCTTTGGGGGAGCAGAATATTTTGCAAATAGTATGGTTCTGTTGGGATCTGTTGCTTTTTTTGAGAGTCAACTTCATATCAGCATCACCAAGGGTCTTTTGGGTAACAGCCCTTGGAACTACAGCTTCTGGATGGAGATTCATATATTCATCAACATTGAATAACTTTCCAACCTAGTATCTCTCTAATTCCTTCTTCCTGTAGGAAGACATTGTTGAGAACTAAGAGGCATCCTTGCCTTCTTCTCTGGCTGTCCTTATCTGAGAGAGAGAGAGCTACCAGCTCATTGAATCTTACCATTCTAGTATTGGGGTCCAATTCTGTATCATATGTTATAATGGGAGGACTCTCTAGGCTTTTGCTTTTTTTGGGAGAGAAAGAGGCTCTAGGAGGGCTGAACTTCATAGCTGGAGGAGGAGAAGAACTTCTAGAAGAGGAAGAGTGTTTCTGAGGAGGATACCTGCTTCCAGAAGACTGAGAAGCTCTTCCTTGCCTGGAATAAGTCTGAGTGACATTAGAAGATCTCTGGTTAGCAAGTCTAGTTGCACTTGCAACTGGAGGAGGAGGAGGAGGACATCTCCCATCCCTTTTTGGAGGAGGAGGGGGAGAGTATCTCCTTGATTTCTTTGTAGCTTTCTGCTCATTCTTTGAAAGCTTCATCCAGAGAGGCATACCTTGATAAGGCATGATCTTATTGAGAATATAGAAGGGGATATCATTTTTGGGATTAGGCTTGGGAATAGGTACTGAAATGTTTTTTCTTAAGCTTCCTTTTCTTTGAACTTGAATCTTCTTCTGAATCATCATCTTCTTCTTCATCATCAGAATCTTGGAAATCATATAAATCATCTATTGACTTGAGCTATTCTACTGTTATCTGGGGAGGAGGAGCCTGAGGAGTAGGAGCTTAAACTGGAACTAGAGAAACAATTTCTGCTTGAGGAGGCACAGTTGGCACTGGATCAGTCATAAATACATCGTCTTAATCCTCTAACAGAAAGGAGTCCAGATCAGGCAAAGGAGAGTCATCCATCACATAAGTGGGAGGAGACATAACCTTGGGCTCAACCTTAGATATTTTCTCAAGTACAACTATATCTGGCTTAAGGATTACATCACAAATGGCCTTAATAGTAGCTATCATCTCTAAGCTAACAGGAGTTGTATAACAAACAATATCTGTACAATACTGATTGGAAACAAATGAAATAATATTTATGCACATGAGGTAAAAAGAACTCAAAAATGAAAGCAGTTCAACATCTGGAGAGATAAAACAGTCTCCAGAGTAAATGTCCAGATCTATATCAGATGTCTCAGAGTCTGTATAAAAAAATTCAGGAAGTTCTGCATACAGTTCTGCATTAGGTAATTCTGTATCAACAATATCTTAACCTACTGATGTTATTTCTGCTGCTGGAGCTACTGGAGCTGCTTCTTCATTGAGTATCTCCCCCTGCCTGGTTTTAGTAGGCACTGGAGCCAGGCCCCTGACAGAAGAAGGAGGGACAGGTAGGGCATAAAGCTGAGCAGCAAGAGAAGAGATGGAGGAAGCAAGAGGTGAAATGGCCTCTGCTTTGAGTTGTTGAAGGAGTGGTGTGATGGATTGCAGAATGGAGGAAATGGAGGGTGAAGTTAATTCCATGAATTCTTGTGGGGTCTGAGTAGAGACAGATGGATTGACAGTAGAAGATGAGGGATAAGAATCACGCATTTGCTCATCTGGATGGGATGGAGAATGACTTGGAGATTAAAAAAGATTGAATGAGGGTAGGGATGATAGATTATGAAGAGGGAAAATATCAGTAAGATGATAAGGAAGAGAAGACAGAGGAGGAGTAATAGATTCTAGTGAGAGATCTTGCTCTAGATGTTGTTGTACCGGAGAAGAAATTGGGGTTTGTGGAGGTGTAGATTGATGAACTGGTGAAGAAGGGTGGATGGGGGAAGCAGGAGGTGTAAGTGTAGGTTGATGTGCTGGAGCTGAGAAGATTTGTTGGAGGGATGTTGAAGGAATTTGGACAGGAGGAGGAGGAGGAGGAATAGAATTGTCCTCTGTAGGGTGGGGAGTGGTTGTAACTTCCCTAGTACTCTCGAATGTCTTTGAGGAGGAAGCCCGTGAAGGCTTTGGGATGTTCCTCTCCCACCTACCAAATAGGGCGCAGGATAGCCTCTTGGAGGCATTGATGAATACTGTCGGGGTGACAAGTAAATCATCAGCCTTAACCTTCAGAAATAGGCCTAGAATCCTTACAAAATAGACTTCTTTCTTTGAATTCTTTCTCCTGATCAAATCGAACAACACTTGCCCCAGTTAACTTCCTTTTTGTTAACCAAGGCGCACATTACAAGGAATTGGTGCCTTGTAATATAGTCGTGGGCAGTGTGTTTCCCAAACAATACCTTACCCACAACATTGGCTAGAAACTTTTACGCCGCCGACAAGTTCTTCTTCAGCAATTTGTTAGGGTTTCCTTCTAAGTTACCCATCACAACCAGCATGTTCTCAAATTCACCATGCTCTAACTCGATATCATCCGAGCCATTAACAAAACCAAAAACTTCAGAAAGAACTGCAGGGGTTAGAGTAACCAAAGTTCCAGCAATAGAGCCAATCATTTCTTTACCAGAGGAGGAGGACGAGTAGACCCACTCGCAAATTTTTATAGTCGGCAACTTTATCCTTTCAGACATCAAACACTTTAGATTCTGGTCCTCAAACAACTAGAGGATTTCGAGGAATATTTTGTTTGAATGTTTGAATGAATCAAAGTCTATATCAAAGCCGATGTCGAACTTCATTCCAATGAGAGTAGATCCTGACGAGGCCGTCGTTCTAAGAGAATCTCATGCACAAGAAAAAGCGATCAAGAGCAAAGGGAACTGAAAGCGCGGGATAAAGCTCAAAGAAGAAAGCCTAATAAAGGTTTTCAGAATATGAATCGACAAGCTCAGCCCGGCGAAGAAGAAAGTTCTTCGGTCTCCGGTCGACGAAAATTTCCTGAAGAGGTAAATTCGTCGATCTCAGAAATAAAGAGATGGAACAATTTAGTAGTCCTCAGAAATGTTTCCTGAAATAGAATCGTCGATCTCTGGTCGATGAACCTGACTTCACACAGAGATTTCGTCGATATCCGGTCGACGAACTCCCAATGAAATGATTTAAAATCGTCGATCTCAGGTCGACGAATTATTATCAAATCGATTTCTATAAGGACAGATTCAAAATTAAGCCTTGGCATTTATCATTCCAAGCTGAGTCATAAAGAATAGATGTTTGGTTTCATCCAAGGGTTTGGTGAAGATATCTGCCCTTTGCAAATCAGTGGAGACAAACTCAAGTTTAATTTTCTGCTTGTCCACATAGTCTCTTATGAAATGATGTCTTATATCTATATGCTTTGTTCTAGAATGATGCACTGGATTATGTGTTATAGATATAACACTGGTACTATCACAAAATATGGTTGAATTATTTAGATTGAAACCATAATCAAGGAGGTTGTTTTGTATCCACAAAATCTATGAACAGTAACTACCAGCTACCATATACTCAGCCTCAGCATTTGATTTAGATATGGAAGTTTGCTTTTTGCAAAACCAGGACACAAGTCTATCACCCAGGAACTAGCATGTTCCTGAAGTACTCTTTCTGTCCACTCTACATCCAGCATAGTCAGCATCATAAAATCTAGTAAGCTCAAATGCTGACTTTGTTGGATACCAGAGTCCTAGATTAGGACAACCCTTTATGTATCTTAAAATTCTTTTAATAAAAATAAGATGAGATTCTTTATGGCTCACCTGGAACCTAGCACATAGACATATGGCAAACATGATATCTTGTCTGCTTGCTGTGAGATATAGTAGGGATCCAATAATGGCCCTATACCTGGTCTGATCAACAGGTTTTCCATGTTCATCAAAATCTATTACAGCATTGGATGCCATGAGAGTCTTCATAGAAGAGGCATCAGCCATCCCAAATTTCTTAATAAGCTCATTTGTATATTTAGACTGGGAAATAAAAATTCCATCAGGAGATTGCTTCACTTGAATACCTAGGAAATAAGATAGCTCTCTCATTCTACTCATCTCAAACTTTGAATGCATTAGATCAGAAAATCATTTGCACAGTTTGGGATCAGTAGAACCAAATATTATATCATCTACATAAATTTGTACTACTAGGATTTTATCATGATGCAATTTAGTAAAAAGAGTCCTATCTACCATGCCTCTAGAGAACTTGTGTTCTAAGAGAAAGCTGGCTAAGGTTTCATACCAAGCTCTTGGAGCTTGATTTAGACCATAGAGAGCCTTATGCAATTTGAAAACATATGAAGGATGAGTTGGAGAAATAAAACCTGGAGGTTGTTCAACATAAACCTCTTCCTTTAACTCTCCATTCAAGAATGCACTCTTGACATCCATCTGGTAGACCTTGAACTTTTTAAATGCTACATAAGCAAGAAAAATCCTTATAGCTTCTAGCCTTGCAATAGGAGCAAAGGTTTGATCATTATCAATGCCTTCCTCTTGCCTATAGCCTTGAGCAACAAGCCTAGCCTTGTTCCTCACAATCACACCTTGAGCATCAAGCTTGTTCCTAAAAACCCACTTGGTCCCAATTACTGGATAGCCTTTAGGCCTTGGAACCAAGTCTCAAACTCTACATCTCTCAAACTGATTGAGCTCCTCTTGCATTGCAATAATCCAATGGGGATCTTGCTCTGCATCAGTTATGGATTGAGGCTCAACTTGAGAGAGAAAACATGCATGCATCACATCATGGTTGAGTTGATTCCTTGTCTGTACACCTACTAACATGTCTCCAATCACTTGAGATCTAGGGTGATCCCTTAGTGTGACAAGATCAGATGGTGGATTTGGTTCAGCAACAGCAGTTGGAATGAATTCCTCTTGTGGAATTACATCTGCTGTTGGAGGAAGTTCAACTGCTTCCATAGTTTCTTCTTTACTTTCTTCATCACATTGTGGAGGAGGATGTGTGATAACCTTTGGTGTAAGGTTTAGTTCATCCATTTTCTCACACAAGTGAGGTACCTGCAATAGCTCATTGGTATAAATTTCTTTGTCCTTGCAAAACATATTAGCTTCATCAAAAGTTACATGCATAGATTCCATAATTTTTAAAGTTGATTTATTAAACACCCTATAAGCTTTGCTGATTTGGGAATATCCTAGAAAAATTTCCATTGCAGCCTTTGCTTCAAATTTTCTAATATATTTTTTGTCATTATTATTAATATAGCATATACAACCAAATACTTTAAAATATGTGACTTTAGGTTTCTTCAATTTCAGTAGCTCATAAGGAGTCTTATTCTTAAGTTTATGTATAAGAATTCTATTCAGCACATAATTTGCTATGCTTACAGCCTCTGCCGAAAAGGATAGGGGCAAATAAGCATCTGCAAGTAATGTGCCTGCAGATTCAATTAGTGTTCTATTCTTCCTTTCAGCAACCCCATTCTTTTGAGGTGTTCTAGGAGCTGAGAAGCAATGTCTGATATCTTCCTTCCTACAGAACTCTTGTATAAGAAGAGACTCAAACTCAATACCATCATCACTTCTGATTAATGCAATTGGAGTAGAGTACTCAATATGTATGTTCTTGAGAAAATCTGTAAGAACCTTGAAAGTATTTGACTTAGATCTTAGAAAGAATACCCAAGTGAATATAGAGAAGTCATCTACAATCACTAAAGTATAAGATTTCCCTCCTAGGCTTTGTACTGCTATAGGGCCAAAAAGGTCCATATATAGTAAGTACAATATCCTAAGTGAGTCACTTTTGTTTAATGATTTAAGTCACTTTTGTTTAATGATTTAAAACTAGATTTAGTTTGCTTGCCTAATTGACAAGCCCTGTAGAGACCTTCCATCTTATAGGAACCAAAGGGCAATTCTCTAACAAGGTTGTCTTTAGAAAGCCTAGCAATGTTTCTCAAATTTACATGACTTAATCTTTTATGCCACAAATCATTTTGATTGCTAACAAGATTAAATTAACAAATTTCTAAACTGACAGATTTAAAGTTTACTAAGTATATGTTATCTTATCTAATTCAAGTTAAAACAGTTTGATTGTTTGCAGAAATAATATATTGAGATTCAGAAAAGCAAACCTGATAACCTGAATAACATAACTGACTTATGGATATAAGGTTATGCTTGAGACCATTAATATATGCCACCTTTTTGAAAGCGACATCTCCACTATTAAAGTCTCCATAGCATTCAGTCTGTCCAAAGCTTGAATCTCCAAAGATTACTCTTGGACCAAGCTTGGCCTTGAAGTTGATGAGGCTGTCCTTGCATCCAGTCATGTGCTTAGAGCACCCACTATCCAGATACCACTTATTTTGAGTGATAGGATAGGTCTTTACCTGCAATGAAACAAATTAAAAGTTCTTGACCCAAGTAACCTTGGGTCCTTGTTTCTTCTCAAATGAAAAATTGGACATAAATGAACATTCAGGTTGGATCTTATAACCTAAGGGGTGAAATCTTCTAGGAGGAATTATCCATTGGGTGAATGGGTTGATGTTCTCCCTATGTTGATTAAGTTTATTGTTATAGTTTCTGTTTGAATTTAAGTTTCTGTAATTTTGATCTGGGATCGACGAATTCTAGTGAGTTCATCGACCTTAGCTCGATGAATTGGAATGAGATCTACGATCTCTGCTCGAAGAATGACAGTATTCATTCTCAGGGAACCAATTTCATCGATCTCTGGTCGACGAACCGTACTGGTTTCATAGATCATAGATCGAAGAATACATATTATTATGGTTTGTGTTCAGAGTTCATCGTTCTGAGGTCGACGAACTGTTCACGTTTCGTCGATCTGAGTTCGACGAAAACTGCTAAACATTGTTATATCTATTATTTTTCTTGTTCTTAGATTTTTGTTTTATTTCCATTTGATTTAGAACTTCATTAACTTTATTAACCTGTTCAGTGTTCTTCTTTCCTTTATCAGAAATGAAATTTACAGGTTTTGATAGATTGTTCTTCTGGATTAGAGGTAGTTCACTAGATGAGGCACCTAATCCTAGTTTACTGTTATTAGTCCTAGCATTTAAGGTACTAGTTATATCTAGCAATTTCATGCTCCTGCTATTTAGAGATTGCTCTAGTTTCTTGGCCTTGCTTAGTTCAATTTTCAGAAAAACTATTTGTTCATTAGCTGAATTGAGTTCAATTGACAATTTAGCATTTTCAGCAAGATATTTATCTTGAGCAATTAATTTCTCTCTAAGAAGTTTGATTTCCTTATCTGAGCCTATTAAGTATAAGCAAAGATTTTTAAAATAAGATTTAAATTCTTCTTATTTAAAATCATAAGAAGCAATTACCTGGTCTTCAGTAGACATTGATTCTTCATTGTCTGAATCTTCAACATCTGATTTGCTGCTGCAGGCATCAATTGACATTAGGCAAACTTCCTTTACCTTTTCCTCTTCTTCATCATCACTGGAGCTAGAAGAGGATGACTCTTCTTCTGTATCACTTCAGGTTTCAGAAACAAAACCCTTTTCCTTCCTCTTGTGCCTGCTTGAGGAGGGTTTACTGTGATGAGTTCTTCTTGACTCTTTTTCTCTTCTCATGTCTTTCTTCTGAGCTTCTGGACACTCATAGATGTAGTGTCCTGGCTTCCTGCAACCAAAACAAACAATTTCTTTAGAAGGTGTTTTGTCATACCTTGGTTTGTCATCTTGTATAGATGACTTACTTCTGAAGTCCAGTTCTTCATGAACTGGAGTCCCTTCAGAATCCTCAGCAGCCTTGAAAGCAATGTTTTGCTCCTTCCTGGTAGGTGTTGGAGTCTTTACTTCAGCTGCTGCTTCTCTGGTCTTCATCAGTTGCTCATATGATTTGAGCTTTCTAAGGAGAGACTCAGTTTAGATTTCAGTCATGCTTCTGGCTTCTTTGATAGGCCAGATCCTTGAATCCCATGTGCTTGGGAAGTACATAAGGATCTTGTCATTTACTTCAGTCAGAGTAATTTCCTTTTCTAAAGTCCTTAGCTCATTGATGATTGAGCTTAGCATGTTGTACATGTCACTGACTGACTAAAATTCTTCCTTCTTGAAGTTCTCATACTAAGAGATGAGATTGGATCTTCTGTCCTTTCTCTCATCAGCAGATCCAGTCACCATCTAGTTTAAGAAATCCTAGATGGCTTTGGCTGAAGTGCACTCAGCCACTTTCTGAAAAATGTCATCAGACATAGTCTGAGCTAAAATGTTCATGGCTCTTGTATCTGCAATCTTGGCTTTTCTTTGTGCATCAGTCCAATTAGGAGGTGGAACTGCACTCAAGTTTGTTGAAGTAGAAGGAGTAGAGGCCATTAGAGCTGGTGGTCCTGTCAAGATAGAGTTGTAAATATCTTCATCAATAGAGTTCATGTAAAATTTGATTCTTGCCTTCCAGATGGCAAACTTAGAAAGATTGCACACTGGAGGTCTTGTGCTGGCATAGTCCTTGTTTTGTGCCATGGTATCAGAAAATAAAAAAGAATAAGATTTATTCAGAGATTATCTGAGGGTCTTGGTTAGTCCAGGTGTAAGCCTGTATAAAATTGACTAACCTCCCTCTGATACCAATTGAAAGAAAAGGGGAGAGATAATATCTGAATAACTCTAGAGGGGGGGGTGAATAGAGTTTATAAAAAAACCTTTTATCTTTTTACAAATATTATGTTAAGTGACAAAGTAGTTGATTATATATATATAGCTAAGCAATAATATCGGAGATTAAGTAAAAACTATACTAAGCTAACCACAACACAAGCACAAAGGAAACAACAAGAACAACCCAGACAATAAAAGAACTTTATAGTGGTTCCCCAACTGGGTACATCCACTCTTCTATCACCCTTGGTAGGAATCCACTACAGGTTTTGATCAGGTGACTGCCACCAATATATCTATTTTTAGGGAGATATAGCAAACCTTTGATCTTTTGACCAGGGGCCCAAAAACCAACCTCAAGTCTTTTGGAAGGAGACTTGTAAAGCAGTCTAACTTTTGAAGGGAGTTAAAACCCTGTACAGAGGTAAAGGAAAAGTTTATGAGAGTCTTCTCTTTTCTCAATTAGCAAACTGAGAAGGCTTTGTGGATTCAGAATGTTGTAAAAGCTCCCCCTGAGATGTTGATGGTTCAGGATGAGAAGCTTTGCTAAGGGTGAGGTAGGCCTTCAACTTTGTAAGACCAGATCCAGGAACTCTAGACAGATGGAGATTTGTTATCTCTGCAAGATCCTGTAAAAGAAGAATAAGAAGACTCTGGATATATTATTGGTGTTCTTCTTCCTTCTTCTTCTTCTTCAGAGCACTGTAAGAATAGAGATTGAGAGCAACTCTGAAATAATGAACCCGAGAACACTTTTCTTCTTCCTACACTGTACTGTTAGAAAACTATGTTGTGTTTTTTTTCTGTAAAAACTCTTGTGTCTCGTATATCTCTTTCTGTGTAGCTGAATGATTCTTTCTAACAGACTATATCAAAAAAGAACAGCAAAAACTCCTTTGCGAATTCAAATCATGCAATAAATACGCTGTTAGAAAATTGGGAAGGAAAACGGCAAGCAAGCCTTTTCAATATTCATTTCCTCATCTGTCCCGAGAAATATGTCAAGTAAATTCTCTGATGAATACCATAATCAATGCTGCCATAAATGACTATATTTATAGGGAATATAAGCATTGATTACTCAGCGAAATTACGACTTAATATAATAAAGGAACAAATATGGAAAGAATAAGGAACAAAACATCTTACAGTTTTCGTCGACCAGGGAACAGATTTCGTCGAGCTGCAATCGGAGATCGTCGAACTGAGAAATCCTGTTCTTTGACCTGAGCTCTGCGAACTGAATACTGAATAAACTAAACTGAAACTGTGCTCCAACTTCGTCGACCTAAGAGTCTGCTTTGTACTGAAAGATCGTCGACAACAGAACTTGAATCACTAGAATTAGTCAAGCTGAGAAATAGACTGAGAGAAAACGTCGACCACAGAATAACTTCTTCTGAAGAATATCGTCGGCCTGAGTTCTATGATCGTCTTGCTCAACTTAGAAAAGGATCTCAAAGTTCTTCGAGCTGAGTTCGACGAACGTTGAACTAATTTCCCAGACTACATAGAATCTTCTAAGGCTTCAATCTGAGGCACTCTTAATGCAGGTCCATGGAGATAACTTTGGAGGACTAGCCTAAGACCTAGAAAACAAAACACTGACCCTGACTATACAACATGGGTCAATAAGCCTAAGAAGTGAACCTAGCCCAAATCAAAATAAGGGTTCCAGTAATATGACTAACCCTATTCATGATGGATTGTATGATGAACAGTATGGTGATAAGAGAGCAGATCAATGTGATGATCAAGATGGTGCTCAGTGGGCTGAACTATCTACTGCTGGTCAGATAGTTTGAGCAAGAGGCAAATCTGTTGTTGAAGAAGAGGAAGAGATCTGGCTCAATAAGAAGAGACTTTGAAGGGTGCAAGGAATATAGGAAAATCCAGGGTGGAACTTGTCAATTCCTTGGGAGAAGGATGATTTCATGGAATAGAAAGAAGCAGACCAGTATGATTATAACCACTGTTGAGTCAGAATACATTTCTGCAGGGAGCTGCTGTGCATAACTTCTGCGGATACAACATCAGCTAGAGGAATATAATCTCATGGTAAGTCATTCACCCTTATAGTGTTACTCATCTAGTGCAATTTCTTTTTCTAAAAATCCTGCCTCACATGGAAGGACTAAGCTTATAGAAATTAGATAATTAGATAACATGTAGAAAGTGAAGACATTTGCCTTGAATTTGTCCCCACTAACAATCAAGTTGTTGATATCTTCACTAAGTCATTGGATGAGGCTAAGTTCAATTATTTCAAAATTGAGTTAGGAATGCTTAATGTTGAATGACTCACATATATTAAGTGTTTCAGTTATAGATCTACATGTCTATATTTTTTATTTTCAATTCATAATGAAGACTATCTGCCTTATTGTTAAAGTATAACTTTAGCAAGGTTAGATAGATCGATAGCAGTTAATCACTTTAACTAGCTAGGTTAAGCTTCAGTGAGATCAGCTGAATCAGCTGAGAAAGATATAGTGTTGGACAAGAATGATGTTCATCCAAAAATAGCGATGTAGTTAAGGGGGATCATTCACATGTTGCTACTCAGGATGAGGTTATTCCATCCATCCTATTGACTGAGGAATCAACTCTTCCCGAGCATGATGGTCAAAAGGACCAAGAAAAAAGTTCACATGATCCCTTATCCACCCTCAATAGATGAATACCTATTGAAGAAGCCAAAAAGGGGGAGGAGAGAGCAATGAATTGACATGTCAAGTTGAGTTAGTGCTTAATATTGGGGAACTTTGAACAAGCTATATTTTCTAGCTTATGTTTGAACAAGCTATATCTGCTAAGCTTACATTTGATCAACAAATATGTTTTATGTATTAATGCATCTTATTATTGCTGTGTGTTCTGCCTTTTTCAAATAGGGGAGATTGTTGGGAATATTGCCCTTCAATCTTCCCTAAATTTGAAGAGGCATCACCATCAATTCTAAATGCATAATTATATTTGATGTATGTTCAAGTTCAATGTATACAGGTTGTCTACTATATCGTGACTAGACAGGATGTCAGGGTGACAATACTAAATGGACTTCAAGACAGGATGCTGGCAAAGCAGAAATCTGGCTAAGTCCAGAAGCATCGAGTGAGGGCAATTCTCTTAAAGCCAAGAGGCTAAAAGCATTGACAGAAGCTCAAGCAGGCAAAGCCTTAGAGGTGCATACAAGAAATATGGTTAAGTCCAAAAGCGTTGAGTGAAGACAGTTCACTCAATGCCAAGAATCCAACAAGCATTGACAAACTACATGCAGTCAAAGTCGTAGTGTTGCTGCCAAGAAAGCTGTCTAGGGATAGAAGCATTGAGTGAAGATAGTTCACTCAACGCCTACTCAACAAGGATTCTGTCTAAGTCAAAAAGCATTGAGTGAAGACAGCTCACTAAATGCCTACTGAATAGAAAATCTGTCTAAGGAAAGAAGCGTTGAGTGAAGATAAACCAATCAATGCCTCATAAAGAAGCTTGGTAAAGGCAAAAAGCAATGAGCGAAGAAGTTGCACTCAATGTCTTCAGACAGAGAAATTCAACTAAGTCAAGAAGCATCGAGTGATTAAGGCTCACTCGATGCCTAAGCTGTTAGACTATAAAAGTCTATATTCATTGGGTGATGAAGGCTCACTCAATGCGCTCAATGCCGGAAGATGCATAATTCAGCTAAGTACTTTTGCATTGAGTGATAAAGCTTCACTCAACACCTGTGTAGGTTTTCTAAAATTTGCAAATCCACAGGAGCTGAGTCATGCTAATGTCAGCAAAAATTCCAATATCGCGGGTTTTTCTTGCTAGAAGACAAAAGGCGTTGCTTTCCTTTAGTACTGTAGTTAATGCAAAAGTTGTGTTGTAGTTGACCATTCCAGGGGTCCACACTATGCATAGATCCGTTGATCAGTGAGATAAAAAAGCAGTGTATAGTGGAAAGAAGAAGAAGAGCTTGGAGAGAGAAACACAGAACATAGCTTTCCTGTCATCTTCTTCCTCTCTATAGAAGAGAAGTTTTCCAAGAACTAGTTCTACAGTTATTCTATAATTCACAAACAGTGTTGGTTGTTGAAGAAATAATTCACTGAAGATTAAATCTATCTTCAACAACAAGTTCAGAGAGTTTTCTCTCTGAGTTCGAAGGTGAAGCAAAGCTAAAGTTAGCTGGTTGAAGAAAGTATTCAATAACAAGGTCAGAGAGCTTTCTCTCTGAGCACGATGAAGATGCAGAGCAAGCCTATGCTACTGTTCATCTTCAAGGCCATTGCTATCAACTCATCTACATAAAAGGCTTGACAAAATAGAGCTCTGCAGTAGTAGAACCAACTTGAAGATCAACCATCTTATTGCTATAAAGAAGATAAGACTGAGCTTTCTCAGTTCAGGAAGTAGACTCAGAGAATATTTTCTCTAGAGTCAAAGTTAGGGCTGAGTTCACTCAGTCCAGAAAGGCCGAATAAGGGAATCACTTATCTGGAGTCATATCATCAACAATAAACTCACTCCTTCTATAGGATTATTCTTGATCTAAGCTGTAAGCCTAAATTATAAAGGCTGAGATAGGATCATATTGTGGATCTGAGTAGTAGGGCCATCGTGTTTGAGGTAGGATCCAATTGTGGATCTAAGGTAGGAGATTTATTCTCTGAGTTGTAGGGCCTTAGGCCTGAGGTAGGATCTAAATCAGATCTGAGGTAGGAGAGTTATTCTCTCTGAGTGTAGGGTTATCCTCCTAGCCTGAGTGTAGGTATTTTGATTAATTCCGAGGTAGATGATTAGAAGGATCACTGATCTGTAGGAGATTTTATCTCTGAGTTGTAGGGCCTTGGGCCTGAGATAGGACTGGGAGGAGTTTGAGAGATTCTGAGGGACCTTTGTTGTAAGCTCTTTGAGCTGAGATTTGTGAAGTTGGACTTGTCTAATACACTATTAGAAAGGCGGGAGGGAATGTGGATGTAGCCATACCTTAGGGAACAACTATAAATGTTGTGTGTTGTTTTATGTTCTTGAAAGCAAGCTAAATAACTTAACACTCAACACACCAAAATAAGAAGTAGTCATAAAAGAATAGGAAACCTATTCACCCCCCCCCTCCCTCTAGGTGTATCACTACTCTTGAAACAAATACTTTCACAGGTCAACAAGCAACCAATAACCCCTTATTGTTATTAGTTTACAACTATGTAAACCAAACAACCAACAACAACAACTAAAACATCCGATTAAACAAATATCTCAAACATAAAACCCTACATTGTCTTATGGTGTAATACACCTTATATCGAGAGGCAATAAAGAAATATAGGTAGAAAAAGAGGCTTATATTGGAGCTATAGGAAGTAGAGCACCAATTCAGTACAAAAAGAATGAGCCCAAATAATCCCAGCTCAAACGAGACCAAACCAAACTCTGATTCTAGCAGCAGGAAGGAAGATCCCACTAATATCGGAAAGTATTGAGAGGAAGAATGACTAGCAGGCAGAGAGGAAAGGGATCAAGCAAGCCTAGCATCAACTCCACCCATCAAAGCTCCAGGCGGTGAAAAATGGGATGAGTATTGGAAAACAAACAGGGATCAAGATCTATTGGCATCACAGATTCAGTTAAGCCACTGCCTCAAATAAAATCCCCAAATAAACCAATTCAAAATCACTTGATTTTTGTTAACCTTTAAGTAACTTTAAGCTGATTCACTCATCTAGATTAGCCACTGTTGGAACCAACAAGGTCGATTCCTCCTAAAGCTCGGAACTACTGGGGCAGCTCACGCTTACTCCCTTAGGATCACACTCGAGGCGAAGAACTAGACCAGAGGCTCCAGCGAGGAGTTCCCACCTCGTACCCGGAAGAGACTAAAGCTCTTCCCCTCCCTAGCCAATGCTGAGCTAGGTGCCTTAGAAGAAGTGGAAGGAGTCAAGAAAGCTTGCCCTTTTAAGGCACCTTACCGGTCTATTTATAGGCCTCTGAACTTGGACTGCAAATAACCAATTTTCACCACCCTGAAAATTACCAGAACATCCCTGTCTAGGTCTGCCAACAGCCAAACTCCGCTGTCCACAAGGGCTAAATGCAGACCACCTGGGGTAAAAGGGTAAAACACACCTGGGGCCCAAAAGGTGGGCCCAGCCCTACCTTAACCGGCCTTGAACCAAAGTGGAACCTGGCGAGAACTCCCTCATAGGGTCCTCTCACATGGCGAGAGGGCCACCCCGGGCGAGAGCTCCACTCCTGGAGTCCTCTCGCGCGGTGAGCTGGTCACTCGCCGGGAAAGCTTCCCGTCTCGGCATTCACCTATCTGAGGCCACGCTCCACATAGGCCATCCCGCTTAACGCAGTGAACCTCACTCCATGCCCTACCTCCTGGCACCTCTCGCCTAGTGCCTCTTGCCTGGCGCCTCTTTCCTTGTACCTCTCGTTGCCTGGGCCCTCTCGCCTGGGCCCTCTCGCTCGCCTGCGAGTCTGAGGTTGTACACAATCCCCGCTCTTTTCGAGGTTGTTTACAAGCTCGGAAAGATAGTTCAACCGAGGCTCGTGGTAGTATGGCGAATTTATTGGGGGGAATCTTTTGGTGGGCCCCTTGCCTAGTCTATGAATACGGAAATCGCCTCCCCGCAAGGGGTCGTTCCCTTTCCTCCATCCTCTTCCAACATCGGCCTCTATGTCTCTCAGTCAAATTTTTCGGGACCGCATCGCGGCCGTGCGCCAGCGGAACAAGGCGACGGTGGCGGGTCTGAACAAGATACCCGTGCGCGATTCTCCTTCTTAACTGCCATCCACCTCTCTCCCAAAGAATGCAAAAGTTCCGGAGCCTCCCCTCCCTGAAGGAGAACCTTCTCGCTCCTTTCCGAGGGGGTATGTACCTCCCACTCCATCTAGTCTCAAAGGAAAAGAGGTAAGTCTTTCAAGCCTGCTATGATCTCTTTGCACCACACATTTTTTACTTGCTACCCGTTCTCAGAAAATCTCGGCGCCTCCTCATCGTCCTGAGACCATTCGCATCAACATTTCAGAGCTTCCTTCCAGGCCTCTCTCGCCCCAAGCCTTCACTCCCCCCTCCACCCCCGTGATGAGGAGGGATGACCCTTCTACCACATCGGGCTCCACCCACCGATTCAGTAAGAGGCTCTACCTCTGACACCTGCTCTCTTCTTCTTGTCGCCTACTTTTTCCTTGCCGCTTTATCTCTTTGGCTCCTCTATAGGTGCGAGTGGAACCCCTATCGAGGACTCACTGGCTGCCGACTCTCCGGTCGACGATTACTCAAGGCAGCTTGCCCCTTCGCCTCCTCCTCTTATAGATGAGATCGAGGACTACCTGGGCGACCCCACGGACCCCATAGAGATGAAGCGTAAGGTGCCTGATATGCTGCGGAAGCACGCACGCATCATTCAAGTGCTGGAAAAATGGAAGCAAGCCGCAGACCACCAGATTGACTGGCTAGAGGTGGAATGCACTCGCCTGTCTTCGGAGATAGACGCTGACATTGAGGTGGACTAGACGAACCCTCAGGAAATCTTGGATGACGTCGACCAACAGCTCCTTCTCGCCCGAAGTGGTATTGAGGCGGCTCACGCCTTCCACCTCCCCAGTCATCCTCCCTGCGTGAGAAGCCGCGGGGGAGGACGATGGAGGTGGGATAAGAATTGACGAGAGCTCCGCCTTCTTTCCTTTCACCTCTCGCCTCTCGCTTCTTAGCTCTTTCATTCGCCTTGTCTCTGTAATAAAGTATTTGTATATATAGCACCAGCTGTGCGCTCTTCGAACTTGTCACCCGTCTTTATGCGGGATTAAATTTATCAATTTGGTGATTTGCCTGTTTAATTGATGTGACAGCGTTAATACCTTCTTTTTTGCTAATTTTTAACCTTTGTTACTTGTATTTTCCTCTGCATCAATCTTTTCACCGCCTTCTTAGGCTGATGGCCCACTTAAGGTTCCGCCGCCCGAGGCTTGGAGAGAGAAGGTTCGGCTAACGCTTTCCCTTCCCCGGCGTAGTTCTCTATCCGCTTATCCTCCTACTTATGAGGGCTATAAATACCCCCGTTGCCAGGGCTGGAAGCGTGTTTCCCTAGACTTCCGCCCGCGGCTCCCCCTCTTTCCCCAGCTCGTCTTGCGCTCCGGCCCCTCGCCCTTCCTCTTTACTGTTCTTCGTGTCCTCTCACTGGTTCTCCACTCGCCGACTTCCCCTTTGTCTCGCGCACCCATGGGAAAAAGGAGGCCAGAGGATGGTGAGGGCCGCAGCCGCAGTGGGAAGAGATTCTCCGACCACGATTTCCCTCCTGGTCGCCTCTCTGCCGATGAATATGAGGCCTTCTGGAGCGACTTATTTCCGGAGGGCTACGAGTCATGCCCTCCCAAGGTTGGCGAGAGCGTGAATACATTCTACCCGGGTGAGCTCGCCTTCCCCATCTCGTACTTCGAGGCGGGGTTCCGGCTTCCCCTCTGGCCCGAGGTGAAGTAAGTTCTCAAGTACTTCGGCGTCGTGCCTGCCCATTTGAACCCCAACGCGATTTCGGTTATCGTCGCGTTCGCGTGCAACATGCGGAGAGAGAGAATAGAATGCAGTCTCACTGTCTTCTGGAAGATGTTCGTCTACCACGCCAATCAAGACGGGGTCTCCTTCTTTACTGGGCTGAATCTGAAAGTCTGCGAGACACCAAACAAGAATCATCACTGGCTAACCTGCTTTGTCTTCATCCGTGGGAACCTGGGCGGTGTCCCTCTCACGCTCGTCTTGCCCGCGGAAATCTTCTATGTTACTCCGCAGGTTGGCGACACGTATAAGCTTCTTTGAGAGTACCTCGCTGGGAAGAACTTCGAGGTCAGGTTTTTGAGACGGGGGCTCGCCTCACTGCTCCTCGTGCTCCCTGGAGAAGGTATGCTCGACCCCCTTGTCTTTTTCTTGCCTTCAGTACTTTCCTCTCGCTGAGCCTTTTACCTGACTCTGTCATGCTTCTCCTAGGAGAGAGGAACGTGCCGGTGCACCCTCCCTACAGAAGTAATATCAAGCCATCTAAAGAGGTGGCTCTCGCCAATATGGCGGCCGAGGCGGCCAAAGATTTGTTGGCCCCTCCTCCCCGAAAGAGGGCAGTTGAGGACTCGGCCCCCTCTCGCCTCAGCCCCTCAAAGAAACTGAACATGAAGTTGAAGAAAGTAGTCTCCTTCCCTTCCGAGAAGGGCAAGGTCCCTGCGGACACAACGACGATGCCGGGATCCTTGAGCCCCATATCCCTTGGATCTGAATCTCCCCACTCGCCTCCCTTGACCTCTCCACACAGGGCTGTATCGCTTCCTGAAGACGCGGCCCCTCTTGCACCACCCGCGAGCTCTTCTCACTAACCTACCCGGTCCCTTTCTCGCGGGGAGGCTCGTCTCCAGTATCCTGCTCCATCCGCCCACCTGAACTTCAACATGGGCCCGTCTGTCCCCGACGGTGCCAATGAGCCTTCGCTCATCTGGGATAAAGGGGCACATCGGATCTCCATCTCTACCCTTCTCCCCTCATGGAGAGAGCAAGCCGAGTCTTCTGCCCACGCCTTCTCCTTGGGCTTCGGCCTCTATGGGGGTCTCGCCCCTGACGCGCTCGATGCGGCCACCACGCAAGATCTCATCTTCAGGACGGCCCACTCGTAGATGCGTACCCTCGAGCTCTCTCATCGACTCTCACGCTGCCTAATTTTCAACACTCGAAGCTGGAAAGAGATAGACACCAAACTCACTGCCGAGCGCGAGAAGTCTGGGGATCTCACCAAGCGACTATAGTTTGCCGAGAGCCTTCTCGCCAAGGCCAGTGGCGGAGTGGTGAGTTGATACTTAGCCGGCCTTCTCAAGCACTCTCCCGCTAGATTTAACGGTTTGTTCTTTTTGCAGGATGCTGAGACGGCTGAAAGGCTGCGCTCGCGAGTGGAGGAGCTGGAGATGGAGGTGAAGGAGCTGAAAACAGAGAATGCCTAGCTCAAAGAGGCCTCCACCTCTCTCTCGTAGGTCCCTCCACCTCCTCCCGCGCATTATACGCACGACGAGGTCGAAGTCTTTTGCCGGGATGCCAACATACGGAGTGCCGAGCTCATCCTGAAGATGATGCGAGAGATGGGTGTAGTTAAAGATGATTGCAAGGACATCACCACCCGGGACCTCGTGCCCGAGATTTATGGCGAGGACGAGGAATCTTTGGCTTGCGAGAAGGTCTAGGGCTCCTTGAGCATAGTAGCCTTTTTCTTTCCTTTTTGCAATGATTACAATGCCTCTCCTGATTTGGGAATGTACTGCATTAAAACACGAATATGATTCATGTGCGTATATATATATATATTTGCTCGCGTCTGAAGCTAGCCTTTTTCTTTTCTTCCTCCTCTCTTTTTTCTTTTTCTCTCGCTTGGACAGCTCGCGAGATCTTCGAGATCTTTGGTAGCGAGAGGGGGTTGTCTTCCCCTCGCCGGCTGTTACCAGCAGACCTGGCCAAGGGGGGCGAGCTGGCGAGCCTCTGCCACTCTCGCTAGCGTGGGGACACCTTCTCCTTCCTCTCGCGCTGCCTACCGGCTCCTCTCGGCGCGAGTGGACCTGGGGGGCAATTATTCCCCCCCCCCCCTCTCTTCTTTTTCTTTATGTAGGAAGTCATCTTGAAGTATCCCCCCCCTTTTGTTAGTAGCCAGGGTCAGTGTTTCCCTGATTAATCAGCTTCTATGTCAAGACCTCAGTTACCTGCCTCCAGAAAACACCCAACCCGAATTACAGCCGTAACATTTATGCTTTCCAACTGCAGCTTCTATGCCCCTATCCAGTATTTAAATGGAAACAAGTCCTTGCTCACGAAAACTGTAGCACGGTGGAGTAATAAGGTAAGTGGGGATTGGGAGGAGGTAACCACTCCGTAGAAGAGGCCTGATCCCCCTTTTGTTATTGTTTCCAACCACCGAGTGAGCCTACAGCCCTGCCATCTTGATGAGAGCCTGGTCAACGGGTCTGCTCGGGGTCTCCTCTCCTCTTTCTCTTCTAACCACCGGGTGAGCCTACAGCCCTGCCAGCTTGATGAGAGCCTGGTCAGCGGGTCTGCTCGGGGTCTCCTCTCCTCTTTCTCCTCTAACTGCCGAGTGAGCCTACAGCCCTGCCAGCTTGATGAGAGCCTGGTCAGCGGGTCTGCTCGGGGTCTCCTCTCCTCTTTCTCCTCCAACCACCGAGTGAGCATACAACCCTGCCATCTTGATAAGAGCCTGGTCAGCGGGTCTGCTCGGGGTCTCCTCTCCTCTTTCTCCTCCAACCGCCGAGTGAGCCTACAGCCCTGCCAGCTTGATGAGAGTCTGGTCAGCGGGTTTGCTTGGGGTCTCCTCTCCTCTTTCTCCTCCAACCGCCGAGTGAGCCTACAGCCCTGCCAGCTTGATGAGAGCCTGGTCAGCGGGTCTGCTCGGGGTCTCCTCTCCTCTTTCTCCTCTAACCGCCGAGTGAGCCTACAGGCCTTCCAGCTTGATGAGAGCCTGGTCAGCGGGTCTGCTCGGGTCTCCTCTCCTCTTTCTCCTCCAACCGCCGAGTGAGCCTACAGCCCTGCCAGCTTGATGAGAGCCTGGTCAGCGGGTCTGCTCGTGGTCTCCTCTCCTATTTCTCCTCCAACCGCCGAGTGAGCCTACAGCCCTGCCAGCTTGATGAGAGCCTGGTCAGCAGGTCTGCTCAGGGTCTCCTCTCCCCTTTCTCCTCCAACCGCCGAGTGAGCCTACAACCCTGCCAGCTTGATGAGAGCCTGGTCAGCGGGTCTGCTCGGGGTCTCCTCTCCTCTTTCTCCTCCAACCACCGTCTTCTAAGAAGGACGCCCCGAGGTGCATTATGCTAGGAAATCATGACACATCCAAAAAGTAAGATCATTAAAGTCATACTCAAGCATATTCAGAGGAAAATTATCATTATGGATAGAAACGCTTCAGATCATCATCGCTGCGGGTGCGATCCAGGGGTACCCCGTCCACATCCTGGAGGTGTTACACCCCTGACTTCAAAACTTATTTTATAATGAAGGGACCCTCCCAATTGGGGTTGAGATTTCCTACCGAGGCCCCCCTGCCCGCGGCATCCACCTTCTTGAGGACCAAGTCCCCCTTTTGAAATTGCTTGATCCGGATGTGCTTATCAAAGTACCTGGACATCCGGCGCTTGACCTCCTCCTGTCGGATTGATGCCAGCTCCCGGAGCTCCTCCATGAGGTCGAGTGAAAGCCTCTGCTCCTCTCCATTATCGACCTGCCACCTTTCATCTCCCTCCCTTGCTGCTATTATCCTGGGAGATTCAACCTCAAACTCCACAGGTATGACGGCCTCCGATCCATGGGAGAGCTTGAAAGGCGTCTCTCCTGTGGCCGTATTCGGAGTAGTTCGTAGAGCCCACAGGACGGAGGGGAGTTGATCCACCTAGCTCCCCCTCAAGTTCTCCACTTTCTTCTTTAAGAGATTCACAATGATCTTATTTGCTGCTTCCACCTGTCCGTTGCTTCGAGGGTGATGAACCGATGAAAACCGAAGGTCTATGCCGAGCTACACACAAAAGTCCAAAAACTCCCTGCTGGTGAATTGTGGCTCATTGTCGGTGACTATGGACAAAGGGAGCCCGTCCCGGCAAATAATCTCTCCCCACACAAAGTTCTTGACCACCTGCGATGTAACCTTTGCCAAAGCCTTCACCTCCAGCCATTTCGAAAAGTAATCCACCATGACCAGTAGGAACCTCCTCTGACTGCTGGCTTGAGGAAACGGCCCCACTAGGTCCAGTCCCCATATGGCGAAGGGCCATGGAGAGGTGATCGTTCGTAGCCTCTGTGCTGGGAGGAGCTGCAAGGGAGCAAACTCCTGACACTTCCTACACCTCTTAGCAAGCTCCTCCGCATCTTTCTGGAGGGTAGGCCAAAAATAGCCTTGCCTTAGTACCCTCCCTTCCAAAGTCCGACTCACCGAGTGGCTTCCGCATTCCCCCGAATGGACCTCCTCCAATACCTTTGATGCTTCCTTCTCGGATACACACTGGGCTAGCAATCCGAATAATGTTTTTCGGTAAAGTACTCCTTCCTTCAACAGATAATAAGCTGACTTGTACCTAATCCGCTTCCTCTCGAGATCCCCCTCGGGTAGATGTCCTGATGCCAAGAAGGTCACAAAAGGATCCATCCAAGACACCTCCTGGCCGAGCTCTATTATCTCCCCTTCTTCTATGGAAGGCCTGAAGAGTTCGGTCATAGTCCCTCCGGCCTGAGGACCATGCTTTGCGAGCAAGTCTGCCTTAGAAATCTCTCTTCTCGAGGAACGTGCTGGATGGAGAAGCTATGAAACTACACAATGATACCCTTTATCTTTACCAGGTACAACTGGAGGCTCAGTTCCCTAACCTTGAACTCTCCATTGATGTGTCTTGCCACCACCAAGGAGTCCGTGAAGACCCTGATATCCTGTATGCCCAACTCCCTAGCCAGCCGAAGCCCGACGATGATTGCTTCGTACTCGGCTTGATTGTTCGTGAGGGTGAAGTGTATCTTCAAGGCTTGCTCGATCCTAGTCCCCTCGGGGCTCGTCAAGATGACCCCTCCCCCAAAAGAATTCTTACCAGAAGCTCCATCCACCAATATCTCCCAAGCTTCCCCGGGAGATACCTCCACCTCCTCGACCTCTATCGTATAATCTGCCAAGAAATCTGCCACTACCTGTGCTTTAATAGCCTCTCGAGGGACGTAGGAGATGTCGAATTCGCTAAGTTCGATCGACCACTTGGCCAATCTTCCCGAGTGCTCGACCCCCTCGAGAATGCGGCGAAGAGGGTGATATGTCACAACCTGAATGGCATGAGCTTGGAAGTATGGTCTGAGCTTCCGGGCCGACACGATGAGAGCGAAGGCCAGCTTTTCTAGGATGGGATATTTCAGCTCTGCCTTTTTGAGGACCCTGCTTACATAATAAATGGGGAATTTCTTCTTTCCTTCCTCTCCGACGAGGACCGAGCTAATCTCCCCCGTCCCTACCCCCAAATAGAGGAACAAACTCTCCTCTTCCCTCGTCCCTTGAAGTAGCGGCGTCTGAGTAAGCTGCTGTTTTAGAGCCGCAAAGGCCTTTTCGCATTCTAAGGTCCACTCGAACTCCCTTCCTCACCTTAGAGTTCGAAAGAAGGAGGAGCATCTCTCTCCTGCCCTAGAGAGGAACCTGCTCAACCCTGCTAGCTTGCCAGTAAGACGCTGGACCTCCTTGACATTCTTAGGAGATCCCAGCTCTAGTATCACTTTGACCTTGTCAAGATTGGGTTCAACCCCCGCAGGAGTAAGGAGGTGTCCCAAAAACTTCCCCCTGCTTGCCCCGAATACACATTTCAAAGGGTTAAGCCTCATCTTATACTTCCTTACAGTTGTAAACATCTCCTGCAAGTCCAAGACATGGGACCCGAGGTCCTGACTCTTAACCATCAAGTCATCCATATAGACCTCGAGGTTCCGCCCCTTCTGCTCTCGAAAAATCCAATCCATCATTATTTGATACGTTGCTCCCGCATTTTTTAGCCGGAAGGGCATCATGTTATAACTCAAGCACCCATCCTCCGTGACGAAGATGACGTCCTTGACGTCCGGAGGGTGCATGCGAATCTGATGGTACCCTGAAAAAGCATCTAAAAAACTCATTAGTGAGAAGCCGACGGCTGAGTCAACCAACGCGTTGATTTGAGGCAGGGGGTAACAATCCTTAGGGCAGGCTTTAGTTAAAAGAGAGAAATCAATACACATCCTCCATTTCCCCTCCCCCTTTTTTACCATTACAACATTGCTCACCCACCCCGGATACTTGTTGGCAGATATGAATCCCGCCTGGAGCAGCTTCTCCACCTCTTCTCTGATAGGTCTGGCCATCTTGGAGGCGATGACCCTCTTTTTCTGTTGGATGGGACGGACCTTGGGGTCAAGGTTTAGATGGTGGCATGCCACGTCCGCGTCGATCCCTGGCATGTCCGCTGCACTCCAGGCGAAAACGTCGATGTTCTCTTGCACGCACCTCCGGATCTCCTCCTTGTCTTTGGGAGTGAACTCTCCGCTGATCTTTATCTTTTCCTTCCTTCCGTCCTTTGTGAGGATCTCCACCTCCAGAACTTCCACAGCCGCCCTCAACCTTGAAGGTTCATCTTCCTCTTGCTCCCTCGGATCCTCCTCCAGATCCTTTGCCCCGTACTCTACTCCCAAGCCTTCAACGGCAGCTACCCTCTCCTGGGCCCTCCCTTTCTCTCTTCCAAGGTCCCCCTCTGGGGATGCCCTCTTTCTCTTATTTTCCCCAATACTTCCTTCATTCCCCCTACGCTCCCGCTCCCCAGCCACTTGTTCTCCTGCCATTGCTGGCTCCCCCGCAATGCCTCTTTCGCCTCCTCCTTCACTCTCCGACTCCTCTCCTCCAGCCATCTCCACCTCTGCTACAAGACTTCCCTCCACCCTTGCTTCATCTCTCACCAGCTCCTCTCCTCTGGCCATCTGCTCTCCTGCCATTGATGGCTCCCTTGCAATGCCTCTTTCACCTCCTCCTTCACTCTCAACCTCCTCTCCTCCATCCATCTCCACCTTTGCTATAAGACTTCCCTCCACCCTTGCTTCATCTCTCACAGGCTCCTCTCCTCCGGTCACCTACTCTCCTGCCATTGCTAGCCCCCCCGCAATGCCTCTTTTGCCTCCTCCTTCACTCTCCAACTCCTCTCCTCCAGCCATCTCCACCTCTGCTACAAGACTTCCCTCCACCCTTGCTTCATCTCTCACCAGCTCCTCTCAACCGGCCATCTCCACCTCTGCTACAAGACTTCCCTCCACCCTTGCTTCATCTCTCACCAGCTCCTCTCCTCCGGCCACCTGCTCTCCTGCCATTGCTGGCTCCCCCGCAATGCCTCTTTCACCTCCTCCTTCACTCTCAACCTCCTCTCCTCCAGCCATCTCAACCTCTGCTACAAGACTTCCCTCCACCCTTGCTTCATCTCTCACCAGATCCTCTCCTCCGGCCACCCTCTCTCCTTCCATTGTTGCCCCCCCCCACAATGCCTCTTTCACCTCCTCCTTCACTCTTAACCTCCTCTCCTCTAGCCATCTTTTTCTCCAGCTCCTCTGCATCCCCCTTCCATGAGATGGTATTGACCGCCGTCACGTAGCACTCTCGAGCCTCCTTTGGATCCCCCCTTACCCTGATCTGGGTTCCTCCCGAATTAAGTTTCAAGCACTGATGGAACGAGGATGGTACACACCTAAAGGCGCTGATCAAAGGGCGCCCGAAGATCGCATTATAGCTGCTGGGGCATCCACTATCACGAAACGACAGTTCCTGGATAGCCCCCCAGCATCACCTGAAGTCCTACTCCTCCCTCGACCTCCTTCCTCTCCCCCGAGAATCCAAACAATGGCCCATCCGCCTCCAACACCCTTCGGGCCTCCACCCTCATCTCATTGAATGACTTCTTGAAGATCACATTGACGGAACTCCCGTTGTCCACCAAAATTCGGGACACCGTGAAGTTCTCAATGGCGGTCCAGATTACCAGCGCGTCGCAGAAAGGGTCCTCGTGATCTGGTAAGTCCCTTCTGGAAAAGGTGATTTTCTCATCCGGGGGTGGGGCTTGCGACGTTGAGGCAATGCTCCGACGGTACATAGTGTGAAGATTGGTCTTATGGGTGGCCTCGATCCCCACCCCCCCATGAATCACCCCAATCCCTCCTCGATCTCCTATATCCGACCGATCCACACATCGATCCTCCTCCGCGGCTCCTGGCATCTCCACTATCTGCACTGGTGGTCGTTGGTCTTCTCCTCCTCTACCCCCTCTTCAACTCCAAGAACTCCGGGCACGTGGCCATCGCATGGCCCTCCTCCTCATGGAAGTCGCAATATGGTAGAACCCCTCCCCCACATCTCCCTTCTTGGGGGTTTCTCCTCATCCCCACAATTGCTCTCCCATGCTCTCTTCCTCTTCCTCTCCCTCGGTTAATGGCCATAGCTTGCTGAGGCGGAGGTGGGAGCGGCCTTGGGCCATGCCCCCACCCTAGAGGATGAAATCTCCCTTGTCCTGGATAAAAGTTCCTTCCCCCCTGCGGAGGACCCCTTCCTGTTCCTTGAACTGGTCCTCCCGATTGCCTCCAGCCCAACTCTGGATGCACGAGCCCCCTTGGCTCCTCCCTTCTCCTTCCCTCTTACTGCCTTGTTCCTCCTGACTCTCTCTGCTCCCCCTCCGTCAACCTTGCTAACTTCCTCGCAAATGCCGGGTTTTCCGTCTCCATGGCTATCTCCTTTGCTGCCTTCTCCATCAATCCCTCAAAGGACAATGGTGCCTTCCGGGTTAGGCTCATCTTGAAGAAGCCTTCCCTCAACCCCACGGTGAAGGCCATTTGGAGGGCGAAACCAGGCACCTCCTGGATGTCTAGGATCTCCTCTTGGAAACGATCCACGTACTGAGCCAAAGACTCGTCCGCCTTCTGCTTGATCAAGAAGATGGACTCTGGGTTCTTCTTCCTCTTCTTCGAGGTCGAGAAGCGCAGTTGGAAGCTCCTACTCAGGTCTCCGAAGCAATAAATAGAACCCGCCGGGATTTGATGGAACCAGTCCCAGGCCTTATCCTTCAAAATGATGGCGAAGAGGCGGCACTTGAAGGCGTCTGTCATAGGTCTGATGGAGACCGCATCTTCAAACCATTGCAGGTGTTGAAGGGGATCATCCTTCCCCATGTAGTAGGTCATCTTCGGATCGCGGAACCCTTCTGGAATGGGTGCCGAGAGGACCAACTCGCAGAAGGGAGATCCTCTCGCCAGTGGTCTCGCCAGGTCTACTCGCAAGACTAGCCCCGCGGGCGCGACGGCACTCGCCGGGCTGGGGAAGAGCTCCCTTCCTTCCACCTCTCGCTGGCTTCCTTCCGCCGCCACTTCCTTTCCCAGTCGCCTCTCGGGTGCGTCCTCACATATCCGTGCCGGCTCGACCCCCTCGCGGAGCGCGTGGTCCGGCACCTGGGGCGGGGGGGGGGGGGGGGGGTCTCGCACTCCCCTCTCTGTGTGAGCTGCTTTAGCATGTCCATGATCCCTCCGATGGACGACATGAACTCTGCCCTCCCAACGTACCCCCCAGGCTCGGGGACCCCTCGTCTTCTCCTCCTGCATCTCCCGCCATGAGGTAACCCTTCGTTCTTCCGCACAAGCAGTTGTTCCACACTCACCGCACCAAAAATGTTGGAACCAACAAGGTAAATTCCTCCTAAAGCTCGGAACTACTAGGGCAGCTCACGCTTACTCCCTTAGGATCACACTCGAGGCGAAAACTAGACCGGAGGCTCCAGTGAGGAGGTCCCACCTCGTACCCGGAAGAGACTAAAGCTCTTCCCCTCCCTAGCCAATGTTGAGCTAGGTGCCTTAGAAGAAGTGGAAGGAGTCAAAAAAGCTTGCCCTTCTAAGGCACCTTACTGGTCTATTTATAGGCCTCTGGACTAGGACTACAAATAACCAATTTACACCACCCTGAAATTACCAGAATATCCCTGGCTAGGTCTGCCAACAGCCAAACTCCGCTGTCCACAAGGGCTAAATACAGACCACCCGGGGTAAAAGGGTAAAACACCATTGGGGCCCAAAAGGTGGGCCCGGCCCTACCTGAACCAGCCTTGAACCAAAGTGGCACCTGGCGAGAACTCCCTCATAGGGTCCTCTCGCATGGCAAGAGGGCCACCCCGGGGAGAGCTCCACTCTTGGAGTCCTCTCGCGCGGTGAGTTGGTCACTCACCGGGAAAGCTTGTCGTCTCAGCATTCACCTATCTGAGGCCACGCTCCACTTAGGCCATCCCGCTTAATGCAGTGAACCTCACTCCATGCCCTGCCTCCTGGCACCTCTCGCCTGGCACCTCTTTCCTTGTACCTCTCGTTGCCTAGGCCCTCTCGCATGGGCCCTCTCGCTCGCCTGCGAGTCCGAGGTTGTATAGCCACTGCCCAAACATCTCCTTTCTTTATATATATACATATCATTTCCCACTGCCTCAATAAAACAACATAGAAAAGTTACATATTCCACTAAAACAATTTGAGTACTACAAACATCAAAAGAACTCGAATTAAACTTTCAAAGCTGACACTAATTTTATTTACTTTCATCATATGGGATATATAATAATTTAAATTGATTTTTATTATCCGTTTGGGTCATTTCAAACTCTTCCCCTCTTATAGAGATTTTCTTCCACGAAAATATGACGCAATATCAATTCAAAAATGGGTTCCCAAACAGATGAACCTATCCATTTTAAACTTACCTTGTTATTCATTTGAGCGACTTTCTAATTCACATGTTCATTATTCCGGGTCATTTAATCAAACTTATAGTAATCACTCATCTTATTATCGTTCCTTGCATCATTTTGGATTTCATCTTCCATACACAATAACCAATGTTTACCCTAAAACCTTTATACCTTCACATAATTTGATTATCTTATTTTCATTTTCATTTATCAGTTCATATAATTTCTATGTCTTTTGCTAATCACTCTAATCACAGTTATGACTTTCGTTATTCACAACAATACCCTACATTCAAATTCCTAGATCGTTGATTCAGATCTATTTCATAATGTAATTCCTTATATTATTATTCATACATATTATCTTGATTACACTACCATTTACTTTTGTAACACTTCTTTCAGAACGACCTATAATATATCGAGTGCAAGTGGTCTTTTTTCCTTAGCATCATATTCCATTATTCCCTTTGTATCAAATTTCATTTCCACTGCTTGTCTGTTTTATTTTCATCTTATCAATCCCTATTTTGTTGTCTAATTGCTTTTATCGTTTATTCTTTACCTTAATTTTAGTTTGAATTATAACTTATTACTTATTTTAACATACATCGAAGCAATGTATATAATAACTTGGTATCGAAGTGAAACATTCTGCAGACAAATTAATTCAATTCATAACCATGTTTCTTTTCTTTTTTACTTATTTGTGTAACACTTCATTCAAAACCATATATACCATATAGGATGAAGGTGGATTTACTATGCATATTCATTTTATTAACTATTGCATACCCATCATAACATTTTCCTTTTCATTTTATCTTTCATGATCATTATCGCCAATGCAAATAGTCTTCAAAGCTTTGACAGTAAATAAGCTATGAATATTTAGTCTTGTCTCGATTGAAGATAACCAATTGTCTATTTTAGTATGTTAGAGCCCATTATTTGTACACTGTTCGTTACGTGTTCAACAGATTTTGCATAAGCTATTTTCATCTGGTATTTCTTTCATTTCTAACCACACTCATTTTTCAATAATCAATTCTCATAGTATTCTTCTATCCATCGTAGACAATAAGAGGACAACTATACCTTACCTTAACATGTCCAACCGCTAGTAGAATATATCGTACAATTGAAGACATTTCTATTTGTAAGGATTTGATTTAATTAGGTTGTCTCGTGCAGTAGAAGTAATATCAATTTATACTTAATTGGTTTCCCTTACGTTCATCTCACTTTATGTTCTTTTAAAATTCATTTGGCTTGTTACTTATTATCATACTATGTAGACATATAACATCTTGCTTTTCGTGAACTCCTTCTCAAACCCTTCTACTTAAGTCGATTTGGACTTCTATGTGTGATTCTCTCAACATCATATCATGTGTAATTATCAGTACTCACTACAGCTGAACATCTTGAAAACCTGGCTTTGATACCATTTTGTGAGGCGTCATTTCTTACCTCATAAGAAATCTGCATCTAAGCTACTTTCAAGTCATTTGTACCAAGATGAAGTAATGAGAGTGAGTACAAAGTAAAACATATAATAAAAGGGTAACTCATACCTTGAATCATTCTGCGAGTCTTTTATGTTCATCCTCGGTCAACATCACTTTGCATTGCATATTCAGGATCACTTTAGTTACCTAAACAAAATTGACGACGAGCTTAGTTATAAAAATATGACTAAGTGAGGAATATACCTCTTTAACTGATGTACATGCAAACAAGAAGGGTTACGTATAAAAATCTTCATAGTATCATAATAACCATTTAACTGCATAGGTAAATAATCTATGTATCAATATTTCTATATAAAGCATTCATATAAGCAACATGGTAGAATATATTAGTGTAACAATATAACAGTATAAATTCCTATGTTTGTAATATATGTAGTAACACTGTAAGAGATCACCTTTTATAGTAGAAGTTCTAAAACTGAGGTAATGTTAAGGGTAACTGTAATAGTATCAGCATTGATATTTCAGGCTTTGGGTCTGACCCCTCAGGGTCCGCAATGTCAAATTTAGTACTTTCAACACACATTTAGCCTTTTGGCCGACTAATTTAGAAAACCATCATTATCATCCATGCGCATTTACATTCAGTCGTACACTTAACATTGCCAAGCATCGATTCATTTTTATTTTATATTTTCAATTCAATCTTATTCATAGGGTTGGGTATTTGATTATTTTTATCCCCTCTGAAGTTAATTGCTTGTTTGCCTTCGTACAAGGTCATACATACTTATAGCGATAAAGTTATTAGTGATATAGAAAATCCATGCTTTTACATGCAAGTATATATATAATTGATATCCTTTAAAGTAATGGTGCCTGTAATTAAAAATATAGAAATAAATCATAAATAAAACAAGTAGCTCTCACCACCATCTGCTCCTTCCTTTTACCACACCTTATGTCATCGTCACGTCTATTTTAAGATGCAATCCTTCGCGATATCTATATAAGTATTGTATCGTTATGGGTCTTTTATATTAGGGTTGCACCTCGCTATAGCTATGATGTTGACAATTAAGGTTGAGGGAAAACTAGAAGTGTCTCCAAGTGGAGCCAAATGAAAGTTTATTCAATATTCTCTCCTTTGTACAATAATAAAAAGAGAAAATACATGCACTACCTCAATTTTCATACCCATCCAGGATCCAAACTGAGAACCTTAAATTATTTCCCTCAATCCTTTATAACTGCAAATAAAAGTATCAACAGGCAGCCTATAATTAGGCAAAAAAGATCCAACAACTGGCTAATCAAGGAAAATACAAGTTAACAATCAACCAATAACCCCTTACTGTTATCAGTTTACAACTATCTAAACCAAACAGCCAACCAACAATAACTAAAACATCTAACTAAACAAATATCCCAAACATAAAACTCTACGTTGACTTATAGTGTAATACAACCTAAATCGAGAGGCAATAAGGAAACATAAGTATAAAAGGAGGCTTACAATGGAGCTAGAGGAAGCAGAGCACCGATTCAGTACAAAAAGAATGAGCCCAAATAATCCCAGCTCAAACGAGACCAAACTAAACTCTGATTCCAGCAGCAGGAAGGAAGATCTCACCCGATATCAGAAAGTATTGAGAGGAAGAAAGGTTAGTGAGTAGAGAGTAAAGGGATCAAGTAAGCCTAATCATCAACTCTTCCTATCAAAGCTCCAGGCGATGAAAAATGGGATGAGTATTGGAAATGAAACAGGGATCGACATCTATTGGAATCACCGCTTCCCTTAAGCCACCACCTCAAATAAAAACCTCAATTAAACCAACTCAAAATCACTTGATTTTTTTAACCTATAAGTAACATTACAGTTGATCCACTCATCTAGATTATCCAGAACCCAAAAATCTTCTTTATTTATATATATATACATATCATTTCCCACTGCCTCAATAACATAACATACAAAAATTATATATTTCACTAAAAATATTCGAGTACAACAAACATCAAAAGAACTTGAAATAAACTTTCAAAGCGACGTTGAACTGACACTAATTTTAATTACTTTCATCATAGGGGATATATAATAATTTAAATTGAATTTTATTATATATCTGGGTCACTTCATGTTTTGAGTCATTACACCTTATCTTTGCCTACTTTGACTCCTAAGATATCTACTTCATCTACCTCAATCTCAGAATCCACAGGTGATAAAATTCCTCATCTCACTACTTCTACTCCCATATTGGTAAGAAGGAGTTCGCGTAGGAATGCAGAAGTCTCACCTAATGGATATGGCTTTCCCTGTGATATTATTGTCAACTTTGTTTCCTACTCTCAAATATAACTTATACATGGAGCATTCATTGTGTATAACCTACCCTGTAATGACCGTATAATATGGGTCCGGCCGGGGCCCCATAACATACAGACGCCGCAGCTTAAGCATTATAAGATGATATAAACAACCCAACTCAAAACTCTGACTAATCATAGCAGAAACAAAAAAACAAGACTAGAAGTTATCCACAAACATACGAGTATCAACATAACCTTAAGGCCTTACAACAATTAAGAGTTCAAAACTAAAATAATAACATATCAACGTGCAAAAGAACTCATAGGCTACCTTGGCATGCAAGCTGGATCATAGTGCACTAAGCATAACATTCACCCAAACAAAGCTACCAAACAAAAAGATCACTACATGAGGCTTAGGCCTTTTTGGCCGGCGAGCTTGCTCCCGCTTGCGATCCTTGCCCTGTAAAAATTTGTGGTAACGTGGGTCAGCAAAGGCTGACGTCAACTGTATAACCAACACATCTCCTCCCGGTCATCCCTAGCGAACCCTGGGGTACACCACCACCCCACATGACAGCACTTTGTATGCAATATACATTAACATGTAAAGCTATAAAATAGATTTGGATGTCTCATATAACAAACATGTTTCTAAGTTGAGCATGTAATATAAAGAGGCTTACAATGCAGCATGTATGCAATCCTGGGTTTCACCCAAGGCACCCTAAGCATATGCTTCTAACACATCATCAATTGGGTACTTCCAATTTCACCATCGGCGTTCAAGCTGCAAACACAAGGGTACTTCCAATTTCCCTATCGGTGTTCAAGTCGCAAACATAAGGGTACTTCCAATTTCCCCATCAGCGTACAAGCCGCTACACGGAACACTTGCTTAGGCCCCACCCGCTCGTGGGTCTCAAACCCGGGCTTGCATGTAAGCTCTGACTTCTCATGTCAGGATTCCGTCTTATACACAAACCAATTCTAAGTACCCTTGCTGGAGCCCACCCGCCCGCGGGCTTCATCGCTTGGGCTTGTCCTAAGCTTGACATTCTCATCAATTTCACAGAAGGGGACTTGTCTCGCTGGGACACTCTCCACACATGAATTGCACGTCACAGGCTAGCCAGTCGACCATAAAGACAAACCATGCCTTAGCACATCACAATCCCAAGCCTTTCATGCCCTAATCCACCATTCGTACCACACCATCCACGCACCCCAGCGTGTATTATAATATCCACCTAGTCTTGTTCTGGTAACACGTACTCATACAAAAGAGGGGGAAAAACATCACAATGGTGTCTTGCGGCTATCGGATTTCTAACAAAATCCTTAAGGCTCGTTATGCAACATCACCGAGTCAGACTAACGGTCGTTACAACGACTTCCCTCACAATGCCTAATCCACTAACAGAGCGAATTTCTAGTGCAATATCATGCCGGGGACAGACATAATTGACATGATGGCTCCTACTGAACCATGGCAATTCGAATCCCTCTCATTTTAGAGATCCGGTGACTATGATGCTTGGAAGAAAGCAAGAAAAGAATGGCTGCCCTGCACGCATCCTAAAGACCGAGAGGAGAAGTGTCGTTAACTTATGACTCCTCTTTATTGCCAGGGAAACCTTGATTTTCACAAATGAAAATGTGTGCCTTCAAGTCCTCTCCGTTGATCTGGCATCGGATCAACGATAGGAGCCTCGAAGCTACGCCAATGGAGGAGAAGGTTCTTCTTCTTCCTCCTCCTGTAACGTCCCGATTCGCGCTAGGCCCCTTATGCGTGCTTCTAAGTCTGGAGATATGACTTGGGCCCAGGGAGTGCAGGCGACTAGGCTTACACTCATGTGGAAAAGAGAAATTTGTCCAGAATAGGACACGGGTAGAGACACGGGTGTGTCCCTACCCGTGTTCATCGAGTAGAACTCGAGAGGCGTTGAGTTGAACTCGACATGGCCTGTCCCGAGAAGGACATGGGTAGGGACACAGGCGTGTCCCTACCCGTGTCGAGAGGCGTTGAGTGGAACCCGACAGGCCTGTACCGAGGACACGGGTGGAGACACGGGCATTTCCCTACCCGTGTCGAGAGGCGTTGAGTGGAATAGGTGTTGAGTGGAAGAGGCGTTGAGTGGAATCTATAGGGACTGTCCCGAGCAGGACACGGGTTGAGACACGGGCGTGTCCCTAACCGTGTGCATATATCCAAGAAGACGGTCGTGTCTCCCGAGTAGGACACTGGCAAGAACACGGCCATGCATATAACCGTGTACCGTGACACGGGCAGTGGACACGGGCATGTCCCTACCTGTATCTGTGTCCATACGACGATGTAACCGTCGATGATGGTTCACCGAGCGGGACACGGGTAGGAATACGAGCGTGTTCCTACCAGTGTTGGTCCTATTTATATAGGATTGGCCATTTTTCTTCCTCTTCCCAAGCCTTCTTTTCTGTGGAGAAACTGCTGGAGGAGGGAAGGAGTTTCTGGAATCAACTACACTCCGTGAAGGACCGCCGCTGCAAAGGAAAACAAGATGCCGTCGTGAAGAGTGACGAGATCGATTGCCGGAAATAGCGGAAGCGCCAAAAACGAGGTAAGTTTCCTCCCCTCTCCCTTGGTGCTAGATCTGTAGTTAATCCTAGGAGGGATATCGACTCAAAAGAGTCTTGATGTGTGAGATGGAGATTCCTAGGATGAGGCCATGCTAGGACTTGTGTTCTAGGGATTTGTCATCTTCAACCTCTCCTTCTTTCAATGTGATGATGGAGATGGTATCGTGAAGAGTATTGGCTTGATGAGGGTGAATAAGGGAGGATGATTTCTGTTGTAATTTGGGAAGATCCGCTAGAGGAGGAAGATGAACCGATGTCGTTCATTCCGCCTTAAATTGCGTGCAGAAATCTGTGTTCTGCGCGCAGCGATCTTCGTGGCCTTTTTAAGATAAGACATGGCAAGATCTAGGCTTCCGACTAAACACGAAAGTCATAGGCCTTGGAGAGATCTTTCCAACGAGTGGTTACACATCTTAAGGCAAGGTCTGTAGCCACAGGAAAGCCTGATCGAGATTGATGGCTGATAACGTAAACGTGTTGAAACTGTAATTTGGATGTAGCCGTCTTAGAAGCCAATTTCGAGTATGATACGGCCAAATCTGGGCTTTCTACTAAACACGAAAGTCACAGCCCTTAGTAATATCTTCCCAATGATGGGTTACACATTTTCACCGGATTCTCGTAGCTTCAGGAATACCCGGTTGAAGTTCTGTATTTTATATGATTATTGCATACCTTGCTCTTTTGTTTATGTAATCCCTACTAGGTTTAGTGGCGAGATTGAGGGTAAATAACTTGAAGGACTGTTACGAGTTGTTGGTTGATTCCTTGTAATCAAATGATGAAATAAAACCTACTTGAACGAAATGGGTGGTTAATAGATCCCTAGGTTCAATAGTGAGTAGACTAGCTCGATTAAATAAATAACTCTATATTTGAATCGGTAATGTGAGCTCAAAATGTTGGAAGAGGATTGATTAAGGTTAGTGCATGGATTTGTGAAGGGTTGATTGTGCGTGAATGTTTGCCACACTTGATCGTTTGTAATGATAAGGGATTTGGTAAGGAACCCTTGTGAGATGTTGAGCTCGAGATGTGAGATTACATGCGGTATGGGTCGATACGTGGTGTCGTAATCCTAGGTTAAGGATAGTGTGGCAGGTCTACGGACTCGCCAGTCATCACACCGATGAGAGTTGACGGTTTGACCTTGGGCGGTTGGGCTTGGTCCTCAGTGTTCACATCCCGAGGCTCCTTTCGTGCCAAGTGAACGGTTGGGCTTGGTCCTCGTGCTCATTTCTGAGGCTCCTTCCTGGTCACATCATAGGCCAGTTCGGGGCTAGGATCTCGGTGCATATCTACCTGAGACACCCGCTGAGCCGTAGTACGCTTGTGAGCTCTGCTGTGTATGCTTAGCGTTGAGGCGTACGGAGGACTAGGCCAGGTAGTGTGGAGACCAGCCTAGTAGTGGAGATGCCCGCTCTACTGTCACCGTCTGGCCACGACGGTTGACTCCTGAGAGGTTAGCTACCTGCTCGAAAAGTGGGAACTACAGAGTCTGTATCGACACAGCAATTTCTTGTGTATGTTCATGGGTGAGTCATAGCAAAACATTCATTGCATAACATTACATTGTATACACAAGATCCTCATCATATAAGTTTGTATGGACACTCTTATACGATGAGTTACTTTTCTGTTGAACTTATCCTCAACTTATATGTCTGTACGGGCATTCATATAAGTTGAGTTACTTTCAGTTGTAGCTTACACTCTCTCATACTATGCTGTAGATGATAGAACTGCTAGAGTAATGATTAATCATTTATTGTGCTGCTACATTATTACAATGTTTACTGATTATACTATGCCACCTGCTTGTACTTATTCTTACATACTGTATATATATTGTACCTTTGTCCATTTCTCCGCCCGGTGCCGAGGAGTCGCCGGGGGAGCAGATGTGAAACCATTTAGTCTTTATGACTAACGGTTGCTACGTCTTCCTTTTTAGGAGGAAACCCCCCAAGCGGAGCAGCATCAGGTTTTGCAGCAGGACAGCCAAGCGAGGACGATAGGGCCTAAGGGGACGGTACGGTCATTACCTTCGGTTACTGATGTGAGTGTGTGAGAGACTTGATGTAGCCCTTTTGGGCAAAATATTTTACGTACTCTCATTATAGAAGCTTGTTGTAGCTTCTTTACTTGTTGTATTTGGACTATTATATGTTTGTGTGGATTTTGACTTCTAACTCTATATCATGGTTGGTTTGGCAATGTTTGATATTGGTAAAGGCCGGCAGAATAGGCGTCTTGTAGTACAGGCTAGCCCGAGTGCTAGTGCTACCGCAAGGCAGCTGTTCTGGGCATAAGACCCCTCTCGTGCCCTATTTTTGTGTTCCGGGAGGGGGGTCTTACACCTCCAACCTCTAAGACTAAAACCCTAACTTCCACTCCAAATGAGAAGAATGAAGGTTTAAAACGTTTCAACCCCATATATGTACTTTGGACAGAGTGTCCTGGGCCATAGGATTAAATCTTAAGAGGAATCAGATGACTAAAATGCCAAATGACGGAACTACTCCCCCAAGTTATCGTCGGGCAGTAACTACCTACCGTCGGGTGGTAGCTTCAAGAGCGCTCAGCCAAAAAAATAAGGGCGCGCTAACGCCGGCAGTAGTACTAACACTGCGCGGTATCTTACTCAATGCCTACCACTCAACGCCAATCTACTACTGAGCGGTAGCTAGCTATCACAGCGCGCTAGCACTCAACACTCTTCACTCAACGCTACACGAGCTACCACCACGCGGTAGCATCCTACAGTCGTCGTTGTACCACTCAATGCTCTCAGCACCTGGATTCATCAAAATAAGGCTATCGCCGGGTGATAGCTATCTATCGTCGCGCGATAGCTTCCAGAGACTCAAGATCTGAAAAAATCGGGGTGTTACAACTCCTCCCCCCTTAGAAGAATTTTGTCCTACAAATTTCGCATGCACTCAAACCAAAAAGCATACCTGAAACAAAAAGTTCTATGAAGTCCTCCCTCATTTCTTGCTCATGCTCTCATGAGAATTTGTCTCGCCCGCAGTTATCCCAGCACACTTTCAAGAGCCTAACTTCTGTGATCCGCAACTGCCGAACTTTTGAATCCTCTATGCCGACAGGACGGACTTTCGTCCTCAAGTCCTCTTCGACCGGCACCACTGCTGACTCGACCACAACGCTCGTCTCTAGAAAGGCTTTCCTCAAAACTGAGACATGGAAGACATCGTGTAATCCAATCAGCTCTATGGACAACACCAACCAGTAGGCTGCTTCTCCAATACGTTCCACGACCTCGAACGGTCCCAAAAATCTCGGACTCAACTTCTTGAGTCGATGAATCCGCGAAACGCCTTTGAACGGCTTAATCTTTCAGTATACCCAGTCGCCTACCGTGAACTCCACGTTCCTGTGGCGAGCGTTGAAATACTTCGCTTACCGATCCTGAGCAACCTTCATGCGTTCCTGAATTGTCCGCACCAACTCGCAAGCATCAGCCACCACCTCTTTTCCCAAAATTTTGGTGTCTCCCGCCTCTGTCCATGACATCAGTGTTTGACACCGACTTCCATACAAAGCCTCGTATGGAGCCATCTTGATAGTTTCCTGGAAACTGTTGTTATAGGCAAACTCCACCATGAAGATGTGATCTTCCCATTTCTTACCAAAGTCAAGGGTACACATCCTCAAAATATCCCCCATTGTACGATTCATCCTTTCAATTTGTCCATCGGTTTGCGGATGGAACGTCGTACTAAACTTGAGCTTTGTTCTCAGACTCTTCTGTACTAATCTCCAGTCTTTGGGCGTGAACCATCCATCGCGATCACTAACAATACTCTTAGGAATTCCATGCAGCCACACAATGTTGCGAACATACTATTGTACCAGCTTCTCCTACTGTCCTCCTTCAGATTTGCGATGAAGTGGGCCACTTTGGTCAAGCGATCCACGATCACCCAAATTGCATCATTACCCTGCTACGACCGAGGTAAACTGATGGCGACGATGCTAATGCGGCCGTGGATCCATGTCATCGAGAGTTCTGGATTGGGACTGTTGTTACCGCAAGCTCGAAGATGGGAGTCTACCACGACGTTTCTTCGCCAACGCCGCCGCCGCTACATGTTTTGTTCGACGTCCGCTGCCGCCAATAAATAAAATATAGAATTATAAATTACATAATTATAACTATATATTTTATCATTTATATTTTAGCAATTTTATTTTTAAGCAATTTTATTTTAAGAGTTACTTCATGTATTTTTATTTCATGTATTATGATGGGTGTTTATAACCATCCTGTGTTATTTTTGATTATTTCATTTCATATGTAAGATGGGTGCATATAACCATCAAGAGTGGTTTAATTTTCAAGGGTGGAGATTGAGTGGTGTAGCCTATATATAGGCCATGTCATGAAGGATTTTGTAGAGAATGAATGAAAAGTTAAAACCCTAAATCTATTGAGATTTCCCTCCTCCTCCTCTCCTCCTCTAAAAATTTCGGCTACCGTCTTGCTCTCCTTCTTGGCCGCCGGCCACCCACTCACTATCTCTCTATTCGGATCTTCTCCACCTCCTCCTCCTTCTTCTATTCATCTCTAAGGAATACCCGACCCCTTCATCACAACAAACCCGGCCACTCCCTTCCCCTCTCTATTCTCTCGGACACCTTCTTTCCTCCCTCTCAAATTCCGGCCACCTCCTCCTCCCTCCTCTAGATCTCTACCACCACCCCCCCTCTCTCTTCAAAAAAAACAAACCCGACCTCTACTTCTCCTTCACAACCCGAGCCAACCTTCTTTCCCTCTTGAATATTCGGCCACCTTCATAGTCTCCACCCTCTCCCTCCCCTTCCATAAATTCAGCCACCCTCCCCACCACCCAATACCGACCACCCTCATCCAAACAAAACCCGAGCAGCCCCCCTCACCACAAATCGGGCCACCCCCATTGAAAAGAATAGGCCACCACCTTTTCTCTCTCTTCTTTCCAAATATATATTCCCTAAAGGTGTCCCTCTCCTAGGGTTTGGCAAAAGGAAAAACGGCTTGCGATTTCATCGTCCGGCGCGGAACCGTGGACTTACGTGTAAATAAAAAAAATCAACCATCGTCGTGTGCGATTCCTACACTCATCTTGTGGACGAACTTCTTGGGATTGGGTAACGATTTTCTTAAACCTCTTGTGTGATTTCTTCTATACTATTTGTGAGACTGTGGTGGAATAGAAGACTAGTAATTAGCCTTGATTTATATTGAATGTTGCGCGTAATTAAAATCTAAATTTCAAGCATTATTTTCCCGAATATTTTTTCATAAATTGAAGCGGGTAAATTTCGTGAACACTTGTAGAAATCAGTTTCCTTAGCCTTGAATTCTTCGGTGTTCAAGTGATTTGGCAACCCTCATAGTAAATTAATTTTGAGATTGATTTGGACTTAATTTTAGTCCGGAATTTCTTTTATTAGAATTGTGAATTGTTTGCGTATAATTTAATTTGAATAGCTAATAGTCTGGATCGTGTGGGTCCTATTTGCTTGAGCGAACATTGGCCCATAGCCCTTGTTCAATCTATAAAAGGGGTAGCGTCCCTTTGCGTTTTGCATTGCTATATTGGTTGATCACGTTAGTATTAATTTAGAGAAAAATTGCTTGCTGCGTATTCTATTTAATTGATGAATCCAAGAACGCGTAGTGTTTAATCCGTCGTAATCTTGGGCCTGCATCAATTTGGTATCAGAGCGATGTTCACGTCAATTTCTTAATTGGCACCCTCCCCCTTTTATTAGTAAGCCGACACGCACATGTCCTGCACTTTTATTTGTCAAAAAAAATACAAAAAAATTTCTTCTGGTCTACCAATAGCGTCCTAAATTTTTATTTTTCAGCAAAAAAATTCACAATTTTTTTTTTAATAATCTCTAATTTATTTTCAGTAATAATTTCAAAAAAAATATTTTATTACCTTAGTTATTAAGCGGGAATAAATCTATCTTTTTAAAATTAATTTGGGTCAGTGTCTTTTAATCACTACATATGCACTAATTCGAGTACAATTTTCTATCCTGTCACCACTAGAAAATAGCCTATGACGTGTATGCTAGAAGACATGCACCCACTTATGACTGTTATGACTATTTGAATGCTAAAGCCGTGGCTAAACATACCACAGCCTTGCCTTCATACCATAGGAATACCAACCGTCCCCACGCTTATCCTTCCACTAGAATTGAGGCACCTACTTATGATGGTTTAGGGTGTCCCCTTAGACTGGGTTAAGAAAATAGAGTGCTACTTGGAGTGGTACAAATCGACTGACGTGGATAAGGTGCGAGTGGCGAGAATAAAGTTGTTAGGTAGAGCTAAGATATTCTGGATAAATGAGGAACGAGTCTGAGAGCCGAGAATGGTAAATTACTTATTGGTTGGGCAGATATGAAGGCCATGCTGACAGAACAGTACGTCCCTATGAACCATCGAACGCAGATGTTAGATGATTTGGCTACCCTTAAATAAGGGAATAAGTCGGTCTCTGAGTATATGAGTCTTCTTAAGGATATGATGGTTAGGTGTGGTGTGAAGGAGATGCTAGAGCTCACCCTCTCTAGGTTTTGTAAGGGGTTAAACCCCGACATCGAGGGTAAATTACTGCGTTATGGTCACACCGACCTAAACACCACTTTTAATGTTGCATTGGATATTTAGAAGCACAACGTTCATAAGAATAAGACTCGCTCGTCTTAGAATGGAAAGTTCATCTTAGGGCCACCACCCACTTTTAAGGAAACCATGCCTAATAGGTCTTATGTTTTGGAATAGAAAAATGTTACTACTAAGGTGTTGCCTCTGTTAGCCTCGACGACTGAGCCTCCTAAGATTGTGATTGAATCCAATGAGGATTCTGATGTAGATGTAGTATCTCTTAATTCTTAGGATGACCCCGTAGGTGAAAGTATTCCGACATGTACGTTAGTGCCCGATGATTTTGATGAGTCTGAAATGAGATTGGATACCCTAGTGATTTAGAAGACGATGTATGGTATGATTATTTTCCGATCTGTGAGAGTATTACGTTGCATATTACATTGCATATTACGTGCTCTACTAGCGTTGTGTCTGATCACCCTAGTATTGAGTGCCCTCTCCAGGCTACGATCCCGGACATGTTAGAGCCTACGATTACACCTACTGAGATTATATCTGAGTTATATGAGGAGCCTGAGAGTGAGGATGTTCCTATTATTATTGTGTATGAGTTACTGTTGGGTATTGCATCCACAATAACCAAGATTTGCGTGAAGTCTCCCTTGAACTAAGAAGAATTAAGTTGTATTTGATCTTCTATTTTAGTAATGTGTTTGCAGGACTCTATTGCTAAGTGTTGACCAATGTCAGTCTATAGTGGGTCATAAATACAGGACCATACAATGTAATCCCTCATTGTGTGATCCAAGGTGTTGACTCATGTGTAGCCTCTCTATTGGGATACACTTCATATTCAAGCACTTGGATCAATGGATGAAGTGTTGGTGATGATTGGATTCAAGAAGGAAAACTTTCTAGAAGTCAGAAATTCTCTAAGTCCACTACTCGAGTAATCTGTTAGTTCTCGAGTAGTATAAGTAAAAGTTCTCGAGTAATTAGTCTTATTACTCGAGTACAAAATTTAGTTCTCGAGTAGTATTACTTTAGTTCTCGAGTAACTAGGTTTAGCACTCGAGTAGACTTTATCTCTACCTCTCGAGTATTCAGTCTTTTATCTCAGAAAAATTTCTAAGTATAGTTCTCGAGAAGTTACTTTTCTCTCGAGAAATCCTATACCTTGTTCTCGAGAAGTTCCCTTTCTCTCGAGAAATCATTTCTTGTTCTCGAGTAACTTTCTTCAAGAATCAGAAATATTTTTTCTAAGTCTTTGTTCTCGAGAAGTATCATTCTACTTCTCGAGTAGATTTCTAGTTCTCGAGTAATTCCTTTGTACTCGATAAATAATTCTTCTGCCTCGAATACTTTCTGTTAGACTTCTTCTTGAGTAATTAAAATTGACTTCTCGAGAACCCATCTTGTACTCAAGTAATACATTCTTCTTCTCAAGTAATTTCAGAAATTCTTTTCTCGAGTAATCTTCATTCCTCTTCTCTAGTAATAAACTTTACTTCTCGAGAAATACTTCTTCACTCCAGAAATGGAGTTCAGTTTTGAAGAATTTCTGTGAAGTCCAGAATTGATGGGATTTTCAAATCATATGATGTGATTGGTCCACGTATACGTCATTAAGATTAATTATGACCATTATGGAGATCTTATATAAGGTCTTGTCAACCGACTAACCCTTATAAGAAGGATTTTTACAAGCTGTCATAATATTCTAAGTTCTCTGAATCTCATTTTCTCTCTCCAAAACAAAAGCCGCCGACGCCACCGATCTTCATTGTGCAAGAGCTAGGGTTTTCGATTCAAAGGATTCAGGCCAAGATTGATTTCCAGATCGTGATTGGTGTTCGTTCTCCATCATTGTTCTGATCGGGTGAAATCAAAAGAAGTCTTCAGATCTCTTTCTTGCCGAGATTTCTTCTTCAACAAATCTGATAGAGCTGCAATTTATAAAGAAGAAGATCCAGCCAGATTGTTTCAAGATTTGAAGATCATTTGTATGTATTTTCAATTTATCTCTATTCAATTCTTGTAAGAAATTTCTCTCCGAGTAGTAGGAAGTTTTATCTTCCGAGTGTAGATCCGTTTGGATCGAGATTGTAGGATCTTAGTTCCGAGGCGTAGGATTGGTTTTCAATCCGAGATAGTGGAGTAGCCAAGTCTAGTGGTTTGCTAGATCGGTGAGGGAAAGTGGATGTACCTAAGGTTGGGGAACAACTATAAATCTTTTGTCGTCTGTGATTGCTTGGTTGATATTTGTGCATAGATCGCTAAATTTTTTTATTCCGCAAAAAGAAGCACAACTCACCTATTCACCCCCCCCCTCTAGGTGATTTAGGAAGACAACTGAACTCATTCAATTGGTATTAGAGGCAGGTTGATCACTAAAAGGTTAACACCTTGATCAGTTCCTTCTCTAGTTGTCTCTTATTATTTTCCAAGCATGGACAAGGCTAAAGATTTTGCCAAGCTTCCTTTGTGCACCAAGAATAACTTTCCCATGTGGAAAGAAAGGATTAAATTTTTCATGGAAGCTGTGAATCCCAAGATCTTCATGATTGTTGAAGAAGGTCCTTATATTCTCATGACTATCTCCACAATAGACCCAATAAAGCAAGTTCCAAAGAAATTGATGGATCTAGATAAAGACGAGATTGCACTTGTCTCCTTGGACAAGAAAGCTAAGAATAGTGCAGTCGATGACTCAATGCTGCAGAACTTGATCCACTACCAATCTACTAAGGAGATGTGGCGTCCCATGTCACTCTGATGGAAGGAACAGAAGAAGTGAGGGATGATAGAAGATCTCTCCTGAATCAAAAATACGAAGCCTTCTGGAAAGGACCTAAAGATACCATTGCCGATTCATTTGAGAACTTCTTCAAGATAGTTAACAACCTAAGAGTGTATGGTCGGGTCTTCACAAATGGGGAGCTAAATGACAAGTTTCTGAGGTCCCTCACAAAGGAATGAGTCAACAAAGTTTGTGCCATCCTGGAATTTGGAAAATTCGCCGAAACAGACCCTCAGAACCTATTTTGCAAGTTGATGTCCTATGAACTGCAGATAAACTCCAAAAAAGCTGAAGAAGAGAAAAGTTGATTCTCTTCAAAGGAAAAGTCTGTTGCTTTAAAGGCAGGCAGTTCAAGGAAGGGTAAAGATGCCTCACCTGCACCTGCTCCAGAATAAAGTGAAGTGGAATCTCAGAGCCAAGCACTTCAGGATCATAGCTATCTGAAGGAGAGTTCTCACTGCTCTCAAGACAGTTCAAGAAATTCTTGAACAAGAAGAAGCAATGGAGAGGCAAGGATGCCTCATACAAAAGATCACGACATGACGGTGATCGGCGAAAGAAAGGCTCAAGTAGCCATGACAGGTATAATTCTAAACCTAACAAACATATTTCGACTGACATAGTTTGTTATTATTGCAACAAGCCAGGTCATATCATTCCTGATCGCCTCCACAAGAAGGATGGTGGAAAGAGAGAAGAAAAGAAGTCCTCATATAATAAGAAGAGGACAGAGAAGAGCCTAATAGCCAAGAAGGGCAAAACTCTTAGTGACTCTGACTTATCTGAGTCAAGTGAAGAATAAGAAGCCTGCTTTGGGCTTATGGCTCAGATAGATGATGAACAAGAGCCCCAGTTCACTAGGAAGGTAAACTCTCACACTCCTCTTTCAGAATCTGATGTCTCTGATCATGATCATGAGGACAGCTCTTCTGATGATGAGTCTAAACTCATGGCCCAGTATAAGGAGTTGATCAAGGCCTACGACAAATGTCGAAAGGTTGTGAAAACTCAAGCAAAAGAGATTAAGTCTCTAAAAGTCATAGAAAGCTCTCTAAGAGAGGAAGTCGTTAAGATGGACTCACTCAGAGAAGACTTAGATGCTGCAGTTGATGAGTTCAATAAGTCTATCAAGCACCTCGATCTGAAGGATGAAATCATCAAGGGATTGGAAGAGTTACTTGAAGTCGAAAAGAAACTTGTTGAAAGTTTCTCTAAGCCCAAGGTAGTTCTTCCTCTTGTTGTTGAGTTCTCTGCTCAGACTAACGGTGCTGTACTAGGCCATATTGAGGCACCTAGTAAATCTTCTAGGAGGAATAATGCTCAGTGAAAGAATAAGGCGTCTAAGAAGGCTTTGGCTAAAGCAAAGGGGAAAGCTCCACAAGATCAGACCACATTTCAAAAAGTTGTCTTTCCAACCAATAAGTTTGATCTTGACTCCTCCTACGGTCACTTCACTAGGCCTACTTATGTAGAGCCCAAGTTAAGGTACCAAGGATGGACTCGCCCTCAAAACTTTGGTGAAAGTGTCTTTAAGGCACCTTATGAAGAGATCACTCTTCAGAGCTATGGCCCTTTTGTTCATGGTCATAACATAAGGAAAGCACAGAAGGTAAAGCACATTGTGGAAAAGCCAGTGAAGGAGAAGAAATCATGTGATTGCCATCATCATAAAGCCTCTTCCTCCAAGAATGTTGCCCTTGCTAGACCACCATCTCAGAAGGTCAAGCAAGAGAACTTAATGCAAAGATACAACAGGTTCGACTGTTGGTGCTGTGGCAGAATTTGACATTTTGCCATCGATTGCTTGTTTAATCCGAGAAATGTTGTAACTCCTCAGGTTGGCAATATGAGAATGACCACTCATAATGCTAATCCTCGTAGGGGGAGTGTTCTAACACGAGACCAAGGACCCAAACATGTTTGGGTTCCTAAGGCAAACTGATTATGATTGCAGGTATGTCCAAAGGCCACCAAAACTCCTATCTGGTATTTGGACAGTGGATGCTCTCGGCACATGACTGGGACAAGAAGCCTACTTCAGAACTTCTCTCTAGTGTTGAACGGACCAAAGGTAATCTTTGGAGGTTCAGACCGAGGAATCACTAAATGCTACGGTATGATCACTAACGGCAGTGTATCCTTTTCGGATGTAACCTATGTTGAAGGATTGGAACACAATCTCATAAGCATAAGCCAACTATGCGATAAAGGATACATAGTTGAATTCCATGCTGACAAGTGCTTGATAAAGTCTGTTGACAATATGGAAACGATTCTATCAGGAACTCGAAGCAGGAATATATTTTGTTTAAATTTCATTTGTATAGACTCTTCTACACCAGTGTACCTTTTAGCAAAAGATAGTGCGTCTCTTGGTGACCAATGGCACAAGAGATTAACACATATTTATTTTAAAACTTTTAATAAATTATTTTCACTGAATTTGGTACGCGATGCACCAAATGTCAAGAATGTCAAAGATAGACCTTGTCATGCATGTTTGAAAGGCAAGCAAACAAGGGCTACCTTTAAAAGCGTTATTGGAAAAGATTCTAATAGATGTCTATATCTACTTCATATGGACTTGTTCAGTCCACTGCAAGTTAGAAGTTTAGGAGGTAAGGATTATACGTTGGTTATCATTGATGACTACTCGCGCTTTACGTGGGTGTTCTTTCTTAAACACAAGTCAGATACCTTCGATGTCTTTACAAATTTTGTTAGGCAGATCAAGAATGAATACAATTGTTCCGTAGTCAAGATCAGAAGTGACAATAGAACTGAATTCAAGTCTGGGGCCATGACAGAATTTTGTGAAAGCCTAGGTATCTTTCATGAGTTTTCCTCTTCTCGTACTCCACAACAAAATGGAGTAGCTAAAAGAAGGAATAGAACACTCATAGAGGCCTGCAGGACTATATTGAGTGATGCTTCACTACCGGAGTACTTCTGGGCTGAAGCCATCAACACTGCATGCCATGTGCAAAATCGAGCACTCATAAACAAGAACCATGATAAGACGCCTTACAAACTTCTAAAGGGCAGGAAATCGACTGTCTCTTATTTTAGAATTTTTGGTTGTAAATGCTTCGTGCTTAACAATGGTAAGTATCACACTACCAAGTTTAGCGAAAAGAGTTTTGAAGGTATTTTTGTAGGTTATAGTCGCCATAGTAAGGCATACATAATCTTTAATAGAAAAACTCTGGTTGTAGAAGAATCAATACATGTTGTATTTGATGAGACGAGCTTGCTGCAAAGCAACTCTTCTAGTGTGCTCATTGAAGATGCAGGTACAAAGCTGAAAGAAATTAGCTTGGATGAACAAAATAAAGATGAAGGTGAAAAGTTTATAAAGATCACCACTCCAACCCCTATTGGAGAGGTTGATGATCAAGATGATGAAATCATCCAAGTTGATGAAGTCACTCCAGTGGTTGAAGTTCCAGATGCAAGGACTCTAGAGCTCAGACATCTAAAGGATCACCCAATGGACCAAATCATAGGAGATCCCCGAGATGGTGTCAGAACTCGTAGAGGTACAACTAACGAAAATTTATATTTAAGTTTTCTCTCACAGGTTGAACTAAAGAAGTTCGAGGAAGCAAACTCGAACGCAACATGGATCTTGGCCATGGAAGAAGAACTGAACCAGTTCAAGCACTAAAAAGTATAGAAACTTATTCCAAGACCCAAAGGTAAAAATGTCATCGGGACAAAGTGGGTCTACAGGAACAAGATGGACGAAGATGGAACAATCATAAAGAACAAATCCAGACTCGATGCCAAAGGATACCGTCAAGAAGAAGGAATTGACTTCAACCAAACATATGCTCCAGTGGCAAGGTTGGAGGCAATCAGGTTATTCTTAGTGTATGTTGCACTAAAGGACTTCACTGTCTATCAAATGGACATAAAGTCCGCCTTCCTTAATGGTGACATAAAGGAAGAAGTGTACATGGAACAACCCCTAGGTTTTGTTGATTCTAGCCTACCTGATCATGTTTATCTATTATCTAAAGCGCTGTACGGTTTAAAACAAGCTCCTCGAGCTTAGTATGAAACGCTATCTAGTTTTCTTCTTAAGAATAAGTTCACAAGGGGAAAGATAGATAAGACATTATTTCTTAGGGAAATAAAAGACAAGATTTTGCTAGTGCAAATCTATGTCGATGACATTATATTTGGCTCTACTGACGACAACCTCTGCAAGAAGTTCTCAAAACTTATGCAAGGGAAGTTTGAAATGAGCAGCATGGGAGAGCTGAAGTATTTCTTAGGGCTTCAGGTGAAACAATCTGAAGATGGAATTTTCATCTCCCAGACTAAGTTCACCAAAGAGCTAATTAAGAAATTCGGAATGGAGAACGCAACCTCTATGAGGACTCCAATGGGTTCAGCCATGTCTCAAGACAAGGATGAGAAAGGGAAACCTTTTAATGAAACCAAGAATAGAAGTATAGTTGGATCCTTGCTCTACCTTCCTGCTAGTAGACCAGACATAATGTTCTCTACATATATCTGTGCTAGATTCCAAGTGAACGGTAAGGAATCTCACTACGCTACTGCAAAGCGGATTTTGAGATACCTTAAAGGTACACCAAATCTTTGTTTATGGTTCCCAAGAAGTAATGACAGCGAGCTAATTTGTTTTTCAGATGCTGACTTTGCAGGTAGTAAAGATGACAGAAAAAGTACTTCCGAGACTTGTCAATTCCTTGGAAGGAGACTTATTTCATGGAGTAGCAAAAAGTAAAATTGTGTCGCAATCTCAACAGCCGAGTCAGAATATATTTCTGCCGGTAGTTGTTGTGCACAGTTGCTTTGGCTAAAGAATCAACTGAAAGACTACAACATGAAGGTCAAAGACATTCCACTGTTTTGCGACTCCTCCAGCGCAATAGCAATTGCCAACAACCAAATCTCGCACAGTCGTACAAAGTACATCGAGTTAAGATATCACTTCATCTGGGAGCATGTGGAGCAAGGGGACATAGATCTGCAGTATGTTCCAATAGATAGGCAAGTTGCAAACATTTTCACGAAGCCGCTGGACGAGGCCAAGTTCAACTTCTTCAAAACTGAGCTTGGCATGCTCAAAAAGGAAGAATTGACAAGGTGGAATCATTTCAAGGCTCAGAAATCATGGACAAGTCAAAAAGGTTAGAAATTTCTCTAAGTGGACTTCATTTCTCGAGACATAGAATTACTTCTCGAGAAGTAATTTCTGACTACTCGAGTAATTCCTTTATTCTCGAGAAACAAAGAAATATCACTCGAGTACTACTCACTCGAGTAATAACCTTCTTCTCGAGAAGTAAAGAATTCACGCGAGAAATAAATTTTAACTTCTCGAGAACTAAACATCCATCTCTCGAGAACTAAGTCTCCACTCGAGAAATGACATTTCACATTTCGAAATTTTCCAATTTCTTCAGTTTCGCTTTACGCTTGAATTCCGCCCTAATCTAAGGCTTAATTTAGCCCTAATCATCATTGCTAGACTTATATAAATAGAGAATCTTAGATTTCATTAAATCTACTCGAGTTCAAATCTACTTTATCAAAAAACCTTTTTGTCTTCTGTCGTTGAACCAGAGAAATTCTTCGCCATCGTTCTTTCGTCTGTCGCACATCCATTTCTGAAGAATCCATGGCTCCGCAGTCCAAGATAGGTGTTGGAAGTGAGCTGGTAGTTGCTGGAATCGCTAAACCTCCGGACGACTTCAAGAATCTGCTGATACTCCTCGACAGTGCCAGTTTGACATTCGTTCTACAAGAACCTTGCAAAATCTTATTTCCAGAGGTTGAAGAATTCTTCAATAACATCAAGGTGAGGAGAAATGGCAAAGTCCTAAAGTCTAGGGTAAAAGGTATTAAGATAAAATTGAACAAGACCATTGTCTCTCAACTTCTAAGGATGCCAGTTGTGGATGAAGAAGATGATCTCACTGCAGAAGAAAATGAAAGGGCTTGCAGTTTCTGTAGAATCTCTACTAAAGTTACTTATGTTAGAAGACCAGACTTGAATGCTGAAAGAAAACTTCTAGTAGACATTATTGGAAAAGCCCTCTGGTGCAAGACAGGTTCTATAGGGTTCATATCTTATGATTTATTTACTGTTCTCACAGCTATAGTGTGCAGAAAGAGATTTCAGTTTGGAATGATGATTCTTGATAAGATAAGGGAGAGCATCAAGACTCCTAGTCTTGCCAGGATTATATCTTTGATGCTTCATGAGATAAATCCTCAGGTATTTGACACTTCCAAAGGTACTCCCATTCATAATATGAAGAAGGTTTCTATTTCTTCTATTCATAGGTGGGAAATAAAGTTAAAGAATCCAACTCAAGCTGCAAAGGCTCCTGAAGCTCCTACTTCAGAGGACAGGACCCCATCTCCCTCTCTTCATGGAATTGCTGGCACAGCTGGTGCAGCAACTGAGGGGGAGCGTGTCTCCTCTGTTCCAGATGTAAGGACTTCCTCTCCTCCTCCAGTCAGATCACCCCTTCATGTCATTTCAACTGAGTTCCATATAGATGCACAAGTTCAGGAGACCATCATATATACAGCAGAAGATATTGACAAGATGATAGAAGAGCTAACTTCAAATGAGCCCATACCTCCACTCCATTCTGGAACTGTTGAAGAGCCACCAAAGGTACCATCACCAATACAATCTCCTCTACCATCTCCCTCTTCAACCCCATCTGAGCAACCCAAGTAACCCACTCATGTGCATACTCCATCTCCAGCCGCTCCTGCATCACCTGTACAATCACCCAAGTCACCTCCTGTTGATTCTCAAGCTGCTAAAAAAGATAAACAAGACACAATCCTACTTTCTGATGAAGACAAAAGTTCTCTAGAACCAGTTGATGCACCCTTGAGGAACTTAGACTTCTCTCTTCCTGTCTTCACTGGTGAGGAAGAAGTTGTTCTTGTTCATACTACAAGAGCTCAAAGCTCAGTATTTATTGAAAATATTGTTCCATGGAAAGCTCCTCCTCTTCCAGCTCATGTTTCTCCTGCTACTGCTACTGTTTCTGCTTCTCCTATTTCTTCTGATATTATAAGTAAGATTGAACAGATGTTGGCTGATCAAAGGAAGCACTTTGATGATTCTTTAAAAACTGTGCAAAATCAAGTTACTGATCTTGAGAAAGAGATGAGAAGAGGATTGATGAGATACAACATAACACAGGTCAATTGAAGCACCTTTTTCAGGTAGGTGGCAAAGCTCTGGACCACACTATTACTAGTATTGGTAAAGTGATGAACCAATCGATAACTCTGGCCAATAATCAAATTCAACTTGAGAAGAAAGCCCAAGAACATATTATGAATGTTTGTGAAGAAGTTGGAACTTTCAAAGATGACACCATAGATACCCTCTGTGTTGAATTCAAAAAGGGGGAGACTCTAGTGAAAGAACATGTATAAAAGTTTGTAGATAAGTTTGTTATAACTGCTAACACTCTCTGGACTGAGAAGTTAACTGAAATCAACAAAACTGTGCAAGCTCAGATCCATTCAATAAAGTTTTATACCTATGACACTACAGTTTGGATGCATAACCAGATCATTCCAGATTTTCAAGCAGATCCAAACATCATTCCTCATCATCTCAATCCTCTTGCTGAAGGTCAGCCAGCTGCTCCAGCTCAGATGCCTCCTCAAATGCCAACATTCTCTCCTAGGCCTGATGATGAAACCCTTCCTCCAGAATCCTATTCTCAAGATTGGGAATCTGACATCCCCAAAGATTTACCTGAAGTTAAGATCCCCAAGAAAAGGAAATATGGAGAAGGTCCCTCTACCAGCAGATTAGTTCCAGTTCCAGAATAAAAAAAGAGAAAAGATCAAGAATTTGCTGAAGTTTGAAGCCCAACTTCAAAGTCCTTGATTCTAGATACTCTGAAACTTGTGATGGACTATAATGAAAGCAGAGATCTCCATTACAGTTTTTTTGAATGAGAAATGTATGAAAAATCTCTCATGAAGAGAAGAATTTATGATAGAGAATATGGAAGGAACAACCCAAAGGCACCTCCAAGACCTCCAAAGTACTATCCTAAGCCATTCAGCTATCAAAGGAGGCAACAGGAAAAGTTTGACAAGCAACATCATCAACAACATCAAAGCTAGAACTGAATTTTTGATTTTTGAGATTGAGGACTGAATGCTTGTAGAAATGAAATCTAAAACAATTCTAATTATATAATCTCTAATTTTGATGATTATGTGTTTTTCTTTATTTCTTGCATTTCATCTTGTTCTTATCTATTCATATCCAGTTCTTTCTATTGTGATATAATTCACCTTAGTGTAGAGGGTTCTGACTTCTATAAATAGGGGAAGATTGTTGGGTATTGCATCCACAATAACCCAGATTTGCATGAAGTCACCCTTGAACTAAGATTAATTAGGTTGTATTTGATCTTCTATTTTAGTTATGTGTTTGCGGGACTCTATTACTAAGTATAGACCAATGTCAGTCTATAGTGGGTCATAAACACAGGACCATACAATGTAATCCCTCATTGTGTGATCCAAGGTGTTGAATCATGTGTAGCCTCTCTATTGGGATACACTTCATATTCAAGCACTTGGATCAATGGATGAAGTGTTGGTGATGATTGGATTCACGAAGGAAAACTTTCTGGAAGTCAGAAATTCTCTAAGTAAAATACTCGAGTAATCTATTAGTTCTCGAGTAGTATAAGTTAAAGTTCTCGTGTAATTAGTCTTATTACTCGAGTACAAAATTTAGTTCTCGAGTAACTAGGTTTAGCACTGGAGTAGACTTTATCTCTACCTCTCAAGTATTCAGTCTTTTATCTCAGAAAAATTTTTAAGTATAGTTCTCGAGAAGTTCCTTTTCTCTTGAGAAATCCTATACCTTGTTCTCGAGAAGTTCCTTTTCTCTTGAGAAATCATTTCTTGTTCTCGAGTAACTTTCTTCCAGAATCAGAAATATTTTTTCTAAGTCTTTGTTCTCGAGAAGTATCATTCTACTTATCGAGTAGATTTCTAGTTCTCGAGTAATTCCTTATTACTCGAGAAATAATTCTTCTGCCTCGAATACTTTCTGTTAGACTTCTTCTCGAGTAATTCAAATTGACTTCTCGAGAACCCATCTTGTACTCGAGTAATACATTTTTCTTCTCGAGTAATTTCAGAAATTCTTTTCTCGAGTAATCTCCATTCCTCTTCTCGAGTAATAAACTTTACTTCTCGAGAAATACTTCTTCACTCGAGAAATGGAGTTCAGTTTTGCAGAATTTCTATTAAGTCCAGAATTGACGGGATTTTCAAATCACATGATGTGATTGGTCAGCGTGTACGTCATTAAGATTTATTATGACTGTTAGGGAGATCTTATATAAGGTCTTGTCAACCTACTAACCCTTATAAGAAGGATTTTTACAAGCTGTCGTAATATTCTAAGTTCTCTGAATCTCATTTTCTCTCTCCAAAATGAAAGCCACCGATGCCGCCGATCTTCATCGTGCAAGAGCTAAGGTTTTCGATTCAAAGGATTCAGACCAAGATTGATTTCTAGATCATGATTGTTGTTCGTTCTCCATCATCGTTCCGATCGGGTGAAATCAAAATAAGTCTTCAGATCTCTTTCTTGCCGAGATTTCTTCTTCAACAAATCTGACAGAGCCGCAATTTATAAAGAAGAAGATCCAGCCAGATTGTTTCAAGATTTGAAGATCATTTGTTTGTATTTTCAATTTATCTATATTCAATTCTTGTAGGAGATTTCTCTCCGAGTTGTAGGAAGTTTTATCTTCCGAGTGTAGATCCGTTTGGATCGAGATTGTAGGAACTTGGTTCCAAGGCGTAGGATTGGTTTTCAATCCGAGATAGTGGAGTAGCCAAGTCTAGTGGTTTGCTAGATCGGTGTGGGAAAGTAGATGTACCCAAAGTTGGGGAACCACTATATATCTTTTGTCGTCTGTGATTGCTTGGATGATATTTGTACATAGATCGCTAATTTTTTTTATTCCGCAAAAAGATGCGCAACTCACCTATTCACCCCCCCTCTAGGTGATTTAGGTAGACAACTGAACTCATTCAGTTACGATCTAAGGGAAGGGTAATTTTGGACGATACTGTTGTTGTACACCCGGATGAGAGTTCTTTGATGTTGTCACCGTTTGTTGAACTTTTTACTGATTCGGATTTTATCCTGGGTTTGATTTTACCGACCCTTCCCCCTATTTATTTTCCCATATTAGTTGATTTTTTAGGACGTGGAGCCGGTAGACCTAGTCCGATAATTTATGTCACACCCACTCTATTAGCTCCTACTTTGGCATTGTATCAGCGTTAAGATATTACTATGTTGAGCGCACTAGTATTTGGAATTTTCACAGCACCTCATATATATGACTACGTATCACTTTTGACAACTCATATTTCTGCGTGTCCGTCTACGATTCTGTCCTCTACTATGACTGATTCTGATTCTTTGGCAATTGTGCCTCTGGATGTGGTGTCCCCTAGATATACTTATATACCACACCTAGTGGCACGCATTTACCCACCGCCTTTTGATGACCCTTATTTCCTCACGTTAGTGACTTTAGTTGGGTCCCTTGAGTTGTATCGCTCGCACATCTTTTAACATCTGGGAGCGTCCAATTCAAGTGTTTATGATGAGCGGTTCACCTTGGCATATCTTTATGCCAAGCGTAAGAATATTAAGGGTAAAATTAAGACTGCGGTTTTAGAGCCCATTAAACTCATCTCTGATTATAAGGCTCATGTGCCACCTGACTTAACCCCCTTATCCTCTGCATTTGGGTCTAATCATGTAGCACACAGATTCTATCCTCATGTATCTAGTACATTAGAGTTTCACTTTAAGTTATGCCGCACGCACTTCCACTCCTTTCCGAGACCGTCCGACACTAGATTTAGTGATTTGGGTTTAGTCTGGTCAGTCCCCGAGCGGATTCCTTCTGGCTCCATTAATAAATTAATACGTAGGATCGTCGACCCATCCATGATTATGAAGAGCGTCGGATTTCATGCTTTTATTTCATATTTTTATACAGCACAGGGTGTTTCACTTTATTTCAAGTTTCCAGACTTTTTACTGTACGTCTCTGTTCCACCTGAGTGTCTTTCTTCGTCATTCTTCTCTACCACTATATGTTCTCTTGGGATGTGGAGTGTTAGTTCTGCCGTGTTTATTTCCCACGTTGATTCCATGGTTCTTGAACTAGATGGTTGGATTCCATTTTTATTTCTTTTGCTTGACACCCTTTCGAGTTTCCTCAGAAGTCTTGTTGTTTTTTTGCCAGACAGGTTCTCAGTGCTGATGGATGTACATGCTACTACGACATGGATAACGGGGCCAGATTTGCCCCATGTTGGTGCTGCTTCTGACTGTTCTACCCTCACGGGCCACTCGTCGGTGATGAGTACTTTTGAGTGGGGGAGGATTGATGGCGACGATGCTGATGCGGCCGTGGATCCACGTCATCGAGAGTTCGTGGATTAGGACGGTCGTTGCCGCAAGCTCGAAGATGGGAGTCTACCACGACGTTTCTTCTCCAACGCCACCACCGCTACATGTTTTGCTCGACGTCCGCCGCCGCCAATAAATATAATATATAGTTATAAATTACATAATTATAACTATATTTTTTATCATTTATATTTTAGCAATTTTATTTTTAAGCAATTTTATTTTAAGAGTTATTTCATGTATTTTTTATTTCATGTATTATGATGGGTGCTTATAACCATCCTATGTTGTTTTTGATTATTTCATTTCATATGTAAGATGGGTTCATATAACCATCAAGAGTGGTTTAATTTTCAAGGGTGGAGATTGAGTGGTGTAGTCTATATATAGGCTATGTCATGAAGGATTTTGTAGAGAATGAATGAAAAGTTAAAACCCTAAATCTATTGAGATTTCCCTCCTCCTCCTCTCCTCCTCTCAAAATTTCGGCTACCCTATTGCTCTCCTTCTTGGTCGCCGGCCACCCTCTTCCCTCTCTCTCTATTCGGCTCCTCTCCACCTCCTCCTCCCTCTCCTATTCATCTTTAAGGAATACCTGACCCCTTCATCACCACAAACCCGACCACTCCCTTCCCCGCTCTATTCTCTCGGCCACCTTCTTTCCTCCCTCTCAAATTCCAGCCACCTCCTCCTCCTCCTCCTCCCTCCTCCAGATCTCTACCACCACCACCCTCTCTCTTCAAAAAAACAAACCCGACCTCTACTTCTCCTTCAAACCCCGAGCCAACCTTCTTTCCCTCTTGAATATTCAGCCACCTTCATATCCGCCACCCTCTCCCTCCCCTTCCTTAAATTTGGCCACCCTCCCCACCACCCAATACCGACCACCCTCATCCAAACAAAACCCGAGTAGCCCCCCTCACCACAAACTGAGCCACCCCCATTGAAAAGAATAGGCCACCACCTTTTCTCTCTCTTATTTCCAAATATATATTCCCTCAAGGTGTCCCTCTCCTAGGGTTTGGCAAAAAGAAGAACGGCTTGTGATTTCATCGTCCGGCATGGAACCGTGGACTTACGTGGAAATAAAAAAATCAACCACTGTCGTGTGCGATTCTTCCACTCATCTTGTGGACAGACTTCTTGGGATTGGGTAACAATTTTCTTAAACCTCTTGTGTGATTTCTTTTATACTATTTGTGAGACTGTGGTGGAATAGAAGACTGGTAATTAGCCCTGATTTATATTGAATGTTGTGCTTAATTTAAATCTAAATTTCAAGCATTATTTTCCCGAATATTTTTTCATAAAATTGGAGCGGGTAAATTTCGTGAACACTTGTAGAAATCGGTTTCCTTAGCCTTGATTTCTTCGGTGTTCAAGTGATTTGGCAAGCCTCATAGTAAATTAATTTTGGGATTGATTTGGACTTAATTTTAAATCACTAATTTAGTCCGGAATTCCTTTTATTAGAATTATGAATTGTTTGCGTATAATTTAATTTGAATAGATAATGGTCCGGATCGTGTGGGTCCTATTCGCTTGAGAGAACATTGGCCTATAACACTTGTTTAATCTATAAAAGGGGTAGCGTCCCTTTGTGTTGTGTATTACTATATTGGTTGATCACGTTAGTATTAATTTAGAGAAAATTTCTTGCTACGTATTCTATTTAATTGATGAATCCAAGAACGCGTAGTGTTTAATCCATCGAAACCTCGGGCCTGCATCATAAACCATGCACAAAAACCATAAAGATGTCATCAAATTTCCACTTGGGGATAGGAAGAGGCTTAAGGAACCCGCCCGACGTTTAACACTCGGCCTTCACTAAGGCACAAGTTTGGCACCGACTCACATACAAAGCTACATCCCGCTTCAAATAGGGCCACCAAAAGGATTTCTTCATATCCAAGTACATCTTTGTACTGCCCGGGTGAATGGAGTACTTCGTGAAATGAGCCTCAAACATCAACTCTTCGCGGAGCTTGCCGAACTGCGGTACACATACCCTTCCTCCCTTCCTTAAGATCCCATCAATCATCTCCCAGACACTACCCTCGCCTTTTTGAGCTTCCACCACAATTGGCTGGAACTCCATAACCATATTGGTCACTTCCCGGATACAATTAGACAAGTTGTTTTTCAACTCTTCCTAGTTCAACCGAGCCATGCTAGACTCGCCTTTTGCTACACAATCGATGCAGATGGACTCAAAGTCTCACATCAACCACTCATCATGAGCTTCAATCCAATTCCCTTGTCCAGTATATTTTCTACTCAAGGCATCCGCCACCACATTGGCTTTGCTTGACGTATACTGAATCGCCACGTCGTAGTCCACAAGGAACTCGACTCACCTGCACTGTCGCATGTTCAAATCTTTTGGTCTAAAATATACTTCAAGCTTTTGTGGTCCATGAAGATCTCCACCTTCGCACCGTACACATAGTGCCGCCACAACTTCAATGCAAAAATTACCGCCGCCAACTCCAAGTCAAGGACGAGGTAATTCCTCTCATGAGGTTTCAACTGTCTAGACCCAAAGGCTATCGCCTTGCCATGTTGCATTAACACCCAACCCAAACCGCAACCTGATGCGTCACTAAAAATCTGAAATCTTTCATTCCCTTTAGGAAGACTTAGGATTGGAGCTGTAATCAGCCCTTCCTTCAAGATGTCGAACGCTTGATTGCACTCCTGAGTCCACACAAAACTCTGGTCCTTACGAGTCAAATAAGTGAGGGGAAGAGCTATCCACAAAAAAGTTTTCCACAAATCTTTTATAGTACCCGGCTAGTCCAAGAAAACCCATGTCTTCCGCCACGGTGCTCAGAATTGGCCAATATCTGTTGGCTTCAACTTTTGCTGGATTCACCGCCACCCCATCACAACTAATTACATGGCCCAAAAATGCCACCTTCTCTAACCAGAACTCGCATTTTGAGAACTTTGCATGCAGTTGGTTCTCTCTCAAAGTCTGCAAGACTACTCTAAGATTAGCCTCATGCTCCGCCTCCGATTTGGAGAATACCAAAATATCATCGATGAAGACCACCATAAATGAGTCTAAATACTCCTGAAACACTCGGTTCATCAAATCCATGAATACTGACGGCGCGTTCGTCAACCCGAACGACATCACCGAGAACTCGAAGTGACCATACCTCGTTCCAAACACTGTCTTAGGTATGTCCTCATCTCGAATCCATAACTGGTAGTATCCGGACTTCAAGTCCAACTTAGAGTACACCACTGACCCTACCAACTGGTCAAACATGTCATCTATCCGTGGAATCAGATACATATTCTTGATGGTCAATTTATTCAATTCCCGGTAGTCTATGCACAACCGCATACTAATATCTTTCTTCTTTACAAACAGCGCGGGCGCACTCCATTGCGAAGAGCTGGGTCTTATGTACCCTTGCTCCAATAGTTCCTGTAACTATACCTTAAGCTCAGCCAACTCCTTCAGTGCCATCCTAAAAGGAGGACGTGACACCGACCTAGCTTCTGGCACTAACTCAATCGAGAAATCGATCTCCCGTCGAGGAAGTGCTCCAGGTAGCTCCTCAGGAAACACATCCTCGTATTCTGCCACTATCGACACTTCTCCAATTGATAATTTGGAAAGTTGAACTTCTAGCAATGCTATGAAAGCTACTCCTCCCTGGTTAACTACCCGCACCAACTGCATGGATGAAATCAGGGAACAGGCCAATCCACTAAGGCCTTCAAATTTAACTTCTTCCTTTCCTACGCTCCTCAAAGTCACTACCTTAGATAGGAAGTAAATTCTGGCACATTGCTCTGCAAGCCAATCCATCCCCAAGATCACATCGAACTCGTCTAACGGTAGAACCATTGCCACCAACATGAAGTCAACTCTGTCTAATCTCCAAAAATGCGCCCCTTCGTCCCGGTAGACATTAAAGACCCATTGGGCATGCGTACCCTACCTCTGCGTCCGTCGAAAAGGGCTCGCCTCCAATTCTCTGGATAAAGATTTTCATAAGAAAAGAGTGTGACGCTACCATATTGAACAATACCCTAGCGAGGTAACCAGAAACTAGCACAAAGCCTACAACACCGGCGATATACATAAAAGATCTCGAAAGTCTAAAGCAAATAAATGAACTTAGACTTTCCCATACCTGTCACCGCATCGGGTTGGGGGATCGCTTCCTACTACCCAAGGTTGTATGCCCTTGGCTGCACGAGTTGGAAATGAGAAGCGCTCAACTCCGTCATTTTTCCTTTCTCCGCCGCGCTAAGACCAGAACTCACGAACTGCTCTTGACTTGACTCCTTTTTAGTGCCACTTCCAGTACAGAAATGAGCTATGTGGCACGGCATGCCACACTTATAGCACGATGGTGGTACCTTGAAACGAGATCCCCCCAACATCGCACTACTCTTCTCCCAAGTCTTGTAGGGATGTGGCTTCTTCTTCCACTTACTTCCTTCAGATTTCCCTTGCGATTGAGAAGTCTTTCCTTCTCCCTGCTTGGCTTCAAAACCCTTCCGACGTTGGGTTCACTCCATATCGCTCTCCAACTTCCTAGCGGCCTCGATCAACTCAGTGAAGCCCACATTCTTCATAGCTATGAGGGATTGTCTTCAGATTCTCCATCAATCCATTGTAGAAGAGGTTGTACCTCTCCTCATCGTCCGCTATGGTCGTCCCAGCATAACGACCTAATCGAGTAAACTCCTGGACATACTCATCCACTATCTTGTCCCACTGCACCAAGTGTAGAAACTGTCTATGAAGGGCTAACCTCATCGATGAAGGGATATACTTCTTCAAGAAAGCATTCCCGAACAATTCTATGGATGGGGTACATCCAAGAAACTGGCGGCCGCTATGGCTCACCCACCACAACTTAGCGCCACCTTCCAGCATGAAGGTCGCAACCTCGGACTACTTCTCCGCTGGCGTCTCTGTCACCCTTAGCAATTCTTGAATCCTCGCCCACCTGTCCTCCGCATCGATCGGTGTGCCGACTCCCTTGAAAGTTGGAGGATAGAATCTTAAGAAATACTTCATCTATCGGTCTCCCTGCCCGACAACCACTCTTTCCGCCAATGGCCATGCTGGCCTGGCTCCTCTGCCTATTACGGCTAGTCCCACATCCGAGGTAATAGGAGTCGCTACCTGTGCAACAGGGGTCACAACTTGCTCTGTCGTTGTGGCTTGGGCCGCTACCCTTGCCTCTGCTAGCATACGACAGAAGTCTGTTGGGGTTACACCCATGCCCATCGTACCCGGAGCAGTAGCACTGCTCACTGAAGGCTCCTCTTATGGCCTCGACATCTCCGCATCGTCGCTTGCACCCTTAGCAAAAGCAAGGTAAAACAAGAATAATCTTCTCTCGCAAAACTGAGACACAAGGACACTCATGGTCCCGCGATACTCCTATGCGGATAACTTCTTAACATGATCCGATTTTGACATTCGACCACGAAACCTTACCTTGGACAATAACCTAGCTTTGATACCAAATTGTAACACCTCCCCTGTAATTACCATATAATATGGGTCCGGCTGGGGCCCCACAACATACAGACGCTACAGCTTAAGAATTATAAGATGATATAAACTACCCAACTCAAAACTCAGACTAATCACAGCGAAAACAAAAAAAAACAAGACTAAAAGTTATCCATTAACATACGAGTATCAACACGACCTTAAGGCCTTACAATAATTAAGAGTCCAAAAATGAAACAATAACATATTAACAAGCAAAATCACTCCTAGGCTACCTCGGCATGCAAGCTGGATCACAGTGCACTAAGCATAACATTCACCCAAACAAAGCTACCCAACAAAGAGATCACTTAATGAGGCTTAGGCCTTTTTGGCCGGTGAGCTTGCTCCCGCTTGCGATCCTTACCCTATAAAAATTTGTGGTAATGTGGGTCAGCAAAGGCTGAACTCAACTGTGTAACCAACACATCTCCTCCCGGCCATTCCTAGCAGACCCGGGAGTACACCACCACCTTGCAGGTCAGCACTTTGTATACGATATACATAAACATGTAAAGCTATAAAACAGGTTTGGATATCTCATACAACAAACATGTTTCTAAGTTGAGCATATAATATAAAAGGGCCTACAATGCAGCATGTATGCAATCCTGGGTTTCACAAAAGTCACCCTAAGCGTATACTTCTAACACATCATCAATTGGGAACTTCCAGTTTCCCCATCGGCGTTCAAGCTGCAAGCACAAGGGTACTTCCAATTTCCCCATCGATGTTAAAGCCGCAAACACAAGGGTACTTCCAATTTCCCCATCGACGTACAAGCTGCTACATAAAACGCTTGCCTAGGCCCCACCCGTTCATGGGTCTCAAACTCGGGCTTGCCTATAATATCTGACTTCTCACGTCAGGATTCCGTCTCACGCACAAATCGATTCTAAGAACCCTTGCTGGACCCCACCCGCTCGTGGGCTTCATCGCTCGGGCCTGTCCTAAGATTGACGTTCTCATCAGTTTCATATAAGGGGACTTATCTCGTCGGGACACTCTCTACATGTCACAACCCGCATTTTTCTCACCAATTAAATAAATCAGAGCAAGAGAAAACTACGAGCTGTGATGCCACGTCGAGCAGGGGATAACTGCCGACGCTCAGGCAACACTCTAAACCTTCAAATCATAAGTTAGAATGATTATAAAACTGGTTCAATTAATTAGCCGTATCCCTCGGCTCAGTGGATCAGATAGTCCACGGTTTGAAAACTATTTTTATACGTAGCGGAAAAATACTTCATTGATGTTGACGTCCTTAAATGAGCGCATAAGTGTCCTAAGGGGACAACTCACGCTATGCAAGACTCTAAAACTCAATTTATAGTACTTATAAGAAAACGATTTTATTGTACGCTTTTGGAAAGTAATGTTTGAGCTTTTTAAAAAAACATGCTGATCATGTAATACATATAGTAATTATTATAGGTTTTAAAGTAACTATCACCCTAGCATAAAACATTCCCAGAGCAAATAGACTATCTCCCAGAAAGGGTAGCAGTAAGAAGAAAAGCATATCTAGTACAAAAAGGTAAAACTACCAGGGGCGCCAACAGCTGACACGAACCCACTGGCAAGTATGTATGTCTGTAGAAAAATGCAATAAAACTACCTCACAATGACTCAAGAGAGTCTCAACAGTCAACAGAAGGACCTCCAACAGCACCACAGCAACAGCCACCTACTGGCTACCGCCCAGAACCTGAGGCGTTCAGAAGAAAATAGAACACCTCAGAGCAAGGAAAAAGGAAAGCAAGTGCTAAAAAAAAGGAAAGTAAGGTAAAAGCAGGTAAGGTAAAGTAAAGAGAGTACAAACTAGAGTAAAAACAACAATGCCCAAGGAAGGGCGAAAAGCAAACCTGCACCAAGTGCGGGTAAACAGCAACTACTCTGCCTAAAAACCTGCAGAGTCAACATGGCCATGATGCCAAAAAAATGCTGCAACACCTACGGAAGAAACGCCTAACATCCTAAACTGTGAGAGGCGGCAGTAGCAAAAAAAAAACAAGAAACTTGGAATCAGGTTGAAAACGTTCCAAATCGCCCAACCACTAATTCCAAGTCAACAAATTGCTCAAGGGTTGACACGTGAAGGCACAAAAGACCCATCACTCACTTGCCCAGAAAACTACTCGGGTCAAGGTAAAGAGTGCGGTCATGGCAACATCACACCACACAACCCATAAAAGAGCCATCCACCACCACTACTGACCACAACCCACGATTCGGCCTTCGAAAGGTAACAGCCGACAATGGTCTTTCGATTCGCGAGCAAAACACTCGGGGAGAAATCAACGCTAAGGAATCCATCGTTGCGGTTACGCAATGCCGCTGCGAGTGAGTACACTCACTCGATTCTAAACCTAGCGTACGAGCACCGACATCGGGTCGCACGATTAAAAGACGCACGACCATAGGCCGTGCGTCCACAATTACACCTAAACGCCTCAATTAGGCAGACTAGGAAAAATCCCAAACCCTAGACCTACACCTAGGCCTAACATAAACTCAACCCGACGCTAACCCACATCTACGCTACACACCTACCGCGACGCCGTCCTAAATCGGAAGCTACTAGCGGGAGGGTAGAAACCCTAATTTTTCTAGCGCGTTTTCAATAGGGATTAGGTTAAGGAGAAATTCAATTAACAAATTTCAATTTGCACGAATATATGAAATTAACAAGGAATTGAACAAAAGGGAGGCCAAACGGCGAAAAGAGGAGAAACACTTGCCTCGCACGTATCACCGAAAAATTCGCCGGCACAACGGCGCTATGGCGGACGCCCAAAAACACGCAAAGCTTCCAAACCCTAGAGGAAACATTTGTCAAAACAATAAAACAAAAACGAATGAAAACCACACCGGATCTCAGAAAAAAACTACGGTGAAATCCCAAATAAGTTACCTCGGAACGAAGATCGCGGCGAGAGGAGTTCGGATCCGGCCTCGGACGGGTGATCGGAGGCGGGACTCGCCGGCGGCGGGCGGCGGAAGGGCAGCGGCTAGGGCGGTTTCTCCCGTCTCTCTCCCGATCGGCTTGCACAGGCAGAACAAAAAAAAATAAAAGGGGGGGGGGGGGGGTCGGCTGCTCGGTCAAAGGGGGGGAGGAAACCTAATAATTAAGTTTATAAATAAACTATAAAGTAATACCTAATATAAATTTATACAACCTTAATTAATCTAATAACTATATCATTAACCTTATTACACCTAATTAACTAAGTGAAATCCTAATTAAGTATGTATACCTATATACTTATACACCTATACACATTTATACATATTTATACCTATTCATCTATGTATACACATACATATACTCTATACACATATACGCATAGACACGCACAAGCAATTTCTTTTTATGAAGCTTCACACGCACGAGCACGTATGCATTTATTCACCGGCACGCCTAAATCAAACAACAACCCAAAATGCGTAAATATATATATATATACGCTTAAATAAAGTGGCTACCCGCTAACAAGCAACCGTCGAAACGACGCGAAAAAAAAATAAACGATCTCGGATTTCGACCAAACTCGTACCGTAGCTAAACACTCAGGCTACGAAAACAACGACGAAGTCGGAAACAACTCCCGACGATCACATACTCGAGCTAACCTCGCCCGAAGCCAAAACGCAAGGATTCCCTGAAAAACTCAGTCGGGCCTCTAAAACAAACACCGACTAGCTGGGGAACCCCGCAAACAGGCCAAACCCCTAAGAACACCTAACGAGGTACTAAAACAACGGCTCGAGTCGGACAAACGCCAACGTAACGCCAACTGAGAATTTAAATAATCGCAGAAAATCGGGGGCGTTACAGACACTCCCCCTAACAGAAAGTTTCGTCCCGAAACTTTACATACGCTACTTCTACTACAGAGGGAAAGTAATAAAGTACAAGTTACTCGAAAGGAAACATACCCGACAAATCAGGGGAACAAATGAGGGTGAGCCTCCCTCATAGCCGACTCTAGCTCCCAAGTCGCGCTCTCCAAATCTTGATTTTTCCAAAGAACCTTCACCATCGGAAAAGACTTTGTCCGCAACACTCGATCTTGAGTATCCAAGATGCGGACCGGCGCCTCAACATACGAGAGGTTAGGCTCCAACTGGGGCACATCACCCAAGACTTGTCCACTGCTCCGCACACACTTTCGCAACTGGCTCACATGAAACACATTATGGACACCAGGGAAGCTGGCTGGTAGATCCAACCTATAAGCAGACACACCAATACGCTCCAAAATCCTGAACGGGCCCACATATCTCGGATCCAATTTCCGATTCTTGCCAAACCTCTTCACTCCTACCATCGGAGACACCTTCAAGAAGACCAAATCCTCCACCGAAAACTCCAAATCGGACCTACGCCGGTTGGCGTTCTTTTCATACCTCTCTTGAGCCACCCGAAGTTTCTCTCGAATGAGCTTCACGGAAACCTCCATTTCTTCAAGTGCAGCAGGACCCAACAAAGGTCTCTCCCCAGCCTCGGTCCAAAACAATGGAGTTCTGCAGCGCCTCCCATACAACGCCTCGAAGGGGGCCATCTGCAGGCTCTCTTGGTAACTGTTGTTGTAGGCAAACTCCATGAGCCGCAAGCGCTCATCCCACGCTCCACCGTGGTCTAGGATGTAGCACCGGATCATATCCTCCACAATCTGGTTCACACGCTCAGTCTGCCCGTTGGTCTGCGGGTGGTAAGCAGTAGAATACCTCAAATCTGTCCCCAGACCCTCTTGCAAACTCCTCCAAAAGCGAGATGTAAAACGCGAGTCTCGATCCGAAATAATGCTAACTGGCACGCCGTGCAATCTGACGACCTCATCCAAATATAACTCCGCTATTTTCTTCATCGGGTAATCGATCTTATAAGGCACGAAGTGCGCACACTTCGTCAGTCGGTCCACGATCACCCAAACTGAATCAAACCCTCTTGGAGATCTCGGTAAGCCTGTAATGAAATCCATCGAGATGCTTTCCCACTTCCAAGTCGGGATCTCCAAAGGTGCCAGCTTGCCACCAGGCCTCCCATGGTCGGCCTTCACCCGCCTGCAAGTGTAACACTCCGAGACAAAACGAGCTATATCACCCTTCATCCCATACCACCAGGCGATCTGCTTCAGATCATGGTACATCTTCGTGGATCCCGGGTGGTAGGAAACACTGGATCCGTGAGCCTCTTTGCATACCATAACTCTGATGTCTCCAACTGCGGGGATGCAAAACCTGCCGCGGTACTTCAGAGTACCCGCCTCGTCGATGGAGAAATCTGGCAACTCTCCCCTCTCAGCTCTGAGGTACAAGTGCAACAAATCCGGATCCTCTTTCTGGTGCAATCTGGTGAGAGAAATCCATGATGGCTCTGCCACTACCAAACTGCTCTGCAACTCACAGCGTCCTGCGGTGATGTCCATCAATAGAAACTCCTCCACTAAACGATCCGCGGTGAGATTGAAGACTTTCCCCGTCTTCCGGCTCAAGGCGTCGGCCACCACATTGGCCTTGCCCGGATGGTACTGAATCTCAACATCATAATCAGCAACATACTCAAGCCACCGCCGCTGGCGCAAATTCAGCTCCTTCTGTGTGAACACGTACTTCAAGCTCTTATGATCGGTAAAGATCCTGCACTGGGCCCCATAAAGTAAGTGTCTCCACAGCTTCAAGGCGAAAATCACCGCTGCGAACTCGAGGTCGTGCGTAGGATAGTTTCGCTCATGAATCTTCAACTGACGAGACTCGTATGCGATCACCTTCCCCTCCTGCATCAACACGCCACCGAGTCCAACGTGCGAGGCATCCACATAAACATCATAGTCCTGACCCTCCACCGGTAAGGTCAACATAGGGGCAGAACATAACCGGCTCTTCAGCTCCAGAAAGGCCTCCTCGCACTTATCACTCCAAACGAACGCCGCATGCTTCTGCGTCAGCTTTGTCAAGGGCGCTGCCAAGGTAGAAAAGCCCTCGACGAATCTTCTATAATAGCCGGCCAACCCCAAGAAACTCCTGATCTCCTTGGGTGTGCTCGGCCTATGCCAATCCATCACTGCCGAGATCTTCTCCGGGTCCACTGAAATACCATCTTTGTTCACCACATGACCCAGGAAGGAAACCTGAGGCAACCAGAACTCGCATTTGCTCAGCTTGGCGTACAACTGATGATCCCTCAAGGCGGATAACACCAACCGCAAATGCTGATCATGCTCCGCCGCATCTCGAGAATAAATCAGAACGTCGTCAATGAACACGACGACAAACTTGTCCAGAAAGTCCTTGAACACCCGGTTCATCATGTCCATAAATGCTGAAGGCGCATTGGTCAGCCCAAACGACATGACCAGGAATTCGAAATGACCATGCCTCGATCGGAAAGCCGTCCGTGGAACATCCGACTCTCGGATCCTAAGCTGATGGTAACCCGAACGGAGGTCTATCTTCGAAAATACTGAACTGCCACGCAACTGATCGAATAAATCGTCGATTCTGGGCAGTGGATACCTGTTCTTGATGGTGACTTTGTTCAACTCTCTATAGTCGATACAAAGGCGCATCGAACCATCCTTCTTCTTTACAAAGAGAACCGGAGCACCCCAGGGCGACGAGCTCGGCCTTATGAAGCCCTTTTCCAATAACTCATCAAGCTGAGTACGAAGCTCCTCCAGCTCTCGCGGGGCCATCCGATACGGCGCCTTGGCAATCGGGCGCGTACCAGGCTCCAAATCAATCACGAACTCCACATCCCTGTCTGGAGGAAGACCGGGAAGATCGATAGGAAACACGTCAGGAAACTCTCGCGCAACCGGAATCTCATCCAAAAGCGGCACACTGCTAACAGTCCCCAACACTGAGACTAAACAAGCAAAACAGCTAGCAGGAAAAACCCTCTGAGCACATACCGCAGAAATCGCCGGAGAGTCCCGACGCGAATCACCGAAAACACTCCCAGGCTGACCGCTGTCCTTCCTGAAATCCAAGCGCTTTCCCCTGCACTGAATCACTGCATCATATCGGGACAGCCAGTCCATACCCAGGATGACATCGAAATCCTCCAGGTCTATAACCTTCAGATCAGCCTTGGCCAGAAAATCCCCCAACCAAATAGGGCAGTCCAGAATGCCCTGATCTGATATCACGGATTCACCCGAGGGGAACTTGACGCTAAAGGCACCACCAACACGATCAAGAACCCACTGGCACCGCTCGACAAAGGCCCTAGCCACAAAGGAGTGGGTAGCACCTGAGTCAAACAGAACGCGGGCCCAGCGGTTCCTTACCTTAAATTTCCCTATACACAAACAAAATATTAAACGCACAAGCAATTAACAAAACAATAGCAACACTAAAACTGCTACAAAAGAGAAAGTCAAGCGAGGGGGGGGTTACCTGAAATGACCTGCGTCGAAGTCTCAGCCTCCGCTGAAGATACCACATTCAGCTTCCCTTTACCCTTGTCCACCGGCTGAGGCGGAGGTAAAGCCTGAAGCGGAATAGCATGAAGAGCGGACTGAACCTGAGGGCACCTCGACTTAATATGGCCCTTCTGGCCACACTGGTAGCAAACACGATCCTTGGACCAGCACTGAGCAGCATCGTGACCGGGTCGCTTGCAGACAGGACAAGGAACATCCCTCCTAGGAGCACCCTGGATGGCATGCACATGCTCCTTCTTCTGGACCCTTGCCCTCTTGAAGCACCTCTCAGCTGGGTGGCCCGGATGGCCACAGAAACTGCACACTACCTTGCTCTTCTTCTCAGAAGCAGCACCAAGAACCTGGGGACCCTTTTCCTCAACTGACCTCCTCTTCTCGCTTCTCGCCTGCTGTCCGCGCTGCTTCGCGTTCTCGATAGCCTCTACCTTCAAAGCGGCCTCAACTGCTCCCGCATAAGTAACTGCGCCGTGAGCAACCGCAAGCTGCTGGACATCGCTCCTGAGGCCACCCAGAAAACGCTTTGCTCTGTCCTCCTCAGTAGCCACCAAACTCGGAGCAAATCGACTGAGTTTGCTAAACTCAATCTCGTACTCGTTGATGGTGAGCTGACGCTGTTTCAGATGGAGAAAGTTGTTCATCAACCTGTCTCGCTCCACTACCGGTAGAAACTTCCTCATCAGCAACTCCTTGAAAGAACTCCAGGAACATTCTCCGACCATGCCTTCCTTCTCTCTTAACCACCAGGTCTTCGCCAAACCCTTCAGCTGATAAACGCCCAGCATCACCTTCTGATCATCTGAGATACCTGAATAGTGAAGCATCTCCTCCATAGTGATCAGCCAGTCGTCCAACACCATGAAATCCGCCTTCCCATCGTAAGTGGGAGGGCTCAGCCTCTGGAACTGGGAGATGAAAGCCATCCCGGGGGGCACCACCTCTGGAGGCACGAGAGGAGCAGGAGGGGCAGGAGGGGCTAGAACAGCTGTACCCACGGCGGGGTCCTGAACTCCCGGAGTCTGACCCGCCGCTCCGGATAAAAAGGACTGCATCTGGGCCTGCAACTCCACCACCTGCCTTGATAAGGCCTCGTTACTCTGCCTCAGGCTTTCCACCAACGCATCACTTTGAGCACCGGAGGACTCACCCTCAGACTGGGGAGTCGACCTCGTCACTCTACGCTTCGGCGGCATACTATAAGGAAAATTAAAACATAACAAACGATTAGAACTTAGCTAAACTCCTAGGATTAGACAAAAGGTACAGACAATACATACATAAATATGATCTTCTGCTGCTATACTTGCTCTGGGATTTTATTTTATTAAATACAAAAGTAATGTTATGCTTAGCCTAAGACGGTTCACCACCATCCCTCTAACTCTTGTGCCTAGATCGGGAATGCATGAATTTATATTCTTTTTGACTCAAAAATTATGCGTGTACACATGTCATCCTGCAAGCCTTTAGCTTGGCGCGTCGTGCTTATGCAATGTTATGCTATGCATGATTATGCTATGCATTCTAAAAAGGGCCCTAATGCATGCCATGGCGGCGTACACATGAAAATGTTATGCATCCCATAATACATAACATTCTCATGCAACGAAAAGGAAAACGTGCTAGTCGCATCCATGCGGTGAGGTTATGCACCCCATAATACATAACCCTCGCATGTTGCCCCTATGGTGGATCCATATACAAACACATATTATGCATTTCATATTACATAATATGCCCCGTATACTTCATGTTATGCTATGAGTGTAGTGCAGTGTTCGTGCTTCAGCCAAGACGTGCTGATGACATGTCGGTGTGTGTATGATATGACTCTAAACATCTAATACAAACAAGGAAAGGTTGCCCGACCAACTTGTCGAGCAACCTCCCTCTGATACCAACTGTCACAACCCGCATTTTTCTCACCAATTAAATAAATCAGAGCAAGAGAAAACTACGAGCTGTGATGCCACGTCGAGCAGGGGATAACTGCCGACGCTCAGGCAACACTCTAAACCTTCAAATCATAAGTTAGAATGATTATAAAACTGGTTCAATTAATTAGCCGTATCCCTCGGCTCAGTGGATCAGATAGTCCACGGTTTGAAAACTATTTTTATACGTAGCGGAAAAATACTTCATTGATGTTGACGTCCTTAAATGAGCGCATAAGTGTCCTAAGGGGACAACTCACGCTATGCAAGACTCTAAAACTCAATTTATAGTACTTATAAGAAAACGATTTTATTGTACGCTTTTGGAAAGTAATGTTTGAGCTTTTTAAAAAAACATGCTGATCATGTAATACATATAGTAATTATTATAGGTTTTAAAGTAACTATCACCCTAGCATAAAACATTCCCAGAGCAAATAGACTATCTCCCAGAAAGGGTAGCAGTAAGAAGAAAAGCATATCTAGTACAAAAAGGTAAAACTACCAGGGGCGCCAACAGCTGACACGAACCCACTGGCAAGTATGTATGTCTGTAGAAAAATGCAGTAAAACTACCTCACAATGACTCAAGAGAGTCTCAACAGTCAACAGAAGGACCTCCAACAGCACCACAGCAACAGCCACCTACTGGCTACCGCCCAGAACCTGAGGCGTTCAGAAGAAAATAGAACACCTCAGAGCAAGGAAAAAGGAAAGCAAGTGCTAAAAAAAAGGAAAGTAAGGTAAAAGCAGGTAAGGTAAAGTAAAGAGAGTACAAACTAGAGTAAAAACAACAATGCCCAAGGAAGGGCGAAAAGCAAACCTGCACCAAGTGCGGGTAAACAGCAACTACTCTGCCTAAAAACCTGCAGAGTCAACATGGCCATGATGCCAAAAAAATGCTGCAACACCTACGGAAGAAACGCCTAACATCCTAAACTGTGAGAGGCGGCAGTAGCAAAAAAAAAACAAGAAACTTGGAATCAGGTTGAAAACGTTCCAAATCGCCCAACCACTAATTCCAAGTCAACAAATTGCTCAAGGGTTGACACGTGAAGGCACAAAAGACCCATCACTCACTTGCCCAGAAAACTACTCGGGTCAAGGTAAAGAGTGCGGTCATGGCAACATCACACCACACAACCCATAAAAGAGCCATCCACCACCACTACTGACCACAACCCACGATTCGGCCTTCGAAAGGTAACAGCCGACAAGGGTCTTTCGATTCGCGAGCAAAACACTCGGGGAGAAATCAACGCTAAGGAATCCATCGTTGCGGTTACGCAACGCCGCTGCGAGTGAGTACACTCACTCGATTCTAAACCTAGCGTACGAGCACCGACATCGGGTCGCACGATTAAAAGACGCACAACCATAGGCCGTGCGTCCACAATTACACCTAAACGCCTCAATTAGGCAGACTAGGAAAAATCCCAAACCCTAGACCTACACCTAGGCCTAACATAAACTCAACCCGACGCTAACCCACATCTACGCTACACACCTACCGCGACGCCGTCCTAAATCGGAAGCTACTAGCGGGAGGGTAGAAACCCTAATTTTTCTAGCGCGTTTTCAATAGGGATTAGGTTAAGGAGAAATTCAATTAACAAATTTCAATTTGCACGAATATATGAAATTAACAAGGAATTGAACAAAAGGGAGGCCAAACGGCGAAAAGAGGAGAAACACTTGCCTCGCACGTATCACCGAAAAATTCGCCGGCACAACGGCGCTATGGCGGACGCCCAAAAACACGCAAAGCTTCCAAACCCTAGAGGAAACATTTGTCAAAACAATAAAACAAAAACGAATGAAAACCACACCGGATCTCAGAAAAAAACTACGGTGAAATCCCAAATAAGTTACCTCGGAACGAAGATCGCGGCGAGAGGAGTTCGGATCCGGCCTCGGACGGGTGATCGGAGGCGGGACTCGCCGGCGGCGGGCGGCGGAAGGGCAGCGGCTAGGGCGGTTTCTCCCGTCTCTCTCCCGATCGGCTTGCACAGGCAGAACAAAAAAAAATAAAAGGGGGGGGGGGTCGGCTGCTCGGTCAAAGGGGGGGAGGAAACCTAATAATTAAGTTTATAAATAAACTATAAAGTAATACCTAATATAAATTTATACAACCTTAATTAATCTAATAACTATATCATTAACCTTATTACACCTAATTAACTAAGTGAAATCCTAATTAAGTATGTATACCTATATACTTATACACCTATACACATTTATACATATTTATACCTATTCATCTATGTATACACATACATATACTCTATACACATATACGCATAGACACGCACAAGCAATTTCTTTTTATGAAGCTTCACACGCACGAGCACGTATGCATTTATTCACCGGCACGCCTAAATCAAACAACAACCCAAAATGCGTAAATATATATATATATATATACGCTTAAATAAAGTGGCTACCCGCTAACAAGCAACCGTCGAAACGACGCGAAAAAAAAATAAACGATCTCGGATTTCGACCAAACTCGTACCGTAGCTAAACACTCAGGCTACGAAAACAACGACGAAGTCGGAAACAACTCCCGACGATCACATACTCGAGCTAACCTCGCCCGAAGCCAAAACGCGAGGATTCCCTGAAAAACTCAGTCGGGCCTCTAAAACAAACACCGACTAGCTGGGGAACCCCGCAAACAGGCCAAACCCCTAAGAACACCTAACGAGGTACTAAAACAATGGCTCGAGTCGGACAAACGCCAACGTAACGCCAACTGAGAATTTAAATAATCGCAGAAAATCGGGGGCGTTACACTACACATGACTTGCACGTCACAGGCTAGCCAGCCAACCACAGAGACAAACCACGCCTTAACACATCACAATCCCAAGCCTTTCCCTCCCTAATCCACCATTTGTATCGAACCGTCCCGGCGCCCCAACGTGTACTCTAATTTCCACCTGGTTTGATTCTGGTTACACGTACTCACACAAAAGAGGGGGAAAACAGCATCACAAATGGCGTCTTGCCGCTAACAAATTTCTAACAAAATCCTTAAGGTTCTCTATGCAACATCACCGAGTCAAACTAACGGTCGCGACTATGGCTTCACCAACAATGCCTAATCCACTAACAGAGCGGATTTCTAGTGCAATATCATGTTGAGGACCGACACAATCGACCCAGTGGCTCCTCTTGAACCATGGCAACCCGAATCCCTCTCATTTGAGAGATCTGGTGCCTAAAATGCTTGAAAGGAAGCAAGAAAAGAATGGATGTCATGCACGCATCCTAAAAACCGAGAGGAGAAGTGTCGTTACCTTACGACTCCTTTTCCTCGCCATAGAAACCATGATTTGCACAGATGAAAATGTGCGCCTTCAAGTCCTCTCCGCAGATCTTGCCTTGGATCAACGATCGGAGACTCAAAGCTACGTCAATGGCGGAGAAGGGTCTTCTTCTTCCTCCTCCAACCTCTAAGACTCAAACCCTAACTTCCATTCCAAATGAGAAGAATGAGGGTTTAGAACATTTCAACCATATATATGCACTTTGGACGGAGTGCCCTGGGCCATAGGATCAAATCCGAATAGGAATCAAACGAATAAAATGCCAAACGACGGAACTTCTCCTGCAAGCTATCGTCGGGTGGTAACTACCTACCGCCGAGCGGTAGCTTCCCAAGCGCTCGGCCAAAAAAATAAGGTCGCGCTAACTCCATAGGTAGTACTAACGCAGCGCAGTAGCTCACTCAACGCCTACCACTCAACTCCTCCACTCAACGCCAGCCTCTCAACACACACACCAAGCTACCGCTGAGCAGTAGCTCGCTAATGCCACGCGCTAGCACTCAATGCTCTTCACTCAACGCTATACGAGCTACCATCGCGCGGTAATCCTACTGTCGCGCAGTACCACTCAACGCTCTCAGCGCCTGGATTCGTCAAAACAAGGCTTTCACCGGGCATAGCTACCTATTGCCACGCGATAGCTTCCAGAGACTCAAGATCTGGAAAAACCGGGGTGTTACACATTGTATCTTTGGACATTGGCTTTATTCCTAAATGTTTGCAGGTTGCTAAGAAAGATCCATAGTAAAAAGTTGCAATGCTATAAGAACTTGGGGCATTGGAAAAGAATAAAACATGTGATCTTATATCGATATCATTAGGACAAAGGACAGTTAGGTGCAAGTGGGTTTTCACTGTGAAACAAAACTCAGAGGGTCGAATTGAGCACTGCAATGCTCGATTAATATCGAAAGGATACTCTTAGACTAATGACATTGACTACGATGAGACCTTTGCACCCATCACAAAGATGAGCAGAGTGTAGACACTGATACCCATAGCGGCAAATGAGGGATGGAAACCACACTAGCTCAACTTATAAAATGTCTTTCTTCATGGGAATTTATTGGAAGAGGTGTACATGGAGGTACCACCGAGCTTTGGCATAAAACAAATCACAGGAAAGCTATGTAGGCTTAAGAAGTCTCAATGTGCGCTAATGCAGTCTCCTCGAGCCTAATTTGATAAGTTTAAGAGAGTTATGATTAACATGGGATATCAGCAGACCAATCCTGATCAGGTAGTATTATTTAGGCGGCATGGAGCTCACACTACAATACTTGTTGTGTATGTGGATGACATGATTTTTACCGGTGATGTTGATCGTGAAATTGATTTGCTAAAAATAAGCTTGGGCAAACAATATGAGGTAAAGGAATTGGGACATTTAAAATACTTATTTGGGATTGAGGTAGCTTCCAGTATAGAGGGGATTGTTCTATCCCATCAGAAATATGTGTTATATTTGCTTAAAGAGATAGGTATGATGGGGTGCAGGCCTGGAGTTGATAGAGAGAAGCACCAGAGGTTGGTAGGCCGCTTGATTTATCTAAATCACACCCATTCCGGCATATCTTTTGTAGTAAGTGTGGTGGCCCGTAATATGCATGATCCTAACTAGGAAGGGGCATATGGATGTATGCTAGATTCGTAGGTACTTGAAGAGTGCACCAGGAAAGGGGAACAAATCTTCCGAAAGAATATGCATTTAAACATTGAGGGCTATTGTGATTTTGATTGGACTAGTTATGTTGATGGCAGAAAATCCATATCAGGATGTTGCATGTTTGTAAGGGCAATCTAGTCTCTTAGAAGAGACAGAAGCAGACCATAGTTGCAAGATCTACGCCTAAGGCAGAGTGCAGAGTCATGACCTTAGCCGTGGGGGATAAGTTATAGTTGAAAGCCATTATGGTGGAACTCAAGATGGGCCAAGGAAGGCAAATTACATTGTGGTGTGATAGTAAGTTTGCTATTAGTGTTGCAAATAATCTCGTCCAACGTGACAGAACCAAACACGTAGAGATTGACTAGTTTTTTTATTAAGGAGAAGCTGAAGAGTGAGATACTAAAGATGGAACATATTTTTACAAAAGTGCAAGCTATTGATTACCTTACGAAAGGACTCAACTTATTGAATTTTTCTAGGTTGTGTGATAAGATGAACTTAGCGGATATTTTTCGCCCTCCTTGGGGGGGAGGGGTATTTTATGATTGGTGTGTTTTAGCATTCTCCTCCTTGTATTTTATCTCATATCTCCAGTCATGTATTAAATTCCCCTCTTGAGTGTATATATAGCCGAGGATTATAACGGACTTGTAAAAAATAAAATAACAATAATTCCTATTTCTACAACCCATATGTGAACACAGAAAAACGCACTGCACTCAAAATCCCTCTAATCGAAACAGATACAAAAACAACAAGAAAAACAAAAAGATAGGCAAGCGTGCATAGCAAACAAAGAGGCGGTGGTAATCAATACAATAATTAAGAATGAATATAATTTATTAATGTCAATGATTGATGGCAAATTAACAATGATGTCGAACTATTAAGGCTCTATTTGGGGGACTTATTTTCACAAGTCAAGCGGTTACAACTGCATGAACTGGACCGTAACTGTTTGACCAATGAAAATAAGCCTCCCCAAACGGAGCCAAAAGCATTACAGCCGGTTAAAAAAACAGTGAAGAAAAAGTTCATGAAATAAACGAGAGCAGTCCATGCCTGATGGTCGCCATTCAGATCCCTATGACCAGAGTTCCATAAGCGCTCGACCATCCAATGACTAATAGAAGATTTAGGCTCCGTTTAAGGGACTTATTTTTCCCGGTCAAGCGGTTATGACCGCATGAACCGAACCTTATTTAAGGTTTGGGGGATGCGGTCGTAACCGCTTAACCGGTGAAAATAAGCCCCCCCCCCCCCCCAAACGGAGCCTTAGCCTCTATTTGATATAACAATGACGGTCATGAATGTGGTGGTTATGAACCGTCGTTCGCCTAACCTTACATAAGAAACTTCATCCATTTTTATGTATATAACTACATTTATTTTTTTGGTAGTGATTGTAATCATAATCATCTCAAACATACATTCTATGGCTGCCGTTTTTGTCCAAACTGACTTTGAGGTGAAAAAAAAAGCGCGCCTAACCATGCCTATATTAAAGATTCTAGAAGAATGTTAAAAGTCAAAATCGAAGATAATTGGTTCAAAATCAACACAATTTGATAACCCTAGAACTCGGCAGCAACACGACGGAGGCCTCTCCATGTGAGCAAGGGTGCAATCACACTTGTTAATCGTTCTTTCTACTTATAATATTTTGCAGTACTTAGCATAACAAATGTTAAAATTAGGATTATAAACACCTAATGGATATTTTATACAAGTTATATGGGAATAAACGATGTTCACCCTAACAACATTTTTCTCTTCCAATGTTTCACCCTAACAATTTAGGCTCCGTTTAGCGCGGTATTAATACATCGATGAGTTTGGACAAAAAAAGCCATCGTCATAGAATGCTCCCTAGAAAAGATAAATAGTTTTGACCAGGGATGAAGATACTTAAGTGAGATTAGACATTCATGAATGATGGTTCATAACCACCGCATTCGGCCGCGCCATCATGCCAAACGGAGCCATAGTAAGAACTAAGAATATAGTTATACTTGTTGCAGGTCGCCCGGTTTTTTCCGGTCTGGAAAAATCGGATCGCCTTAGCTCGGAATCAGACCAAGCGCGCAAATAGTAAAAGTAAATCGCAGCAAATGACAAGAGCCGTTTTAGACGCGGAAAACCCGAAAAGGGTGAAAAATCACGTGGCTGAAGTTATGTCAAGTCAAAATCCACTAGTTTCTCGGAGTTTTACAAAGATTGATTTGATCTCGTAGGGAGACAGACCTCTACTCCGTTACAGGTGCAAAGTACAGAAAATGAGGAAAAACGGCTAAGTTATTAGAGTCACGATGGAAGCGCATCGACCTTGAAATGTTGCTGAGCTCGAGGAACCTTGCTGGGAGCATTCCGGTTGGAAAATTCTCTAAGTCCACGGGGATTCTGGAGAGAGCACTCTCGTTTATGCGGAACCTTGATGGGAGCGCTCTCGCGGAGGTGGTTGTGTGACTTGGAGCGTGCTGAAACCTTAGCGCGAGGAGAAGAGCAAAGAGAATTTCTAAGCGGAGAATCGGCATAAGTCCACGATCCCGCCGGAAAAGCTCAAATCTCTCTCTTGCCTCTAGAGTTGCATGTATTCAAATGAAGGTCTGAGAGATCTATTTATAGTTTTCTGGAGGGTTATGGAAGTAATTGCGCCGATGAGTGATTCGTGCCGGCGAATGACGTTGCTTTGTTTCAGTCACCTGGATCACCAATTCAGCTGAAATGACGGGACTGCCCCCCAAGCAGTTCGGGAGGGCCGGGCAAGGTTCCCAGAGGCGACCGACAGCAGAGGAGGCGGTCGGAGACGGTGTGGGTCGCTGGCGGCGATGGCGCAGGCCGCTGCAGACACGCGCTTGCAGCGTGCGCGCGCGCTGGGCGCGACCACGCGGGGTAGGCCGCGGTCGCGTGGTGCGCGGCCCTACGTGATCGTGTGGCCGTGCACTGTTGCGCGGTCATGCGCGCACAGGCCATGCGGGTGCAGGCCGCGTGCTCACGTAGGCCGCACGTGGCGCTTCTTTGCGCGCACTGTCCTGGCACTCTGGTGGGGGTGTGTGCGGTTTTGTCCCCTTCTCGGGTGTTTTTGGGCCTTTTGGGTGAGTGTGACTTATTGTGCGTGGCTCGCCTTGTCGGGTTTGCTTTCCCCCGTATCTTTGGTCGAAATCCTTTCTGCTTCGACTTGGAAAATTCAGGAGGAACCGCATCAAATGCCCCCAAATTTTCGTAGGCCGTGACTCGCTAAGCGTCGAGCCCAAAAATTTTTAGCCTTGATCACTTGCCTCAGGAGTCACGTACTTATAATTGCCTCAGTATGCGCACATTACAAGTTATTTTCATTTGCGGCGTGAAATGTTCCCTTTGTTAGGTCTTGGTGTGGGCGCGGATCCGTTGGTGTCTACTTCTTAGGCTGAAGGTTTCATGAGGAATGCTTGGGTGATCCTATCCTTGCTTGTTGTGCGGTGCTTGTAGCGCGTTGTGGAAAAGTTCTCCCACTTTGTGTTTTGTATGTTGTGTTGGGGTGAAAGCACGTCGTTTTTCATATTCCCTTTTACATGAATGCGCGAGTATGATGTTACGTGCTAACTTGCGCGGTTGCCATAACATGTTTGCACTGGTGGCGGATCCTTGGATGTGACGTGGAGGAATGTGTTGTCCCTTACCTTGACTTCGCGGATAGACATGTGGGCTTGTCGCCACTAGAAGACATGGAAGGACATAGTGTCTGTTTCGGTGCTGCAACATAGAATGATTCGACGTCCATTCCTATAAGAACCTAGGACGGAGCTTCTAAGGGTGGAGGACATCGATGACGTTTGTGCCTCTAGATGTTGCAATAATGCGAACTTTCGCATTTGAAAAACGCAAGAAGACCTTTGGCCTTGGAGTTGGGTGAGGCTAGATAGCTGAGCGGACCCTGAGATGATGACTATGAAGGTAGGCTCATTGTGGTTGCGTGCTGTTGAACTCCGCCTTATATTTTGTTGGGGCTTCGCGTGTCTCAAAGTCTGTGGGGGAGTTCCATCCCCCGAGCAGGTGCTGCCTTGAAAGATGGTGTTAGCGACGGGGGAGCACTTGATTGCACATGTGTCGTACGCATGCTTGGCATGGTTGGTTTGTGTATCGCCTTTATCACTTCCTTTGATCGGTTGTGCGAGTTTTTGCGTGATGCGTTGAGCTTGTGACTTCCTTAGGGTATCATCCTTGCGTGATGAAGATCCCGTCGTCCTCAATAGGAGGGATCTTAGCAATTGTTTAATTGTTCCCTATTTTTGACCTTATTTTGGCGTCTTGGTGTCGTGATATGCGTTGTGCCAGTCCGAGAGCATCTGGTGCTTTTGTGATCCATGTTCGCAGGGCGCTACCGCTAGCGATTTTCACCGAGCATTAACGGCGAGAACTTGTTGCCTAAGCGCGATCGGGAGGACACTTGCCCCCTTGCCTTGGTATTGTGGATAGACTCAGAGATTTGTTTGTTTCAGGAGGTGGGGACGGACCTTGGTTCGTGCATGCTTTGAGAGTGCCCTGGATTTGGCCAAGCGACTTTGCTCGCTTTTTCTTGGGGAGTACCAGAATTGGTCCGTGTGATAGCGGTGAAGAACCATTGTTCAATCGCGCTTTCTGGAGGACTTGAATCCGTTCAGATGGAGGTGGAGCAACTAAAGAAAGAGAAGACTCAATTAACCGTGGAGCTATATGATGTCGAGGTTATGCGAGCATCCGTGGTGGCTGAGTATAGTGGGTCTCACGAATTTGATATGGAGTGATCCGGTATCGCAGAGGAGGTATTCTCTGGGATTATGACAAATAGGATTGATTTGCTTGAGTGAGATGTCACATAGCGCTTGGTCTTTGGCAAGGGATTTCGGGCTGCTAGGAGATTACCCAAGTGCGGTGATCTGGACATTGAGGATGCCTCAGATGACAATGCTAACATCAATGTTGAGGGACGATCCCATTCTGCCCTCTTTCATTTATTTGCTTTGCATTTGCTTTATCTTGTGGGTGTGCCTTTGCACTGTCACATGATGATATAACACGAGGGGAAACTTTTGTTTGAATATAGACCCTCTTTTTTGTATCTCTCGTGTTTTGGTTGTGCTTTGGTGTGCGTACACCTTTGGCAGAGTACCGCTTAGCATGAATGCCGACAATTTGAATAGGTCGCTAGCGAGAGATATTCGTCAGCTTGCATTTTGGGAGGATCGGAGTCCATTTAAGTGGAGGTGGCAAATAACCTTTGTTCATTCACATCTCAGGAGGATCGGGTCCGTCCAAGTGGGGGTGGATATTTGTTTACTCGCATTTTTGGGAGAGTCGTAAACTATCTTGGATTTAGGGGTGATGAGCCCTTATTTTCTCATGCCTTTAGTGGAGATGGTGGAGAACCTTTGTTCGTGCTTTAGGAGAACTAGGGTTCATTCGAGTCGAGATGGCAAAGAACCTTTGTTTGTTTGGGCCTTAGGAGAACCGGTGTTCATCCGAGTGGAAGTGGCAAAAAAACTTTGTTTGTTTGCGCCTTAGGAGAAATGGGGTTCGTCTAAGTGGAAGTGGCGAACAAACTTTATTTGTTTGTGCCTTAGGAGAACCGGGGTTCGTCTTAATGGAGGTGGCGAAGAACCTTTGTTCGTTTGCGCCTTAGGATAACCGGGGTTCATCGACGTGGAAGTGGCAAAAACCTTTGTTTGTTCGCGCTTTAGGATAATTGAGGTTCGCCCCTGTGAAGGTGCAAATGAACCTATGTTCATCTCGCCTAGGAGGTACTAACAGACCTTTGTCTGTTTTCCTGAGGCGCAGAAGGGATTTTGCCGATCTCATCTAAGAGGGATCCGTCCGCTTGATCAGAGTCTCCTTTGAAGATTTCTGAACATTTGGTTGGGAGAGGACGGAATCTTCACTTAGGATATCTGAACACTCTGTTTGAAAGATGCAGAAATCTCTATTTGGGATATTTGAACACTCTATTTGGGAGAAGCTAGAATTTCCCTTTGGGATATCCAGACACTCTATTTGGGAGAGGATAGAATCTTCGCTTAAGATATCCAAACACTCTATTTGGGTGAGGTCAGAAACTCCATTTGGGATATCTGAACACTCTATTTGGTAGAGGCACAGGATGAGAAACTCGAGTCTTATTGCATTGATACTGAAAAAATGAGATACAAGTGCAGGCTTCAGATGCCTTGGATGTTTTACAGGCTGAGAATAGTTTCTCCCTTAAGACGGTCTATAAGACCCCTTCTTTTTTGTGTTTGTTAAAGTTTGGCAGTTTGACCATCTAGTCGGGTGGCTTATTGTTCGGGCGACCTGGCGGTTTGTACCAGCGGTCTGTCTTATCAGTGACCTGACGGTTTGGACTTGCAGCCTGCCTGGTCAGTGACCTGGCAGTTTGGACATGCAGCCTGTCTGGTCAGCGACCTGGCAGTTTGGACCAGCGGCCTATCTGGTCAGTGACCTAGTGATTTGGACTAGCAGCCTGGCAGTTTGGACCAGCATCCTGTCTGGTCAGCGACCTGGTGATTTGGACCAGTGGCTTGTCTGGTCAGTGGCCTGGTTAATTGGACCAGGGACCTTTCTGGTCAGCGACCTGGCGGTTTGGATCAGCGGTCTGTTTGTCAGCATTACCATCGACTTGATGTTAGCCGCAGTAGAGGTCCGGATGATTAGCCGCAGCGGCCTGGAGGTTGACCGTAGCGGTCTGATGCTAGCCGGTGCGGTCTTGGTGTTAGTCACCCCCAGTTCAGAGGTTTTGTTGTTGTGAATGGTGTAGCCTAGCGGTTTGGCCAACCCGCGCGACTTGTATTTAGTCCTACATCGCTTGTTGTATTCTCTCTTCTTCCCCTTTTTCTATAAATAAGGGGGCATACCTATGCAATAATTATCTTTTTGGAGCAATATAATTTGTCTTTATTTAGCTCTTTTTCACATGGTATCAAAGCTAATCGGTCTTTTGCTCCAATTTGCGTTACTTCGGTTCTGTCCGAGCGGTTTCCCTTCCTACCCTCCCTGGTTTGCCTTGTTCGCACATCTTCTGCTCTATTTGCTCTGTTCGTGTCCCGCTTCTCACTCAAACCGTGCGGTATGAGTTTCTGCCGGTCTCTTTCTCTTGGTCACTGTCTTTCTGCTACTTATTTGCCTTCCTGTTCTGTTTCGAATTATGCCCTTCTTGGTCGCGTAGTTTCCTTGGGTGCACGCTCTCATTACTTCTCCTCTTCTTTTCTCTTCTCGCACGCGGTTTCCTTGTGCGTGCGGTTTCCTTATCGCCGCAGTTTTTCTACTCGCTGCGGGCTTCACATCCTGGTCGTGACTTCTTTTTCTAGCCACTGGTGTGTTATCACCTTGACTGTGTGGTCTTTTCTCTTGTCGCTGCGGTATTCTCGCATAGTATTTCGCTGCATGGCCGCTGTGATTTCTCTTCTTCCGCTCCTCTTTTGCCGGCTTGTTTCTAACCGCGTGGTTAGTCTTTCCGCTTTCTTGTTTCTTCTTGAAGATGGATTACTTTCTCTCTTCTACCTCTCGTGCTCTTGTGACCTCCTCTGATAGGTGGCTTATTGACTCTGGTGCCACTTGTCACATGACAGACAACTCTCGTTTGTTCTCCTCTTTGCTTGAACAAAACAGGTTGTCTCCTATTGTTATTGTAGATGGGACTTCTGCTCCTATGCATGGTGTTGGCACTGTGCGTCTATCTCCATCTTTGCTGCTTGATGACACTCTCTATGTCCCTACTTTCCCATGCAATTTACTCTCTGTTCATGCTCTTTGCACTCAGTTAAATTACATGGCTACATTTATGGGCACCACTTGTTCTTTCTCTAATTCGGTCTGCAAAGCTATGATTGCTACTAGGACTGCCAGTGGTGGCCTCTTCTTTCTTGACCACGATGTTGCTCTTTCTGCTTCTTCATCTCTTCAGCAATGACATTGTCATCTTGGCCACCATCCTTCTCGCCTCATCTACAAGATTCTTCCAGATCTTCCTCAAGAGGATTCCCATTTGAATCGTGAAGCTTGTCAGTTTGGCATACATCCTCGCTCTTCTTTCCTAGCACGAACGAGACATAGTTCTTCGCATCCTTTTGAACTAGTTCATTCTGACATCTGGGGTGTTTCTCCTACTGCCACTATTCGTAGAGGTAGCTTATACTTTATTACTTTCATTGATGATTTCTCCAGGTGTACTTGGCTTTATCTCCTGAAAGATTGTTCTGAACTTTACACTTTGTTTAATGCCTTTTATCATGAGATCTTGACATAGTTTCAGGTGCCTATTCAAGTTCTTCGTACTGATAGTGCCAAGGAATATGTCAGTCGACAATTTTCTGATTTTTGTGCGAACCATGGTTTGATTCATCAAACTTCTTGCCCCTATACCTCTCAATAGAATGACATTGCTGAATGTTGGGGGTTAGATCTGATATACTCTAGAGGGGGGGGGGGGTGAATAGAGTATGTAGGTATAATTTAAATCTTTTTCTGAACTATAAGAAGTACTCCTAACCTTGGATACTATATCACAGAAACCAAAGAGGAATAAGTGTAAACACATAAAGACCTAAATATCACAGCCACAGCAAGAACAAAAAGAAAAACGGGCATTAAGACGACATAAGAATTTATAGTGGTTCCCCAACCTGGGTACGTCCACTCTTCTACCACCCTAGTAGGAATCCACTCAGAGTTTTGATCAGGTGCCTGACACCAATTAGCTTTTGATTAGGTGCTCAACAACCAAACCTCAAGTCTTTTGATCAGGAGACTTGCAACCAAGAATCACTTTTGAAAGGAGATGACAACCCTTTTTATAGTGGGGGTGAGAGAATGATTTTGTCTTCTCTTTCTCAATTCAAACAACTGAGAAGGCTTGTAGATTTGATGGTAGCAAAAGCTCCCCCTGAGATGTTGCTTGTTCAGGATGATGGAAGCTTTGCTGTAGGGTGATAGGCCTTTAAGCTTTCAATTTTGACAAGAAGAACTTCAAGAACTATTTTGACAGATTCAGTATTGTTGTCCTTCAGAGAGTTCCTGAGAGTATGACAGAAGAAGACACATGATTTTGATGGTTCTTCTTCTTCTTCTTCAGAATTATTCTTCTTCTTGTCTAGCTGCTGTTGATTCTTGACTGATCGATTTTCAATCTCAAGAATTCTGTATGTCTATTGATTATTGTCTATATTGTATCTCTTGTTTTATATTTAGAAGGGAAAATCTATATCTTTTATATATTTCCCGTGAGGAAGTCCATTTGAATTTTGAAATCCTTCTACAATTAATGCTGACGGCCTTAGAATATTTTTGGCATTGATTTGTTTCCCCAACTGTCCCTTATAAAAACGGCAGGCAACAATTCTGATGAAGACCATAATTAATGCTCTTGTCTAACGGTAATATTCAGAGAATATTAGAGAACTAATTACTCAAAAATTATTGCCACGTAATAAGGACAAAAGAGGGAAATTTCCAAGACTGGATTCATCGACATGAGTCCCTAGTTCGTCGAACTAAGATCCAAGATCGTCGACCTTTGAATGCTTCTTGATAACTTTCTTTTTCTGTGCATCAAGTTCATCGAGCTGAATCTAAGTTTGTCGAGTTGAGCCCTGAGAACAGAGTTAGTCTAGCTGGGGTCCAAGATCATCGAGCCGAGTCTGCATTCTGGACTTAGACTATTTTCTGATGTTGAGTGTTGAAGTATCATTTTTGTGTTGAGTGTGATGTCCTCTGGCTTTGAGTGTTAACTTACCATTCTGGCGTTGAGTGTAATGTCATGTGGCATTGAATCAAATGTCATATGGTGTTGAGTGTTGAATCACCTCATCCAGAATTAGTCAACCAGAGAACAGAGTTCTTCTTGCTGATGTTCTTAGTTCGTCGACTGAGGTTTGACTTAGAGGAGTTATTACTTTGTCCAGAGTTCATCGTGTTGAGCTCAGAGAATTATTCCTGAGTTCGTCTTGCTGAGCTAGACTTTCGTCGACCGGAGATCGATAAATATAGAACTCCTTTTTCTAAGTCTTGAAAGTCTTGAGTCTCTGGCAGTGTTAGAGGCTGGTCCTTTGTATTATTGACTCAAAGGACTTGACCTAGACTCTAGGACACAACCATAACCCTGGTATATACATGTTGGGTCATATCCTAACTTAGTGAACCTAGCCCAAATCCAACTAGGGATCCAACAATCTCCCCCTATTTGGGTGAGGTCACTAATTACATACTCAAATAAAATTGAAATAATAAAGCAAGAAGACATATATCTGGCAGAAAAAATAATGCATGCAACAGATATATTTATACACAGTAAGTTTTGTATTATAAAAACGCAGTTTTTCAAAAACGATACCATAATCACATCAGTTCTGGTTTTTACTTCTTCTGCTTCTTTTCCCTTGGCTTTTCTTCTTTGCTTTTATCCCCAGCCTGAGTGAAAATGATTTTCCTGTTGGGATTGGCAGCTTCTTTCTTTGATATGTATAGATCTGCTACTCCAATCACAGTCTAGGCAGAAGCTCTGGGTACAGTAGCCTCTGGATGTAATGCCATGTATTCTGCTAGATTAAACACTTTCTTGCTGACTTGAAGCTTATCCAGTTCTTTTTATCTATATGATGACATAGTTGTATACTTTGATGGATCATCACCTACCTCTATAGCCTTCTTTATCTGAGATAGACCAATCAATTCTTGAAGCCTAGCCATCCTTAAATTAGGATCATCATCCTGACAGACAAACGATTGATCATATTGAGAGGGTAGCAGAGATGCAGGCCTGAATTGAGTTGACTGTGTTTGAAAGTTTGTTTCCTTCTGGCTTTCATTACTTTGAGGGAATAGTGACTTTGGAGGTGCAGCTTCACTATATTTTCTTTTAGGTTTGTGTGATTCTGAATTCCTTCTTTGTTCAGCTTGTTGTTGGGGAGGAGAGAACTCTAGCTTCTGATAGATTACCTCCTTTATCTGCTCTAGATAACCAGTACTTCTTTGCTGACTACTTCCATGTGATTGATGTCTAGACGGTCTTCCTTGCCTTTGATAAGTTTTTGTGAAAGATGTAGACTTGGAGGGAGCATCTGAACTTTGAGGAGTTGTTCCTGAAGCACCAGCAGGAGGAGGAGGAGGATCCTTCTTGTATTTATGAGTTGGGGGAGGAGAGTATCTTCTGCTTTTCTTTCTGGCCTTTTGTTCATTCATTGAAAGCCACATCCAGGCTGGCATCCCTTTGTATGGGGTTATGTTTTGTAAAATATAATAGGGAGTGGCATTTGTATTTCTAGGCGTAGGAGCAGGAGGAGGAGGAGCCTTCCTTTTCTTAGAGATTTTCTTCCTCTTTGGGTCCTCATCATCATCATCATCATCATCATCATCATCAGAGGGTTGAGGATTGTCATACATATCATCAATTTCTCTTAGTGTGTCCTTCGAAATTGTTTTCTTTTTTGTCTGAGATGGAACTGGAAAGGGGACTGGAGAACTGTATACATCTGTACTTTGAGCAGATAACTTATTTTCTTCCTCTATGTCAGCCAAGATCAAAGCATATAGATCTGGCACTGGAGAATCATCCATTATAAATACTGGAGCCATGGGAAAAGATACAATGGGAGAGACAATCTGTGGGGATGACGGAGTGGCAGGGATAGTAAAATTGGCCTTGAGTTGTTTGACAACTTCAGGGCTTATTGGAGAAGAATAGGGGTAATAGCCAAGGATGGCTTAGTACACTCAGCTGGAGGGAGACTTAGATAAGTTGTATCAAAAGATCTTAACAGACTCATCAAATCTACTGTGGGATTAATGAAAATATCACCAACGGTATTTATTTCCAGTATAACTGACTCATCTATTTCCATGTCAGTTTCAATAAAATTAATCAAATCAAATAAATCAGTATCATCTGCTTCAGCTTCTGCTTCTGTATCCATTACTGCTGTATCTGCTGTATTTGAGACCTGTATAACTGGTTCTGCTGCTGCTGCAATTGCTGCTACTTCTTCATAAAGTATCTTCCCCTGCCTGGTTTCAGTAGATACTGAAGCCAGGCCCCCAAATGAAGAGGGAGCAGTAGTGAGGGCAGAGATCTGGGCAGCAAGAGAGGATATGGAGGCAGCTAGAGGAGAAATGGCCTCTGCTATAAGAGATTTGAGTAGGGGTGTGAGGAGAGAAATGAGTGGGGTGACAAGAGATGGATCCAGGTTTAGAGAAGTGGATTGTGGGGCAATAGCTGGTTGAGTGGAAATTGTAGTTGTTGGGGGGTGATAAGTGGAGATAGAATGGGAGTGTCTAGGAGGGAGTCATGTTAAGGAGAGGGAGTGTGCAGTGGAGAGGATAATAGGTTGAAGGAGGGGAGTAAAGAGAGGGTGGTGTGGGGAATATTTGCAAGATGATATGGAAGAGGGGATTGAGGTGGTGTTGGCATTGGTGTATCTTGTTGGGGGGAAGGTGTAGAGGAGGAGATATGGGTGGGAGATTGTAGAATTGGGGATGATGAAGGTAGGGGAGTAGAGACTGTAACATGAGTTAAAGCTGGGGTGTGTTGAGTTGCTGGCAAAGATGAAGGTTGGAGAGCTAGAGATTGAGGAGTGGTTGGGGTAATGTTGGATGGAATAATGTTGGATGGGATCTCTTCAGAAGGGTGGGAAGTGGCTGGAACAGCCCTTGTACTTTCAAAAGCTTGGGTGGCAGAGGATGAATCCTTAGAGGGCTTTGTGATTGTCCTCTCCCACCTGCAAAACAAGGCACATGTGAGCCTATTGCTGGCATTGATGAATGTGGTCTGGGAGACCAGTGATTCAACAACCTTTTCTGTCAAGAAGATCCCTAGGATCCTTCCAAAGTTTACTTCCTTTTTACTGTTCCTTTTCTTGATAAGATCAAAGATGATCTGTGCCCAGTTCACCTACCTCTTGTTTACCACTTCACACATAACCAAAAATTGATGCCTGGTTATATAATCGTGTGCAGTGTTCTTGGCCAGCAAGACTTTCCCAACAATATCTACGAGAAACTTGAACTCGGCAGATAGGTGTTTCTTCAGTAGTTTATTTGGGTGTTCTCCAGAGTAACCCATCAGACTCAACATCATATCATTGATCTGGTCATTGTGTTGTCCTCGATTGTAGACGCAGTATAGACCCACTCTCTGATTTCCGTGGTGGGTAATTTGATTCTGATGGTCAGCAGATTTTCAATTGCTGGTCTTCCAGCAGTTGCAAAATGTGGAGAAACATTGGATCGGAGTGCTAGAAGGAGTCGAAATCCACGTCGAATCCGGTATCAAACCTTATTGCCGCAAGAGCGCCTGCTGGAATCGCAATGAGTGCACCTACAAGAGAGAAAACGAAGATCAAGTGCAAAGGGAACTGAAAGCGCGGGACGGAGGTCGAAGAAAACCTAGATATAAGGTTTTCTGGAATATGAAACGACAGACTCCGGTCCACGAGAAATAAAAAATATCTTCGTTCTGAGGTCGACGAAATAATTTAGAGTTAAACAGTTCATCGATCTCAGTCTGAAGGGTTGAAGGCATTTCGTCGATATCTGGTCGACGAAAGTTTTCTGAAGTAAGTTCGTCGATCATAGGTCGACAAAGATCACTTACCATAGAGAGTTCGTTTATCTCAGGTCGACAAAAATCTCAAGAGCCTTTCGTAGTTCGTCGACCTCCGATCGACGAAATTTGAAGAGTTCTTCGAGTGCAGACAGAAACTAAACTAGGTCTTCTCCATTGATAATTCCAAGCTGATTTACAAAGAACAAGTGATTTCTTTCATCCAGGGGTTTGGTGAAAATATCAGCTCTTTGTAAATCAGTGTAGATATAGACAAGTTTGATTTTGTTTTTGTCTACACACTCTCTAATGAAATGATGCCTAATGTCTATATGCTTAGTCCTACTATGATGGACTGGATTTTGTGCTATGGCTATAGTACTTGTGTTATCACATAGTAGAGTAGAATTATTTAAGTTGAACCCATAATCTAGGAGGTTGTTCTGAATCCACAACATCTGGGAACAACAACTACCAGCTGCAATGTATTCTTCTTCAGCAGTTGATGTGGACACAAGTGATTGTTTCTTGCAGAACCAGGAAACTCATATCATACCAAGGAACTGGCAAGTTCCTAAGGTACTCTTTCTGTCCACTCTGCATCCCGCAAAGTCAGCATCTGAGTATCCAGTTAACTCAAACTCTAACTTAGTGGGATACTAGAGACCTAGACAAGGGAAACCTTTTATATATCTCCAAATTCTTTTTAGAAAAACTAGATGAGATTCTTTAGGGTTCACCTGGAACCTAGCACAAAGGCATGTGGCAAACATGATATCAGGTCTGCTTGCTATAAGGTATAGTAGGGACCCAACAATGCCCCTATTTAGTTTCTGATCCACAGGTTTCCCTTGTGCATCAGAGTCTATTACAACATTTGTAGCCATGGGTGTTTTATTTGCTGAGGCATCAGCCATTCCAAACTTCTTGATAAGCTCTTTAGCATATTTAGCCCGGGAAATGAAGATGCCATCAGGAAGCTGTTGGATCCGGAGGCCAACCTTAGAGGGGGGGGGGGTGAATAAGGTTTTATAAATTTCGCTTGAATAAACGGAATCTTGACGTAAACCACACCACAAGTGAAGATTTAAAACACAAGTATTAAATTCAATAACAATCAATTTCATACAAGTACAAGATGAATGTTTTACAGTACGATCTTCATGACGTCGAAGATCAAAGACGAAGAGAAGAAAACTTTGGGTTTTCTATACCGACCCAAAACCCGGACCGGTTGGCTCTTCACTTTCTTCCTGAAAGGTCTTAGAGCCGCTCTTCACCTCCACACCCGGAAGGGTCTTAGAGCACCGCTAGATCCCCGATCTAGACGCCCCAAATCCCGGGACGATTTTCCACGGAATCCAACCCGGATTCCGACGACCTTCTCCGGTCGATTTCTCTTACCACTTACGACAATAGAAGAAGAAAAAGATACAAAAAGAGATTACAAAATATATTCGTTAAAGTTTAGGTTCTCCCTCTTGAGAAGTTCTCTGGATGGATCTACGGCCGGTGCTTGTGATCTTCGATGGAAAGCACCCGGTCGCTAGACGTAGACGATGCGAAGCCTTGATCGCCGGAGTTCTTCGATCTCGAACGGGAGGAAGAAACCTTGCTTTTTTCTTTGACGAAGACGAGTAGAACGGACGTAGGAAGACGGCCGACCTTGGTATTCCTGGAGCACTTCGTCAATAATCTCTGGAGGCTTAGGTCTTGAAGAAACGGCGCTGCTTTTTATACGTCTTGGAGAAAATAGACTACCGCCTGCGATAACTCTATCGCCGGGCGGTAGGTTCGCGCGTAACGCCTGCCAGCTGTCTCCACGCGTCTCCCGAAACGGCAACTATGACTGCTCATTAAGGAAACTGCCGTTTCAAGAAAGCTATCGCCGGGCGGTAATGGTTACCGCGCCCAGTCAGAGCGATAGCGCCATTTCGCCAAATAATTCTACCGCCTGCGACACGACTATCGCCTGACGGTTTCAAGAGAGCTATCGCCGGGCGGTAATGGTTACCGCGCCCAGTCAGAGCGATAGCGCCATTTCGCCAAATAATTCTACCGCCTGCGATAAGACTATCGCCTGAGCGGTAGGCACCATCGTCGACGATCAACCCCTTGACGCACGTTGACCGGATACCGCCGGCGGTAGCATCCTGTCGCCGGGCGGTAGCATTTGATTGTCGACGATCCTTCCTTAGCTGATGATTGGGCCGTCGACCATCGAACCGATATGCGTCGATCGAGATGTGTACCGCCGGCGATAGCTCCTTACCGCCGGGCGGTAGCGTCCTTTTGAAGCTCTTCTCCTTTCCTTTCACCTGTCAGCCTGCACACTCTATCACACAACCAATCTCATCAAATACAAGCAGGGAGTTGATATTCTCAAACCTAAGGAGTGTGAAACCATGTTCCAACAAACTCCCCCTTTTGATAATATCAATCCCGTTCATGATAAACCAAAATCAAGTAGATAGAGTGCCAGAATAGATGTATGTAGCAATGTAGAACAGTATAAAGTAGAGTATCAGAGTAAAATGAACATAGAACAGTAGAATGATATTGAACAAATAAGCAATACACACCTATATCGATCCCGTATCAGAGTAAAATGAACATAGAACAGTAGAATGATATTGAACAAATAAGCAATACACACCTATATCGATCCCGTTCAATCCTGTTCTATCCTACTACATACTCCCCCTATCGGTGGGACGCTCCCCCTATCTATGAGCACACACACACCTCACTACGCTCCCCCTATCATGAACACTACCTCCAATACCTTCTCCCCCTTTGATAATATCAAAAGAAAGTGCGAGGCCAACCGACCAAGGAGGATGAAAATTGTAGGCGAGAGATAACGTAATATAGACCCACAACGCACTTGAAACCAGAGAATTGTAAAACAGGGTCAAAAACAGGAGCAAACGCTAATCAGAGAGAAGAAATTGGACTATATGCACGAGACATAGCACACATCAAGTATGACATGAATGTTTGCAAGGTTTAGATAAATAGAGAGAAAAATAGGCAAACACAAATATCGTCATGAGAGAAAAAATGTGCCAGTACGTATTGTGCGAAAAAGCATCGAATGTAGTTGAGGTCCAATTCTTATGCGCGGAAGATTTAAATAAGATAATGACATGTGCACGTGTAGCACAAAGAGACAAAACAATCAAAAGAGATATCATGCAGACATGTTTTATATCAAGCAAACTAACGATGCTAACACCAAAGAGATATAGTGAAAAATCACGTCACATGACATAGTGCGGCATAAAGAAATTAAATCAAGGGCACAAATCATAAAGTGTAGTCCATGCACAAGATCGAAACGACTTTGTAATCCAAGGTGCTCACCCTCACAACGCTTATGAAGACTTATCAGGAGGGATGAGTAGTGCTTGGGGGGTCTGTAAGCGGGATTTGATGGCCATCATTTTATTTTGAGTTAGGCCATCAATTTTATACATAATCAAAGCAAGACAAGACCCCAAGTCAATCGAAATCTACCCACATAGGTAGATCCACTTTAACTTGTTTACATTGGACATATGCGATTCTAGTTTTGGCCCAAAAATTTAATTAGCATAGACACGCGCAATTTGATTTCATGACAATGATTGTTCAAGATATATCAGATATGTTAAATTTAGTGCCACGATTTATAGCATGTCAGCTTATTATCTCAGGTTGAGTGCATGATCAAGTGGTGTGTGAGTGGTGTAATCATTATCGTAAATAAATCCTCACACATACTTAGAGGCGTAGACAACGTACACCCACATTAATTTTCGCACTCAATAGCTAGACAAAAATTTAACTTCGCTCATCATGACCGGATACCAATGTGCCGTACAAGTTGACAAAAAGAATAGCAAACATTGTATATACTTGAAAATATACCACGACTCGGTCATATGAGCCCCAAACCAACTTGACAGTTTTTTTTTTTTTATATTCTTGAAAACAATTTTAGCCACACACAGGGAACAACCAAAAACAACACGAGCATTGAATAAAAAACGAACAGTACATAAATTTTTTTTTGATTTTGGTGTTACAACTTTGAACAGAACAAAAACGAAACCAAAAAAATTACAAACACAAAAAAACATATAACAAAAAAATTAGGACGATAAATCAAGAATCCCAAGTTCGAGTCGTAGAAGTGAAAAACGAGCATCCGAAAGCGGTTTAGTAAGAATGTCCGCGAGTTGATCGTCGGTCCCAATAAAGACGACACTCACATTCTCTTTCTTAATGTGGTCGCGAATAAAGTGATGTCGAACGTCTATGTGTTTGGACCGAGAGTGATGCACCGGATTATACGTTAAGTCTATCGCACTCTTGTTGTCGCACCTAAGTGTAATGTTGCGAAAAGAAAGACCAAAGTCTTCTAAAGTTTGCGACATCCAAAGTGCCTGTGCACAGCAACTTCCTAAGGCGATATACTCGGCTTCGACGGTCGAAAGAGCCACCGAGTTTTGCTTACGACTCGACCACGAGACAAGTGCCGGGCCTAAAAAATGACAAGTACCGCTAGTGCTCTTGCGGTCAAGAGAGCAACCGGCATAATCGGAGTCAGAATATCCATGAAGGGTAAAATCATCCGAGTGAGGGTACCACAACCCGAGGTGTTGCGTGCCAAGGAGATAACGAAAAATATGTTTTGCCGCTTTAAAGTGAGACTCCCTAGGGTCAGCTTGATAACGGGCACACATACCCACCGCAAACGTGATATCGGGCCGTGACGCACTCAAGTATAACAAAGATCCAATCATGCCCCGAAACATTGTTTGATCCACAGAGATTCCACTCTCGTCTTTTCCTAATTTAAGGGACGCACTCATCGGAGTTTTGACTTGTTTTAAAGACTCAAAACCAAAACGTACAAGCATATCTTTTATATATTTGGATTGATTTATGAAAATTCCGTCTTGTCGTTGAGAGATTTGAAATCCTAAAAAATAATTGAGTTCTCCCACAAGGCTCATTTCAAATTCAGATTTCATTAAACTCACAATCTCTTCAACCAACCTCTCATTAGTCGCTCCAAAAATAATATCATCAACGTAAATTTGGAGGATAACTAGATCCGAATTTTTGGCTTGTACAAAGAGAGTTGTGTCCGCACTACCCATCTTGAACCCATGATCTAAGAGGAACGTAGTTAGCCTATCATACCAAGCACGGGGTGCTTGTTTCAATCCATACAAGGCCTTTACTAATCTGTACACATGATGAGGGTGGGCGGCATTTAGGAAACCGGGTGGTTGCTCGACATACACTTCCTCTTTTATATAACCATTTAAAAATGCGCTCTTAACGTCCATTTGAAACAACTTTATTTTCTTATGGCTTGCGAATGCCAAAAACATTCGAATGGACTCAAGACGAGCAACCGGTGCAAAAGACTCCTCAAAATCCACACCCTCAATTTGTGAATATCCTTGTGCTACCAACCGAGCTTTATTCCTCGTGATCCTAGACTCACCATCAAGTTTATTCTTGAACACCCATTTTAAACCAATCACGGGATGGTTGTCCGGACGATCAACTAGAATCCAAACTTTGCTACGCTCGAATTGGCTCAATTCCTCATTCATGGCAAGGAACCATGATTCATCTTGAAGAGCCTCGGACACGTTTTTGGGCTCAATATCCGATAGAAAGCATAAGTTGGAGAACGCCTCATGAAGAGCAGATCGAGTTCTAACTCCATGGGATGGTTCTCCAATAACTAGATCACGAGGATGTTGTTTCGTAAACGTTAGATCCTTAGGAGGCACATATGCGTGCGACTCACTCTCCTCGTTACTCTCAACCGGAACACTCTCCTCAACCTCTTCTTCGGACATTCTAGGCTCACTAGATGGCGGACTCTCATCAAAATGCACATGAGCCGATTCTTCAACCACTAAGGTTCTCTTGTTATAAATCCTATAGGCTCGACTTTTGCTAGAATATCCTAAGAATATGCCTAGATCGGATTTTTCATCGAATTTTCCTAAGTGATCCTTAGTGTTCAGAATATAGCATGGGCACCCAAAAACTCTAAAGTACGAGACGGAGGGTTTTCTATCAAAGTAGAGCTCGTAAGGGGTTCGCTTAAGAAGTGGGCGAAGCATGACACGGTTCATCACGTAGCTTGTCGTGTTGACCGCTTCGGCCCAAAACGATCGAGGTAAGCTGAACTCTGCGAGCATCGTACGTGCTAGCTCTTGAAGTGTGCGATTCTTTCTTTCTACCACTCCATTCTGTTGGGGCATGCGAGGAGCGGAGAATTCGTGCTTAAACCCTAAGGTCTCACACAACTTTGAAAAATCCTCATTCTCAAACTCTCCACCGTGATCTGATCTGATACACTTAATGTTTAGTTCTTTCTCATTTTGAATACGCGTGCATAAAGTGGAGAATTCCCTAAACGTGTCAGATTTGTTGGCAAGAAATATTGTCCAACAATAACGAGAAAAGTCGTCTATGATGACGAATGTATATCGCTTTCCTCCTAGGCTACATGTGGAAATCGGTCCAAACAAGTCCATGTGCAAGAGTTCTAACGGTCTAGAGGTGGAAATCTCTGTTTTACTTTTAAACGAGTTTTTGACAAATTTTCCCTTTTGACAAGGCCCACACATAACGTTAAAACTACCGCTTAGAGACGGAATTCCTCTAACAAGTTTCTTTCTAGATAACTTAATAATTAGCTTGCTACCCGCGTGTCCTAATCTCCTATGCCAAAGGTCTAGTTCTTCATTCTTAGTTACTAGGCATTTTAGATTGGACGAAGAGAAATCATCAAAATTAACTGTGTACACATTGTGATTTCTATGGGCTACAAGCAATACATTAGAGGTTTTAGCATCAATGAGTTTGCACGTGTTCGATGATGATTCAAAAATAACATCTATACCTTTATCTCCTAGTTGACTTACAGAAATAAGGTTATGTTTTAAACCATCAACAAACAACACATTTGAAATAGAGAAAAACTTGTTACCTATTGTGCTGATTCCCATAATTCTTCCTTTACCATTATCTCCAAACGTGACCACTCCACCTCTCTTCTTTTCCAGGCTAAGGAACTTATCTTTATCACCCGTCATGTGCTTGGAGCATCCAGAGTCCAAGTACCACACGCTCTTTGTGTCCCTTGCCTGCCAACATACCTAAAAAGGAGATGAGAGTAAAGATCTGGTTACCCAAGTTGTTCCACCTATTTTGTAGGTAGTAGACTTTGGTAGCCAGACTTGCGCGTTTTGTTTAGCACCTTTCCTCCCGCAAGAGCTTGAAGCATGTCCGAACTTATTACAGTTGGCACATAGAGCATAAGCTGAGGAAATGACTTTCATCATCTCACTCGATCTCTTGCTAGAGGAAGAAGATAATGTATTCAGATTTTTGATCTTATTTGTTGACTTAGGCGTGGACAGAGTGCTATAGTCCTCCAATGGTGATGATGGACTTACATAGCCGATGCCAAACTTTCCAGACCCATGACACTATGCGCCCAATAGCATGTTTAGAGATTTTTGGCCTACACCAAAATTTTGAACCGCACAGTTGAGATCATGGATCCTCGCTTTTAGAGCGGTGTTCTCAGTTACTAACATCACACATCGATTAGCAAACTGTTTCTTTCCTTTCTCAACTTTAGCAAGGGAGATATGAAGCTTCTTCTCCAAGACATTCTTCTCATTTTTGAGAGATACTAGTCTCAAGGATGTCTTGGAGTGACTTGCTTTACCCTCCTCGATGGATGCTACCAAGTGAGGACATTCAGGGCATTCCACCTTCTCTTTCCCAATTTTAATTACTTCTTTCTTCAGCTTTTCTAAACTCTTGTTTAGACGTTTATTTTCAGCTCTTAAGGAATTTTTCTTAGATGTTACTTCTTCTAACCTACCAACTACATGATCATAAATCTCAAGTAATTCAGAGTAAGTAGGAGGAGTTACCTCAGTGTCGCTTTGGACACTGGACTCAGCATCAGATTCAGATTCCTCTTGACCTTTTCCCATGAGGCACAGATTTGCTTCGTTGTCACTTCCCGAGTCGGTGCTACTCGAATCTTCCGATCCATCCTCATCCCAGGTCAGAGCCTTCAGTACTTTCTTCTTCCCTTTATACTTGTTGTCCTTTCCTTTCTCTTCCTTCTGGAGTCTTGGACAGTCTCTTTTTAGATGTCCCAGCTTGTGACAATGAAAGCATTCAGGCTGATACTTTTCATCATCGCTATCGGTCTCCTTTACCGACTTGTTCCACTTCCTACCCTCTTCAACTCCCTTCTTCAGAAACCGTTTGAACTTCCCTTGTTTTCTGGGGTTCTTCATGAATTTTTTGAATTCCCTTACATAGAGACTTTCCTCTTCATCTTCTTCAGAGAAATCAGATGTTTTCCTCTCTTTTGAAGCCTTCAAAGCCAATCCCTTTTTCTTCATTTCCTTGGGATATTCCTCGGCTTGTATCTTCAGTTCCACTTCATGAGTCTTCAGGTTTCCGATAAGACTCTCAATCTCCAAGGCGCTGATTTCATGAGATTCAGCGATAGCAGTCACCTTGGGGTTGAAGCGGGGAGGTAGAGATCGCAGTATTTTCCTCACTAGATCACCATTTGGGAAGTTCTTTCCAAGAGATCTTGATGCGTTGACGATCTTGGTGAACCTTGTGTACATGCTGTCAACATCTTCATCGATCTCCATCCGGAACTGTTCATACTCGGATTCAAGCCGGAACAGCTTTGATTCTTTCACCTGCGAGGTACCCTCATGAGTAAGTTCAAGAAGTCGCCAAATATCAAAAGCAGTTTCGCAGTTACATATTCTATTAAATTCCGTCTTATCTAACGCACAGAATAGAGAGTTCATAGCCTTGGCGTTATTAGTACATCTAAGCTTGTCCGCATCGTCCCACTTATCGCGCGGTTTTTCAAGAACGACTTCTCCAACCGTGGTAGTGGGTGTGGTGTACTTAGTCTCTATCATGGCCCATACGTCCATGCTGTGCGTCATCAGAAAGATTTTCATCCTTGTCCTCCAGTGACTATAGTCACTACCCATAAAGAGTGGAGGGCGACTCACACCTTGTCCCTCAGTGAAAGCATGCACTGGGTTGGCCATCTTACTTCAGGTGGTTAAGCCTATTCGAAGTAAACCTTCCTCTGATACCACTTGTTGGATCTGGAGGCCAACCTTAGAGGGGCGGGGGGTGAATAAGGTTTTATAAATTTCGCTTGAATAAACGGAATCTTGACGTAAACCACACCACAAGTGAAGATTTAAAACACAAGTATTAAATTCAATAATAATCAATTTCATACAAGTACAAGATGAATGTTTTACAGTACGATCTTCATGACGTCGAAGATCAAAGACGAAGAGAAGAAAACTTTGGGTTTTCTATACCGACCCAAAACCCGGACCGGTTGGCTCTTCACTTTCTCCCCGAAAGGTCTTAGAGCCGCTCTTCACCTCCACACCCGGAAGGGTCTTAGAGCACCGCTAGATCCCCGATCTAGACGCCCCAAATCCCGGGACGATTTTCCACGGAATCCAACCCGGATTCCGACGACCTTCTCCGGTCGATTTCTCTTACCACTTACGACAATAGAAGAAGAAAAAGATACAAAAAGAGATTACAAAATATATTCGTTAAAGTTTAGGTTCTCCCTCTTGAGAAGTTCTCTAGATGGATCTACGGCCGGTGCTTGTGATCTTCGATGGAAAGCACCCGGTCGCTAGACGTAGACGATGCGAAGCCTTGATCGCCGGAGTTCTTCGATCTCGAACGGGAGGAAGAAACCTTGCTTTTTTCTTTGACGAAGACGAGTAGAATGGACGTAGGAAGACGGCCGACCTTGGTATTCCTGGAGCACTTCGTCAATAATCTCTGGAGGCTTAGGTCTTGAAGAAACGGCGCTGCTTTTTATACGTCTTGGAGAAAATAGACTACCGCCTGCGATAACTCTATCGCCGGGCGGTAGGTTCGCGCGTAACGCCTGCCAGCTGTCTCCACGCGTCTCCCGAAACGGCAACTATGACTGCTCATTAAGGAAACTGCCGTTTCAAGAAAGCTATCGCCGGGCGGTAATGGTTACCGCGCCCAGTCAGAGCGATAGCGCCATTTCGCCAAATAATTCTACCGCCTGCGACACGACTATCGCCTGACGGTTTCAAGAGAGCTATCGCCGGGCGGTAATGGTTACCGCGCCCAGTCAGAGCGATAGCGCCATTTCGCCAAATAATTCTACCTCCTGCGATAAGACTATCGCCTGAGCGGTAGGCACCATCGTCGACGATCAACCCCTTGACGCACGTCGACCGGATACCGCCGGCGGTAGCGTCCTGTCGCCGGGCGGTAGCATTTGATTGTCGACGATCCTTCCTTAGCTGATGATTGGGCCGTCGACCATCGAACCGATATGCGTCGATCGAGATGTGTACCGCCGGCGATAGCTCCTTACCGCCGGGCGGTAGCGTCCTTTTGAAGCTCTTCTCCTTTCCTTTCACCTGTCAGCCTGCACACTCTATCACACAACCAATCTCATCAAATACAAGCAGGGAGTTGATATTCTCAAACCTAAGGAGTGTGAAACCATGTTCCAACAGAAGCTGCTTCACTTGGAGACCAAGGAAGTAGGAGAGCTCACCAATGCTACTCATCTCAAATTTAGAATGCATTAGATCAGAGAATCTTTTGCACAATTTTGGATTAGTAGACCCAAATATTATGTCATCTACACAAATTTTTACTAACAAAATTTTATCATGATGCATTTTAGTGAATAAAGTCCTATCTACTATGCCTCTTGAAAAACCATGCTCTAAGAGAAAGCTGGCTAAGGTCTCATACCAAGCTCTTGGAGCTTGCTTTAAATCATAGAGAGCTTTATGCAATTTAAATACATGAGAGGGATGAGTTGGAGAAACAAAACCTGGAGGTTGTTCAACATAAACTTCTTCTTTAAGTTCCCCATTTAAGAAAGCACTCTTCACATCCATTTGATAAACTTTGAACTTTTTGAATGCAGCATAAGCCAGAAATATCCTTATAGTTTCTAGCCTGACAACTGGAATAAATGTTTGATCATAGTCAATCCCTTCCCCTTGCCTATATCCTTGAGCAACAAGCCTAGCCTTGTTCCTCACAATCACACCTTGGGCATCAAGCTTATTTCTGAATACCCATTTGGTTCCAATGATTGGGTAGTATTTTGGTCTTGGAACCAAAACCCAAACTCTGCATCTCTCAAACTGATTGATCTCTTCTTGCGTTGCATTGATCCAGTGGGGATCTTGCTCTGCATCAGTTATGGATTGAGGCTCAATTTGAGAGAGGAAACAGACATGCATCAAGTCTTGGTTGAGTTGATGCCTTGTCTGTACACCTGCTGTTATGTCTCCAATCACTTGGGATCTGGGGTGATCCCTTAGTGTGACAAGATCAGTAGATGGAGTTGGTTCAGCCACAACATTTTTAAGGAATTCCTCTTGTGGAATAGCCTCTGTTATTGTAGGAAGTTCAGCTATTTCCACAATTTCATCATCACTATCTTCACTGACTTGTTGAGAAGGATGAGATACAACTTTAGGGGTAAAGTGTAAGCCATCCAATTCCTCACACAAGTTGTGTACCTGCAAGGAGTCTTTGGTAGAAATCTCTTTCTCCTTATAAAACAGGTTAGCATCATCAAATGTAACATGCATAGATTCCTCTATTTTCAATATGGATTTATTAAATACCCTATAAGCTTTGCTGACTTGGGAAAATCCTAGAAAAATTTCCACTGCAGCCTTTGCTTCAAACTTTCTAATGTGCTTTTTGTCATTATTATGAATATAACATACACAACCAAAAACTTTAAAATAGTTGATTATTGGTTTCTTCCCTTTGAGTAATTCATAGGGAGTCTTATGCTTTAGTTTGTGTATCAAACTTCTGTTCAGGACATAGTTTGTTGTGCTCACTGCCTCTGCCCAATAGGATAGGGGCATGTAACCATCTGCAAGTAATGTTCCTGCAGCTTCAATGAGTGTTCTATTTTTTCCTTTCAGCTATCCCATTTTGTTGAGGAGTTCTAGGAGCTGAGAAACAGTGCCTAATACCTTCCTTCTCACAGAACTCATGTATAAGAAGAGACTCAAACTCTGTACCATGATCACTTCTGATCAATGCAACATGAGTAGAGTACTCAATCTGTATGGTCCTGAGAAAATCTGTAAGAACCTTGAAGGTATCTAACTTAGATCTCAGAAAGAATACCCAAGTGAACCTAGAAAAGTCATCTACAACCACTAAGGTATAAGATTTCCCTCCTAGGCTTTGTATAACCACAAGGCCAAAAAGGTCCATATGTAGCAAGTACAATATCCTAGGTGAATCACTCTTATTAATGGATTTGAAGTTAGATTTAGTTTGCTTGCCTAGTTGACAAGCCCTGCAGAAGCCTTCCTTCTTGTAGGGTCTAGAAGGTAAACCTCTAACAAAGTTGTCCTTAGATAGCCTAGCAATGTTTTTAAGATTTACATGTCCTAATCTTTTATGGCATAAGTCATTTTGACTACTAACTATATTGAGCAGGCATATGTCTGAAGTAACAGAATGAACATTTACTAGGTATATGTTTCCTTGTCTACTTCCAATTAAAACAGGTTTGTTTTCTTTTGAAGTAATAATACAGGAACTAGAGTTGAATGATACCTGATAACCTTCATCATTTAGTTGGCTTATATAGATGAGTTTATGCTTCAGTCCACTTACATATGTAACTCTTTTGAAAGTTACTGCTCCAATTCTGACCTTGCCATATCATTCTGTTTGGCCACAATTGGAGTCACCAAAGATGACCTTTGGTCCTAGCTTTGACTTGTAATCAATCAGATTTTCCTTGCTGCCTTTCATATGATTAGAGCAACCATTATCTTGATACCAATGTTGATTGTATGCTGGACAGGTCTTCATCTGCAAACAAGACAGTTAGTTGTTCTTGACCCAGGTAACCTTGGGTCCTTGTTGATTTACATAACTATAACTGGAGATGTAAGAGCATTCAGGTTGATCTTTATATCCTTTAGGATGGTATCTCCTAGGTGGAATTATCCATTGAGTTAAGGGGTTAAAGTTGTTATTAGAATTTAAGTTTCTGTTATTAAGATCTGGGTTCGACGATCTCTGGTTGGATCGTCGACCTGAGCTCGACGATGTTGGATGAGAACGTCGATCTCTGCTCGAAGAATGAAAATATACATTCTTTGGGCACCAAAATCGTCAATCTCTGGTCGACGAACCATACTGGTTTCGTCGATCATAGATCGAAGAATGATTGTTACTAATATTTGCGTTCAAAGATCGTCGTTCTGAGTTCGACGATCTGTTCATATATCGTCGATCTGAGTTCGACAATAACTACTGAACATTGTTATTTTTGTTATTCTTCTGGATATTGAGTTTATTCTTGGTTTCAATTTGTTCAAGAATCTTATTAACTTAATTTACCTGTTCAGTATTCTTCTTTCCCTTGTCAGATATGTAGTTTACTCGTCTAGAAAGATTATTTTTCTTAATCAAGGGTGGATCACTAGAGGAGGCACCTAGTCCTAGTTTGTTATTATTTGTCCTAGCATTTACAGTACTAGTGATATCTAATAATTGAAGACTTCTTCCATTCAGTGATTCTTCTAATAGTTTTTCCTTAGTTCAGTTTTCAGAAAAGATATTTGTTTATTAGCAGACATTAGTTCATTGGTTAATTTTGCATTTTCTGCAGTGATGTTATCTAGGGTGTTTAACTTTTCTCTGAGAAGTTTGATTTCCTTCTCAGAGCTTATCAAGTCAAAGCATAAATTTTTAAATTAAAATTTAAATTCATCTGACTCAAAATCATAAGAAGCTATTACCTGATCTTCAGCTGATAGAGATTCTTCATTATCTGATTCATCTGTGTGAGATCTGCTACTGCCTGCCTCAATAGACATAAGGCAGACTTCCTTTGCTTTCTGCTCTTCTTCATCCTCACTAGAGCTGGAGGATGTAGATTCTTCTTCAGTATCAATCCATGTCTCAGCAACAAAGCCCTTGTCTTTTCTCTTATGCTTTCTTGAGGAAGGCTTATTGTAGTGACTCTTCCTTGAGTCCTTCTCCTTTCTTCTGTCCTTCTTCTGAGCTTCTGGACACTCAGAAATGAAGTGCCTAGGTTTCCTGCAGCCAAAACACACTACTTCTTTAGAGGGTGTTTTGTCATACCTTGGCTTATCTTCATATTTAGAAGGTTTCCTTCTGAAGTCCTTTCTAGCAATGTTGAAGAATCTCTTGGCAAAGAGACTCATCAACTCTTCATTTACTAGAGTGACTTCAGAGTCTTCTGTAGATTTGAAAGCTATGATGTGCTCCTTCCTAATGGTGTAGGAGTCTTCACTTCAGCTTCTGCTTCCCTTGCTTTGATCAGCTGCTTATAGGACTTTAATTTTCCTAGAGGATATTCTGTTGAAATATCTTTCATGCTTCTGGCTTCTCTGATAGGCCAGATTCTTGAGTCCCATGTGCTAGGAAAGCACATTAGGATCTTGTCATTCACTTCAGTTAAAGTGAATTCTTTGTCTAGAGTCCTTAGTTCACTGATGATGGAGATAAGTCTGTTGTACATTACTTATACTATCTCTGCTTCATCCTTCTTGAAGTTCTCATACTGAGTGATGAGATTTGACCTTCTGTCTTTCCTCTCATCTGCTGATCCAGCCACAATTTGGTTCAGGGAATCCCAAATCTCCTTGGCTGATTGACACTCAGCAACCTTTTGAAATATTTCATCAGACATAGTTTGAGCCAGTATATTCATGTCTTTAGCATAAGCTATCTTAGCCTTCTTTTGTGCATCTATCCATCCAAGGGGTGGAACTGCACTCAAGTCAGTTGATGTAGTTGAGGTTGAAGCCACTGGAGCTGGTGGTCCTGTTAAGATAGAATTAAATATATCTTCATCAATAGAGTTCATGTAAAGCCTAATTCTTGCCTTCTAGATTGTGAACTTGGACAAGTTACACACTAGAGGTCTGGTGCTTGCATATTCTTTGTTCTGTACCATGCTGTATGTATAAATCTAGTAATGATAAAAAAAGAACAGATCTAACTTAGGATCTTTGGTTCAAGGGTTAGCTTGTACAACCAAAAGAACCGCCTCTGATACCAATTGAAAGTTTGGGTTAGATCTGATATACTCTAGAGGGGGGGGGGGGTGAATAGAGTATGTAGGTATAATTTAAATCTTTTTCTGAACTATAAGAAGTACTCCTAACCTTGGATACTATATCAAAGAAACCAAAGAGAAATAAGTGTAAACACAGAAAGACCTAAATATCACAGCCACAACAAGAACAAAAAGAAAAAGGGGCAACCAGACGACACAAGAATTTATAGTGGTTCCCCAACCTGGGTATGCCCACTCTTCTACCACCCTAGTAGGAATCCACTCTAAGTTATTATCAGGTGCCTGACACCAATGAGCTTTTGATTAGGTGCTCAACAACCAAACCTCAAGTATTTTGATCAGGAGACTTGCAACCAAGAATCACTTTTGAAGGGAGATGACAACCCTTTTTATAGTGGGGGTGAGAGAATGATTTTTTCTTCTCTTTCTCAATTCAAACAACTGAGAAGACTTGTAGATTTGATGGTAGCAAAAGCTCCCCCTGAGATGTTGCTTGTTCAGGATGATGGAAGCTTTGCTGTAGGGTGATAGGCCTTCAAGCTTTCAATTTTGACAAGAAGAACTTCAGGAACTCTTTTGACAGATTCAGTATTGTTGTCCTTCAGAGAGTTCCTGAGAGTATGACAGAAGAAGACACATGATTTAGATGGTTGTTCTTCTTCTTCTTCCGAATTATTCTTCTTCTTGTCTAGCTGCTGTTGATTCTTGACTGATCGATTTTCAATCTCAAGAATTCTGTATGTCTATTGATTATTGTCTATATTGTATCTCTTGTTTTATATTTAGAAGGGAAAATCTATATCTTTTATATATTTCCCGTGAGGAAGTCCATTTGAATTTTGAAATCCTTCTGCAATTAATGCTGATGGCCTTAGAATATTTTTTGCATTGATTTATTTCCCCAACTGTCCCTTATAAAAACGACAGTCAACAATTCTGATGAAGACCATAATTAATGCTCTTGTCTAACGGTAATATTCAGAGAATATTAGAGAACTAATTACTCAAAAATTATTGCCACGTAATAAGGACAAAAGAGGGAAATTTCCAAGACTGGATTCATCGACCTGAGTCCCCAGTTCGTCGAACTAAGATCCAAGATCGTCGACCTTTGAATGCTTCTTGATAACTTTCTTTTTCTGTGCATCAAGTTCGTCGAGCTAAATCTAAGATTGTCGAGCTGAACCCTGAGAACAGAGTTAGTCCAGCTGGGGTCCAAGATGTCGAGCCGAGTCTGCAGTCTGGACTTAGACTATTTTCTGATAATGAGTGTTGAAGTATCATTTTTGTGTTGAGTGTGATGTCCTCTGGCTTTGAGTGTAAACTTACCATTCTGGCGTTGAGTGTAATGTCATCTGGCATTGAATCAAATATCATATGGTGTTGAGTGTTGAATCACCTCATCAAGAATTAGTCGACCAGAGAACAGAGTTCTTATTGCATATGTTCTTAGTTCGTCGACTGAGGTTTGACTTAGAGGAGTTATTACTTTGTCCAGAGTTCGTTGTGCTGAGCTCAGAGAATTGTTCCTGAGTTCACCTAGCTGAGCTTGACTTTCGTCGACCGGAGATCGACGAACGTAGAACTCCTTTTTCTCAGTCTTGAAAGTCTTGAGTCTCTGGCAGTGTTGGAGGATGGTCCTTTGTACTGTTGACTCAAAGGACTTAACCTAGACTCTTGGACACAACCATGACCCTGGTCTATACATGTTGGGTCATATCCTAACTTAGTGAACCTAGCCCAAATCCAACTAGGGATCCAACATCAGTGGACAATTTTTTGATTTTTGTGCGAACCATGGTTTGATTCATCAAACTTCTTGCCCCTATACCTCTCAATAGAATGAAATTGCTGAATGCAAGAATAATCATCTCTTGGATGTTGCTCGCAGCCTTCTGTTACAAATGAATGTTTCTTGGTACTATTGGGGTCATGTCGTTCTTCTCTCCTGCTATCTCATTAACCAGATACCCTCATATGTTCTTCAGGGCAAGACTCCTTTTTCCATTTTGTATCCCATGGCCGAGCCATTTCCTTTACCTCTTAAGGTTTTTGGATGTACATCATTTGTTCACATACCTTCTCCTGGTCGTGACAAACTTTCTCCCATTTCTATTAAATGCATATTCCTTAGTTATTGTCCTACTCAGAAGGGCTATCGTTGTTTTGATCATCTTCTACGCAAAAAGTATGTGTCTGCGGATTTTACATTCTTTGAAGATACACCGTATTTTTCTCCTGATTCTTCTCTCTTGCCTTCTGATACTACTTCTTAATTGCCTATTGTTTCGGAATCTCTGCCGGAACTAGATCTTTCCACAATTGTTCATGTTGTGTCGTCTCTTTATCTTGAAACTGATTCTTTGCCCTTGGAGCCTTCTGTACCTGTTCCCAGGCCTCCTCTTTCTTCTTGCAGTGAATTGCCTCCCTTGGACAAGAGTGATCTTGATCTTCCTATTGCCCTGCGAAAAGGTGTTCACCAATGCAATAAGCATCCTATTGATGCGGTTATCTCCTATGCTCAGCTTTCACCGGTTGGCAAGCATTTTGATCTTGCTATCTTTTCTATTGTTATACCGGCTACGTATCAAGAGGCTCTTGCCATTCCTCATTGGAAAGCCACTATGGATGAAGAAATGAACACATTAAATGAGAGAGGTACTTAGACTCTTGTTCCCCCTCCTCTAGGCATTGATGTGGTTGGCTGTCGGTGGGTATTTATTGTTAAGTATCTTCCATATGGTTTGGTTGATCGTTATAAGGCAAGGCTTGTGGAAAAATGGTTTACTCAGACATATGAGGTAGTCTTCTTTGGTACTTTTTCTCCCGTTTCTCCCATCAGCACTTTATGTGTCCTCTTCTCTGTGACTGTTAATCAGGACTGAGAGATGTGTCAATTAGATGTGAAGAATGCCTTTCTTTATAGTGATTTGCAAGAATTAGTTTACATGGAGCAACCTCCTGGGTATGTTGCTCAAGGGGAGTCTCATGTATTCAAGCTTCGGAAGATGATTTAAGGTTTAAAGCAGAGTCCACGAGCTTGGTTTGAAAAGTTTAGTGGAGTTGTTTCTCTTATTGGGTTTAATCGAAGCTCTGCTGATCATTCCCTATTTATACGCAAGACTACTAAAGGCCTTGTGGTTCTTGCCGTTTATGTTGATGATATTCTTCTGACTGGTGATGATAAAGAAGGCATTGATCTAGCCAAACAACATCTTCGACAATATTTTGTTACTAAGGATATGGGACCTCCAAAGTACTTTCTGGGAATTTGAGATTTGACAAAAAAGGAACTTGGTGGTTCTTTCACAGCGAAAGTATGCGCTAGATCTCTTAAAGGAGACCGGTCTTCTTGGCAAAAAACCTGCTCGTTGCCCAATGGAGGTTGGAGATGATAAGGGGTGGACTGAAGATTCTCCTCTTCTTCCAGATTTAACTGTGTACAGACGTCTTGTAGGCAAACTCATATATCTGACTATTACTAGACCAGATATCTGTTATGCGGTCGGAAAGGTCAGTCAGTTTATGCAGAATCTTAGAGAGTGTCATCTTCGGTCTGCCATGAAAATTCTGGAGTATGTGAAAGGGTCTCCAGGAAAGGGCTTGCTGTTTCAGAAGAATAATCATCTGAAGATTAAAGCATGAAGGATGGTAAAAGCTTTACCACCTGAGGGGATAGATCCATTTAACTCTAGAGGGGGGTGAATAGAGTATTTTAAAAACTTAATTGGTTTTTATAGCGGAATTAAAAATAGTGATATATATATCTTAAGAAAGTGCAGGAATAAAAAGCTAACTAACACAACACACAACACACAGCAATAAGAAAACAACAGCAACCAGACGACACAAGAAATTTATAGTGGTTCCCCTAAACTTGGGTACATCCACTCTTCTACCACCCTGGTAGGAATCCACTATAGGTTTTTGATCAGGTTCCCTGTCACCAACAGTTTTTTGCTCAGGTTCCCTTTCACCATAAGATCTACTTGAAGGGAGATCTCACAACCCTTTAGGCTTTTGATCAGGTGCCCAAAAACAAAGCTAAGTATTTTAATAAGGAGACTTAAGAACCAGTTGCTTAACTTTTGAAGGGAGTTAAAACCCTGTGTATAGTGGGGTGAAAAATGTGATATTGTCTTCTCTTTCTCAAATAGCTGAGAAGACTTTAGTGAATTGCTTGATGTTGTCAAAGCTCCCCCTGAGATGATTATTGTTCGGGAATTTGTTGGAAGCTTTGCAGGGTGTAGGTCTTCTTTGATGTTCTCTAGAAGCTTTTAGACTGATTGTGTTTTGATGTCTCTTGAAAGCTTGGAGAAGATTTGATGATGATGAAGACTGTATGAGTATGCAGACTGAATATCTTTTTCTATCTGCCTGTGAACCTTAGTCAATTCTACAACTTCTTATCTTCAATCTTTTTAAAAACTCTTTTATATTTCCTGCAGAAATTCCGTCTCTGAATTTGAATTCTACTCCTTGATTGACTACTAAAATCTTGGAATTCGGACAAACGGCTAGAAGGGTAATAAATTGATTCCTCAACTGTCCCAGTTATTAAGCCGAATATTGACTCTGTGAAATCCAGTAATTAATGCTGCCAATGAACGGCTATATTCATAAGAATATATGCATTTAATTACTCAGAGCAATATAGGCAATAATATATTATATAAGCCTTGGTCAATCCGGAATTTAACTACAGAGAATAGAAATAATGAACTAACAGATTTCGTCGATCAGAGATCCAAGATCCTCGAACTTAATCTTCTCTTTCATCGAGCTGAGCCCCAAGAACTTTGAGCTGAGTTAATGGTGTCCATTCTGGGCTCCAAGTTCGTCGAACTGAGATAGTTGTTCGTCGAACTCAACAACTAATAGGAGATCAGAGTTCGTCGAACTTAGTTAAACCTTTGTCGATCTAAACTTCAGAGAAGAAAATTTGAGATCGTCGAACTTAGAACGAAGATCGTCGAAATCCATTCAGATTTCGTCGAACGACTTCTTCAACATAGAAAAATCTGTCTTGTTCTGAAATCTTCAGTCTTCTAAGTCTTCTGAGGGATTGGTCCAATAAAACTAACTTGTTGACCTACCCTAAGATCTAATAAAGACCTATGACCCTAGACTATACATTGTGGGTCAATCTATGCAATCCTAATAATGAACCTAGCCCAAATCAACCCTAAAACATTTGGGGTTCCAACAATCTCCCCCTATTTGGGTGAGATCACTATGTATAATGCATTAAAATAATAAAATACAATCACAAAGCATAACAACAAATATATGATAGAAAGTAAAAGTATAGCAGATATATATACATCAAGTGCTTTGTGACAAATTAACTAAAACAAATAGTTCAGAGGGAAAATAAGCTAATCAAAAAGCTATTTAGATTTCTTAGACTTGTCTTTCTCTGATGGCTGCCTGAAAATGATTTCCCTGTTGGGATTTGCAGCTTCTCTTTTAGACATAGTCATATCAGCTGCTCCAATGATATTGCCTGAAGTTTCTCTTGGAACAACTGCCTCTGGATGTATGCTCATATAAGTATAAATATTGAAAATGTGTTTAGCTTTGTCATACCTTTTCAATTCATCTCTTCTGTAAGAAGACATTGTAGTATATTGAGAAGCATCTTTGTCTTCTTCTTTAGCTTTATTTATCTGAGAAAGTCCAACCAGCACTTGAAATCTAGCCATTTTAGAAATGTTTTCCTGTTCTGGATCAACAAATTGAACTGGAGGAGAGTAAGGTCTTTCCTTATATTCAGATTTAGAAGAGTGCTGCCTTCCACTGCTGCTGTGGCTGCTTCTATAGTTACTCTTGGTAGATTTGTCATATTTTTTATAAGAAGATTGCCTTGAGTGCTGAGAAGATGTGGTTCTTGAGGCTAGATTGCCTAAAGCACCTGCAGTTGGTGGAGGAGGAGGAGGTGGATCCTTTCTGAATTTCTTAGTGGGAGCATATCCAAACTTCTTTTCATTATTTTGTGCTTTCATCTGATTCTTTGAAAGCTTCATCAAGTAGGGAGTAGTTAGAGTTAAGAGGAATATTATACATGATATAATATGGAATGTCATTCTTGGGATTAGGTGGTTGCTCTGTTATTGCCTGAGAAACTGCCTTATTTTTATGAAACTTTCTCTTCTTAGACTTAGTATCCTCTGAATCATCTGAATCATCTGATTCATCTTCACTGGATTCACTTACAGGATTTCCATACAAAACATCAATCCTCTTCAATTGATCTGCAAACAAGATCTCTCTAAAAGATACACTCTAAACTGGAACTTCCTCTGAAACTTGAACTTCAGCTTCTAGCATTTGAAGAACCTCTGCCTCTGTAATCATATCTTTCTCAAAAAGATGATCCATATTTGGAAGAGGAGATTCTGCCCAACAGAAAGTTGGAGGAGAGTAAGCCTTTGGCTCATCCTCTAGTCCTGAAGGGGAAACTAAAGGTTCTGCAAAACATCAACTAATTTGATCTATAATCTCTGAGCTTATAGGGGCAGTATAACATACTATAGCCCTAGAAAAAATTTTCTCAGGAATAGGAAGAGAATGATAAAGAATATCAAAATCTCTTAATAAATTAGCTAAGTCCACAGAAGGGACTAGGAAAAAGAATGGTGCAGCCTGAGGCTCTATAATCTCAATATCAAACTCTGAAAAATCTATCTCAAGAAAAGCTGACAACTCTGTATCTTTATTTACAAGCTCTGTAACTGCTGTATCCATATTTACAACTGCTACTGCTTCTTCACAAACTGCTGCTACTGCTGGAGAGGGGACCTAATCATAGAACATCTCCCCCTGCCTGGTATAAGGAATTCTTGAGGCCAGGCCCCTTAATGAGGACGGACTAGTAGAGGTAGCAAGTTTAGAAGAGAGAGCATTGATGGAAGAAATTAGAGGTGCAATGGAAGCCTCTATTAGAGATTTGATGGTGGGAGTTAGTAGAGAAATGATGGTGGATGTGGGATCAGATGATGATGATGGAAAAGAGGTGGTTGTGTTACTACAAGAAGTGCATATGTTGAAGGTGGTAGATAGAGTTGGAGGTATAGATGGTGGTAAGAAAGGTGTGGTGATGACTGGAGGGGTGATAGTTTGAGGGATGTCAATTAGAATGTCATCATGATGTTGAGATGGTGGTGGAGTGTGGGTTGGAAATAGAGATGGTGTAGCTGTTGGGATGAGAGTGAAAGAAGGTGATATCTGGGTGGAAATAGATGTTGTGGATGGAATTTCAGGAGGAGAAGCTAGTCTAGGAGAGGGAGGAAGAGGGCTGGAGCCTCTACATCAGGTTGGGGAGTGACTATTTCAGTCCTTGTGTCCTCAGAGGTCCTGGAGGAAGAGGAGGCCCTTGATGGCTTGACAATGGTCCTCTCCTATTTGCCAAAGAGGGCTGATGTTAACCTCTTTGAAGCATTAATAAAAATGGTCTGGGAGACCAGTAGCTGAGGGCACTTTTCCTGGAGGAAAAGCCCTAGTACCCATCCAAAGCTAACTTCTCTTTTATTATTCTTCTTCTTTATCAAATCAAACAACAAAATACTCCAGTTGACTAATTTTATATTCACCAAGGCACTCATCACAAGAAACTGATGCCTTGCGATATAGTCATATGTAGTGTACTTGCCCAATAAGACTTTACCAAATATTAGGAAGGAACTTATATTCAACAGATAAGTCCTTCTTCAATAGCTTGCTAGGGTTTCCAGCGGAGTGACCATTCGCAGCCAACATATTGGAAAATTCATCACTGTTCATCTCTATATCATCTTCTCCATTAATAAAAAAAAAATTTAGACAAAATTATAGGAGTAAGAGTGACCAGTTGTCTTGTAATGGTGCCAATAAGGGTTTGGGCGTCAGGAGAAGAGGACGAATAAACCCATTCCTTGATCTCGAGCACTGGAAGTTTGATTCTTGTTGTCATGAACTTCTATAAATGCGGCTCCTCAAACAATTTCAGTATATCCTGGAAGACTTAATCAGTGTGACTGAATGATTCCAAATCGATGTCAAAACCTGCATCAAATTTCATTACGGAGAGAACGGTTGCCGTAATCGCCATGGACGTTTTCGTGCAAAGAAAGAAACAACGATCAAGTGCAAAGAGAACTGAAAGCGCGGGATAGATTTCGTCAAAAACCTAGTAATAAGGTTTTTAGAAGATGAAAAGACGATCTCAGTCTAACGAAAAAAAAAAAATCTTCCATCTGAGTTTGACGAAATATTTTAATAATAAATGAGTTTGTCGATCACAGTCTGAAGAACAAGAATAAATTGTCGATCGTCGTTCGATGAAGTACTCACTGAAGAAGGAATCGTCGATCTCCGTTCGACGAAATATGTTTCACTAAGAAGTGTTCGTCGATCTCCGTTCGACGAACTCTTCATGAAGAGTTCATAGATTGTCGATATCCGTTCGACGAACTGTGCCAAATCATCGACCATAAGACAAAAATTAAGTTAATTCTTCCCCATTTATCATACCTGGCTAATTTAAGAAGAACAGATGTTTCTTCCCATCCAATGGCTTGGTGAAGATGTCAACTATTTGTAAATCAGTAGAGATAAAGACATGATTAATTTTCTTTTTGTTTACATAATCTCTAATAAAATGATGTCTAATTTCTATATATTTGGTCCTATTATGATGCACTGGATTTTGTGCAATAGATATTGCACTGGTACTATCACAAAATATAGTTGAATTATTTAAGTTGAGACCATAATCCAACAAATTATTTTGTATCCACAAATTCTGTGAACAGCAGCTGCCTGCAACTATATATTCAGCTTCAGCAGTTGATGTAGACACAAAAGTTTGCTTCTTACAAAACCAGGACACAAGCCTATCACCAATAAACTGGCAAGTTCCTGATGTGCTCTTCCTGTCCACTCTACATCCAACATAGTCAGCATCAGAAAATCCAGTTAAATCAAATTCTGACTCTGATGGATATAGGAGTCCTAGATTTGGACAACCCTTTATATATCTCAAAATCCTTTTTAATAAAATATAGTGAGATTCTTTAGGGTTCACTTGAAACCTAGCATAAATATATGTGACAAATATTATGTCAGGCCTACTTGTTGTGAGATATAATAGAGACCCAACAATAACTCTATAAGTTTTCTGATCAACAGGCTTGCCAATTCATCAGAATCAATCACAGAATTAGCAGTCATAGGTGTTTTCATTGCCGAGGCATCACACATCCCAAACCTTTTAACAAGCTCCTTAACATACTTGGATTGGGAGATGAAGATATCATCAGGTGATTGCTTCACTTGGAGACCAAGGAAGTATGAAAGTTCACCCATGCTACTCATCTCAAACTTTGAATGCATTAGATTATAAAATCTTTTGCATAGTTTGGGATCAGTAGAGCCAAATATAATATCATCTACATATATTTGAACTAACAAAATTTTATTTTTATGATGCCTGATAAAGAGAGTCATATCTACTATGCCCCTAGGAAACTTATGCTCTATAATAAAGCTAGCTAAGGTCTCATACCAAGCTTTTGGAGCTTGCTTTAAACCATATAGAGCTTTATGCAATCTAAAGACATAAAAAGGATGAGTTGGAGAGATAAAACATGGTGGTTGCTCAACATACACTTCCTCTTTTAATTCTCCATTTAGGAAAGCACTCTTTACATCCATCTGGTAAACTTTGAATCTTTTATAGGCTGCATAGGATAAGAAAATCCTTATAGCCTAAAGCCTTGCCACTGGATCAAAGGTCTGAACATAATCTATTCCTTCCTACTAATCTTTAATTCCCCAAGCTGTTGATTAACTAACTCCTCCTACTAATCTTGTCATACTTAGAGATCATCCCATATCTCAAGTGATTGGATACATATCAGTTGGTGTGCAAACAAGGCATCAAATCAACCAAGACTTGATGCACACTTGCTTAATATCTCAGATTGAACCTTAATCCATAAAAGATGTAGAGCAAGATCTCCACTTAATTATTGCAATGCAAGAGGAGATCAATCAATTTGAGAGATGCAGAGTTTGGGATTTAGTTACAAGACCCAAAGACTACCCAGTCATTGGAACTAAATGGTTTTTCAGGAACAAGTTGGATGCTCAAGGATGAATTGTAAGGAATAAAGCTAGATTGGTAGCCCAAGGCTATTCGTAAGGGGAAGGAATTGATTATGAAAAGACCTTTGCCCCTATTGTAAGGCTGGAGGCTATCAGAATATTTCTTGCATATGTAGCATATAAGAAATTCAAAGTCTACCAAATGGAAGTCAAAAGTGAATTCCTTAATGGTGAACTCAAAGAGGAATTCTATGTGGAGCAACCACCAGGTTTTATATCTTCAACTCATCCCTCTTTTGTTTTTAAGTTGCATAAAGCTCTCTATGGTTTAAAGTAAGCTCCAAGAGCTTTGTATGAGACCCTAGATAGCTTTCTTTTAGAGCATAAGTTCACTAAGGGCATTGTAGATAGGACTTTGTTTATTAAGCATCATAAAAACAAAATTTTGCTAGTGTAAATATATGTAGATGACATCATATTTGGCTCTACTGATTCCAAACTATACAAAATGTTTTTTGACCTGATGCATTCCAAGTTTGAAATGAGTAGCATGGGTGAGCTTTCCTACTTCCTTGGTCTTCAAGTGAAGCAATCCCCTGATGGCATTTTCATCTCCCAATCCAAATATGTTAAGGACCTAGTTAAGAGATTTGGGATGTCTGATGCCTCAGCTATGAAAATACCCATGGCTTCCATTGATTCTGATGAATAGGGCAAGCCAGTTGATCAGAAAACATATAGGGCTATTATTTGGTCCTTGTTGTATCTCACAGCTAGTAGGCCAGATATAATATTTGCTACATGTCTTTGTTCTAGGTTCCAAGTGAATCCTAAAGAATCTCATCTTATTTTACTTAAAAGAATTTTGAGATATATAAAGGGTTGTCCAAATCTAGGACTCTGGTATTCAACTGAGTTAGAATTTGAATTAACTTGATTCTCAGATGCTGATTTTACTGGATGTAGAGTTGATAGGAAAAACACATCAGGAACATGCCAGTTCCTTTGTGATAGGCTTCTGTCTTGGTTTTGTAAGAAACAGACATCTGAGTTAACTTCAACTGCTGAAGCTGAATATATAGTAGTTGATAGCTGTTGTTCCCAAATTTTGTGGATTCAAAACCAACTCCTGGATTATGGTTTCAATCTAAATAATTCAACTATATTTTATGATAGTACCAGTGCAATTTCCATTGCATAAAATCTAGTGCATCATAATAGGACCAAACATATAGAAATTAGACATCATTTCATTAGAGATTGTGTAAACAAAAAAAATTAATCTTGTCTTTATCTCTACTTATTTACAAAGAGCAGACATCTTCACCAAACCATTGAATGAAGAGAAACATCCATTCTTCTTAAACCAGCAAGGTATGATTAATAGAGAAGTTTAATTTGATTTTTGTCTGATTTCAAAGAATTGATCACCTTTCGACGAACGGAGATCGATGATCTGTGAACTCTTCTTGAGATTTTTCGTCGAATGGAGATTGATGAATCTCTTTGTGAAAAATTTTCATCGACCGGAGATCAACGATTTTACTTCAGAAATAATTTCGTCGACCTGAGAACGACAAAATGTTTTCCCCCTCTTCAAACTGAGATCGACGTTTTTTATTTCTTCATGAAATTTTTCGTCGACCTAAGTTCGAAGTTGTTCTTTTGCGTCGGACGGAGTTTGCCGTTTCACCTTCTGAAAACTTATAATAGGGTTTTCATCTAACTCCATCCCGCGCTTTCTAGTTCTTTTGCACTTGATCTTTTGTTCTTGCAGAAAATGGAGATTTCAGCGGCGACCCTCTCCGAAATGAAATTCGATGTGGGCTTTGACATTGACATCGATTCTTTCAACCACTCTGATCAAGTCTTCCAAAACATCTTACAGCTGTTTGAGACTCAACAGTTAAGGAAACTCATGACAACAAGGATTAAATTTCCAGTGACAGAGATCAAAGAATGGGTTTATACAACAAAGATCCAGGAAACTCCAGTTCTTTTTGGAATGATTTCAGTACACCAGGTTCCTCTTTCTCCAGAACTTTTGATAGAAGTTTTTGAGTTTGTTAATGGTGAAGATGAAATAGATTTATCTAGAAGTGAATTTAATGAAATGCTAGAAAGGTTAGGTCATACTGAAGGAAACCCTAACCACCTCCTTAAGAAAAATCTATCAATAGAATATAGATTCTTGGCAGATATTGTGTGCAAAGTGTTGTTAGGAAAACACTTTGCTCATGATCATATTACCAGGCACCAATTTCAATTGATGTGTTCCTTGGTTAATAAGAAAATAGTGAACTAGGGAGGAATTCTGTTTTATTTGATTAAAAAGAAAATTAGTAAGAAGGATGTGAGTTTTGGAAGAGTTCTGGGAATCTTCCTCCAAGCAAAGGTTCCAGAATTATTGGTCTCCCAGACCATTTTCATTAATGCGTCTAAGAGGCTTACCTCTGCCCTATTTGGTAGATGGGAGAGGATTATCCCCAAGCCCTCCAGGGCCTCCTCCTCCAGGATTGCTTCAGAGGACACAAGGTCCGAAACAACCACTTCTCTAACCCCAAAAGAAGCTCCTGCTCCGCCTCCATCTCCACCTCATTATATATTTCCTTCATGAACTCCACTTCAACAACCTTCTACCTCCATTCCTCCAGTCTCACCATCACAATGACCATCTCAACCATAATCACCAATCTATATTTCTTAGGATACACCATCCCCACCTCCTCAATCACCTCAACCATCACATATTATTGATCTCCCATCCCCATCTACTCATCCAGATCAACATATATCATTCCCTACATTCAATCTACTCTCATCTCCATCTCCACAACATTCACCTGTTCAAGATGAACTTCCTGATGCCATCCCTCCATCAAATCTTCCACCAACATTCCCAACCTTCCTACAGTTAGACTTCCCTCAAGCATTCTCTGTCTGTTCCAACTATGGTCACTAATCCACCTATACCCCATCTACTCCTGATCCACTGTATCTAGATTTCTCTGACATCTCAAATGATCTTCTCAAATTCATCACTCCCTCTCTTAAGAAGCTAATTTCTGAGGCTATTTCCCCTCTCACTACCTCTATTTCCCTGCTTTCTACTCAGTTGGCTTCCTTCTCTTTTGTCCCTTCTTTTGGGGTCCTGGGTTCATGTCTTTCTGAAACAAGGCAGGGGGAGATGTCCAATGAAGAATCTCCTCCAGCAGCAGCAGTAGCAACTTCAACAGCAGTTCCAACATCAGTAATTCCAATAGAGATAATTAAAATTCTTGATGATTATACTGAAATGACTTGCTTTGAAGAAGAGTCAGTTGATGCAGCAATAAACACTGTTGGTGCTTTCATTATAAATCCCTCAGTTGATATTCATTCTTTATTGCATTCCTTTGATACAGTTTATAGCAGAAATATACCATCTTTTGATTCAGCAGTTTTTGATTATTTAAGAGCAATTGTTTGTTATTGTGCTCCAGTTAATTCTTCTGTGTTAGAAGAAATTAGAAATAGCTTCTATAACATTTCATCCAGTATTTCATCTGAGATAATATTAGTAAGTGTTCCAGAGCCAAAGGCTATTTCTCCTCAAACTTTTGGCTGGGTTGAGTCCTCCATACCAGATCTTGATGAAAGTATGCTTCAAGATATGGATGCAGAAAGTGTCTATATTCAGGCTCAAGTTATTATAGATATTGTATCTAAAGAGCTAGAAGTTCAAGCCAAGGATCAAGCTGACTTGTTTAAGCAAATTGATGCCTTATATGATAATCCTGTTGATGAATCTAGTGATTCAGATGATTTAGAAAATTTTGATTCTAAGAAGAGAAAAGCAAAGAAGAAAGTTCCAGCAAAGGCTTCACCTATACCAAATCCTATAGCTGACACTCCCTACTACATTGTGCACAACATTACTCTTACTCCAGATACTCCCTACTGGATGAGACTGTCTAAGAATGAGTCAAAGAGAATAAAGAAGATGAAGAGATATAGTTCTCCTCCTAAGAAGTCTTGGAGAGGACCTCCTCCTCCTCCTGCAGCAGGATCAGCAGGAAACATTTCTCAAGCTCAAAGGTCTGCTTCTTATTCTTATCAATCAAGACAAACTCATAGTAGCAAAGAAAGATATTCAAGGTCAGAGTCTCAATTTAGCAGCCAATAGATAAAACAACAGCATAAAGTTCAAGATGTTCAAAAAGAAGAATCTAGTCCAGAGAGACCTCCTTCTCTAGCTTATGATCCAGAATTGGATCCAAACTTTAGAATGGTCAGGTTCAATGAGCTGATATCTCTATCTCAGATAAGGAAGGCCAAGGAGGAAGGAAAGGATTTCTCTCAATTCTCTACTGTGACATCTTACAGGAAGAAAGAACTGGATAAATATTAGGTAAAAAAATCTTTTTAATGTTGATACCTATATGAATTTACATACAGAAGCTGTAGTGCCCAGAGCTGCAACTGTGAAGATTCTTGGGTCTCAAGACATGAAGATGACCTAAAGTGAAGCAGAAGACCCAAAAATGATAATGGTTTTCACAAAACTTGCTTCAGATCCCTCTACTAGCGATTCTAAGAAAAACTCTTATTATTCTGATTTTGTATTTTAAACTTTATTGATGTGTATTATATCCAGAAGGCACATTTGTTCATATCTGCTGAATTTTTTAAAATTCTGTCAGATATTTTTATTGCTTTGTGATTTTCTTTATTTTTATTTTTGTATAGTGACCTCACCCAAATAGGGGGAGATTGTTGGAACCCCAGTTTGGATTTGGGCTAGGTTCACTATTAGGTTTGTTGACCCAACAAGTATAGCCTAAGGTCATTTGTTAGTTCCAAGATTAACGTTAGCCACATTAGGTTTGATTATAGAAACCTGCATTCAGAAGACTTCAGAGACTCGAGACTTTAGAGACAAGACAGTTTAAAGATTGAAGAAAAAGTCGCTCGATGATAGCTGAACTTACCTCGACGATCATCGATCTCAGATCGACGAACTCAGAGTTCCTTCTCTGAGTTTAGCTCGACGAAAGTCTAGCTGAGATCGACGATCTCTGATCTCACATAAGAACTTCAGCTCGACGAAGGTCTATCTCAGCTCGACTAACTTGGAGCTTAGTTTGGCAAGTACTTTTTCAGCTCGACGTTCTCGGCGCTCAGCTCGACGAATGAGAATTCTCAGCTCGACGATCTTTGAGCTCAGCTCGATGAAAAATTTGCTTAGTTCAACTAATTTCTCCCTGGTCCAGTTCAACTAATTCTTTGATGATTTTAGTTCGACTAAGGCAGATGAATTTCAAATTATATTATAATATGTCTGTAATGCTCTGATAATTAATGCACAATATTCTTATGAATATAGCAATTCTATGATAATATTAATTATGGTCTTCACAGAGTTATTACTTGACTTATTTTATTGAGACAGTTGGGGAAACTCATTAAAGATAAATTATAGTCGTTGAACTCCCAGAATTTCTGTAGTCAGTCAAGGAAAAGAATTAAAAATTCAAAGGATGAAATCTGCAAAAAATATATAAGGATTATCTTTTCAAGACAAAAAAAAGTTAGTAAGCTGTGACAAAAAGAATAATTTACAGAAAAACTAAAAGAAGAACAGCTCGCATACAACTCAAGTTCTTCATCAGTGTTTTGCTTTAGGGCTTTCAAGAGACAATCCATCAACATTTGTCTAAAAGCTTCCTGAAGATCAATAAGCAATCTGAAGGCCTACACCCTGAGCAAAACTTCCTTTCTCCTGAATTATTCTACATCTCAGGGGGAGCTTTGACAACAATAACAATCCACTAGTCTTCTCAGAACATTGAGAAAGAGAAGACAATATCAAATTTCTTTTTACCTTACTGTAAAAGGGTTTTTAACTCCCTTCAAAAGTTATCCCTTTGGTTGTTAAGTCTCCTGATCAAAAGACTTGGTTTGGTTTTTGAGCACCTGGTCAAAAGCTCAAAAGGTTGTTAGATCTCCCTTGAAAATAGATCTTGCGGTGGCAGAGCACCTGATCAAAAACCTGTAGTGGATTCTTACCAGGGTGGTAGAAGAGTGGATGTACCCAAGTTTTAGGGGAACCACTATAAAATCTTTGTGTCGTCTGGTTGCTCTACTTATTATTTTCTGTGCTGTGATTTTCTGTGTTTATATTTCTGCCTATTTACATATAGATATCACTCAATTAAATCTACTATAAAAATTAATCAGAAGATTTTTAATACTCTATTCACCCCCCCCCCCCCCCGCTAGAGTTATTGTGATCTATCCCTTCACTTTCAATTAGTATCTGTGTGCCTAAGGTAGGGCAATTTGCCTGAGGTAGGAGAGTCATTCTCTCTGAGTGGTAGGGTCTTTTGTGCCTACGTTGTAGGATCCATATTTAGATCTGAGGTAGGGCATTGTGCTTGAGCTGTAGGAGAGTCATCCTCTCTGAGTTATAGGGCTAACCTCCTATCCTGAGCTGTAGGACTTTTAATTTAGTCTGAGGTAGGTGATCTCTAGATCACTGAGTTGTAGGAGCAAGCTTTCTCTGAGGTAGGGCTTTGTGCCTGAGGTAAGTTTTGGAGGAGATTGAGAAATCTTGAGGGATTTGTGTTGTAAGCTCTTAGAAGCTGAGTTTTGGAGAAGTGCCTTGTAACCTCCCATTTTGTGCTAGACCCCTTGAATAGGTTTTGAGTCAATAAAATTGACTCATGCTCGGGAAGCGTCGAGTGGGTCGAGTGAACACGACGCCACTCGATGAATTTAACTTAGAAAATGCTCGGGAAACTTTAGGCGTTGAGTGATCTAGATGCAATTCGACGAAGCGTCGACTGAACTTGATTCCACTCAATGCGGCATTGAGTGGTCTCAACGCACTCGACGTCGTGTTACTTAGACACTGCGGGATGGTGTTTGCATTTAGTGGTCTCAATGCCAATCAATGCAGCCTTGAGTGATCTCAACGCCACTCAACGCCTTAAATTGGAAAAGTATGGGATGTTGATAGCGTTGAGTGGTGTTAACACCAGTCAATGCGGCGATGAGTGGTGTCGACACCAATTAATGCTTTGACTTAGGATTGCTAGCGGCATTGAGTGGTGTCGACACCACTCAACGTGGCGTTGAGTGGTGTAGACACCACTCAACACCTTGACTTAGGAATACTGGTAGCATTGAGTGGTGTCCACACCACTCAACGCGGCATTGAGTGGTGTCGACACCACTCAACGCTTTTGTCTGGAGTGCTAAAGGCATTGAGTGGTGTCGACACCACTCAACGCTTTCGGACTTGGAGAATTCTTCAGTCTAAAAAGCTTTGTTGGCCGGTTCATTTCTTTATACCGGCTGAACCGGGTTCAGGATAAAATAGTGATGGGACATTTGGGATATATCTCTACAGCAAATCTATTCCTCATTTCAAGAAAACACATTTATGGCAATAATTGGTGGTTCATTACATGGCTGACACGTGTCGGCATGGAGGAGAATCATTCTCAATGACGGCCGGCCATGCCCAGCCTCTCCTCTTAAGTCAAAACCATTAAACCATCCCGCCTCACCTCCATTTCACCCCACCATCACCTTCAGTGAACCCTAAGGATCAAAGGATTAGCCGGAGGAATCAACAAATGAGCTAGCTTGCCGGAGCAAGGGTCAGTCATGGCGCATAAGCACCAAACCCTCCGTCAAGTTCGTCTAAGGGTCTGTTTCTCCTCCCCTCCTTCTGTGCTAGCTGTCTAGCTCTTTTAGGAGATATATTGGGCTCAAATGAGCCTGATGCCATGTGAGAGGGAGCATGCCGAGCATTTCTCCTTGCTCGGGTTCGCTAGAGGAGCCACCTCCGACGGCCATGCCGCCGGGAAATGCAAGCCACCACCTCAATAGAGGTGGTGGTGACAATCGCCGGTGGCGGTGGCGGCCAGAAGGCTGGAAAATACTAGATCTAGCTGGTCAAAGTTGGGGCAATCTGAACCGTAGGCTCATTGGAAAAGATGAACCGATGCCCTTTAATTTTTATGGAATAATAAAAAGTCAATTTTCTATCACAGTTTATACAGTCACCTTGTATAGATTATTTAGGCTTCTTAGAAGCATTTTTAGAAATAATGTCCAACATTAAAGAGGTAGATATACGTCTTACCTTTAATTTGAAATCTTAAAATTGAAATTTAGAGCAATATTGATCCCTGTAGGGCCATTCTACTAAGACTGGTCCTAAGCCAGGGCAAATGTTTAATTGATTGCCCAAGCCAAACCCTAAGTCCACATGTCATGAAATTTTGGAGATGCATGTGTTTATGCTAGACTTAGGTCTAGTCCAAAAATCAGAATTTTTGGGATGTATGTTTCTATTATTTTAATAGAAATATCATTTATTAAATAAATAGAATATAGGAAGATTCTCTCTTCCAAATGCCTCCAAATTTGGATGGCATGGCCATTGGATCATGGTATAACCATGGTAAAAGTTTCAGGCCATTTGGACCTATGTATGTTGGGTAAATCCAACATATATGGTGGAGGTAGATTTTTAAATATATTGTGCCAAATATAAAAATGGGAAGTTAGCCCATTTGGCACAATGAATGTCCATGTGATTTTGTATAGAGTCTTATAGGGATGAATTACACCTCCCATAGAACGAGTGGGATTGTTGGTGACAAAAATCTCATTATTTTGAATTATTGGAAAATAAACTCTTTTGGAAATAAAATGAGTTATAGGTCTACTGACCTTGTAAAATTCTAAAACTTTTTTATAAGCCCTAATAGCACAATGTACATATCTAGGAAAAGTTATAAGTTTATTTGAGGTATATATCTTGTGTACATAATCTATTTACAATTTTACCCTTTTTGGAAATTAATTTAAAAGTAAGGAAAAATACTGTTGAAAAATTATGGAAAAATTTATAGCATCCTATTTCTGTGATTCAAACCCAATATAATGATTTGCGAATTTTTTGATGATTATATATGTTGAAAATGCAAGTAGTGGCATTTTGGTAATAATGCTCATATGAAATTATGATAAGGCAAATCACTGAATAGGATCATGAATTTCTATCGTAAGTATTATTATATCAATTTTGATCACCAGTAATTTTCTAGAAATTTTTGATTGTATGTTTTAAGTACTTTATTTGGAAAATGGATTATTTACGGATTTATCATAAATAGAAATATATGGAAACTCAAATTGGAAAAACATGATTTTTGATGAACAGACATTTTTAAGCTAAATGAACCTTAGATAATTTATTTAGACACAATGGACCAATGGTTTGAGTAATTCATGTTCAAAGTCACCTAGATCACTTAATTGATTAATTTAAATTATGGTCCAAAATAATTATAAAAATGATGAAATTCTGAATGATCAATATTACATTCATTACAAACCCATGATAAATAGTTAGGGGCATTTGGGCCAAGGAATTGGAAGTCATCTCATATGGGTTAACATTAGGTCATGAGTTGTCCTTAGCAAATGTAAACATAACATTAGGACTCACAAGGGATATGATAGATTGTTGGATTGAGAAGCGTATTGGGAATTTGAAACCCTAGGTTGTGTCAAGTGGGTCACTACATAGTAACGAGTGATAGAGTGCAAAGCCCAAGGAAATTAATTAGAACGAAGACCGACGGAAAACCGTCGTTCTCCCAATAATACCATAAGTCATAAGGTTCACTCAAGAGCAATATTGAGAGCTGGGTATTACTAATGGGTAAACACTAATAAAAATAAGTGTCCTTGAGAGAGGGAGCTTTGGGCTTCAGCCCATCATAGTTCCTAGTGCTCCCGAGAGCCCTTCACCGGGTATTCCTTGGGCAGTCCAAGGACTAATCATAAGTTTTTATGCCTAATAAGCATTAGACAAGAGTAGTCTAATAGGTTAAGGGAACGCTAAAATTATCTCACACGTATAGGGTCAGAGGATACATGATGGGTTTTGTCCCGCGAGCTGGAGGCTCGGATGTTTTGATACAGGACAGTTTTTGTCCTGTGAGCTTGAGGCTCGGGTTGGAAACAAATTGCATGTGCATAAATATATTAGTGGCGGTCATGCTATAATGGGCCAATCGTCACACTGATGGCAGTACTGTGAATCAGGTGAGGTGTGAGGGTTTGAGGGGGAAGTAGGTTGTTTATACTGCGGTCTGAAGGATAATCCCCAAAAACGCACACCCGACCTAAACGTCTGGTGGAATAGACAGCAATTTAGTAGGTGGTAACTCTGGTGTGTTCTTTAGAGGCGTACATAAGTTCTAGGACTGGTAGTGTGTATACCTGCCTAGGAGTGGAGATGCCCACTCCATTGCTGCCATAGCCACAACGGTAGTACCTGAGAGTTAAGCTAACTCCAAAAAGTGGAAACTAAAGGTCTGTGTGCATAGAGTCGTGTGGGTGAGTTGCACTTGTATGAATCATAACGCGCATACCATATCATACATACATACTTAGGACATACGCACCATAGATCCTTAACATAAAAAATAGTATGGGCTCTTTTATATGATAAGTTAAATTTTTGAAATCTTAACATATAAGTTTGTATGTGCATTCATATAAGTTAAGGTACTTATGTGATGATAACTTAACAGTAGATTGTTTATTTCCTGCTTTGTTCTCTACTTTGCTTGCATCATTTCCTTTTAGTACAGTTCTTTCTTACTTTACTTGTACCTTATAGAACTGTTAGAGTTAAGATATACTTGTTATTAACAACAAAAAAATTAGATCAATTGTTAGATTAGATTCACTGTCACCTGCTTTCCTTTTATATCCCTTGTTGTTCTCCGCTTCGTCCTCTTGCTCGGTATCGAGGAGTTGCGGAGGTGAGTTGAGGACAAAATGGCTTAGTCTTTATGACTAACAGTCTTTTGTAACCGTATCATTTTAGAAGCTCGATGAGCTGGAGAACCGATAGGACGAGGTGGCAGGACATGAGAAGCTCACACCACCTACTTTTACTTCTACTACAACCCAATGTTAGGTGATGATGCGTGTACTGATGATAGATTAGCTTCTGCTTGGTTAGATTTTGTGAGAGATAGACTGATTACTATGTACTGGGCATAAGCCCTTTTCTCTTTCATTATGTACTCATTGTACACTATTGGATCTCTCATTTTACTTATATTATGATGATTCTGTGATATGGACTTGATGTATAATTGCATATATTGCTTCTCTTCTCGATTGACCGATAGGTTGAATGATCGTACTAGCCGGCAGAATCGACGTCATGCAGTGTCGACTAGCCCGTGTACGCTAAGTTTCACCGTAAGGCGGCGGTTCTAGGCATAAGACCGAGTTCCCTCCTTGGTAAGGGGGGAGGGGGTCTTACAAACTAGTATCACTCAACAAAATCATTGTGAGAGCAGTACACAACACTGGAACACTCCGCTCGGGAATTAGTTTGTGAACAAACTATGCAGCGGAAGAGATGGTGTGCCCATGTGTAAAGGTCACAAAAAATATTCCAGTTAAGCAACGAGTTAGGCCAATCCTAATATAAACCTTACATTTATGCAGCCTCCACAGGTCGATGTACCGCAGGATGTGATACCTCCCCCTCCGGCTGCCACTGCTTTCCAGCAGATGGAGATAGGGCAGACTCTGACGGCCATCCTCGATGCCTTCAGGGATCAGCAGGCCCCGACCCAGCAGCCAAACCCGAGATCAAATTGGCTGAGTGCCTTCAAGAATCTGTCCCCGGTGATGTACCACGGGACAGAGAATGCGGTAAAGACTGAGGAGTGGCTCGAGGCCATTCAAGAGATGCTTGCAAGCATCAACTGCCCTATCAGGCAGGAAGTTCCTTTGGCGACTTCTGTACTGGATGCTCACGCGAAGAGATGGTGGAAGTCCATGCGGGACTCCAGATATACAGATAAAGAGCTATCAGATATCTCTTGGGATGAGTTCAGCGAGGCATTTTTGGATCACTTCGTGTATGTTACAAATAGAGATGAGTTAGAGGAGAGGTTTTTGAACCTCAAGCAGGGGACCAGATCAGTGATAGAGTACTAGCGGGAATTTTCCCATCTGACCAGGTTCTTGGGGATTCACGATCTGAATGACAGGAGGTATGCAAAGAGGTTCTATCGGGGGCTTAAGGACTCTACCAGGCAGGCTCTATTGTTTATTTCCCATGGCACTTTGACGCAAATCATAGAGATGGCTAAGAAGCTGGAGGCAGACCAGCTGATGGTACAGAGCAGGGGAAAGATACCATTGTATGGGTCATCCCAAAGGGAGAGCAGTAAGGGCTCCCATAGTGGCAGAGTGATGAACTAAAAGAAGGGTCAGGGATGTTATCGTCCCAACTACAGGCAGGAGCAGTGGCCTCTTGTAGTACTAGCTACCAAGCCACTATAGGTACATGACTCGAGGAGTTAGGATGACTGTGGCCACCGACTGGTGATTTGCTTTAGATGCCAACAGCCGGGGCACATGAGAGCTGAATGTCCTCAGTAGTTCAATCCACCACCACCTCCTCCTCTACCTCTGGTATCCCCTCCGACACAGCAGGGCTGAGTTCTAGGATGAGGTCGAGGCTGAGGTCGAGGCCTTATGGTAGAGGACGTGGACATGAGCAAATGTATTCTTTAGACCTCGCCGAGCCAAGGAACCCCGAGGAGGTTATTACAGGTACTTAAAATTAATTGCATTCTAGCTTTCATTTTATAGTACTTACCAGCCTTAGTAGAACAACAAACATGTTATAATTCAAACAAAAACCCCAGGCATAGTCTTTATCAGTGGCAAGCCTGCTCATACATTGTTCGATACTGGTGCTTCACACTCATTTGTATCAGAAGCCTTCCTTGAAGACTAGCGAGCATAGACTGATTCACATGCATAACTAGGAGGGCGCATCTGCCAGATGGATCAAAGCTATTATCATCTGCCGAGTGTAACATGGAGGCAAAAATTGGAGGAAAGACCTTCAAAGCACCCACGATGATTTTGAGAATGCCGGACTTCGATCTAATCTTTGGCATGACTTGGTTGCTCTAGAACTATGCCCAGATCGATTACCCGTTAACGAGGATCACCTTACGACATGGGGACATTGACATCGTCATTGAAGGTATCATACCAATCTCCCATCTTCTATTATCTTCTGTACAGGCTGTCAAGGCCTTTGAGCAAGGGAAGGAGGTATATATTATCTGCTTCGAGATGGCGGAGAGCAGAAGCTTTTATTGTTGATATCCCAGTGGTTAGGGATTTCTCTGATGTATTTCAAGAGATATTGCCCTGATTACCACCGACTAGGGATATGGACTCCGGATTCAGTTGGTGCCGGGAGCGAAGACTGTATTTCGGACGCTGTATAGGATGGCCCCCAAGGAGATAGCGGAGTTCAGGACCCAGTTATAGGAGCTAGTGGGGTCAGGATTTATTAGAGCTAGCTCATCACCGTTGGGAGCACCGATACTATTCATTAAGAAGAAGGATGGATCGTGTTGGGCTTTGTATCGACTATAGGGAGTTGAACCTGTGATAGTCTGGAACACGTATTTGTGCCCCATATCACCATGAGATTTTGATCAAAATATAGGGAGCCTTTCGTTCTCTAATCTGGA